>JAJGRX010000830.1:0-1251306 GCA_025461125.1 Carex kokanica
TATCTTCTAATGGTTCTCCATCTTCGGAATTTAATTTACAATTACTATCAATTAGTGTTGAGGCCGGTTTGGATCCTAATTTTCCTGATTCTTTTAGAATGTCAATAATATATTTTCTTTATGAAATAAATAATCCTTTGATAGAATGAGCTATTTCAATTCCTAAAAAATATTTAAGTCTACCAAGGTCCTTTATTTCAAAATTTTCTTTTAAATGTCTTTTAACATTGTTAATTTTTTCATGATTGTTTCCGGTTATAATTATGTCATCAACATAAATAAGAACAATGGTAATATCATTATTTTCATGTTTTGAGAATAAAGATGTATCGGATTGGCTTACTTTAAAACTGAGAAAAATTAAATATTGAGAGAGTTTTCCATACCATGCCCTTGGAGATTGTTGAAGTCCATAAATTAATTTTTTTAACCTACAAACAATGTTAGTATTTTTTTACTTTTACATGACCCTCTTTTTTGCAATGTTCGCATTTCTCGGTGGTTCTATCTTCTCTGAACTAGGGTTTGTTCGAAGTGTGGCCATGGCCAGGTTTTCAGGTTTTTCATGTGTGGCTGAGGTACCGGCCATGACGAGGTGCCTTGATTCCTCTCCTTGAAGAAGAGACATCACGTCATCGAGGCTTGGAAGCTTGGTTGACAAAAGAATTTGAGCTCGAACTTGTTCGTATGACTCGTCAAGCCCTGCTAGAAATTGGTACACTCTTTCTTGTTCTCGCTCTTTGATGATTTGCGGATCTAAGGTTTTGACGAGATAGAGGTTCAATTTCTCCCATCTCCTCTTTAATTGACTGATGTATTCGATGATTGGTTTGTGATTTTGGGTTAATTGGTGGATTTCTTTCTTGAGATGGTATATGTGGGCATGATTTCTTTTTTTGCTGAAATGCTTGTTAATAGCATCCCACATTTCTTTTGCGGTATTATGGTAAAGGAAGAGATCATGCATGGAGGGTTCGATGGAATGAATGATTGAATTCATAACTTTGAGATCCGTCTTCTTCTATTTCTTGTATTTGGGTTAGTCTTACCAAGCATTTCTACAGTCCCTGTGACATTTTCGTATAGATCCCTTTCATTGAGAGAGAGGATCGCTGCTCTGGCCCATGATTGAAAATTATGGTCGTTGAGCAATGTGGCAGTTAAGCGTGACGACGGATCAATGATGGTATTGTTCGTCGCCTCTATGGTATAGTTCGTCGCCCCTGCCATATTGGAGTCACAACTTCAAATTGCAACTTTTTTGTTGATTCTAAATTTTTTTCTGAGGCCTCTAGGAGTAATGCTATGATACCATGCAAGGTTCTAAATAGCGTTTATAGCGTCGTAGCGGGAAGGCTAAAAAAAAAGTTATAGCAAATAGCGTCGCTATAGCGGAAGCTATTCCAAATAGCGTTTTTTTTTTACATTTCGTATATTCAATATTTGTACTAAATATCAACATTATCTAAGGTCTCATAGAACAATAAATAACACCAAAGTAATTAAGAAATTATAATAGTCATATTGAACTCGTACAAAGTCCAAATTGCGGTTCAAAATATCCATAGTAATATCAGAAACTATCGATTTTTCCTATTAAAAATATCTTAAGTATCATGATTCATGACATAATCTATTTTTTTTTTCTATTCAAATTTTAATTCCGGTTTGGACTTTTTTTCTATTCAAATTTCAATTTCTATTCCCAATTTCAAATTGATTTATTTGTAGCAAGTAGCAACAAATTCAATTTCGATTTGAGATTTTTTTTATCTTTATTTAAAACCCATATAAATTGCTTAAAAATAAAAAATAAAAGAAAACCCATATTGTATAGCGCAAATAGCGTTGTAGCGGCCGCTATAGCGGCCGTAGCGCAAATAGCGCATTTTGATGTCGTAGCGTAGCGTTTGGGGTCCAAAAACACTATAGCGGCGCTATAGCGCGCTATTTAGAACACTGATACCATGTCAATTTTATGAGAATTTGAATTTTTATTTTATTTTATTGATTTTTTTATTATTTTTGTTGTTGTTGTTGTTATATTCTACAGGAGGTATTTATAGCCCTTGAGTTATTTTACCGTTGAGACTCTAACGGTAAATTTCTATTTGTTCTAAATTACAAATTTATCCTTTCCATATTTTACAATATTACTCCTCTATTACTTTTATTCTTCAACAAAAAACATACAAGAAGGGTTCAATCCACGGTTGACAACAGTAGCGTAGGACATTAATTATTCACATAGCATCATTTTTTATTTATTTGCAATCTAAATTTTTTAATCAAATGTTGAAAATAATGCTAGATTAGCATTGTTATACTAATCCAGTTTTTGCTGAAATAGCGCAAGATTAGAGCATTGGGTTACATGAAATAATTATTTAAGTTTCTTATAATATTTTTAATGGAGGAGGGTTCAAATATCTTCATTTTTTGTGTCTCCATCATGCCTTCATTTTTAGAACGACAATAGTTTACAGTTTAAAACTTAAATGTCAAAATTAAACTGTTAGATATGATCTATATATATCATTTTCTCTATGCACACGTAGAAAATCGCGACATTTCAATTTTGTTTTGGTTAGTAAGAAGAGCTTGCAAAAATACATCCGATATAGATAAATTATGCACATTAATTTTTCAACTTATTGACCAAAATCTAAAGGTGATATTTTGTAGTGCATGTAGAAAAAATAATTTAGATCTCATCGGTATTTTGATATATAAATTATAAAATTTTTGTTATTAAAAAATTAAAAAGTGGAGACATAATTAAGATACAAGAAAATAAAGGTATTTGAAACCTCCTCTTTTTATTGATACAATCCAAATAATATTACAAAATTAACAATCTTCACATACTGTTTGAAACAATGCAGTTGTCATACTATTTTAACACAATAACATGAATAGTGTTATTTGAAACTATTTTACCGACCATCCTCATGCCGAAATTTTTATTAATAACTCCAAACAAAAGAAAAATATCAAATCTAACCCCAACTTGAAATTTTTTTCAAAAATGACCTAACCGCCCCATGATTGGGCGGTTCACCCTACCCACAAAACCGCCCAATCATTGGGCGGTCCACACGGCCAAGCAAACCGCCCCATGGTGGGGCGGTTCACTATGCAGACTATAAATTCCCAATTCTGCCTCTCATTCTCACACTCTCTCGCCCTCGCCCTCGCCCCAATCGTTCTTCTTTCTCTGCAGGTAGTTTTTTTTTTTATTAGTTTTTATTATTATTATTTTATTATTTATTTTACTATGCATTACTGTAGATACTGTAGATACTGTAGATTACTGTAGATTACCGTAGATACTGTAGATTACTGTAGATTACTGTAGAATACTGTAGATTACCGTAGATTACCGTAGATTACCGTAGATTACTGTAGAATACTGTAGATTACTGTAGATTACTGTAGATACCGTAGATACTGTAGATTACTGTAGATTACTGTAGATTACTGTTTATTACTGTAGATTACTGTAGATTACTGTTCATTTTTTTTATTTTATTTTTTTAATTAATTTTATTAAATATTTTTTTTAATGTTGTTATTTACTAATAATTTAACTGTGTACTATTATTTTGTAACTGATAAAAGTTTGTTTATTAATGTAGATAAAATGTTGGTTACACTATATGTGGGCGGGAAGTTCGAGGTGGGTGTGGAGGGAGTTCGTTACTCGAAAGATCCGACCCATGGCTTTGAGGTAAATGAAAACACCTCATTTCTGGAACTTAAGCAAATGGTATTCGAAAGGATTGGTGTAACCCCCAACCGGTATGACATAGATTTGGTTACTCGGGTTGACGCATAGCGGGATAGACCTTACTATGTAAAGTATCCAATAACAAATGAGGATGGTTGGAGATGTGTTTACAATACTTTTCAATCTACGGGTACCCCGATAATGGAGTTGTATTCCAGAAAGTTTCTGCATCGGACCAGGGTTGGACCTTCTACAGACCATACAGGTTATGATAGCCCAGTGCAGCAGCACTCGGGTTTTGACCACTCGGGTAACCAAAACTTGGGTCATGTATCACCGTCTGAACCGCACGCACCACCCGTTCATACTGATTACACTGCTGATTACACCACTGATTATACCACTGATTATAGCACCGACCTACCACCACCACCACCTCCACCTCCTATTCAACCCGTAGTAGAAGCCAGATTTCCTTCTGTACCACCGTCCGTACCTATACTTGTACCTGTTATTGTTCCCCGGAGAGATGCTATGCTGGAGGCTGAAGGGGTTGATGCCATACCGGAACGTGAAATTAACTCGGGTGATAGTTGGGACGGGGATTGGGATTCTGATCACTTGTCAGACGGTGATGGAGATTATTTACCCATGCAGGACAGATTTCCGATCAGAGGTCGGACAGACAGGCACCCGGTAGCCACATTCAACGATACCACTGCTTTTGAGGAAGCAGACATAAGCTATTTTGGGAAGCGTGTCGTTTACACCTCAGAGCTTGCTCCGGACCAGGTTTATACCACCCTAGATGAACTTGTGAAGAAAATATACGAAGTTCATATCCGCAGCAACTGGGAGTGCAGAATACAAAAAAGGGAGTCAAAAAGGTTAGTTGTTGTTTGCAAAGACTCACCGCGATGCGAGTTCCGGCTGTATGCAACCCCTGTGGGTAGGGGGGCGTCATGGATAATTAAGAAATGTGAACCCCCACATACATGCAAGTCTGCGTCGTCAAGGACAGACCATTCACAACTTACGGCATCACTTATTGCCGATGTAATTGAGCGAGATGTTAAGGAGGACCCGTCGATCAGCCTTAAGGAGGTCGGTAGAGCGGTGAGACGCGCTTACGACCATGTGACCCCAAAATACAACAGGTTGTGGAGAGGGCGTGAACTTGCGATATGCCGACTGTTCGGTAGTTGGAAGGATTCATACAACTTGCTTGCACCACTGCTCCAAGCCATAGCAAGTACAAATCCCGGCACAAGGTATGAATGTTGGAATGTTACCGATCCCGATGAGCCCGACCAGATACTGTTCAAGGCCATAGCATGGGCGTTTGGTCCGTGCATTCAAGCTGTGCCATATATTAGACCTGTTATCAGTATAGATGCATGCTTCTTGTCTGGCCGTTATGAGGGGAGGTTATTGATAGCATGTGCATATGATGCAGAAAACCAGTTGTTGCCTTTGGCATTTGCAATTGTCGAGAAGGAGGACGGTGAAAATTGGAGTTTTTTCATGAGTTTTTTGCGAAGAGAGGTGGTTGGGAACAGGTTCTTCTGCGTCATATCAGACCAGCACAAAGGAATCAAATATGTCTTTGATCGAACAGATTATTTCTGTGTAGTATTGTCCGAAGGCAAATTCGTACTTACTCAAGGTGGGGAAAAATAATCCGAGAGATCTGCAAGAAGCACCCGCATATGAGTAAATATTTCAAGCAAAAGATGGAGGTTGGAGATGGGGAATAATGACGACAAATGGGTCCGAGTCCTTGAATGCTGTTTTCAAGCAGAGCCGAATGTTGCCCGTGGCAGCCATTGTGGAGGACACTTTCTACAAGCTTAATGCATGGTTCGTTGACCGCCGTGATAAAGCAACAGAATTACTCGCCAGGAACCAAACATTTTCAACAAGGGTGAAGGGAAAATTACGCAAACATAGGGAGAAAGGTTCAGTTATGACCGTTGTCCCGTATGGGAGTCGCTTGGAATTCGAAGTTCACTCTCCGAATGAGTACGCTCCAACCAGCCGTAGAGCAGATGGGACTATGGAGTTTATTAAAAGGCCTTTCAAGTATGTTGTCAAAATCGGAGATGACAATACTGTAACATGCACATGCCAAGGAATCCAACTAGCTCACCTACCTTGTTCTCATGTTGTGGCGGTGTGCCGAGTGAGAAACTTCCGTGAGGATGATTTTGTCGCCGACATGTACCGTACCACTTACCTTGCGAGTACTTGGGGTGCATCATTCCATTCTTATCCCAACCAGCATCAATGGCCGGCCTATGTTGGAGATAAAATCGTCCCCCCCAGAAAGTGGATCAGGTTAGGGAGAATACTTTGTGTATGCACTGAACTTCTTTTTAATATGGTTATTTAACTTCTTTTTATATTAGAAAAGGGAGAAGGCCCCACAAGCGTGCTGTAATGACAATGGATCAGATGCAGGGTAGGCGAATGGGACATCAGGCTCGCCGTTCAACTTGTGACAGGCAGCGAGCAGGTACATTTCATTTTATATTTTATAATTCATTTTACATTTCAAGATTTCAATAACATACCATTTTTGGTGAACTGGAATGCAGATGCCATCAACGAAGCCAACGAAAGAGAAAATGCTAGAGTTGTTGCGGAGGCAACCGGTAGCGGTAGTAGTCATGCAGAGGCATCCGGTAGCGGTAGTAGTGTCGCACAACAGACTGGAAGCAGATCGAGAACTCGTCGACTTCTAAATTTGTTCGGTCGTCGTCGCTAAATTTGTGAACTGATTTAATTAGTAGTTTTGTAACTATTTTTGTGTGTTTCATTTTTGTTATTTTCATAGCGCAATTAAATATACACAAATTGACAACATAAAAATATTTACCACGTTAGCCAAATCGACAATCAATACAACAGCCGTATAATCGACAATTATTATAAAAGAATCGACGGTTCTACCGTCAGACGACGCATCCAAACTCAACCAAATTTTATTTAAAATTACAATAAAAAAAATATATCTTACAAAAATAATACAAACTTATCATAAATATATATCTTAATATATGTTGTAAATATATCTTAATAAAAAAGATATCTACACAAAAAAAATATATATATCTTATAAATATATCCTACTAAAAAAATATCATAACATATCTTTAAAAAAAATAAATAAATAAAATAATGGTTAACCGCCCGATTAGGGGGCGGTTTGCTTGGCCGTGTGGACCGCCCAATGATTGGGCGGTTTTGTGGGTAGGGTGAACCGCCCAATCATGGGGCGGTTAGGTCATTTTTGAAATTTTTTTCAAGTTGGGGTTAGATTTGATATTTTTCTTTTGTTTGGGGTTATTAATAAAAATTTTGGATCCTCATGCACCCATAAATATATGAGGAGGGATCCAATTACACCTTTTTTGGTGACACATCATGACACCGTTTTTTATATAGGTTAATTTTGCGATTTCAAAATCCAAACAGTTGATCCGAACCATTCAACATGATCACCATATTAAAATGTGCTTGGAGATCAAATTTTACATTTTTTTGAATTTTTTTACTATTTATTAAGATGATTACAAAATCGCTGTTTTTCAATGGTCCGAAAACAACGATTTTTGTAACCATCTTAATAAATAGCAAAAAAATTCAAAAAAAATGTAAAATTTGATCTCCAAGCACATTTTAATATATCCATCATGTTGAACGGTTTGAATCGACTATTTGGACTTTGAAAATAATAGGTGTCAAAGTGTGTCATCAAAAAAGGTGTAATTGGATCCCTCCTCTAAATATATATAATAATAGAGTAGGGATCCAATTACACCTTTTTTGGTGACACACTTTGACACCTACCATTTTCAAAGTCCAAATAGTCGATTTAAACCGTTCAACATGATGGATATATTAAAATGTGCTTGGAGATCAAATTTTACATTTTTTTGAATTTTTTTGCTATTTATTAAGATGGTTACAAAAATCGTTGTTTTCAGACCATTGAAAAACAGCGATTTTGTAACCATCTTAATAAATAGTAAAAAAATTCAAAAAAATGTAAAATTTGATCTCCAAGCACATTTTAATATGGTGATCATGTTGAACGGTTCGGATCGGCTGTTTGGATTTTGAAATCGCAAAATTGACCTATATAAAAAACGGTGTCATGATGTGTCACCAAAAAAGGTGTAATTGGATCCCTCCTCATAATAATATCATATGTTAACGCTGTTGTAATTATTGATCTAATTGTGGGCATTACGGAATTACTATCATTTGTTACATTGTCGGCCTTTTAATTATTTAGTATAAATCTGGTATGCTGATTTTGATTTATTATTTTTTTTCATAAAAGGTTAACCACTACTAACTTTTCCATGCCTACTATCTTATCAAAAAGGGATATTTGTTGGTCCTTTATTATTTAACTAGACATTTAACTTCAAAGTTATTGTGTAATATATTAAAAGAAAAGAGTTTTAAAAGATAAAAGTTTACTTTTATGAAAAAATTAAAAATTATTTGTAAGAATATACATAAAATTAATTATATTATTATTTTAATTTGAAATTGAGAGTAGCTAAGTCCGATGCCCATCGAACCTACTTTGATTTGATGGACTCAATCACCATCCAATCCACTTTAAAATTTGTGTGTCTGCTTCAATTTTCGTACACACAGATTTGGAAGCGGATCAGACAGTCTTAGAGCTCATTGGACCCAAAAAAAAAACTAGGGTACAAGCCAGCTCATGCATATATTAAAACTAGAGTTTGGAGTTCCGAAATTTTTATTTTTTCCATTAAAAAAAAAGATAAATAAAAAAACCACCAAATCTCAGAAATTCCATTTTTGATACAGCCGCAACTTCAAGTTGCCAACAAAAATGAAGTGTCAAGTTGCGGCCAAACAACTTTTTTTTTGCATCATCTTGGACTTTTAACTTGAAATGGGTCTCCCTGATTGGCTAAAAACTAATGGGGGCCACAAAAAATATGATGCATTAGATGTCAGTAGGAAAAAAAAAGTGTTTTTCAGAACTTTACGGAAACTCTATTTTTATCTGCAATTTACAGTCGTGTTAAAAATAAAAAATTTATCTTATACTCAATCATTCAAAAATTGATAAAAGATTTGAAGTTTTTGAGACAACATTAGTTTTCTATCATCATAATGAGAAACTAATACAACAACATTTTTTGCTTCCTTGGACCATCTAAAGAGTTCAATCTTCTATAAGATTAAATGTCAGCTGATCACGTTTTCATCCAACAAAAAACAAACAAATAGTATTAAAAAAGGGTAATTACCAATGTTCCGAAAAGCATTATGGTACAACTAGGTCGATAATTAGCAGTGCAAATCAGGTGCAAACTATGTGCATCACTTTGGTATACACAGAGGAGTAAAACTAAGGTGTTCTTAAGCTCACCAAGCCTCTTGGTGAGCTTAACTCAAAAACCTATCGGGTTGACTTCAAACGACGTATCCAAACTGTTGAAACACTTCTACTTCATGAGTGATGTGTTTACATGTCAAATTTTTAAATTTTTGAACTAGTTTAGTATGAAGTCAAGCGGTCAAAAAAAATATGATTTGTAAGTTAATTTTAATGAGTTCATTTTTTTATCATTTTTTGACCGCTTGACTTCATACTAAACTAGTTCAAAAAATTATAAATTTGACATGTAAATGCATCACTCGTGAAGTAGAATGGTTTCAACGGTTTGGATATGTCGTTTGAAGTCAATCCGATAGGTTTTTGAGTTAAGCTCACAAAGGACTTGGTGAGCTTAAGAACACCTTAGTTCTACTCTATACAGAGCTATATCAACTCAAAAGATTAATTACACGAAACCTTAATTATTGTGAACAATTCCCATTAAATAAATAATGAATACTATCACTAGTGGAAAATATGGAATCAGGATCGGTTATATATGCATATTAGTATCGGAATACAACCGATCCTGATGAAGGCGATACTGATACTTACAATAATCTGGATCGGTTAAAAAACCGATCCTGATAGTTACTATCAGGGTCGGTTGTTTCAAACAACTGATCCTGATGTTATACTATCAGGATCGGTTGTTTGAAACAACCGACCCTGATAGTAACTATCAGGATCGTTTGTTTGAAACAACCGACCCTGATAGTTACTATCAGGATCGGTTTTTTGAAAAAAACCGATCCTGATACCTTTTTTTTTTTTTTTAATGTTGATTCTGAAAAAAAAAAATCAGGATTGGTTGTTTTGAAATAACCGATCCTGATACTTTTTTTTTTTTTAATGTTGGTTCTGAAAAAAAGAAAAAAGAATCAGGATCAGTTTTTTCGAAACAACCGATCCTGATGTTATACTATCAGGATCGGTTATTTCAAACAACCGATCCTGATGTTATATTGGATCTAAAAAAAATATTTTTTTTTATTTGACCAGTTTCCATATATATTTGCTGGCCAGCATAAATTTTTTTTTTTTATTTACCATTGATTTATTGGAGCTCAAAACCAATTAAGAACACAAAATAAAATTCATGAAACACAAAAAGAAGTACAATAGTTGAAGAAATTTGGTGCAATAGCAAAATAAAATTGAAAATACAAATGAAAAAAGATAGTTGATCGGCCGGATGATTAAGATAAATAAAAAGATAGTTTCAAAAAGCCTTGCTCAAATGAAAAAAGATAAATAAATAAATTGAAAATACAAAAAAAAAAGTGTTTTAAAAGTATAATAATGAGAAAATTAGATAAAGCTAATACCGTGATAGTTGATCGGCCGAATGATTAAGTAACTTGAGCGAGATGTCCTCAAGACTGAAAAATAATATACAAACACCATTAATTAATTTTTGAAACAATACAAAAAATTAAAAATTGACACAATTGAGCCGGAGGTTCGAGAGGCTCGGCTTTGAGAGGGAGAGACGGAGACAGAGAGAGACACGGAGGAGAGGGAGAGACGAGACGGAGACAGAGAGAGGAGAGACACGGAGGTCTGAGAATTTGAGAGGGAGAGACGGAGACACAGAGAGAGAGAAAGACGCTAAGTTGAAAATGAGAGGCGCGATATGAAAATAAGAACTAAGCAGGAGTTATCAGGATCGATTATTTCGAAATAACCGATCCTGATTGTTTTGTAAGTACAAAGGCGCGAAACAGAATTAAACCCTAGCGTCAAATTAGCATTAGGATCGGTTATTTCAAAACAACCGATCCTGATACCTTTTTTTAAGTTGTTTCTGAAAAAAAAAAAATCAGGATCAGTTGTGTTGAAAAAACCGATCCTGATACTTTTTTTTTTTAATATTGGTTCTGAAAAAAAAAAGTATCAGGATCGGTTCTTTTGACCAAAACCGATCCTGATACTTTTTTTTTTTTAATGTTGGTTCTGAAAAAAAAAAAAGGTATTAGGATCGGTTCTGTGGACACAACCGATCCTGATACTTTTTTTTTTTTTTTTTAATGTTGGTTCTGAAAAAAAAAAAAAAAGGTATCAGGATCGGTTCTGTGGACACAACCGATCCTGATGTATTTTTTTTTTTTTAAATTTTGGTTCTGAAAAAAAAAAAAAGTATCAGGATCGGTTTTGTCCACAGAACCGATCCTGATACTTCTTTTTTTTTTTTTTTTTTTAATGTTGGTTCTGAAAAAAAAAAGTATCAGGATCGGTTTTGTCAACAGAACCGATCCTGATACTTTTTTTTTTTTTTAATATTGGTTCTGAAAAAAAAAAATCAGGATCGGTTTTGTTGAAAAAACCGATCCTGATACTTTTTTTTTTTTTTTAATGTTGGTTCTGAAAAAAAAAGTATCAGGATCGGTTCTGTAACAAAACCGATCCTGATACTTTTTTTTTTTTTTTTCAGAACCAACATTAAAAAAAAAAAAAAGTATCAGGATCGGTTCTGTTGTAACAACCGATCCTGATTCTTTTTTTTTCAGAACCAACATTAAAAAAAAAGGAATTAGAATCGGTTGTTTGTTAGAACCGATCCTGATACTATCAGGATCGGTTTTTAAGAAATAACTGATCCTAATATGTGTTCCATTAGGATCGGTTGTTTGTAAAAACCGATCCTGATAGTATCAGGATCGGTTCTAATAAAAAACCGATTCTAATTGTTCATAAATTAGGATCGGTTAATCATAAAACCCGATCTGAATAGTTTTTAGGATCGGTTTTCTTAGAAAAACCAATCCAGATAGATATTAGAATCGGTTGTTTCATATAACCGATATTATTAGGCCGATCCTGATTCCAGTTTTTCCACTAGTGTATAGACGGTATGTGTAATGCATCGAAGGAGATCTTTTAAGTTGATGCAGCTCTATTTTCATACCCAATAGATTTCTTACGGCAGTTCATTTCTTAAGGCTGTTGTTGATATTATTTATAAAGAAAATTAACCATATATAATATGCTAGTCCTTCAAATTTTATTCAACCCTACTTCTTTGTCGTTTTTAACTGGAATTAATATAGAATAAAATTTTCTTCCGCTCTCTAAATAAGACTCTAACAAAGAATATGATTCCAAAAATGAAGTCGATATTTGAAGTATGAGACAACATTAGTTTTCAATTAATCATACTAATTAATGAGAAACTAACGCAACATCATATTTCCATCATCTTTTAATTATAAGATCTTAAAAAATACCAAAACCAAATTATATAAGTGCCATTTTTTATCTAAACATTATCCAGCTTCAAAATAATTTGGAAAATATTTCAAATTTATAATATCATGGTTCGTGAAATATTCTATTACTATTCATTTTTAGCAACCCTTCAAAAGGATATAAGATTTAAACAGTTGTTAAGTTTTCATGTTTCTTAAAAATTTGCTAACTTTTTTTAAGTTAAATTTAATACATTATTTCTTTCATCATTTTTTTATGGCTCGACTTGACACTAAATGTTAAGACAATTTTATAAATTTAGTATATAAACACATTCCACGTGAAATTGATTGGTTTTAACAGTTTGAATTCATCATTGAAGTATATTTTAGTTTTGTAGGCTGGTGGTATTTAAGATGAAATGCTACCGATGACATAGTAGCTGGACTCTAAAAGTATATAGAAAGGTTTAAAAATATTAGGTGATTGTATTTAGATTACACAATATTTAAAAAAAAATGGATCGTACATTTTCTGACCCGGCAGGTAACAGTAGAATCTACACAACATTTTGATTTTAATAATATTAGTACTGTAATTACATATATGTCAAAAGAAATTAAATATGTTTAAATCAAAAGGCACGAAAACATGTTGGCTCATGGGGAGAATATGAGCGGAGAAGGAAGGAGACAATAACGGCTGAGCAAATAAGGAGAAAAGTAAGGGGACGGTTCGGAAAATTAATTTTTTTCAGAAAAGGTTTTCATACTCATTCTGTTGTACCCGGTTCTTATCCACACCAATCCGAATAAACTCTCTAAGTCTCAACTCATTTTAACAGTCCGCTAAACTATTTACATCTATGCCATCACCAAGACATTTCTTCCGATCATTAATAAATCAAATCACCTTTGCCTCTGTCGAGTTCGGATCCAGTGAAGTAACCCAATCTTTGGGTTTTGGATCGGGACCGTCCGATTCGAATCCGTGAAAATCCATCGGCTAAGTGACGCACATAACCCGATGACGAACTCGAATTCCGAGACAATCTCGAACGACGAATTCGAATCGGACGGTCTCAATCCAAAACCCAAATATTGGGTTACTTTAGGGGATCCGGACCCGCCTCTGTCCCCATCTGTCCCCATGGCCTCTCCTGTGCCTCCTACCTCCACCTCCTTTGTCCTAGTTGTTCACCCCCTCCTTTCCCCTCTCCTCCCCGCCAAGCCCCCCATCTCTACCTTCTCACCTACCTCCGTCATTGAGATTGGTCCGCCGAGCTGACTGAGGATACGGCTGAGACATCTGGCCATGTCAATCTGTCGCCCTGTGTGTCCATTAATTCCAATTTGGAGTTTGGTTCATATTTTTTAGTTGAGTAGGTACAGATCGAACCACTTGATATTTTATTTATTGTTCTTTCATGTAATTTTTCTTGACTCGATCAAACTGGGGTAACATTTTTTGATCTCGTGCTATAGTGATATGTTAGCTCTCAAGCACACAAGATGTGTTTGAGGAATTGCCAAGATGAACCCCGTGTCCTATGATATTCCCTAACACAAATTAATTTTTCAACATATAATTAATTTATTTGAGCAATTCATTCTGACAATTAAAGCAACAACTTAGCTCTAAGAAAATTTCAATTTTTTTCTCAAAAAAAAGAAGATTCAATTTTGTTATGTTAAAAAACTCTTAAGGTTTCAATTCTGCCAAAATATCTTGTCCTATGTGCGGTTCAGATGATGCACGCCGGTGCGGTTCGGCACTATTTCGATCGGTTTGGCATGATCTTTCGTCCTAGCCCGCATTATTCAGTCCAATTGCATGATCGTCGCTGGTACCAAAACTTCCATGCAACCTCAGCTGGTGAAGTTGGAGAATACATGCAATACCACTGGCACACCATGAGATGGCTAAAATAATTTCTTTCTTGGATGACTTGTGAGTGTTTGTTTTAAAAAATTTCTATGCAACTTTTTACATGATTGTTTTCTTTTTCTGTTTTCTATGTTGTATTCTTATCTTAGTTTATACGCGTTCTCTATTATTTATATATGCAGGTTCATCTATATATGGACTATGAAAACATATCAATTATGCTACTTTAAAAAAAATACACCTAAACTACCCCTTATTCTTACAATTCTCGCTAGATAAATCTTAGACCAGTTTGCCATCTTTTTTTTCGAAATAAGCAGCAGCAATAAAAAATGTTATATGAGATATTTTTTTCTATATATTTTGTGTAGTTATCTTAGTTTATATGGGTTTTATTATTATTTATATATGCAGGTTGTGCTTGCACCTGTTCTTACCGGTGCACTTCTAAACCAGTATTGCAACAGCTTGGTCCACATAGTCTCTCCTCTAATGCCGTTTGTAGCCGTCGCCACAGTGGCGCTCCTATGTGGCAGTGCCATTGCGCAGAATGCCGCAGCCATACTGTCAAGCGGGTCACTGGTTGTTACAGCTGTTTGCTGTTTGCATGCTTCCGGCTTCTTCTTTGGTTATATTCTTGCAAGAATTCTTGGCATCGATGGTTCTTCTTCAAGAACTATATCAATTGAAGTTGGCATGCAGGTATCATTCAATTTTGAATTTAGATATTCTTTTTATATGTAAGTTAAACTATATAATTCATAGTTAATTAGTTTGAAATCCCCTTTTTAAAGAAAAAATAGTAAATAGTTTATATACTATGACATTTTTATGATATGTTTCAATGTAATGAATTTCAATTGAAGATTCTATATCTATCTATATTAAAATATGTTAATAAATTTTAAAAGATTGGTCTTAATAATTTTTTTTTTTTATTAAAGATACAATCTGAGATTGGATTAAATCAATTTTTGGGTAAAAATGAATAAATTGAAATGGCATTTTATGTCCCCTGATACTTTGATGTCAAAAGTCCTGGTAAAATATCATCAATTTATTTTATCAGGTTAATTTAGTGTTACCGTTGATAATATGTATGTAACCAACAAAAAAGAACCATTTATTTAAATCTTGTTAGTTATGAAATGATATACAATTTCACCATAAAATTAATTTTTTTAATGGGAATGATGCTATGATGCTATTATAACTTAACTGAATAAACCCACTTCTTTTTTCTTCTTCTGAGAAATGTACTGTGAATTATGGTACCATGCATAGCGCGGATTGACCCATACTTTGAATTAATATTTCTTCTGAAAATCTCTACTTTTGAATGGTCTAGAATTTTTAGATCAAGTAGTTTTGAACCTATCTAAAAAAATAGTAAAAATATTGTGAAAAAAGTAAAATTTGATCGACAAGTACATCTTCATATAGAGATCATGTTGAACGGTTTCGATCGACTTTGAAAATAGAGATATTGATTCATAGTACAGACCAATGCGCGCTATGCATAGTACCATAGCCTCATTCTACTTGGGAATTCTGTGGGGAGTAATTTCCATAAAAGCATATAAGTGGGTATACTAATATTTGTTTAAAATGTAATTTCTTATTGTAGAATTCGGTGCTTGGAGTAGTTCTTGCAACTGAGCATTTCAGCAATCCTCTGACAGCTGTTCCCTGTGCTGTTTCGAGCATACGCCACTCGGTCTTTGGTAGTATTTTAGCGGGAATTTGGAGAAGCATGCCTCTGAAAACATTGAAAAAGGACTAAAATGTAAAATGTTAATTGGAGAAATAAGAGTAGAGAGGAAAAAAACACTTGCCATTTTTGTAATGTGTTAGTTTCTGGTACGGCAATTCTTTCTTTCTTTCTTTCTTTGTCAGTTGTAGAATGTAGACTAACAATAACAGGAGAGATGAAAAACATATTTGTCATTGATTTCGGGTACTGCTATACTCAAAATTGATTATACTGGTATACTCCTGTAATTACAGCAATTATCTGGTTTCTAGCCTTGTAAATACGTTTGGCTTCACCGATCAAAATATTACTGGTATATTTTTCCTTTCGTTTCAGATTGAATGGTCCAGGTCTGTCTGATCAGTTATAAAAAAAATTGGTCAGTGTGGGCAGGTGTAAAACACCATTTGTCAGATCCAATTTTATCAGTACCAACTGTTAGAAATGTACTAATAGGCCAGAATATTATGGGTCATATTAATAATTAATATGGATCAAGTCTTAATGGGCTAGGCCCGAATTCTTATTCTCATCTGATCTGATCAGATCAGATCACGTTTTCTGAATGGGTGCAATGAAATGGTGCGATTGAACAGGTGCATAATATTATAAATATACATGCAGAGTTCGGTTTTTCAAAGTGTTCCAGAAATTCTGTTATATACACATCAGAAAACGTAAGAGAGAAAGAAAGAGAAAAGACAGGGCTATCAATTCGGTACTAGCATACCGAATTACAGTAGTTGATCAACCTGTTCGTGTGGATACTGATAGAGGCGTGACTGTTGGGCTGTTGCGCGAATCTGACACGAGAACGAAAGGAGAAGACGCAAAGAAGAAGAAGGCTACTGCTAGACTAGAGTTGAAGTTTCCGCTGCGCGTCTAGTGGTAAACTCTATTTTAATCCTGGAATTAATTTTATGCATGGATTCTGGTTTTCGGGTAGTGAACAAATCTTGAAATGATTCGAATTGTTGCACTATAACCTACCCGAAATCCCAACACCAACTGGATTTGATAGTTCTTACTTACTGGTTAATTTTCTCCAAAAGAACCAGTCATTGCACAGAGGAAACCATCATTTAATTATGATTGTCAACTATTGAATTTTTTTAAAGCACACATAATTTAATCTCGAAATAATTAGAATTGATACACACATTATTCCTGCCAAACCGAACTTCATAGAGTTTCAGGCATTACTATTACAACTTCATAAACCTAATTACCTGATTAAACAGAAATTTCATTTATTCTCAGAATCTAATTCCCAATTTGATCCAAAAGTTGTTCCAAATAAGCATAAGAGGTCCCTCCTTTCTCCACTGCCTTCCTAAATTCACTTTTCACCTCCTCTGTTTTTGCCCTGACACACTTCCCTTCATCAGAACCTTCCATCAGACATCGAATGGCTCTCTCGAGTTCACCAGCAGTCACAAAATTGTTATTTTTTGCATCTAACTTTAGATCCAATGCAAACCCCATTTCTTTAACCATGACAAATGCATTCAAACTCTGCTCTGCATATAGTGGCCAAGGTATCATTGGTACGCCGTAAAAAAGGCTCTCTTGGATGGAGTTCCAGCCGCAATGCGTCACAAATCCCCCCACTGCCAGGTGGGCCAGGATCTCTGTTTGCGGGACCGAACCTGGCCACACCAATCCCTTATCCTTTGTTCTCTCTATAAAGCCTTCTGGTAATAGCTCATCCAAGTTTGCATTTGCAGTGAAGCTGTCAAAATACAGAATTTATAAATATGAAAATCATGTCTACCTTAGAAGTTTCATTTGAAGAAAAACCCTTTTAACCCATAAATCAGGCAGATACTTGTATTCAATGGATCCTAAAATATACTTGTTTATCCTCACAGAAAGAAAATATAGATAGATAAAAAGGAAACTTCCTAAGGCCTTCTTCGTACCTGACTTGAAAATTTAGCTGAGGAAAAATCCATATGAATGAATTTGTTGTGAAGAAGAAAAAGTTATGTGCTATCAGAATTTGAATGTAATTTAAATAAAAAATCTGAAGTATGTGTACCAATTCAGAATAGGTTACCATGACCATCAGTCCCCAAGTGACATGTATTTTGAGTATCAAGAATATAAATTTTAAATAATATTACATGAAAATTAGATCATTAGTTAAAAAATTTACTTGATTCCAGTGGGAGGTGCTCGAATAGCCCACAAGAACCGGTGCCCGCTGCATTCCAATCCAATCGCCATCTCCTTGGTTTGCGGCAACTCGAAGCCTCCTCTACTCCCAAAGCACAAGAAAATAACTGATTTCGGCTGCTGCAAATTGAGCCATTTTATGCACTCATGCTGTTCCGTTCCAGCTTTCGGAATAGATATAATAGGCCCAATTGGGTATATCTCTGGTGCCGGTTTGTCAGGTGCACACTGGCCTTGTTCTACAGCTTTCAGAACTTTTGCCTCGAGAGCTATACTGGAATTTACTATAATTCCCTTGGCCTCCATGTACCGTCGTCCGAGGTACAGAAAAGATTTGTAAGCACCCGATTTCTTGTTCATAAGGATCGGTGGCATGAAATGTGATGGTACGGGTGAAATTCCCGGTACTTTTATCGGCCCATCAATCTCTGAGAATTCTTGTTTAATTTTTTCATCTAAAATTGGGAGATGAAGTACCAAAGAAAGGAAAGCTGCATTTGAAGTGTGAAAGATGTAACAAGGGATGTTGAGTTCATTTCCGAGGTCTATAAGCGATGTAGCGAATGGGTCGAGAACTAATGCCGTAACTTTGGATCCGGAGGCAACAATGGCATCTTTGACATGTGGCAAATGGAGTTGCACAAATATGGTGATGAATTCCTCCGGATCGTCAAATTGGGCTGGCGGTTTAACAACAGGAAGTTGTTGGAAATTAATAGGGAGGTTAAGAGAATCAACCGATCGGAGGTATGACTCGGTGATGCTCGACATCGAGTCAGCAGTGGGGGTTTGCATGAGGAGGAAAGTGATGGAAAGAGAGTTGCTGGAATTGGAGTTGCATTGCAAGAGCCTCTTTGCTGCCTCTACCATTGGAATAGTGTGGCCTGGTGGCCATATTGGCATGAAGAAGAGGCACCAACTATTATTGTTCATTGAAATTGATAGTATGGTTAGTAATCAGGGATCTTTCTCTTTTGAAGTAAAATGGGGAGAAGGAACTCAAAAGTCAAAATGGGTAGTGACACTGCATACAAGTCAAATGAATGGTGGGGTCCTTGCTGACGATTATACGTAGGGGTGTCAATGGTACCTTTTTAGCCGTTTACCCGACCCGTATCGTATTCGATAAGGCGGGTATGGGTAAGATTTTTTTTTCGTTAGCTTATTGGATATGGGTATGGATAAGAATTTTTTTTCGTTAACAAAATGGGTAAGAGTATGGGTAATGACTATTTCGTACCCGTTATCCTATAGGGTATTATAAAATCTAAATATATATATTCAATTCAATTTCCAACCCACCTAAGTATGTATGTGTTTTTGAATTTTCTTCCTTATAAAAAATAATTTAATTGGAATTGATTGCACATTCATTTTTATTTTTTATTAGAAATATAATTACATATGTGTGAAATGAATGAGTTTTTTATATTTAATTTGTAAAATATAATAAAACTAATTATTATATTAGTAATATCCGTTATTCATCCGCTACCGTTTCGTTACCCGATAATATTAACGGGTAATGATAGGGTAGAGTAAGATTAATTTTTAATGGGTATGGGTAGGGTATAGGTAAAGTCAATTTTAAAGGGTATGGGTGTGAAAATGCATCCACCCGACTCGTACCGTACCCATTGACACCCCTAATTATATGGCCTTCAAATTTAATATGTGCGTTCCTAAAAATTATTTTATCTTACGGGGTAACGTGTTCCAATCGGACCAATCACGTGACCAAAGAACGCGTACATAGGTCTTTGCGGATCTAATCTGCACGAATTTTCAAACAAATCGGACGGTTGAGATTGATTAACTCAAAAGGCCGAATTTTCAAATAGATCGGACGGTTGAGATTGATTAACTCAAAAGATTCCCTTCTGAGTTAACGCAGAGAATACGAATTTAGAGTAACGGACATTTTTTTTAAGGGGGAATTTTATGTATGACCCTTAAAAATTTCAAAATTACGTATTTCCTCTCTAAACTTCAAAATTACATATTTGTCCCTCTAAACTTCAAAAACTCACAAATTTACCCATTTTATTATTTTTTATATTAAAACTCATTTTAAATTTATAAAATACCCATTTTGCCCTTTATTAAATTATAAAAAAATTGTAGTCTGTTTAAGGAAAATGTCAGTCTTATATCTGATTGGTTTTCGAGAATAATTTTTTTTTTTTTACTTTTGACGTATAAACGGTGACATTTAGGTATAGGAACGGGTTGCGTACGATGCCCATCGGACACAAATTCAAGTCTGATGGGTTCCTCTACCATCCGATCTAGTTTAAGATTCGTGTGTGTCACTTCAATATATGTGCATATTTGCTTCAAGATTCGTGTTGATCTAGAGCACACCAATCTTAAAGCGGATCGGATGGTAGAGAAACGTATCACACTCAAATTTGAGTCCGATGGACGTTTTATGTTTTTAATAAAAGAGCAAAATGGATATTTTACAAATTTAAAATGAGTTTTAATATAAAAAATAAAATAGATAAATTTGTGGGTTTTGAAGTTTAGAGCGGGAAATATGTAATTTCGATGTTTAAAGGGAGAAATACATAATTTCACAATTTTTGAGGGGTATATATGAAATTCCCCCTTTTTAAATAAATGGTTTAAAAATTATATTTGGATCAGATAAGGATTTAAATTTCTTCATTTTTTTTTCATATTTTGATCGTGCCTTTATTTTTTTATTTTTTAATAATAAAAAAAATTAAAGTTTATATTTACAAATAAACAGTTAGACGTGATATATAATATTTTTCTACAAGTGCAATAAAAATTGTCATTTTTTTAATTTATTTTATATGAATCAATAAGTTGAAAATTCGACATTCTAGAACTATCCATAGTAGTGTATTTCTACAATTTCTTGATCTATAACAATCAACACAAAACTAAAATATAAAAATATTTTACGTGCACGTAAAATATCATATTTAACAATTTTATTTTATCGTTGAAGTATTAAATTTTTAAAATGAAAGCATAATAAAAATAAAGATTTTTTAACCTTTTTTCATTTTATATTATGGAAAATATGATCCATTATGGGTGGTATTCCTTTGTCTAATTGGGCTCTTACTAGTCCAAATTATGGCTGATATGATAGAACCCAACTTAAATTAAGACCCATTAGGAACTTCTTCCCCTCGAAAATGATGATAAGAACTTCCTCCAACAAATAATATTTTACGCTGTCAAACATAGTGACGTTCCCAAGCTGTTGTTGATATTATTTATAAAGAAAACCGTACCATAATATCCCAGTCCTTCAAATTTTATTCCACCCTACTTCTTTGTCGTTTTTAATAAGATATTTTCTAATTAAAATTATAAGAATGACTCGACAAGATTACTTTAATTGGAATATAAATAAAAGATTTGAAGTTTGAAACAACATTAGTTTTCTATCGTAGTAATGAGAAACTAATACAACACATCAACTTTTTCCAGTGTTCTAAATAGCGCGCTATAGCGTTTTTGGACCCCAAACGCTACGCTATGACATCAAAATGCGCTATTTGCGCTACGGCTGCTATAGCGCTATAGCGGTCTGCTATTTGTGCTATACAATATGGGTTTTTTTTTAAAACAATTTATATGGGTTTTAAATAAAGAGCCAAAAAAGCTCAAACCGAAATTGAATTTGTTGCTACTTGCTACAGATAAATCAATTTGAAATTGGAAATAGAAATAGAAATTTGAATAGAAAAAAAAGTCCAAACCGAAATTAAAATTTGAATAGAAAAAAAAATATATTATGTCATGAATCATGATGCTTAAGATATTTTTAATAGGAAAAATCGATAGTTTATGATATTACTATGGATATTTTGAACCGCAATTTGGACTTTGTACGGGTTCAATATGAATATTATAATTTCTTAATTACTTTGGTGTTATTTATTGTTCTATGAGACTTTAGATAATGTTGATATTTAGTACAAATATTGAATATACGGAATGTAAAAAAAAAATCACTATTTGGAATAGCTTCCGCTATAGCGACGCTATTCGCTATAGCTTTTTTTTTAGCCTTCCCGCTATGACGCTATAAACGCTATTTAGAACCTTGATTTTTTCCTTCTTAGACTATCTAGCTAAGAGTTCCAATCTTTTAATTATAAGATCTTAAAAACTGGCAAAACCAAACTATATAAATGCCAGTGTTGATCTAGACTTTCTTCAACTTCAACATAGTTTGGAAAATATTTCAAACTTATAATAGCATGGTTCGCGAATCTCCATTCTTATATTAAGCACGTAGATGTCCTGATCTGCCAACGGTTTTAATTGAAAGATAAAATTCCAGATTGGACATTAGGTCTCCGATTAACTATTATGATTCTATGCATCTTTAATTTTTTATGTTTGTTTATGTGTAGAAGTCTCAATTTATATAGACATGTACTCGCCGCACGTACTCTCCACATGTATATTGTGTCATCTTTATAATTGGTCATGATTTCTTTCTATTTTTTAAATGTCAATTAATGAACTTTTGATAATTGATTGGTTATGTTTTCATTTCTTTTTATTTTTGTATATCATTTAAAGAATGTTATTTGTCATTTAATATGTTATTTGGTTGAGATTTTTTATATAAAAATATATCAAAAAAGATTGAAAAAAGATATGTCATTTAATATGTTATTGAATATGTCGTCTAAGGAATGTTATTTACATGTACATGTCATTTAAAGAAATGTTCTCTGTCATTTAGTCTAAATTTTTTTAACAAAAATATGTTATTTTGTAAGAGATGAGATGTTTTTTATTTTCTTATAATATGTCCCCGATGCAACGCACGTGCACGATACTAGTATTTTTCACTATTCATTTTTAGCAACTCTCCAAATGGATATACAATTTAAAGAAGTTTTAAGTATTTACGTTCTTAATACTTTGTTAAAAAAGTTTTAAAGTTAATTTTAATGCATTATTTTAATTATTTTTTTATCACTTGACTTGATACTAAATATCAAGAAAATTTTATAAATTTTGCATATAAACGTATTACTCGTGAAGTAGATGGATTTTAACGGTTTGAATTCATCGTTTGAAGCATATTTAGGTTTTGTAGGTTGGGAGCTCATATTTTTTGGCATATATGAAGGATTGTTCCTTTTTTATTGAGAGCTAGCCAGCTAGTGCTTTCGTTCATAATTAAGTAAGTAGAACATAGCCGCCCACACACTGATGTGAGAAACATAGGGAGATATTCTGGGGATCATTTTAAACAGGTGTTTGTGCAGCTCTGTTGCAACTCCTTTCACTGTGAAATGAGTTGCTGCAATTAATTTTCACATTTACTGCGTAATCTGACGTACAAAATATTGTTGAAAAAATAATAAAAGATTTTGAAGTTTGGGACATCATTAGTTTTCTCTCATAGTCATGAGGAACTAATATAACAACATTTTTTCTTGTTAATTAGACTCTCGAAGACTTCCAATCTTTTATTTGAGCTTAAGCTTAAAGCTTCTTATGTTGAAAGGTTGAATCTACACAGCTTGCACCACAGAGGGACTAAGAGTGTGAAGAAGAAAATTTGTAGTCGTCTCTTCTCCACTTGACCACTTGCCTCTATAAATCTCCTTAGACAAAATAGACAAATTTGATGAACAGCATCCTACACAGGAATACAAAATTTTATTCAACCCCTACTTCTTTGTCGTTTTTAACAGGATTATAGAATAAAATTTTCTTCCGCTCTTTAATTAAGACTATAACAAAGAATATAACCCCACAAAATTGCTTTCCTAGACTCAATCATTCAAAATTTAATAAAAAGATTTGATGTTTGAGACGACATTAGTTTTCTACCAGAGTAATTAATGAGACTATCTAGCTAAGAGTTCCAATCTTTTAATTATAATATCTTAAAAATTGCCAAAACCAAATTATATAAGTGCCAGTGTAACAATTTCAAACTTATAATAACAAGGTTCGCGAATAATTCTATTACGTACTATTCATATTTGGAAAGTCTTCAAACTGATATATGATTTAAAAAGTTTTTAGTGCTTACGTTTCTTAAATATTTTTAAAAAATTAAAGTTAATTTTGATGCATTCAATTTTCATCATTTTTTATTATTTAACTTGATAGTAAATGTCTAGAAAATTGTATTAAATTTGCATATAAATATATTATCATGAAGTGGATCGGTTATAACTGTTGGCATTCATCGTTTGAAACATACTTGATAGATTTTATAAGCTGGTGGTATATAGGGCGAACTGCCACCAATTAATGACATAGTAGCCGGAATCTAAAAATATTATATGTATAGAAAGGTTAAAACTATTAGGTGTTTCCATTGAGATTTCACAATATAAAAAAGAATCAAAACATTTTCTGACCTGGCACGTAATAGACATAACATTTTAATTTTAATTTTATTAGTTTACTTGACTGGAATTGGGCCATCTCGGCTGAAATATGGCTGAAATCGGACCATTTTGGCCGAAATTTGACTGGAATCGGACCGTTTCAGCTGAAATTGTGATTTTCAAAAATTCTGAAAAAATAGTAAAAAAATTTCAAAAAATGTAAAATTTGGTCTCCAAGCACATTTTAATATGAAGAACATGTTGGAAGGTTCGAATCGACTATTTGAACTTTAAAAATAAAGATATGAGCGGGAAGTAAAACATCATCTTTAATTCCTAAAGCAAGTTAGCCCATATATATATATATAGAGAGAGAGAGAGAGAGAGAGATGGACTTAGCTAGACCATGGAGTAAAACGCTTTGTACTCCACGCCATATTTTCATTTTCATTTTGAATATATAGTTGTGTCGGGATATTTGTTAGTTTCATATCCCAAAGAATGTGTCTTTTGTTTTGGTTACTCTATCTATTAGGCAGATGGCCTTGTTTGTAACATTTTTTATATATCTAGATCTTAACGCTAGGTACGTTTCAATCTTTAACTATATCAAGGGCTTAGATCTTGTATTTAGTCAAATGGCAATTGATAATAGTTAGAATAAAATATTTAATAGCACAATTTGAGCAAAATGGAAAATATTATTAACATTTATAAGTTGTATTTTACATACTAAAATGTGGTTGAAGTTTTTAAGTTAGTCTAAATGGCAATTGACAAAATATTTCCCTTTTTTAATTTATTATTGACGTGGTGTAATAGAAACTCTAAAATTAATTTTGGGATGAGAAAGTTTCGAAATTTAGAGACTTTAGTTTCTAAAAAGTGGTTAATAGCTATTTAGAAACTCATTTGAGTTGTTGTGATGGAGATACTCTTAGAAGAAGAAGAAGAAAAACAAAAAGAGTATCTATCCATAATGAAAATCAAATAGTTTATAATTAATGAGTGAGGCCATGGTATTTGAGATAGGAGTAGGTCCGATGGGCATCGGACCTACATTTAGGTTCAATTAGCTCTAGGACCATGCGATTAGCATCAAGATCTTTGTGCACGGAAATTGATACAGACTTGCACTGATTTTGATGCAGAGCACACGAATCTTGATGCAGATCGAATGGTCATCACACCCATCGAACCAAGGTAGGTCCGATGGGCATTGGACCTACTCTGATGGCATGGTATTTAGCCATGTGCATATTGGTACGTGCTATATATGGATCAATATTTTTATTTTCAAAATCGAAACAATTGATCTGAATCGTTCAACCTAATCTCCACATGAAAATGTACTTATAGACCAAAGTTTTCTATTTTTTCTATTTTTTAATTATTTCTTTAAGATAGGTAGAAAAACACTACTGTGAGACAGCCATGAATCCTTATGTCAGGTGACTTTCTACATATCTAAAAGTAGCAAAAATTCCAAAAAAATATAATTTTTTTCTCAAAGTAAATTTCTTATGAAGATCTTGAACTTTAAAAGGAAAATATGAATTCATAACACAGACAGTACACTTATGTGTATGTTGCAAAATACCATAGCCTCACTCTATAAATAATTATAATATTAATGATATTTGAAAAGATATGGAAGTTACACCAATATTAAAATATGTATAGTTCATTTTAAATATTGTGTTAATTAAAAGTCCTAGTTGAAATATCATTTTTGAATTTGATACAAGTACAGTTTGTTCGTGCATTTTCAGCATCAAGGAATGAGGGATCCTTTTTGTTTGGTAGGTCGTGCTTTTGTTTATAATATAGTGTCTGGGGCCCTCCTACATGGCATTCCAAGAAACAAATGGAATATGAGGGATCAAGTTACAACAATTTGAGTTACAACAATATTACAACAACTATTTTTTGCGATTTCAAAGTCCAAATCGTCAATCCAAACCGTTCAACATGATCTCCATATGAATATGTACTTGCAACCAAACTTTACATTTTTTTAGAATTTTTTTACTATTTTTTTAGATAGGTAGAAAAACTAGTCAAATTCAGACCATTGAATTTTGTACCCATCTTAATAAATAGTAAAAAATTCTAAAAAATATAAAATTTGATCTGGAAGCACATTTTATTATGGAGGTCATGTTGAACGGTTTGGATCGATGATTTGGACTTTGAATCGCAAAAAATGGTTGTTTTAACATTGTTGTAACTCAAAATTGTTATAACTTGATCCCTCCTCATGGAATATATATGAGATGGACTTAGCTAGGCCATGGAGCAAAACGCTCTGTACTCCACGCCATATTTTCATTTTGAAAATCCAAACTACCGATCCAAACCGCTCAAGTTATTCTCCATATTGAAATGTGCTTGGAGACCAAATTTTACATTTTTTGGAATTTTTTTACTATTTATTAAGCCACTTTGAAAATCGCTGATACGGATGAACAGTAGCAAAACAGTAAAAAATTATGGACCAATGGATCAGCGATTTTCAAAGTGGCTTAATAAATAGTAAAAAAATTCCAAAAAATGTAAAAAATTGGGTCTCCAAGCACATTTCAATATGGAGATCATGTTGAGCGGTTCGGATCGGTAGTTTGGATTTTCAAAATGGAAATAATGAGGCGTGGAGCACCAAGTCGTTTTACTCCATGACTTAGCTAAGCCCAGCTCGAATATATATATATATATATAGAGAGAGAGAGAGAAGGGATCTGATTACATCCTTTTTTTTACACACTTTGACACCTACCATTTTCAAAGTCCAAATAGTCGATTCAAACCGTTCAACATGATGGATATATTAAAATGTGCTTGGAGATCAAATTTACATTTTTTTGAATTTTTTTACTATTTATTAAGATGGTTACAAAATTGTTGTTTTCAGACTATTGAAAAACAGTGATTTTGTAACCATCTTAATAAATAGTAAAAAAAATTCAAAAAAATGTAAAATTTGATCTCCAAGCACATTTTAATATGGTGATCATATTGAACAGTTCGGATCGACTGTTTGAATTTTGAAATCGCAAAATTAACTTATAAAAAAACAATGTCAAGATGTGTCAAAAAAATGGTATAATTAGATCCCTCCTCATATATATATATATATATTGATTGAGTAATTATCTCTAAATTCTCTCTCTAATTCTCAGGCAACTTGTTTTTTTTATACAAATTTTTATTTTTACACGTATCAGTAAGTTTTCACAAGAGGTTCAGTGTTGCTCACTTGATCTGTTATGTTATAATTGTTGTTGTGTTGGGAAATTTGTTAGTTTCATATCCGAGAGATGGTTTTTTTTTTTTTTTTTTCTACGTTTTCAGCTTATAGTAAATGGTTATGTGTTACTCCGGCAGTTATGCATGCCTTTATACATTAGTAAGAGCATCTACATCCCTGGTACTATGAGAGTTTCTAATCTGATGTGGCAACTTTTAATTCAGTTTCAGGAATGTGTGAGAGTTTCTTATTTAGAAACTATGCATGAAAGTTTTTTATTAAGAAATTGTTTATAAACTCTACACAGGCCAAATAATTGGCTCAAATTATTTCTCCTTATTAATTTATTACTGACGTGGCTTAATAGAAACTTTAAAATTAATTTCAGAGATGTGAGAGTTAGAAACTTTAGAGACTTCAATTTCTAAAAAATGATTAACATTTATTTAGAAACTCATTTGAGTTGCTGGGATGTAGATGCTCTAAGATTTAATTTCCGTTGAATTTGAATTGATCAGTTTTCACGTCAAACTAAGCAACAAAATCTAATGAACACTTAACATTTGATTAACTTGCATGCTTATTCGATTAGCAGCTAAAATGACCAATAATAATAGTTAATCACGTTCTATAGTATTTCAGAAGAGCTTGAGCTTGTTTGTGGATTAATCAACCGGAAGGAGATCAGAAATGAGTAACAAAGATGCTGTACAACCAGTAGATGAAATATCACCCGCTTCAAAAGAACCGGATGATCAGTGGATTGTGAACATAGAAACTCTAGTAGAAGGCTACGATACTGAAGAAATACCACCAATAGGTGGCAATTTGTTGCATTTATGAAGCGGGCGTTTGATCTCAAGGTACGTGAATGCCTTGAAGAATTACATAAGAATGAAGATAAGGTCTGGAGGTACTATTGTGGGGTCGATGAACAATTTCGTGCTGAAAATAGCAAATGTTTCATAGAACACCTACTAGTCAATAGTTGCTTCTTAAATTTGCGTTCGCCACATTTTTAACACGGAAATATTGGAAACCAAAACAAATTTTCTCTGGATCTACCAAAAATGAGGATACAAAAATGCGAACGTTTAATGAGTATAAAAAATTAGAGAAATTTATATATGGTGAACAATTCGGTATCACGCGTTACATGTTGACCATGGAGTACCAGATACCGTGGTTTGTTGTCGAGGCTGTATACACAAAGCATTCCAACCTAAGCAGCAAACTTAATACCCCAATCCACGAACTTGTGATCTCAGCCTTTGACTTCATCAATCCAGGAGTGGCCAAGTCCAAACTGCATAATAATAGCATTACTGTCCCCCAATATGGCTTCCAACATGTACTACACATCTTCCATTGGTCTCGAACCCCCCAAAGGGAAGTTTCTTAAAACAGATTCAGGTTTGAATATGAAATTCATCTATATTATTCCTAGTGCAACGTACTTGCAATTATCTACAACTGTTTTCAACCAGCATGCCGACAATGGCTTTGACGTGACTTTCTATGAGAGGATATTATCTGGAGTGATCCAATTACCACCCTAGTCCCATTTTCTATACGAAAATGAAATTTATAAAAATCTTTTAGCATTTGAACTGGGGTACGGCATAGTTTGTGGGTTCTCTGTCACACCCTATATATGTTGCATGCATTGTGCACTTGGTACAAACAGAAGAAGATGTTACACGTACTATTGCAAGCCAAACGTTTCATCCCAAGACTAGGGGACCAAAAGGATGTTTTAAGCTCTATACAAGGGTACAAAACTATACTACTTCCAATGATATCCCTATGTCACATGACCTTTTTTGGTTGGCAATACAAATGAGATTCCATATTGACAATAGATCCAGTATAAAAAATACTATGCAGATTTCAAGAGACACTATATTTGTCTCTTGAATCCATGGATAACACTCTCCGTCGTGGGTGGCATCTTATTATTTGTCCTTACTTTTATTCAAACCGTACTTTATTTTATTCAAACCAAATATAGTGTGCTTAGCTACAAAAAACAATGATTGCGCTAAGCTAAGTATACACCTATATTTGTACATCATCTTGTATCCTTGTATGATTTTCTTTTATTTAATTATATCATGTAAGCAATTTAAATTGTGCGTTCCGGTGGTTTATCTTTATTCAATTCACTATATGTGTTGTGCTATGATGTAAAATGTAATTCATTTGTCATTTTTATGTGGGACCATGTGTGATATTTATCTTTTCTCTTGTCTTACAGTATTATATTAATTCACCTAACAAACCAACTATTCAACTATTAATTATGTATAAAACTTTCTTTATTAATTTTGAACTTTTCTTATGAGGGTATATACTTCCTCCTCCTGAGTGTTTCTCCCAAAGTTATAATTTGTGATATTATTCAATTTGAACGAATAGGACCTCTCCTCAATCAATAAAAAGAAAATACACAAAAAAAGAAAAAAAGAAAAGAAATATGTAGTTTCTCATATGCATGGAAAAGTTAGTAGTGGTTAACTTTTTTATTTATTAATAGTTATAGCAATATTAATATTTTTAGAAACGTGCATGGTCCCTCATAGATATTTATAGTGTGGGGACATTTCAGAATTTGGTTAGAGAGATAATTATTTACGTAAAAATACTTTCATACATAGGTATAAGTACTTTAGAGAAAAAAATGAGCACTGGAGTTTTTTTGCGACCATTATTTTATTGGGAGACCATTATTTACATAATTATTGTTCACCTTATAGGTATAAATACTTCCGTGAATAGGTATAAATAATTTCATGCATAGGTATTAATAGTTTAGAAATAAAAATTCAATGTTAGAGTTTCTGCGGTCTCCAAGACAATTATGATAATTATGATGCGAAAACAGTACGGAGATTAGAATACGGAAACTGTTATCAGAGTCCTATTTATTAATACCCATGAAGATTGGTCGATTAATTCTTGAGTATTCATATTTACTGATGCAGCTGTTTTTTCGGATTGAAACCTTTCTACAATAATTTATTGTATTTATTTATTAATACATATGCAGTACAGCTGTTTTTTCGTATATCTATGAACTATCATAATTCTTAATACATATTGGTCGATTAACCTGCGTTCCTGCTAAGTTCAGAGAGTTTTCAAAAATCATGCTAACCTTCAATTTTTTTTTTTTAACTGATAACTAAAAAAAATCAATTTTTGTAAGCTCTATATTCAAATTTTGTTTCCGGTAAGTTTTTGTATTTAAGGCTTTTTTATTTGGGCAAATTTTTCCATTCAAAATTATCATAAAATTTTTCATTCGAGGACCGAATGCTTCCTATATATCTACTATATTTTAAAATTTTCAACTCCTATACCTAGCTACAACCTAATTGATAAGAGGCATTTTGCCTGCTAATTTGAAGAATAGTTAGTTAGATACATCTAAATTAAAGGTAGGCCCAAATTAACGGTACAATTTATATTACAACTTAAATTACAGTTTTAAGTCCAGATAAGCCCATTTTAAAGCAGAGAGCCCAACAGGTACTGGTTTTCACCACCTAGAAATTTAAGGTTATGATTCCAAATTTCAGTCTTTCCTTTTAAAACAATTAATCCTCATCTTTTTTTTCCTTTTTTTGTATTGATTAAAGTGGATACATAAGCACAATAAATCATAAGAAAACTGACACCAAACCACTCGTACCACTCCTTAATATACATAAGCATGATAAAGCTACCTAATCAACACAACAAAAGTACTTGCAACCCTCATATAGCAACAAGCTAGAGCATAACAGTCTTGTACTCTTATCAAGCAACAAAATAACAGAACAACAACTAAAACTTTTATAACTACTAAAACTAAACGACAAAACATCCAGCAGCTTCATATTCACTGAGTCCTGAACACTACACAATTATAATAGAGAGAACTGTGGTTTTATTTATCAAGAAAGGAAAAAAACAAAGAAAAGTCAGACTTACATTAGCGCCTTCTGCAACAACACACAACTGTTATAATGACAGCTGCAATCAAAGCAGCACAACCACAACAGTGGCAACTGCTATAATAACTACTGGAATTTTCTTTTCTCATCCTCCCCTGGAGATTGAGATGGAGTTGGAGATGGAGATGGAGATGGACTTGCACTTCCAAACCTAAGTTGATAAAATAAATTGAGAAGGCAAACAGGCAAAGAGTATGGAGAGCTCATTCCCAGCTAAGTTAATTTAAAAAGAAGGCATCAAGCAAGGAATTTACTCCAGTCATTTGCAAGTAATATTACTGCCAATAGATTGACTTTCAATCATCTGCTGATATCATTTTCTGTAACATGATCTGTTTTTAGCTTTTCCTAACTTCATTGACTAATATAGGCCGACCCAGTTTGACTTTTATTTGTGAAAAGGAACAGAGATGTATGCAGATGCTGATGCACAATTACTCTGTGCAGTTTTAAGAGATGCACAGGCAGTACGGTTAAATCCTTAGTTGGACGTTCCATATTTAAATAAAAAAGGTGTATTTTACCCTTTCTTAAATCGTTATTTTTGTCTATCCTCCTCTGCACATGCAAGCCATTTGACAAATCCGGTGATAATCTCATTGCAATATTGATAAATTTGGACCTAGTGATGTGCATGCAGTTATCTAACTAGGCCGGGATGATTATCTTTTCTATTGCATCAACTAGTTTTCTTATATGTGTAATTATAATGACTTGTCCGCAGTTGTTGGACTTCTATTTATCTTATTATGTATAGTTCATTCCTTTAACGAGCCGTAATAAATAATGAAGTCCAATGATAACAAAAGTTGTCTGGTTATTAATTTTAGTGTATAGGAGAAAAAATATCAACCAAAATTACATACCACTTTAAAACAATTAAACATACCTAAATATTAGAGTCCCATCCTGTCTTTTACTTTGAAGACCAGGTGGAAGGGTGGTTGAAATCTTGTTATTTCCTGTAATGTCCCTGTACATTACATAAAATTATAACTCAGTTTGTGATATCTTGGCTGTGAATGAAAATAAAAGTTAATTTGCAAACCTACAGGTATGTAAGAGCAGATAATTCATCTAGGAAAGCAGGAAGATCCCCTGACAACTGATTATAAGATAAATCCCTGAAAAAAAAATGAAAATATTTTGTACTATCAGCCTTACCTCCACAGAGATTTGTGAAAAAAAGAATATGATTTGGTTGAAGGTAAAAACATTATCAATCTCAACAAGAAAAACTTGATCTTAGTAAGGAACATACAATGACTTGAGAGAGCTTAGACTTCCAAAGGAAGATATTATTGCACCAGTGAGTCCACTGGATGATAGGTTTCTGAAAAACAAATATCTTACTAGTCAGTGTTTATAATTTAGCTTCTATCTTTTTCAAAATGCAATGTGGGAACGTATTGAAATGCTCACAAAGCTGTGATCCTTGGAATGTTGGTGGAATCTGTGGCGCAGGTGACACCAGTCCACAAGAAATTCGTAGGAACACAAGGATCGCCACTCCAGCCTTTGTTTATTTTGTAGCTCGCTTTAATTGTATTCATTGCAGTAACTTCAATTGAAATAAAATACATTAGAGTAATGGAACGAGAAATCAACATTGGAAAAAAAAGAGGGATGGAAATTTTCTGTATGTTTTCTTTAGGAAACCCTATGATTTATCCAATTCATATGCCCTGCTATTAAAAACTAAACCAGTTTTCTTCCTGAAAAGGAATAAGTAAATCATAGCACGAATAATTCAACTGAAGTACATAGAATGAGACAACTATGATAATATATACCATCTTCACTATAGGTGGTAATCCCAGTGGCGGGTCTAATGACATACAGCTCAAGCGCATTCAACAGAGGCGGCAGAGTTGAGTTTGAAGTAGCCTTTACCGAAACATTATATTCAGTAGTATTTGTGTGGGCGTATGAGACCCACCATGACTCTAGCTTCTTTAGTACAGTTGCCTTGTTGAACAATGGATTTCGATTGGCAAAAATATTAAACTCCCTTAAATCAATGGATGATATGTTCCCGATCTCGGCAATGTGAACAATTACAAAAAATACTCTGGACCTAATGCCACTGGTCCATGAGAGATCAAGGGATTGATTGGTTCTTAAAGTGGTGACGGCAGTTTGCATGACACGAGAGGGGATCGCAAAGTCTGTGTCCAGCACCACTTTGGAACTGGTTGAGACATTTCTCCATGTCGCCTGCAAATACGGATCCCAAATCCGGTCGTATGGATCGTCAGGGTACCTAGTTTAGTTTTGTAATAAAGCAATGGATGATTAGAATGATGACTGTATGTATTACTGGCAGGGTATAGTCAGAATTTTTATTTGGGGTTGGCTAAAAAATTATACTGATACAACTAGTGAGTTGTAGACTGCTGTGAATTAACCAATTCATACTGTGGATTGTCCAGGGGTGGGCAAAATTTTCTCCAATGGTAAGAAACAACCATATTATATATAGACCTATATCCGGTTTTCAAAATCCAGTGTAAGCAACTGCACGCCTACCCCTGATTCAATGTGGCTCTGTCACTGATTACTGGTTGAATGCTGAAGAATATCTTTATTACCTGACCTTTCTTTTCTAATCTATAAAACAATTTTCAAATTTTATATGGTAGAGTGCACTTTATATTGAGTTTGAACCTATATAGTAGGGAACGAAATCAAGCCAATTAAATCATAATATTTGGTACTGTTATCCATCTCCAAGTAGCCAAAACGTATTACAATAATATCATAGTTCTCTAACTTGTGCATTAACTTAAAAATTAAGATGTATTCCAACAACAAACAAGATCTAACCACGAATAATTGGTTAATAAAACGCAAACCTATTTTTGAGTTAATTTAGCATGTTTACCTTAGTCGATCGCTTCCTCCTAAATTCATCCTATCCGTGTATAAAACCAATGATTGTGTGGAATTTGCATATTTGTACATGCCCATGTCCAATTGCTTTAAGCGTAGCACCGAGATAAAAGGAGTGCCAAGATTTTTATTAACAAGGCAAACTTGTAGGTAGTCAGAAGTGGCTGTGGCAATAATCTCAGTGTAAATTGCATCATCTACAGTGGGTATTTGAAGTGTTTTCCAATAATTGACTCCCAAATGAACTTCAAATGTTGGAAGCTTATTTAATTTATCATAGTTTCCATACATGAATGATGCTCTTATAAGGAACATTGATCCTACTTTTAAGGATCTTAATGTGTAGCAATTTCGGGTTCCATTGGGAAAGCTTCTGACAGTCCAAAATTGCTTGAATACGCTGCTTGTGTACTGTGAAGAGATGCCATAGTTGACTCCTGTGTCGATGAATTGATCATCAGACACGAATGTCAACTTAGTCTCGCTATCAACATAGTTAGAATTTGCAGCAAGTCCACAATCGATGCTTATAAAACCTGTAAAGGGAAAGTGTCAACAACAAATTATTTTTAAAAAAAATTAAAAGAAAGTCTGAATCAACCGAAACATGCTTCTTATAATTATTGAACAAGTTACATCACCAATAAATTTTGAAGAAATTTGTAGTACTGGTACCACTATTATTAAAACTTTTCCAAGCCCATAAACTATGTTTATTGAGGAAGTATCTGTCCGTTTGCATCACAGTAAGAAACATGACTCTTCGATGATCCAAAAGCTGGTTTGTTTTGGTGTTCTATAAAAAAAATGTCAAAGTGTCTGTTTGGTGTTGTGCAAATATAATTAGTATACCTCTTAATTGAGGCTACGGTACTATGTATATATAGCGCACACCGTTTTGTACTATGGCTTTATATCTTTGTTTTCAAAGTAAGAAACCATCTCATCAGCTTTTTTTTCTTTCATTTTTTTCCAGCCTTTTCTAATAGTATGTTAAATAACCAAATTTGATTAGCAGTATTGCATTTTCAAAGTTGAATAGAAAATTATTACGCAATCGGATACAAACTTGATTGTAATTATAAAATTATTACATATATTATGTCATGACATGCAAAATAGCTAGCAGTGCGCTCCTAGCACACTACTACAAAAATGGTAATTCTACACTGCACATTGTACACGGTTTTCCCTATCTTATATAAAAACCGTGTACCAAATATGATTTTTTGAAAGCCCAAAAAATCTGCGAGAATTATACACGGACATTTAGTTAAGAATCAGTGTAGAATTGTTTGAGAGAGCTACACGGTTTATTAGGGATCAAAAATCCGTGTGCAAAGAAGACCGTGTGGAAAAAATTGAGAGAGCTACACGGATTTTTGTTAAATATCCGTGTAGGAATATATACACGGATTTTTGATAATATATCCGTGTAAAAATGGTAGAAATGTACACTGATTTTATTATAAATAGCCGTGTATGATTATTTGGACAACTACACGGATTAATAAGTATAAATCCATATATAAAAGGCTGTGTAGGGTTTTAATTAGTATAAAAGGCCTTCTCCTTCCAGCGCCGTTTTGATCAAGTCTTTTATACTGTCTCTCTATCGCTCTCTCTGTATTGAATGTTGATCTGATTTCTGCAAAGGCTAGCAACTGGGATCAGAGATCTTTGAAGTTTTTATTTTCTCCTCTCTATCTTTCTAAGGTTAGTATATATATATATATATATATATATATTTCTTCCTCTAATTTTCTGTTGCTTATTATTGCTTATTTAGGTCATGTGTAATTCATGCATGCTTGATTTCTTAAGATAATGCAAAAACGGCGGAAAGTTCGGCTGAGCGGGAGCCAAGCGTAGGGGCAGCCACGCAAAAACGGGGGGAAGTCGGCTGAGTGGGGAGCCCAAGCACGGGGGCTGCCACGTTTGAAAAAAAATTTGAAATTTGAAAAAAAAATTGAATTTAAAGTAGAATTTTTATTCTCTATTATGCATGCATGCACATATATGTTGATTAAATATATTTTTTATTGGAGATGCAATATGTTGGAGACCTTTAACAAATAGGGATCACATGTGCACTCTCCTTTTTCATATGTTGGATCTAATACAACTAGTTTGTATGAAATTTTGGTCCAAACTAGATCATAGCCCAACGTTTTGGCAACATGAGCCCAACTTAACGGAAAGGCCAAACCTTGATCACATGGTTACTAAGTGGTAAGGACATAACTTGATCTACAAACATTGTATTGGATCTTGAGTAGTATATGTTATATGTGGATCACATGGGATTGTATATGTACAAAAAACAATGTCTATATATGTTGATGCTTTTATTCTTTCATTTGTTATATATGTTGATGCTTTCATGCTTTCATGTTTTTTTTGTTATATATGTTGATATTATAATTTTATGCTTTTATGGTTTCGGTTAAAATTTTGTAATGATAAATATGGATCTGTATAATTTTGTATAATTTTGTATAATTTCATGTACATGAATTTTAAATTGTTATCTGAAAAATTTAAATACTGGCTAGCAAAACAGGAGGCTAGCCAAAAAAAAAAAACTAAAAAAAAAATTATAAGACAATCCTACACGGATATTTAACAAAAATCCGTGTAAGAAGAGTAATTTCAAAAATAATCGTGCACGAATACAAAAAAAAAAATTTAGTTAATTCTACACGGATATTTAACTAAAGTCCGTGTATGATAGTTCAAAGAGCTACACGGATATTTAGTTAAAAATCCGTATAGAAAGAGGAGAGCTACACGGATATTTAGTTAAATGTCCGTGTAGAAAGAGGAGAGCTACACGGATATTTAGTTAAATGTCTGTGTATAAAAATAATTGTACATGGTTGTTTAGGTAATATCCGTGTAGCTCGGTAACATGGAGAGCGACACAGGCAGGTCTTTGTACACGGCTGTTTATAAAGTAATCCGTGTAGAAATCGTTATAATTGCACACGGGCAAATGTCCGTGTGTAGTTATTGACCTATTCGTACACCATCAATTTAAACACGGTAGGAAATCCGTGTAGCTCTTCCATTTATGTCTGTGTGCAATCTCTTTTTTTGTAGTAGTGGCAATCCAATGAACGAAAGTTCATAAGCACAATGCAATTCTTGCTATTAGGAGAGATAAAAATTGCATATAACAACATACCGTGCATCAAATGAAAGCGATTGTATATTCGTAATAATTAATGCATTCTAGACTTATTACCTTTAGAGTCAAGCTGGCTATCAACTCGTACAGTAAACACAGAGATTAGAAGAAGAACTAAGAACCATAAATCCATTCCTTCTGAGGTGACTTCCGTTTTTCTTCTCCTCTTGAGGAGCTAACAGGAACAGGTACTCCTTTTATATGGCAACTGTTAAACTAAGTCTAAAGTCAAGCCTACGGGCCATTATCCTCAAAAAAAAAAAAAAAAAAAAACAAAGTCTAAAGAATGTCAATTTGATTTTTTCAATAATAGATATGACAATTTCGCTCCATATAAAACTTGTAAGGTTGGGAAATCTACGTCTATGACATAACAAAATGCGGTCAACCTTCAAAAGTTGGGGCTTCGCCTATCGCGACCTTAAAAAAAAAATGCGGTCAACCTCCTCTTTTTCGTTGGAGTTGATGATCATGAAAAACCTTTGCATCTGATACACAAACAACTATTTCTGGGCTGTTAGCCTTCTTACTCTCGTTAGGACTACAAAAATATGCCACCGCGAGCGTAAAAAGTGACTATTGTCCATAGCGCACTGACAAAAATTGTTATTTTCGAGCATATCAGTGTTACCGACAGAGTATCCGGAAAGATACCGTTAATAAAAAAACATTGTTACTCTTGTGGATAGTGACAGATTTTAGTCGCGCGCACCGGTCATGTTGACTCAAGACCTGATCAGGGCTTGACAGGTGTAATAAATATTGCCTAGTCGGAGAACCAAGTGCGTAGGGTCACAGTATAGTTCTTGGACGCGACATACGAAATATACATTGCTGGGCCTCGTGCAGCTAGCTAGTAGCTAGTGATCTCAACCGGTGTTTAAAAAAATTGATGAGTTAAAATAAAAAGTTTGATGAGTTAAATTTAACAATGAAACTAAGTTAAAATAAATTTATTTGATAAATTTGATGAGTTAAATTAATCATTTTAATAATTATAAGTATATGCACGTAACTTTAATCACTATTAGAATCTCCAGTAATATGGCAATGGCAGGAATTGGCTTGTTGCAACGGCTTACCCTTGCTACAAGGCCCAAAAACGCTATTTGCATGCGCTACGCTTGCAAATCCTCCCGTTGCTTTAAGCCCCAATGTAAATACTCATTTTCAAACTTGTTGCAAGGGCTTACGCTTGCTAATACATTTCGCTATACTATCCGCAAGGGCCGCGGTTGCAAAAAGCACGCTTGCTAATACTTTGGTTTTTGGCGCCAAACTGACTATTAGCAAGGATATGTAGTGTAGGCCCCACTTAGCATTAGCAAGGTTATTTAGCGTAGGCCCCACTCGGTATTAGCAAGGATATCATTTGTGGGCCCCACTTATTATTTGCAAGGATGTCCCACCGGGTATTAGCAAGGATATCTGACGTGGGTCCCATCAGATTATTAGCAAGGCTAGCGTGAGTGGACCCCACTTGATTATTTGCAAGGATAGCCCACGTGGGTCCCATCGGGTTATTAGTAAGGTTAACGTGAGGGGACCCCACCTTATTATTTGCAAGGCAAACCAGCGTGGGTCCCACCTTATTTTTTGCAAGGATAGTGATAGTGGGTCCCATCTTCTTCTTTTTTTGCAAGAGTAGGTGTTGTGGGTCCCACTTGATTATTTGCATGCTCTATAATTTCATCATATTCCTCTTGATAATCCGAAAAAAATAGTTACAATTAATGCCAGCATATCAGCAACCCTATTTCTAAAATCTTCCCATTACCTATCAGGTACCAACCTGGTAATATGATACATTTTCCAATGAAAGAAATAACAATAACATAACACCTTGAAATTTAATACGAAAGCTTGAAATTAGCATTAATGACAGTATTAAAATCAAGCATGTACAAAGCATGCATTGTACCAAAAGACCAACTTTATTATAACATTACAGCCACAGTATAATATGGAACAAAAATTTACAAAAAAAAAACATTACCCTTTCTCAAAATATAAGCACCACCCATCAACAAAAATTTACAAAAAAGAAACATACCCTGTGGTGTTAATGTGTAAATCCAAAAATCTATAATTATCCATTAAAGGTTGGCAATACCCCAGACTATTAATGCTGGTTGTTGTTCGAGATGCCTTCCCCGAACCATTCACTCATTGACGCTTTGGCCCCTAAAAGGTTGGCCACCTCTTGTCCAGAATTTGCCTTTAGTAGTGCTTGGAATTCCCCCTCTTGATTTGATGATGGCAGCACATATGGTAGACCCTACATATACCACATTCCCAAAGTGAGAAGTTAGTACTGGTATTGGAAGACAAAATGGCTACTCAAGAGCAGTATCAATATGAATTTGGTACAAGTTTGGCTTACGATCCCAGTTTAACTTAGTACTCAATTAAAAGTTGTACAGGTTTGTTTGTTGATACAACATGATTATGGTACTGGTATGTTTTGATGGGGTTTGAATTTGGTAGAAGGGCAATACAAGTTTTAAGGCTTCTCAAGTTGGAGTTAAGGGAAGTACCAGTTGTAAGTCTTCCCAAGTTCAGATCAAGGGCAGTACCAGTTTTAAGGTTTCTCAAGTTAATTTCCATTGAAAGAATGAAATGCATCAAAATCTTAAAATCTAATAATGATAAACAAGGCATCATAATTGATAAACATGTGAATTGATAAACAAGGTAATTCCCAAGTCACGACTTCAACTTCTAATTAATCAGCCGCTTAACGATTAATTGTTTAACAGTAACCCGTCCGTCCAACGAGCGCACCGTTATGTACAACACTTATTCCAATAAAAAGTTCTCCCCTCCCCTCCCTTATACCCTCTTCTAGAGCACGCCCAAGAGTTCAATTCAGCCATTTCATTACAAATTCAAATAAACTGCTTACTCAAAAAAAAATTAAAATGGGATAAATTGAGTCTGAATGTTATGCACCGAAGGTAAGTATTTTACACGCTCAGGTACTTTAAAGCTCAGCTACTTTAAACTAAGTGTAAAGAATGTCAAGCCTACGGGCCATTATCCTCAAAAAAAAAAAAAACACAAAGTCTAAAGAATGTCAATTTGATTTTTTCAATAATAGATATGACAATTTGGCTCCATATAAAACTTGTGAGGTTGGGAAATCTCTGTCTATGACATAACAAAATGCGGTCAACCTTCAACAGTTGGGGCTTCGCCTATCGACCTTAAAAAAAAATGCGGTATTGCATTTTCAAAGTTGAATATAAAATTATTACGCAATTGAATACATATTTGATTGTAATTATAAAATTATTACATTATGTCATGACATGATGTTTAAGCAGATATAAGGAAAAGAAACATGAAAAATAGCTAGCGGTGTTCCTATAGCAATGCGATATTATTGAAAGAAGTTCATAAGAACAAAATAAAGCATTTTTTTTTTTTGCGATTAAGAGACAGAATTGCATATAACAATATACCGTGCATCCAACAGAAACGATAATATTTTTGTAATAAATGCATTATAGACTTACCGTTCGAGTCAAGCTGGCCATCAACCCGTATAGTAGCCACAGAAATTACAAGAAGAACTAAGAACCATAAATCCATTCCTTGTGAGGTGACTTCCATTTTTCTTCTCCTCGTTTTATATGGCAACTGTTAAACTAAGTCTAAAGAATGTCAATTTGATTTTTTCTTTTTCTTTTTTTGAGAAACCTGACAGAGGCTTCTCAAAAAAAAAAAAAAAATCAAATTGACATTCTTTAGACTTAGTTTAACAGTTGCCATATAAAAAAAGGACCTGTTCCCGTTAGGTGGTTTGATTTTTTCAATAATATGAAATTAGACAACTAGTGGGCTGCAGACTGTCAAAAACTAACCAATTCATACTGTGGACTGTTCAAAAGTAGGTGGCTTGATCTTCAACTTTACTGAAAAATTAGGTGGTTTGATCTTCAACTAATTGTCCAATATTATAGATATTAAAACAATTAGGTGGTTTGATCTTCAACTTTACTAAAAAAAAAAAATATATGCTACTGCCAACCAGTTCAATCCATCATTGTCATTAGAAAATGGAAAACGTATGAAGGAGGGTTCAATCCACGGCTGATAACTGTAGGTAGGACATTACCAGTAAGAAACAACATGTAGCGGATTGTTGTTGGTGCAATCCTGCCCGCTACATTTTGTTTACACTGTAGGACATAACGTCTGATCTGCAGTATCCGTTCCTTGCGTACCCTCCGTTCCAACGAACCGTTCATTCTATTATAAAAAATTAAAAACACAAATAATTACATTATTATTATTATTTTTCAAGAAACTTGGTAGCTACCAGGAATAATTATATTATTTAGTCCGCTCGATCTGCGTGGTAAAGTTACAGTAATCTCGAGATAAAAATTGGGCCAAAGCCTATTAGAGCATTTTTATTCTACTTGCAAAAATATAAGCATTTCAACCTTGCAATTATAAAATATTGTTTTCTTTTGTAAATTTGTAAGTTAAATTTTTTGTCATGTTCGCCAAATTGAAATTACAAGAATAATTACATTCTGAAATTAATGCGAAGACAATTGATAAATAGTTAATATGGCAAATTAATTAATTTTTACAATTACAGATATGAAGATGGTTTGCAACTTGTACTGGCGGAATATTCGTATTAATATATTTAATTAGATTGTCAAAAATACTCTTTACGTTTCACATAGCATCATTTTTTATTTTATTTGCAATCTAAAATTTTTAATCAAATGTTGAAAATAGTGCTATATGAGTATTGTTATACTAATCCAGTTTTTGCTGAAATAGCGCAACATTAGTAAATTGGGTTAAATGAAATTATTATTAAAGTTTTTATAATAATTTTATTGGAGGAGAGTTCAATGCCTTCATTTTTTGTGCTTCCATCATGCCTTCATTTTTAGAACAACAATAATTTACAATTAAAACTTAGGAAGCTAATAACAATACCCGCGCTACAGTAACCGCACTGTACCCGCATTATAACTACCATAACAATCTGAGGGACTGCAAAAACTCCAGCACTGAATTTTGTTTTATAATGTATTAATATTTGTACAAGAAAATATTTATACCTATGTACGGAAGTATTTATACCTATGAGGTGAACAATTTTTACGTAAATAATTATCTCTCCAACCAAATCTCTCAAACGTACTCACACCATAAATACTTATTGGGGACCACTCAAACCACATGGGGGACCAAAAACATTTTTAGAGGTCAGTTTTTTCTGTTCAATCTCGTCTATATTTCTGACGATCTGTGAGAAATTTTGCGAATCTAAAACCACAAACATCTTCTACGTAATTTTCTCTTTTAAATGAAATCCATAATGACGTACTTTCGGACTCGTCGTCACACAAGTATTTATATCTTGTCATGCTAGTATTTATACCTATACTTGCAAGTATTTTTTACATATGACACTGGATGACGTCCGAAAATATTAATATCAAGTACTGTAAGTATTTATACCTATGTGGTCAACTATATTTTTTAGATGAAGGTTGACGCAGAAACGATTGGGAAAGGTTGATGTGGTGATACGGGGTCCTCACTACTTCATTAGAGGAAGGTTGACGCGGGAACTACTGGAAAAAAAGATCATCATAACAAGTTACGCATCAAAGTATTAATATCTTATTTTTCAAGTGTTAATATTTTATCTTCCAAATATTTATATCTATGAAGGTTGACGCGAAAATGAGTGCAGAACTGGAAAAGGGGGCCATAGAGGAAGAGTGATGCAGAGATTTTAGAATAATAATTAGTGGGGACCATAAAATATATTTTTAGAATAATAATTAATGGGGACCATAGTACATAATTTCTCTAAATGGAGTGTGGGGACTTTGAGGGTACTGGAGTGTGAGTACTCAAATAATTATTCTAGGCACACGTAGAAGATCACGACATTTTGATTTTTTTATTAATATTAAGAGCTTGCAAAAATACACCGATGTGGACAAATTATGAATATTGATTTTTTAACTTATTGATTCATATAAAATCAAAATAAAAAGTGATACTTTTTCATGTGCATGTAGAGAAAATAATATAAACCGCATCTAACGGTTTTTTTCTAACTAAATTTGGAAGGACGGTCACAGCATATTAGTCATGTGTTACCACACGTGACGTCTCTTGAAAAGTTTTCACACATTTAACTATTTTATTGTAATTTATGTTAATCTATTCAAGATTCATCATTCGATCAAAGATCTAACGGCCTAAGCGTGACTCGTGAGACCATGTGTTGTGCCGTACTGGTGACCAAATATTTCGCGTAATGTATCGTGTCGTACCAAGTTTTTAAAAGATGATCATGTCACAGGCATGGTCACGGCACTGAACACGTGAGTTACGACACTTAGTCGGAACACGTGCGGTGTCATGCCATGATGTATCTAGTTACATCCCTAGTGTTCAAGCTAAGTTTCAAAAAAATTATAAAGTCATGCTAACTTGAATTTTAATTTTTTTTCAAATTCTAACTAAAAAATGGCGCCGTATTTGTAAGATCTATATTCAAATTTTGTTTTGGGCATTTATTTATTATAAGGGCAAATTTTACCATTAAAAGTTATCATAAAACAATGCGTCGTTACGGCTATGCTGCAACTGTTTTTATTTGTGTATGTTGACTTACATGGGTGAAATTACACGACAACTGAAAACAACAATTGAAAATAATTGTTTGTTGTTTGTTGTTTTTTGGAACAACAACTGAAAATAAGATTGAATGACAAAGAATACAACTTTATTATAATAAATGTTAGTTTAATTCCAAACTAAATTATACACATTATTGTACCAGTACAGACAATTCAAAAATAGAAGTAGAGAAAGTTTCAGCAGTGGTTGTGTGACCGACCTTAACTGATCTCGGCAAAGACAGACAAGCTTAAAAATTGGGTACCAAAAACTAAAGTTCTACTGGTTGTCATTCATGTTCTACTAGTTTTCCTTAAATGTTGTACTGATTTTCTACTAGTTATTGGAGCTGATTGTCTTGCATGTTCTACTGGTTGTCATTCATATTCTTCTAGTTTCCTTAAATGTTCTACTGATTTTCTATCATGTTCTACTTGTTGTTTTTAATCTTAATCTAGTTGTTTTTCATGTTCTACTGGTTATCTTTCAGGTTCTACAAGTTGTTCTACTAGTTGTCTTTTATCTATTACTGGTCGTTTTTCATCTACTACTGGTTGTATTTCATCTTCTTCTGGTTATATTTTATCTTCATCTAATTGTCTTTCATGTTCTAATAGCTATATTTCATGTTCTTTTAGTTGTCTTTCATGTTCTCCTGTTTATCTTTCATCTTTCACCAATTGTATTTCATGTCCTACTGGTTGTTTTTAATCTACTACTAGTTGTTTTTCACCTTATAATTGTTGTATTTCATTTTATGATGGTTGTGTTTCATCTTCTTCTCGTTGTCTTTCATGTTCTACTGATTGTATTTATTCTACTAGTTATCTTTCAACTTGTTATGGTGGTCTTTCATGTTCAACTAATTATCTTTATGGTTCTACTAGTTGTCTTTCATCTTCTTCTTGTTTTCTTTCATCTTCTACTGGTGGTTTTTCAAGTTCTACTTGTTGTTTTTCACGTTCTACTTGTTGTTTTTCACGTTCTTCTAGTTGTCTTTCACGTTCTTCTAGTTGTCTTTCAGTTCTACTGGTTGTCTTTTATCTACTACTGGTTGTCTTTCATCTTCTACTGGTTGTTTTTCATGTTCTACATGTTGTCTTTCATCTTCTTCTAGTTGTCTTTCATGTTCTACTGCTTGTCTTTCATGTTCTACTTGTCTTTCATTTTCTACAAGTTGTCATTCATCTTGTACTCGTTGTCGTTAAGGTTGTACTTGTCTTTCATCTTCTTCTTATTTTCTTTCATTTTCTAATAGATGTCTTTCGTGTTCTACTAGTTGTCTTTCATGTTATATAAGTAGTCTTTCATCTTGTATTGGTTGTTTTTCATGTTCCATTAGTTGTCTTTTATCTTCTTCTAGTTGTCTTTCATGTTTAACTAGTTGTCTTTCATCTTGTATGGGTTGCCTTCATGTTCTACTGGTTGTGTTTCATCTTCTTCTAGTTGTCTTTCATGTTCTACTGCTTGTCCATCATTTTCATCTCCTTATCTTTCATGTTTTACCGGTTGTCTTCAATGTTCTACTAGTTTTCTTTCAACTTGTTCTGGTTGTCTTCCATGTTCTAGAAATTGTCTTTCATACTCTTCTAGTTTCTTTTCATGTTCTACTAAGTATCTTTAATGTTCTACTAGTTGTCTTTAATATTCTTCTAATTATCTTTCATGTTCTAATGATTGTCTTCCAGGTTATATTAGTTGTCTTTTACCTTGTACTGGTTGTTTTTCATATACTACTGGTTGTCTTCCATGTTCTACTAGTTGTCTTTCATGTTCTATTCGTTGTATTTTATGTTCTACTAGTTTTCTTTCAACTAGTTATGGTTGTATTTCTTGTTCTATTGGTTTTCATATTCTTGTAATTTCCTTTCATGTTCTCTAAGTTGTCTTTCAAGTTGTATTGGTTATCTTTTATCTTGCACTTGTTGTATTTCATGTTCCACTGGTTGTCTTTCATCTACTACTAGTCGTCTTTCATTTAATACAAGTTGTCTTTCAGGTTCTACGGTTGTCTTTCATCACTATTAGTTGTCTTTTATCTTGTACTGGATGTCTTTCATGTTCTACTGGTTGTGTTTCATCTTCTTCTAGTTGTCTTTCATTATTTACTCCTTGTCTTTCATCACCTTCTCGTTGTCTTTTATGTTATATTCATTGTTTTTAATGTTCTACTAGTTTTCTTTCAACTTGTTATGGTTATCTTTCTTGTTCTATTAGTCGTCTTTCATATTCTTCTAGTTTTTTTTTCATGTTCTACTGCTTATCTTTAATTTTAGACTGGTTGTATTTCATGTTCTACTGGTTGTCTTTAATCTACTATTAGTTGTCTTTCATTTTGTACGACTTGTCTTTCATGTTCTACTGGTTGTTTTTTATCTTGTACTGGTTGTCTTTCATGTTCTACTAGTTGTGTTTCATCTTCTTCTAGTTGTCTGTGATTATCTACTGCTTGTCTTTCATCATCTTCTCGTTGTCTTTCATGTTCTATTCATTGTCTTTAATGTTCTACTAGTTTTCTTTCAACTTGTTATGGTTGTCTTTCTTGTTATATTAGTTGTCTTTCATGCTCTTCTAGTTTTTTTCATGTTCTATAAGTTGTCTTTCATATTCTACTAGTTATCTTTCATTTTGCACTGGTTGTATTTCATGTTCTACAGGTTGTCTTTAATCTACCACTAGTTGTCTTTCATCTTGTACGGGTTGTCTTTCATGTTCTACTGGTTGTCTTTCATCTTGCATTTCAAGTTCTTTCATCTTGTACGGGTTGTCTTTTATGTTCTATTGGTTATCTTTAATGGTCTACTAGTATTCTTTTAACTTGTTCTGGTTGTCATTCATGTTGTACTAGTTGTCTTTTATAATTTTCTGGTTTCCTTTTATGTTCTACTGATTATCTTTCATGTTCTACTGCATGTCTTTAATCTTCTTCTAGTTGTCTTTCAGGTTCTTCTAGTTGTCATTCATCTTGTAATGGTTGTTTTTCATTTACTACTGGTTGTCTTTCATGTTCTACTAATTGTCTTTCATGTTCTTTTAGTTGTCTTTCATGTTATTGGTTGTCGTTCATCTTTCGCTAGTTGTATTTCATATTCTACGGGTTGTCTTTCATCTACTACTATATGTCTTTCATTTTGTTCTAGTTGTCTTTCATCTTGTATTTCATGTTCTACTCGTTGTCTTTCATGTTCTCCTAGTTGTCTTTCAACTTGTTCTAGTAGTATTTCATGTTTTACAGTTTGTCTTTAAGATTCTGCAGGTTGTCATTATCGTTCTACTAGTTGTCTTTCAACTTGTACTAGTGGTATTTCATGTTCTATTGTCAGTCTTTAAGGTTCTACAAGTTGTCTTCCATCTTTTTCATGTTTTCTTTCATCTTCTACTGGTTGTCTTTCATGTTCTTTTGATTTTTTTTCATCTTGTTCTAGTTGTCTTTCAGGTTCTACTGCTTGTCTTTCATCTTCTTTTCGTTGTCTTTCATGTTCTACTAGTTGTCTTTATTGTTCTAAATATTGAAATCTATATCATTTTTTGTATCGATCAAGAGAGTCAGAGGTCGCTGAACAGTTATTTTTGTGACTAGTGAAATTTTATAGTTTGTATATGCTGTTTATATAGTTTCAGGTATCAATTTTACAGTATTGAAGTCTTGTAGTTCACATCTGTTAGTTTTATAGTTTGCATCTGCTAATTTTACAGTATTGAAGTCTTATTATATATCAACATGATATAGATCTATATATAAATATTAATAATTGAAGAAAAAAATGATGATTTTTTTAAATTAAAAAAAATAAAAATAAAATAAAAATTTTAATTTTAATTTTGAAAAAAGAAAAATTTAATTTTGATGCAAAAAATTAATTTTGTATAATTTTAGGTGTTGTTTGTAAATAACTACAAGTTTCAAAAGTTGTTTGTTTTTCAAATCTTCTAGAAGCCGGAAGTACAATCCGAAGTACAGGTAGTTTACAAGTTGCTAATGGTTTGCAACTAACTTGGGACCACTTGCAAGAGTCACTGGTTGTTAGAATTTTGAACTAGGTATTATACGTGATTTATTGTTGAAGATACAATATTGATTATAGAATTTTATAGTATTCGCGCAAGTCAAATGACAGTTTTTTTTTTTGGTAAAAACTAGATATAGAAGCTTGGTTACAATTAGTCGCTTCCAAAATGAAAATGTAAGTATGACTCCAAGACAAGTGAGGACAGCACTATTATTCAGGTTACTCTGCCTGTAGGCCGGATCGATCCTCTGTTTTCTTTCGTTGGATTTGCATCATTGGTTCTCCGTTCAAAAGTTTGCCCATAGAAAGATAGCATTTCAATCTGATATATGCACAGAGACTATTTATGAGCTCATTGCGTCTCAGCATCTCATAACTCTAATTAGGCCCCAGCCATGTTGACACGGGTGCTGAAAGTCTCAACAGATCATCACTAATACAGACGTACAAGGAGCAGGGTAGAGTCACGTCCTCACGTGCACGGACTTGACCAGTTCACATGCACCAGCACCGCATGAGACGCATGAAGTAGAAAATAAAATCATATTTGTCTGTGTTTGCTATTTTATTGTTCATAACTTTTTTCCTTTTTTTTACTATTTTTAATGTTTTCTCCGAATTAAACAAAAAAACACACATTTAGGCACATGCTGGCAAGCATAAGCATGTCATTCCAACATGTGATGTTTCCATAGATGTGTCATGCCCAGTTGCCGAGTTCCCACACTATTCAGCACGACACGACAACTAAATACGGCATGACACGTTTATCATTCACTGGCTCTTTGTTTACATTAGTTCATTTTCTAGCCGTAGATTAGTTATATATAATTTTGATATAAAGTATAGTTATTACATTAAACATGCTAGCTAATATCACATACACAAAAACAGATACGAAAGCTAGATAAGAAAATTTCAAAGGAACTTCACATAAACAAAGGAAAAAAAATGAAGAAAGCAACGCCCAAACTGAGACAATGTACTGAGACCAATAATTGAATAGTTGACGTGACAAAAAAACTGTCAATTTATATCCACAAGTGACTGCCCAAAATAAAACAAAGAAATCAACCAACAAAACAAACAAGCAAATTATCTCGCTATGGGACCTGATTCAGGCGTGTCAACTATTGAAGGCATCTCGATAACACTAACATCACTTGGAAAATTGGCACTCCCAGGGCGGGGTCTCTCTGTGGAGATCTCCAAATACAGGCTTTCCTCGAGTTCCTTGACTACTGCACTCATGGTCGGCCTTTGAGCAGAGCTATCATCAGTACACCTGTGTGCCAAATCAGTAACCTTCCAGACACAGTTTATGTCATAGTGCCCATGCATTCTTGTGTCTACAATGCTTTCTATGTCTCCTCTAGATAGCTTTTGATTCACCCATTGCTTCAGGTGGCATCTCTCTGGAGCCGGAATGATAGGAGGTTTTCCTGTGATGATCTCTAGCAGAACAACTCCAAAGCTGAACACGTCACTCTTTTCACTTAGCTGGTTTGAGGAATAGTACCTGAAGGTTCATTGATTTATTAAGTTTAATTGTGTATGAAAGTGGTCCCTTTTATTTAAATTATTCAACTCTTTTTTTCTTTTCTTGTAGCATAAAAAAAAATCTGTAGCAAAAAATTTCGAAATTTGAAAATTATGCACTATGGTTGCAGTCTGCAACAGCGTTTAACTCCTGAATTAATCTAGACTGCAGCGGCTCCCGTTTACTGATCCTCTGCAATCTATAGCAGCACAGTACCCAGAAATTAGTTGGAGAAAGACGGGTGAATCAGAGCACTACAAGCAGAATGCCTACCGCTTTAAATTCTTCTCTTTTCTTCTTTTGTCTTTAAAATTTTAATCGAATTAGAAACAGAGCAAGTGATTCTACAGCACTTGTACCGAGATCACCATGAATAGACCATACACTTGTACCCAGATTACCATGACTGTTTTTTATCATGTCTTCTTTAAAATTTTCACTGTATTTAAGTTGGTCACTGCTAATCTATAATACCAAGGATTACCTTATCATGGTAAACTAATTTCTCAGCACTAAGTCGCTGTATTTAAGTTTGTCTTTTTTTTATCATCGGTATGGAAGTTCTAGATTTCTAAATTTCACACTTTTCATACCACGAGCTTTTTTTATGCTACTGAAAAATTTTCAATTCAGGCAGTATACAAAGCCTAAACCTTTCTTTTGGCTTCAATCGTCATGCAACTGCTAAGATTAATTCATAGGAAAACAGGTGCTTTATCACCAGAGGAGAAGAAGCTCTGAGGAATTAAGTAATTATTATGAAAATGAAAGGAAACAAGAAAGAGGTCTTACTCAGGATCCAGGTAGCCAGGGGTGCCAACAAGTCTAGTTGTATTCTGACTGCTTGCAGCATTGTTAAAAACTCTGGAGAGCCCAAAATCGGAAATCCTTGCCTCGAAATTTTCATTTAAGAGAATGTTGCTAGTTTTCACGTCTCTATGGATTAGTGGTGGATTGCACATCTTATGCAAATAATCCAACCCTTCATTGAATTTATTGATATATATTAAATGATGGTATTTCTAAGTCTCTATTGACTTACGATGTTAATATGTTCCAACATGGATATGGTTGAATGGAGTCCTGATCTCTCTAAATTTTGTCTGTTATGCTAGAAGCATAAGCAGAGAAAAAAGATTAACTCAAATCATTGCAATAACTTGTAAATTGTTTCAACTTGGCAGCCTCTGCCAAGGTTTTGAAAAATAAAACTTGTAAATTGTAAAATTTTATGGGGTGTCCTAGGTTTACTGTAGTTATTTTCTTGATACTAGGCACTTCCGGTTAATTATGGATAGTATGAGGAATACATGCTTAAGAATTCTAAATATTAAAAAGCTTATGTACCAAGTGCGGATTCATATGCAATTTGAACCCGTTGTTTCCAACTCAGAGGCCTTGCAGTATCTGCAATTGACAGATTTGAGACCATAACTTTAAATCCTTGACTAGAAAATAGTTTCAATAACCCGCTCTTGAATAAAGATTTGAGTAAAAGGTAATGATCACCCTTGAGCTTGTCTTGCAGATTTCCTTCTTTCATGTACTCATACACAAGAGCCATGCAATCTCCATCCATGCAATAGCCAATTAGTGACACCAAGTATCTGTGATGAACCCTTGCCAAATTTTGAGCCTGGAAACAGAGCAAATTATTGTATCTTTGTTTGACTTGTCTTCACAAGATGGTTTGTTAGCCTCATTAAAATCTAAATCTTATGGAAAGTCAAACCGTCCAATGAACGAAAGTTCATAAGCACAATGCAATTCTTGCTTTTAGGAGAGATAAAAATTGCATATAACAACATACCTTGCATCAAATGAAAGCGATTGTATATTCGTAATAATTAATGCATTCTAGACTTACCTTTAGAGTTAAGCTGGCTATCAACTCGTATAGTAAACACAGAGATTAGAAGAAGAACTAAGAACCATAAATCCATTCCTTCTGAGGTGACTTCCGTGTTTCTTCTCCTCTTGAGGAGCTAACAGGAACAGGTACTCCTTTTATATGGCAACTGTTAAACTAAGTCTAAAGTCAAGCCTACGGGCCATTATCCTCAAAAAAAAAAAAAAAAAAAAAACAAAGTCTAAAGAATGTCAATTTGATTTTTTCAATAATAGATATGACAATTTGGCTCCATATAAAACTTGTAAGGTTGGGAAATCTACGTCTATGACATAACAAAATGCAGTCAACCTTCAAAAGTTGGGGCTTCGCCTATTGGATCCGTATCCTCCCAGGTACCTGACTCAAGCAAATTGAAACGGACAGCCCAGATTAATCCTATATGGGCCAAACTCAATCCGGTGCCTATGGAGACTGTAGGAGCCTGTTTTGAGATTTGTGCCATGTTAAAAGAACCGTCCAATCATAATTTGCTTGAGTCAGGTAACCTGAGGTGATGTGAATTCTCGCCTATCGATCTTAAAAAAAATTGCGGTCAACCTCCTATTTTTCGTTGGAGTTGATGACCATGAAAAACCTTTGCATCTTATACACAAACAACTATTTGTGGGCTGTTAGCCTTCTTAATTACTCTCGTTAGGACTACAAAAATATGTCACCGCAAGCGTAAAAAGTGACTATTGTCCATAGAGCACCGACAAAAATTGTTATTTTCGAGCATATCAATATTATCAACAGAGTATTTGGAAAGATACCATCAATAAAAAGCATTTTTACTCTTGTGGATAGTGACAGATTTTTGTCGCGTGCCTCGGCCATGTTGACTCAGGACTTGATCATGGCTTGACAGGTGTAATAAATATTGCCTAGTCAGAGAACCAAGTGCGTAGGGTCACAGTACAGTTTATGGATGCGACATACGAAATATACATCGATGGGCCTGGTCCAGCTAGCTAGTAGCTAGCAGTGTTTTAAATAGCGCGCTATAGCGGCGCTATAGCGTTTTTGGACCCCAAACGCTACGCTATGACATCAAAATGCACTATTTGCGCTACGGCCGCTATAGCGGCCGCTACAGCGCTATAGCGGTCCGCTATTTGCACTATACAATATGGGTTTTTTTTATTTTTTATTTTTAAGCAATTTATATGGGTTTTAAATAAAGATAAAAAAAATCTCAAACCGAAATTGAATTTGTTGCTACTTGCTACAGATAAATCAATTTGAAATTGGGAATATAAATTGAAATTTGAATAGAAAAAAAGTCCAAACCGAAATTAAAATTTGAATAGAAAAAAAAAAGATTATGTCATGAATCATGATGCTTAAGATATTTTTAATAGGAAAAATCGATAGTTTATGATATTACTATGGATATTTTGAACCGCAATTTGGACTTTATACAGGTTCAATATGAATATTATAATTTCTTAATTACTTTGGTGTTATTTATTGTTCTATGAGACTTTAGATAATGTTGATATTTAGTACAAATATTGAATATACGAAATGTAAAAAAAAAACGCTATTTGGAATAGCTTCCGCTATAGCGACGCTATTCGCTATAGCTTTTTTTTTAGCCTTCCCGCTACGACGCTATAAACGCTATTTAGAACCTTGGTAGCTAGTGATCTCAACCAGTGTTGTAAAAACAGTTATTGTTTAGGTTGACTAATCGGCCGATTAGCCGTTGACGGTGACCAAACTGTTACTAATCATCTGTTTTTTGTTTATACGGCTAATTAGTTGGTCATTTTACTATTCTTTTTTATGCATTTATTTGTTATATGTACTATACTTTGTTTTGTCTTATTTGAGTTTTTTCAAGAATAATTTAATAAACTTTTATTAATTACAATGAAACTAAGTTAAAATAAATTTATTTGATAAATTTGATGAGTTAAATTAACCATTTTAATAATTATAAATATATGCACATAACTTCAATGAAAATGCAAAATTAACTGTAAAATTTCGATTTAATCGGCCGCTTAACGATTAATCGTTTAATAGTAACCCGTCCGTCCAACGAGCGCATACTGTTATGTACAACACTTATTCCAATAAAATGTTCTCCCCTCCCCTCCCCTGTACCCTCTTCTAGAGCACGCCCAAGAGTTCAATTCAGCCATTTCATTACAAATTCAAACAAACTGCTTACTCAAAAAAAATTAAACTGGGATAAATTGAGTCTGAATGTTATGCACCGAAGGTAAGTATTTTACACTCTCAGGTACTTTAAAGCTCAGGTATTTTAAGGATCCTCAATTCCTCACTCATGTTTTGACGCCGTTGTCAGCATAGTGATAAGATTCGCAAATTATATCCAAATTATATCCGAATAATTCGTTTTTTTTGTAATGCCGAACCGAACGCCGAATTATTCGGTTGACCGAACTTTGACCGAATTATACCCAAATAATTCGCGAATTTTACGAACTTTTCCTGAATTTTACGAATTATTCGCGAATTTTTCCCGAATTTTTTCCAGAATATTTTTTTTTTGGTTTTTTTTTTCTTTTTTGCTTCCTTGTAGGACTGAGATCTCTGATCCAGATTATTCCAAATCATTTCCGAATTATACCCGAATTATTTCCGAATCACGAATTTTTGACCTCGCCGAATCTTTCCCGAACAATTAAGTTGTCACTATGGTTGTCAGTTGCAATTTTGTATTAATTTTTTCTTTTCTTTTCTTTTTTAACTAACTACCACCTATTGCCAATTAACCAGTTCAAATTCAATCCATACCTTTTCATTAAAAAGTTGAAAACATATAAAGACGGATTCAATCCACGCCAACAACAGTAGCGTAGGACATTCCCGGAAGGAAACAACATGTAGCGGGTTGTTGTTGATCCAATCCCACCCGCTACATTTTGTTTACACTGTAGGACACAACGTCTGATCTGCAGTATCCATATTTTGTTGTACAGCTGCTTCTCCTTCCAAAGAACCGTTGATCCTATTAATATAAAAGAAGCTGATATGAGTACCCACGCTACAGTACCCGTACTGTACCCACACCTAAATTATCATAACTGCTTGTGGGGACCGCAACTATTCCAAAACTGTAATTTTATTTTACAAATTTAATAGTAATACTGTCAAGTATTAGGTCAAATAGGGCAAGTATTTATACCTATACAATGAACTACATCTGATATATGAATTTTCCTAAAATAACTGTACCCGCACCTTCTTTTGAAAAATTCTCATGTTGTACCCGCATTAGGGGACCACTCAAACGTCATGTGGGGACCGCAACTGTTCCAAAACTGTAAGTTTGTTTTACAAATTTTAATACTAACATTGTGAAGTATATAGCTCAAATAAAGCAAGTATTTATATCTATACAATGAACTACATAAGATATATGAATTTTCCTAAAATAATAATGCGGGTACTGTAGCGGGTACAGTGCGGGTACTGTAGCATGGGTACTGAAATAATTATTCTAATATAAAAGCACATAAAATAACAGCATTTGAGATAATATAAAATTTAGCACAAGCCGATTACAGCATTTTCAACTCTTGCAATTATAAAATATTGCTCTCGTTATTAAAATTGAAAATTAAAAATTTTGTCAGGTTCGTCAAATTGAAATTACAGGAATAAAAATATTCAGAAATTAATGTGAAGACAATTGATAAATAGCAGGTGAAGAGGATAAAGAGAAAGTCTCAGAAAGCGTATATCTATGATCTATATCATTTTATCTATGTACGTGTAAAAACTTATGACATTTCAATTTTGTTTTGGTTTGTCATTAAGGATTTGTAAAAATGTATTAATGTGGATAAATTTCTAAACGTTGAATTTTCAACTTATTGATTCACATAAAAATAAATGTCAAAATGTGATAATATATATTTTATGAACACCTAGAGAAAATAACATAGATCACATCTAACGGATTTTCTTTTGACTTTATGGTTTAAATTTTGAGTTACGAAATTTTATAAAAATAGTAGTATAATAGAGACATAGAAAATGAAAGCATTTGAACCCTTCTCATTTATTAATACATATATTTATTAATACATATGAAGATTAATTGGTCGATTAATTGGAGTATTCATATTTGCCAAGGTTCTAAATAGCGTGCTATTGAGGAGCTATAGCGTTTTCGGACCATAAAAGCTATAGCGCTATTGGTGCTATAGCGCGCTATTGCGCGCTACAGCGGCGCTATTTGGACATAGTGCTGTTTTTTCAGATGTTCCGCTATGACGCGATAAACGCTATTTAAACCCTTGATATTGGGAAAATTGGTTATTTGCCACTCCAAAACCTTCTAATTATAAAAATGCCATCCCGAAATTTGAAATTGTAAAAATGCTACTCTAAACTTCATCAATTTCTAATTTTGCCATTTATACTGTATTTTTATGCTAATTTTATTAAAAATTAACTGAAAAATACTGTTTTGGCAAATATGAAGGGTATAATTGGAAATACAGAAATACGTATACCAAAACAGTATTTTTCAGTAAATTTTTAATAAAAATAGCATAAGAATACAGTATAAATGACAAAATTAGAAATTAATGAAGTTTAGAGTGGCATTTTTACAATTTCAAATTTGGGGATGGCAATTTTAGAATTAGAAGGTTTTGGAGTGTCAAATAACCAATTTTCCCTTTTGATATTTACTGATGCAATGTACATCTGGCTTTTTTCGGATTAAATATCTTTCTTCAATATATTATTAAATTTATTAATACATATGAAGAGTAATACATATGCGAATTTTTTTTTAAAACCATAATTAGAAAATTCTAAATTAGCGAACCAACATGATTAGTTCGGTATTTTCAAAAACCGTATCTCCATTCCATTATTAAGCACGTTGGGTGTCCGATCCGCCAACGGCTATGATTGAAAGATGAAATTTCAAATTTAATCTCAACCCTCTAATCAAAAAATATGTCTTGTTTTGATTAAATGCATCTTTTTTAAGTGTAGAAGTCTATATTTAGTTAAAAATATATTCGCTACACGTACAGTCACACAATATATTACAATTAAAATTGAATATACTGCCTTGTAGCGACATTTTTTTCCTTTTTCCTCCTACGTTTAGCAACTTCTTCGATTCCTATAACTCCTTGTTTCTATACAAATTATCACGACAGAAAATTAAAATCAATTTTTTCTTTGTTTCCATATTTTTCTTTGTTTGTTTCTATATAGATCCCAACGGCATAATAGAAAAATCTATAATATATTTGATTGGAGTTGTTTCTATACAAATCACCCCACACCTGGAACCGAGAAAATCAAGAATAGAAAGATTGTTTTTCTAATTTTATTATATTTTTTCAATTGGAGCAATTATAATCTATTTTTCATATTTTTTTGTTCATTTTCAGAAATGTTGCACTACATCAAAGAGAATCACACTAGCAATGATACTTCAAAAAAAAATTCATGTTATATTTGATCCATTTTTTTCATTTGTTGTTGTTTCTTTTACTGTTATTTATTATTTATCTCTCCGTTTTTTTTTGTCATTTGTGTTTTTTATTTTCATTTATATATTTTTTCTTAATTCTGGACAAAATATCAATAAAAAAAGTCCTTCGTATTCTATTCAATATTATAATATCCCGTTGCAACGCACGGGCACCATACTAGTATCATTTTATCTATGTCCGTGTAAAAACTTATGACATTTCAATTTTGTTTTGGTTTGTCATTAAGGATTTGTAAAAATGTATTAATGTGGATAAATTTCTAAACGTTGAATTTTCAACTTATTGATTCACATCAAAATAAATGTCAAAATGTGATAATATTTTATGAGCACCTAGAGAAAATAACATAGATCACATCTAACGGATTTTCTTTTGACATTTATGGTTTAAATTTTGAGTTACGAAATTTTTTAAAAATAGTTGTATAATAGAGACACAGAAAATGAAAGCATTTGAACCCTTCTCATTTATTAATACATATGAAGATTAATTGGTCGATTAATTGGAGTATTCATATTTGCCAAGGTTCTAAATAGCGCGCTATTGAGGAGCTATAGCGTTTTCGGACCATAAAGGCTATAGCGCTATTGGTGCTATAGCGCGCTATTGCGCGCTACAGCGGCGCTATTTGGACATAGTGCTGTTTTTTCAGCTGTTCCGATCTACGCGATAAATGCTATTTAAACCCTTGATATTGGGAAAATTGGTTATTTGCCACTCCAAAACCTTCTAATTATAAAAATGTCATCCCGAAATTTGAAATTGTAAAAATGCTACTCTAAACTTCATCAATTTCTAATTTTGCCATTTATACTGTATTTTTATGCTAATTTTATTAAAAATTAACTGAAAAATACTATTTTGGCAAATAACCTTGAATTGTATGAAGGGTATAATTGGAAATACAGAAATACGTATACTAAAACAGTATTTTTCAGTTAATTTTTAATAAAAATAGCATAAGAATACAGTATAAATGGCAAATTAGGAATTAATGAAGTTTAGAGTGACATTTTTACAATTTCAAATTTGGAGATGGCATTTTTAGAATTAATAGGTTTTGGAGTGACAAATAACCAATTTTCCCTTTTGATATTTCCTGATGCAATGTACATCTGGCTTTTTTCTGATTAAATACCTTTCTTCAATATATTATTAAATTTATTAATACATATGAAGAGTAATACATATGCCAATTTTTTTTAAAAACCATAATTAGAAAAATCCAAATTAGCGAACCAACATGATTAGTTCGGTATTTTCAAAAACCGTAAGAACCGAGATGCCAATTCGGTCCCCAATTTTTTTTTCCCTGGGACCAAATTACCATTTCGGTCCCCCCCCCCCCCCGTTTTTTTTAATAGAAGATGAAATATAATACTAGAAAATCGAATTTTTTTTCCCTTTGTCAAATTACTTTTTTGATAGCATATTTATATTAAAAATACGCTAAATTATTTCAAATTATGTTAATTTATGCTGAATAACACTAAATTACTTGAAATTAGAATAATTATGTAGAATTATGCTAAAATACGGTAAATTACACTAAATTACGTATGAATAGGGCTGATTTTGTGCCATCTTTCATAAATCATAAAAAATAGTAAAAAAATTCCAAAAATAATAAAAATTGGTATTCTACAAGTTCATTATATAACTAATTTACTGAGCTACGTAGATTGAACAATAAAAGTGAAAATCTTAATCGAAAACTTCAACTGAAGTTTTGAGGCCCTTCTCTTTGTTTTTTGGCGATTCTAAATTTGGCAATCCAGCATCGTAGGCACGGACGCATGCGCATTTTCACAAGCTTTCCGAAAAGTGATCATTTGCTGAAATCGGACACTCGAGCGCCGTTTTATGGCCGTTTGAAGTTTCGCCGTCGTTTTTCGCATTCTCAGTGAAGATATCATCCCTATTCATACGTAATTTAGCGTAATTTACCGTATTCTAGCATAATTCTACATAATTATTGTAATTTCAAGTAATTTAGTGTAATTCAGCATAAATTAATATAATTTCAAGTAATTTAGTGTAATTTAGCGTATTTTAGAATAAATATGCTAATTATATATCAAAAAAAGTAATCTAACAAATATTTTAAAAAATTTTGATTTTTTAGTGTTATATTTCAGCATTTTAGCTATTTTTCTCTTAACAAAATTAACATAATTTCAAGTAATTTAGTGTAAATCAGCATAAATCAACATACACTGCTACAGAATTGCAAATCAGCACCGGTCAAACAACACCGGATTTGATGAAACCGGTGTTGTATGTATTTTAGCACCGGTTAAAAGTACCACCAGTGCTAAATGTTTGACATACAACACCGGTTTTTTTGCTAAAACCGGTGCTAAATATTCAGCACCGGTTTATTACTAATAACTGGTGTTGTATGTCATACATTTAGCACCGGTTTATTACTAATAACCGGTGTTGTAGTGTCACACATTTAGCACCAATTTTTTAAAATAACCGGTGCTGAATGTTTAGCACCGGTTTTAGTAATAAACCGGTGCTAAATGTATGACATACAACACCAGTTATTAGGAATAAACCGGTGCTGAATGTATCTGGTGTAATGTTTTAAACCCTAGACGCCTCTTTCTTTCTCTCTCAACTGATCGGTTCCAGAAAGCTGCGCGAAATTTGAATTTTGGTCTCATTTGCTAAACCCTTGCGACTCCCCCCCCCACCCCTTCAAATTTTTCCACTGGAGCCACTACACCGGCCATAGAGGGGCCCGATCTGAGCCAGCGCCGTGGAGGAGCCGCACAACTGCCGTGGAGGAGCCGCACCCCCTCCGATTCTTAGCCCTGATTTGGAGAAGCCACCACACCTGCCGACCACCGTGAAGGAGCCGCCACGGAGTAAATGATATTTGGTGGCAATCATAAGTTTCAACATTAGCCTTAATTTCTTGGCCTTAATTTTGTTTTATTTGAACCCAATCGGAAGGAAGCTAAGTTCCTTGATTTGGAGGAGCCTTGCTAATTTGGCTCTAAACCATTTGTTTTTCTATCCTTTATTTAACTAATGAATTTTCATGATTTTAAGAATTTTCTTCTTATGCCTAATGATCATGCAAAGTTAAGGGCAAAGAAGTCATGTGTGTAGCAAAATATGCAGTTTTTGTATTTTTAAGGCCCAACTTTGAAAATGGCTAGAAAATATTAGAAAAATCCGAATGATGCAAAGTTTGGCTCTAAACCATTTGTTTTTCTGTCCTTTATTTAGCTGTGTAACTAAACTTTTGATTTGGATTTTGGATCAGTTTGCACTGACTGATCTGTTACAAAGGGTCATGATTTGTATAAGGATTAAATCTGGACAAAGGATTTGTATAAGGATTAAATCTAAACAAAGGATTAAATCTGGACAGTTGACTTTTTAAACAACTAGTTAGATCAGATTTAATTAGCCATTTTCCACAAAAAATATTTCGCTTTTTATACATTTCTTGTTAATTGCAGCCAACAACAGACGTGCCAGGCTTGTCAAATACAACCAAGACGGTGAGGAGTGATGCATCATCCCCAAGCCGCCCACCTTTGGTTGATGAAAAGGTGTTAGTAGAGTTGTCGATAGAATGCAAAGAACTTCACAATATATGTCGAACATCATACTGGTTGTTGTACTGTCAATTACTCTGCTAGAATGTAGTAAAAAATTAGCTTTGTTAATTACAGGATTTTTGCATCATATAAATCCTTAGGAGGACAACACAATAAAAAAGCTAAGAAAATAAAATATTCAATTAAACAGGTAAAATATGCGTCAAAATATAATCATTATTCTATATTTGCTACTTGCAAATTTCACAATCCTAATATATATTTTTTTTGAAATGTGCAATACAGTGCCCTTAGCAAAATGACGATAAGAAATGTGGATTCTATGTGATGAAGTTAATGCTGTCCCTAGTTACTACATTTTTCGATAGTTTTCCAATACATGTATAAATCTATTTCATGACATAGTTATTACACTTTTAATATCTTTGGTTGTCACTTTTAATATCTGTGCTTGGTTCCAATAGCATTTCTCCAGTAATATGCAAAGCCAGTCAAGCTCTTTCTCAAACTTTTCAAATATGGAGTCACTGTATTGCTCTATTTCTTGTTTACATTAACAGTTCAATATGATTTCATGCAGTGCTTAAGTTCATCACCATATTCGATGGAAGATCTTAAACAATTTCAGACAATGTGGGCTAAATTCTTTTTGGAAAAATGTTTGGCATATATGAAATTTAAGGCAATGTGAGAGATATTGTAAAGTTAGCTTGTTTTTGTTGAAATTATCAAATTAGTAAAGATGATACTTTTAAATTATGTGTAGCTTCATTTGTATAATATTTTGTCCATTTTATATTTTGTGTATGTGAATATTTAATTTATGGCTAGCAAATTTGAAGACTAGCCTAATAGAAACCGAATTCCAAACAATAAAAAAAAATCAGCACCAGTTATTTAACCAAACTGGTGCTAAATGTAACAAATCAGCACCGTTTGAGTAAAAAAAACCAGTGTTGAATGTAACTTTTAGCACTGATTTTTATGAAACAATCAGTGTTGTATACTACTTTTAGCACCGGTTTTTATGAACAAACCGGTGTTGAATGTAACTTTTAGCACCGGTTTTTATTAAACGACCAGTGTTGTATACTACTTTTAGCACCGGTTTTTATGAAAAAACCGGTATTGTTTATCTACTTTTAGCACCGGTTTAAAACCGGTGCTAATCTAACATGGAATCAGCACCGGCCCGATCAACATCGATCAACACCGGTAGGAAACCGATTTTGAATGTAAAAAAAAACCGGTGCTGATTTGCAATTCTGTAGTAGTGATAATTTCAAGTAATTTAGCGTATTTTAATATAAATATGCTATAAAAAAAAGTAATTTGACAAAGGAAAAAAAATTTTGATTTTTCTCTAAAAAAAAAAAAAATGGGGGGGGGACCGAAATCCCAATTCGGTCCCCACTAAAAATACCCTGGACCGAATTGGGATCTCGGTCCCAGGGTGCTACACGGAAGGCAACACAATTTTCTGTGAAAAAAGTGTGAAAAGGAGGGGACCGAAATGCCAATTCGGTCCCGGGGGAAAAAAAAATTGGGGACCGAATTAGCATCTCGGTTCTTACGGTTTTTGAAAATACCGAACTAATCATGTTGGTTCGCTAATTTGGATTTTTCTAATTATGGTTTTTAAAAAAAATTCTACATATGCAGTACAGCTGCTTTTTCGTATATCCATTAACTATCATATTCTTAAATCTTAATACATGAAGAATTGGTCCATCAACTTGATGATTAATATTTACTGATGCAGTACAGCTGTTCTTTCGGATTGGAAACCTTCTTCAATGAAATTGACAACTCCAAGTTGTCCTGCTATCACATTTGTTTATTTAGAGTTTGTGTACGCAGATATATTTATCTTATCCTATTTTTTGTACATAAAATTGTATTGTTTGTGTTTTAAGTTTATCAAAAGGAAGAATAAATTAAGAATAACGCTCATCAGAATAAAATAAAAACAAATTATCCCTTGTAGATTTTGTACCTTTCCCTCCTTTTTTTTTTTTGTAAGCTCTATATTCAATTTCTAATTGTTTTGGTAACTTTTTTTAAAAGAGCAAATTTTGCCATTCAAAATTATCATGAAATTCTTCATTCCAAGACTACTATCTTATCTTTCTAATAAAATATTTTAAAAAAAATTCAACGCCTCTACCTTTCAAGGATAGTTTCAATTTTAAATAAATCATAATTTAAGGTAGGCCCAAATTAACAGTACAATTTATATTACAACTTAAATTACAGTTTTAAGTCCAGATAAGCCCATTTAAAGACAGGATCCAGGTCAAGGAATTGCACAGAGACAACCAGAGTGGGCTTTAACAGGGCTAAAGCCTAGAAGCGGATTGTTCCAGTTTGTTGGTACTGGAGAGAATGGACATGTAAAAGAACTCTGTTGTTGTATCATATGGAACCACACTCTCTTATCTCGGCTTTACTCATTCGATAGATCTAACAAGTTCTCGTAAAATCCGATCACCTTCTCGCTATCCGCGTTTTCTGAGCTGCTCCAAATAGCGATTTCTTGAATTGATAAACATAAAACACTAACAATACAATTTTATGTACAAAAAATAGGATAAGATCATATCTGCGTACACAAACTCTAAATAAACAAATGTGATAGCAGGACAACTTGGAGTTGTCAATTTCATTGAAGAAGGTTTCCAATCCGAAAGAACAGCTGTACTGCATCAGTAAATAGATCGACCAATTCTTCATATGTATTAAGAATATGATAGTTCATGGATATACGAAAAAGCAGCTGTACCGCATATGTATTACTCTTCATATGTATTAATAAATTTAATAATATATTGAAGAAAGGTATTTAATCCCAAAAAAGCCAGATGTACACTGCATCAGTAAATATGAATACTCCAATTAATCGACCAATCTTCATATGTATTAATAAATTAGTAGGGTTCAAATGCTTTCATTTTCTATGTCTCTATTATACCTTTATTTTTAAAAAGTTTCATAACTCAAAATTAAACCATAAACGTCAAAAGAAAATCTGTTAGATGTGATCTGTGTTATTTTCTCTAGGTGCTCATAAAATATTATCATATTTTGATATTTATTTTTATGTGAATCAAGAAGTTGAAAATTCAACATTTAGAAATTTATCCACATTAATACATTTTTACAAATCCTTAATGACAAACCAAAACAAAATTAAAATGTCACAAGTTTTTACACATACATAGATAAAATGATGTAGATCATAGATATACACCTTTTGAGACTTTCTCTTCACCCTCTTCACCTGCTATGTATCAATTGTCTTCACATTAATTTCAGAATATTTTTATTCCTGTAATTTCAATTTGACGAACATGACAAAAATTTTAATTTTCAATTTTAATAACGAGAGCAATATTTTATAATTGCAAGAATTGAAAATGCTGTAATCGGCTTGTGCTAAATTTTATATTAATAGGATGAACGGTTCTTTGGAATGGAGAGTACGCAAGGAGAAAGAAGCAGCTGTACAACAAAATATGGATACTGCAGATCAGACGTTATGTCCTACAGTGTAAACAAAATGTAGCGGGTGGGATTGGATCAACAACAATCCGCTACATGTTGTTTCCTTCCGGTAATGTCCTACGCCACTGTTGTTAGCGTGGATTGAATTCGTTTTTATATGTTTTCAACTTGAGGAGGATTCAAATGCCTCAATTTTTCATGCCTCCATTATGCTTTTATTTTTAAAAACTTTAATAACTCAAAATTTAAAATTTAAAAATCAAAATAAAACCGTTGAATATGATCTACATCATTTTATCTATGTATGTGTAAAAAATTATGACATTTCAATTTTGTTTTGGTTGTCATCAAGAGCTTGTAAAAAACTTACTAATGTGGATAATTTCTAGAAAAAGGTATGGATTGAATTTGAACTGGTTAATTGGCAATAGGTGGTAGTTAGTTAAAAAAGAAAAGAAAAGAAAAAATTAATACAAAATTGCAACTGACAACGGCGTCAAAACATGAGCCGACATTTTTAAATATATCCAAAGTTAATTACAAAATAATAAAAATGCTCAGAGGCACTGGTTTTTATTAAAAATGCCCAAACTGGTCATTAAATGGCCGGTCCTTGATTTAATTTTTTTTTATAGAGACAAATAGCTAAAATGCTAAAATATAACACTAAAAATTTGAATTATTTTTTAAAATATTTGTTAGATTACTTTTTTTTATATATATTTAGCATATTTATACTAAAATATGTTAAATTACGCTAAATTACAATAATCATGTAAAATTATGCTAAAATACAAAAAATTACACTAAATTACATATGAATAGGGATGATATCTTCACTGAGAAAGCGAAAACGACGACGAAACTTCAAACGGCCATAAAACGGCGCTCAGTGTCCGATTTCAGCAAATAACCACTTTTCGGAAAGCTTGCGAAAATACGCATTCGTTAGTGCTCGCGATATTGAATTTTGAAATTCAGAATCGCCAAAAAACAAAGGGCAGAGCCTCAAAACTTCAGTTGAAGTTTCCGATTAAGATTTTCATTTCTATTGTTCAATCTACGTAGCTCAGTAAATTAGTTATGTAATGAACTTGTGGAATACCAATTTTTATTATTTTTTGAATTTTTTTACTATTTTTTATGATTTATGAAAGATGACACAAAATCGTATTCATACGTAATTTAGCGTAATTTACCGTATTTTAGCATAATTTTACATAATTATTGTAATTTAGTGTAAGTCAACGTAAATTAACATAATTTCAAGTAATTTAGCGTATTTTAGTATAAATATGGTAATTATATATCAAACAAAAAGTAATCTAACAAATATTTAAAAAAATAATTCGATTTTTAGTGTTATATTTCAGCATTTTAGCTATTTGTCTTTAAAAAAAAAAAATCAAGAACCGGCCATTTAATGGCCAATTTTCTTTTTAAATAAGGATCGGCCATTTAATGGCCGGTTTGGACATTTTTAATAAAAACCAGCGCCTCTGGACATTTTTATTATTTTGTAATTAACTTTGGATATATTTGAAAATGTCGGAACATGAGTGAGGAATTGAGGATCCTTAAAAGACCTGAGCTTTAAAGTACCTGAGCGTGTAAAATACTTGCCTTCGGTGTGTAACATTCAGACTCAATTTATCCCAGTTTAATTTTTTTTGAGTAAGCAGTTTAGTTGAATTTGTAATGAAATGGCTGAATTGAACTCTTGGGCGTGCTCTAGAAGAGGGTATAGGGGAGGGGAGGAGAGGGGATAACTTTTTATTGGAATATATAAGTGTTGTATATAAGGGTATGCGCTCGTTGGACGGACGGGTTACTGTTAAACGAATAATCGTTAAGCGGCCGATTAATCGGAATTTTATAGTTACTTTTGTATTTTATTTAAAGTTATGTGCATATACTTATAATTATTAAAATGGTTAATTTAACTCATCAAATTTATCAAATAAATTTATTTTAACATAGTTTCATTGTTAATTAACAAAAATTTATTAAATTATCATTGAAAAAACTCAAATAAGACAAAACAAAGTATAGTACATATAACAAATAAATGCATAAAAAGAATAGTAAAATGACCAACTAATTAGCCGTATAAACAGAAAACAGATGATTAGTAACGGTTTGGTTACCATCAACGACTAATCGGCCGATTAGTTGACCTAAACAGCTGTTTTTTCACAACACAGGTTGAGATCACTAGCTACTAGCTACTAGCTGCACACAGGTTGAGATCACTAGCTTCTTTCTGACAAGGACGACTGTTTATTTTATAGCGCAACTGCTAATTAATCACAAGTAATCTCCACTTGCAAATAAAGAACGTCAGTTTCTTAGCATCTCACCAGGTCGCAAGGACATCACGTTTCTTTCACGTGAGCCCTTGACTTGACTCAATAAAAAAAACGTTGACTTGACTCAATAAAAAAAACGGTGCACGAGCCTATCGTAACCAGTTTGACCATATAAATGTGCACACTCCAATAACAATCGAATTCGCATCCTATGATATATCTCATATTTTGCGTGATTTTTTAAAAATCTCAACCGTTAAAATATGTTCTACACTAATATCAAAGCTCAAATAATACTCCCCTGCGCTATCTCAGAATAGGCGAAATTTTTATTTATAACGTAATTAATCACAAAATTAATAAATCAAATCACCTCAATATTCTGGAAATTTTTTTAAATACCCTGGCCGCTAAATTGTTTAGCGACCCCAAATACTAGGACTGCCCAATACCACTGCGGCCACAGTTGAGGGGCCGCCCCATGCTCCTGCAGCACCAGGAGCACCTCTCTTTTTTTATAGCAGAAATTGTTTTATTTGTTTTGGTTTTTTATTTTTTTAATATAATTTATATATTATGTGTAATTATTATTTTGTTTTAAATGTTGTTTATTAATCCAAGAAAGAATACAATCTAGTTTCGCCCAAAACCCTAACCCTAACTCTAGAGAAGTGACGAGAGGGAGAGGAGCACCCAACCATGGCGAGAGATGTGACCACTTCAAGAAGCAGGGTCACATCCGTGATGCTTGCTGGCACCTCCATCTCATTACGACCTCCGGCCAGTCAGAAAGAAGGGAGATTGAGGAGGAGGCACTTAGGGCGGCGCAAGAAAGGAGAACAAAGGGTTTGGCGGGTTGAGTAAATCAACGGAAGGGAATGAAGGGGTCGAGTCGAGGATCGAATCTTGGACCGACTCAGCTCAACCAAATAACTCATTCGACCTCCCTGGATCCTCTGTGGCACAAACAATGCATCTGACCTAGCTAATAACTCAATTGAATAGTTTGTTGCAGCAACAAACTTCAGGTTTCATACCCTCTAAATTCACGTTTAATTCTTTTAAAATTGACAATAATTTTAAATATGCAAATATGTGTCATAGTACTAGTAAATGAATTATTGATTCGGGTGCAACTGACCAAACAACATGGGATCCAACCAAATTAGAAAATATTACGCAAAATAAAGACTCTCAACATGTGATTGTTGCAAATGAAAATAAGTCCAAATTCAAGGTGTTGGTACTACCAAATTTCTTACAAAAATGTGAATGATATTTTGTATTTACCATACTTTAATTCAAACTTATTATCGACTAGTAAAATAACTCATGAGTTGAATTGCAATGTCATATTCTCACCAAATAAAGTAACCATTCAGGATCGAGAATCAGATAATACAATTGGTGAGGGATGTTTGAAAAATGGTCTTTATTACCTTGAAGAAAATAACAATAAATGTCTTGTGTCAATAAATTTAGTAGATCGTAACAAATTGTTACACCGACGATTTGGTCATCCATCTGATTAAGTTTTAAATAAATTTTTTTGTTATAATCTTGATTCAAAAAATTGTTATGTGTGTAAATTTTCAAAACAAACTAGCTTACCATTCTTTTCATCCAAAAATATGTCAGAAAAATATTTTGAATTAATTCATTCAGATGTTTGAGGTCCAACCCCTATTAATTTTTATAATCATTTTAGATACTTTGTCATATTTATTGATAATTTTTCTCGTACAACTTGAGAATACCTTTTGAAAGGAAAACATGAAGTTTTTTCATACTTTCAAGAATTCTATAATTTTGTCAAAAATCAATATAATTCGAAAATTAAAAATTTTAGGTATGATAATGGGACAAAATAGGAGGTTGACTGCATTTTTTTTTTAAGGTCGCGATATATAGGCGAAGCCGCAACTTTTGAAGGTTGACCGCATTTTGTTATGTCATATATAGACGTAGATTTCCCAACCTTACAAGTTTTATATGGAGCCAAATTGTCATATCTATTATTGAAAAATTCAAATTGACATTCTTTAGACTTTTTTTTTTTTTTTTTTTTTTGGAGGATAATGGCCCGTACGTAGGCTTGACATTAACAGTTGCCATATAAAAGGAGTACCTGTTCCCGTTAGCTCTTCAAGAGGAGAAGAAAAACGGAAGTCACCTCAGAAGGAATGGATTTATGGTTCTTAGTTCTTCTTCTAATCTCTGTGTTTACTACACGAGTTGATAGCCAGCTTGACTCTAAAGGTAAGTCTAGAATGCATTAATTATTACAAATATACAATCGCTTTCATTTGATGCACGGTATGTTGTTATATGCAATTTTTATCTCTCCTAATAGCAAGAATTGCATGCATTGTGCTTATGAACTTTCGTTCACTGGATTGCTAGGAGCGCACTGCTAGCTATTTTGCATGTCATGACATAATATATGTAATAATTTTATAATTACAATCAAGTTTGTATCCGATTGCGTAATAATTTTCTATTCAACTTTGAATATGCAATACTGGTAATCAAATTTGGTTATTTAACATACTATTAGAAAAGGCTGGAAAAAAATGAAAGAAAAAAAGCTGATCAGATGGTTTCCAACGTGTAGGCACTTTAGTCTGTATACAAAAATATGTCATATCAAATATCTTTTTTTTTTTTTTTGCTGCTATACAGAAAACTAAAATAGTTATTAGAGAACGATCCAGTCCTATATATACCTTTTTTTTAGATTTTTCAGCCAAACATTTACTGATTGTTCAATGATACAAAAAGGTATGAATCAGACTACAGTACAATGCATAGCGCACACATGTCCATACTACCGCTTCATATCTCCTTTTTCGAAGTCCAAACGGTCGATCCAAACTGCTCAACATGATCTCCATATCATGTACTTAGTGACTAAATTTTAATTTTTGTAGAACTTTTTTATTATTTTTTTAGATATGCAGAAACTCTTTCTACTTTTTAAGATTTAGAATCTTTAGATCAATTGATTTTCTACCTATCTAAAAAATAGTAAAAAAAGTTCTGAAATATGTAATATTCAAGGTTCTAAATAGCGTTTATAGCGTCGCTATAGCGGAAGCTATTCCAAATAGCGTTTTTTTTTTTACATTTCGTATATTCAATATTTGTACTAAATATCAACATTATCTAAAGTCTCATAGAACAATAAATAACACAAAAGTAATTAAGAAATTATAATATTCATATTGAACCCATTCAAAGTCCAAATTGCGGTTCAAAATATCCATAGTAATATCATAAACTATCGATTTTTCCTATTAAAAATATCTTAAGCATCATGATTCATGACATAATCTATTTTTTTTTCTATTCAAATTTCTATTTCTATTCCCAATTTCAAATTGATTTATCTATAGCAAGTAGCAACAAATTCAATTTCGGTTTGAGATTTTTTTTATCTTTATTTAAAACTCATATAAATTGCTTAAAAAAAAAATCCATATTGTATAGCGCAAATAGCGCATTTTGATGTCGTAGCGTAGCGTTTGGGGTCCGAAAACGCTATAGCGGTTCTCGACCATTTGGACCTTGAAAACAAAGATATAAAGCCATAGTACAAAACGGTGTGAGCTATACATAGTACCATAGCCTCAATTAAGAGGTATACTAATTATATTTGCACAACACCAAACAGACACTTTGACATTTTTTGTTTATAGAACACCAAAACAAACCAGCTTTTGGATCATCGAAGAGTCATGTTTCTTACTTTGATGCAAACGGACAGATAGTTCCTCAATAAACATAGTTTATGGGCTTGGAAAAGTTTGAATAATTATAAGAAGAATGTTTCGATTGATTCAGACTTTCTTTTCATTTTTTTTAAAAATAATTTGTTGTCGACACTTTCCCTTTACAGGTTTTATAAGCATCGATTGTGGACTTGCTGCAAATTCTAACTTTGTTGATAGCGAGACCAAGTTGACATTCGTGTCTGATGATCAATTCATCGACACTGGAATCAACTATGGTATCTCTTCCCAGTACACAAGCAGCGTATTCAAGCAATTTTCGACTGTCAGAAGCTTTCCCAATGGAACCCGAAATTGCTACACCTTAAGATCCTTAAAAGTAGGATCAAAGTACCTTATAAGAGCATCATTCTTGTATGGAAACTATGATAAATTAAACAAGCTTCCAATATTTGATGTTCATTTGGGAGTCAATTATTGGGATACAGTTGAAATAACCAAAGCAGGTGTTCCAATCTTCGCTGAGATTATTGCCACAGCCACTTCTGACAACCTACAAGTTTGCCTTGTTAATAAAAATCTTGGCACTCCTTTTATCTCGGTGCTACGCTTAAAGCAATTGGACACGGGCATGTACAAATATGCAAATTCCACACAATCATTGGTTTTGTACACGGATAGGATGAATTTAGGAGGAAGCGATCGACTAAGGTAAACATGCCAAATTAACTCAAAAATAGGTTTGCGTTTTATTAACCAATTATTCGTGGTTAGGTCTTGTTTGTTGTTGGAATACATCTTAATTTTTAAGTTAATGCACAAGTTAGAGAACTATGATATTATTTTAATACGTTTTGGCTACTTGGAGATGGATAACAGTACCAAATATTATGATTTAATTGGCTTGATTTCGTTCGCTACAATATAGGTTCAAACTCAGTATAAAGTGCAAATCTACCATATATATTTTGAATATTGTTTTATAGATTAGAAAAGAATGGTCAGGTAATAAAGATATTCTTCAGCATTCAACCAGTAATCAGTGGCAGAGCCACATTGAATCAGGGGTAGGCTTGCTGTTGCCTACATTGCCTAAATTTTATAATTTTGCCCACCCCTGGACAACCCACAGTATGAATTGGTTAATTCACAGCAGTGCACAACTCACTAGTTGTACCAGTATAATTTTTTAGCCTACCCCAAATAAAAATTCGGGCTACGCCCCTGCCAATAATACATACAGTCATCATTCTCATGATCATCCATTGCTTTATTACAAAACTAAACTAGGTACCCTGATGATCCATACGACCGGATTTGGGATCCGTATTTGCAGGCGACATGGAGAAATGTCTCAACCAGTTCCAAAGTGGTGCCGGACACAGACTTTGCGATCCCCTCTCGTGTCATGCAAACTGCCGTCACCACTTTAAGAACCAATCCCTCCCTTGATCTCTCATGGACCAGTGACATTAGGTCCAGAGTATTTTTTGTAATTGTTCACATTGCTGAGATCGGGAACATATCATCCACTGATTTAAGGGAGCTTAATATTTTTGCCAACGGAGAGCCAGTGTTCAACAAGGCAACTGTACTAAAGAAGCTAGAGTCATGGTCGGTCTCATACACCGACACAAATAATATTGAATATAATGTTTCGGTAAAGGCTACTTCAAACTCAACTCTGCCGCCTCTGTTGAATGCGCTTGAGCTGTATGTCATTAGACCCGCCACTGGGATTACCACCTATAGTGAAGATGGTATATTTTATCATAGTTGTCTCATTCTATGTACTTCAATTGAATTATTCGTGCTATGATTTACTTATGCCTTTTCATGAAGAAAACTGGATTAGTTTTTAACAGCAGGGCATATGAATTGGATAAATCATAGGGTTTCCTAAAGAAAACATACAGAAAATTTCCATCCCTCTTTTCTTTTCCAGTGTTGATTTCTCCTTCTATTACTCTCTAGAAAATTTTAATATTAACTTTTATTCAAACATTCTTCCCCATGACATAATTATATATACCTAGTAACTTTGCTTAATTAACGGGCACTAATGTATTTTATTTCAATTGAAGTTACTGCAATGAATACAATTAAAGCGAGCTACAAAATAAACAAAGGCTGGAGTGGCGATCCTTGTGTTCCTACGAATTTCTCGTGGACTGGTGTCACCTGCGCCACAGATTCCACCAACATTCCAAGGATCACAGCTTTGTGAGCATTTCAATACATTCCGACATTGCAGTTTGAAAAAGATAGAAGCTAAATTATAAACACTGACTAGTAAGATATTTGTTTTTCAGAAACCTATCATCCAGTGGACTCACTGGTGCAATAATATCTTCCTTTGGAAGTCTAAGCTCTCTCAAGTCATTGTATGTTCCTTATTAAGATCAAGTTTTTCTTGTGGAGATTGATAATGTTTTTACCGTCAACCAAATCATATTCTTTTTTTCACAAATCTCTGTGGAGGTAAGGCTGATAGTACAAAATATTTTCATTTTTTTTTCAGGGATTTATCTTATAATCAGTTGTCAGGGGATCTTCCTGCTTTCCTAGATGAATTATCTGATCTTACATACCTGTAGGTTTGCAAATTAACTTTTATTTTCATTCACAGCCAAGATATCACAAACTGAGTTATAATTTTATGTAATGTACAGGGACATTACAGGAAATAACAAGATTTCAACCACCCTTCCACCTGGTCTTCAAAGTAAAAGACAGGATGGGACTCTAATATTTAGGTATGTTTAATTGTTTTAAAGTGGTATGTAATATTGTTTGATATTTTTTCTCCTATACACTAAAATAACCAGCCAACTTTTGTTATCATTGGACTTCATTATTTATTACGGCTCGTTAAAGGAATGAACTAAACATAATAAGATAAATAGAAGTCCAACAACTGCGCACAAGTCATTATAATTACACATATAAGAAAACTAGTTGATGTAATAGAAAAGATAATCATCCCGGCCTAGTTAGATGACAGCATGCGCATTGTTAGGTCCAAAATTATCAATACTGCAATGAGATTATCACCGGAATTTATCAAATGGTTTGCATGTGCAGAAGAGGATAGACAAAAATAACGATTTAAGAAAGGGTAAAATACACCTTTTTATTTAAATATGGAACGTCCAACTAAGGATTTAACCGTACTGCCTGTACATCTCTTAAAACTGCACAGAGTAATTGTGCATCTGCATACATCTCCGTTCCTTTTCACAAATAAAAGTCAAACTGTGTCGGCCTATATTAGTCAATGAAGTTAGGAAAAGCTAAAAATAGATCATGTTACAGAAAATGATATCAGCAGATGATCGAAAGTCAATCTATTGGCAGTAATATTACTTGCAAATGGCTAGAGTAAATTCCTTGCTTGATGCCTTCTTTTTAAATTAACTTAGCTGGGAATGAGCTCTCCAAACTCGTTGCCTGTTTGCCTTCTCAATTTATTTTATCAACTTAGGTTTGGAAGTGCAACTCCATCTCCATCTCCATCTCAATCTCAATCTCCAGGAAAGGATGAGAAGAAGAAAATTCCACTAGTTATTATAGCAGTTGCCGCTGGTGTGGTTGTGCTGCTTTGATTGCAGCTGTCATTATAACAGTTGTGTGTTGTTGCAGAAGGCGCTAATATAAGTCTGACTTTTCTTTGTTTTTTTCCTTTCTTGATAAATAAAACCACAGTTCTCTCTATTATAATCGTGTAGTGTTCAGGACTGCTGCATTTATCTAAATGTAAGATGAGGATTGTTTAATCTATTTAGAAGCTAAGGAATACATGGTTATAATTAATCCCTCAAACTTTTGTTGTCAGGTTTTGAGAACCTCTCATGGCTTAAGTTTAAATAAAAGGGAATTGATTCATCTTAACTTATTCAGTGAGGAAAGTGATGTACTGGCCTTTATTTTCGGGTGTAATATTACTCAATTACTACTTACATACTTAGAGAGGTACCTTTCCATTAATTTGAAGAAAATGCCTAGAATGTTGGAATTCTTTTGTAGATAAGGTAGAAAAAAGGCTACAAGTTTGGAAAAGTAAGTTACTATCAATTGGTATGGAAGAGTTACATTGTTTAATACTGTTATTTCAGCCATACCTATGTATTGATTAGCTATCTATATGATTCCTGTTAAGATAAGAAATATAATTGACAAACTGAGGAGATTTTTTATGGTTTGAGGGGAGCTCAATCAAGAAAAATATACTCTCTATACAATCATGGAAAGTAGTCTGTTAAGATAAGGAGCAAGTAGGGGTGTAAACGGAACGGATTCGGAGCGGATAATGCTCATACCAAATCCGTATCCGTTTTTCAATGAGCGGATACGGATACGGATACGGATAGTAAACGGATATCAAAATTCAAAACCAAATCCGTCTTAAACGGATACGGATTCGAATACAGTTACGAAACGAATAATTGTCGGATAATTGAGTCATATGAACTTTAAGTACAAATACTAAATTAAAAAAATTAAAAACAATTAAGAAAAACAAAAGTAAATTAAAAAAAAGGTAAAGAAATGGAGAAGATATAGGAATGGAGAGAAGTTAGGGAATATTAACCGCTGAAAGTCAAGTTACAACGAAGCGGAGAAGTTAAAATTTCGGATCCGGATAGTGCGGATATCCGCTCCGTTTATACTTTCAAAGAATTATCCGTATCCGTATCTGAATCAAATTTTCCTATGCAAAAAATATCCATATCCGTATCCGTGATATCCGTATCCGTTTAAATTCGAATACGGATAATAAGCGGATTCGAAGCGGATATCCGGACGGATATGGATATCCGTTTACACCCCTAGGAGCAAGGAGGTTTAGGAACTATTAATTAATTAGATACAATGAACACTGCATTATTGCTAAGTTTAATGATCCTTAAGTTAATCAAGTATGGTAGTCAAGGATATAATTATGGTATGTCTGCTTTCTGGAAAGAAATAACTAAGAATAAACATATGATAAGTTTAAGGCTTTCAAGGACATTAGGTAATGGTAGACTAAATTTATTTCAGTTTGATAGGTGGTTAGGAGAATGTGCTTTCAACAGTCTTTACCCTAATATTTTTTTTTCTATTATACTGTGGAAGATGTCTTGTCAGGGTTTGTTCCTAATTTAATTTTCCAAAGACAACTAACTGGTATCTATAGATCGATTAGAATGACAACACCTTATGCACAATTTGACAGATGTGATCTTAGATGACACTAAGCTTGATTTACTTCATTGGAATAATTAATCAGAAATTTTTCTGTACACTCATTATATAAGTGGCTTGAATATGGTGGTATCCCTAATAAAGAGTTCATTACAATTTAAAAATCCAAAATTACCTTTAAAGTGAGGATTTTTTGTGGCTAGTTAAACAGAACAAGGTCCTTACTAAAGTTAACATGGGTAGAAGGGGTTAGAGGGTGATACAGCTTGTGGATTTTGTGGTCTACCTGAATCTGCTGACCATTTGTTTGTTTGTTTGTTTGTTTGTTGCATCTTAGTTTGGAATATTTGGGACTGGATTGCTAATTTTAATAATTTCAACTTCAATTCAACTTGTATAGAGGACTTGTGGTTAATATATGCCTTTATTCCTTGAAAGATAGATTCCTTAATTTAGAACTGATTAGGGGTGCCTCTTAGCTAGAAATAAATTGTGCTTTGAAGGTACTTAATTTAACTTCTCCTAAGAAGATTGGTTCTCAAATCTTTGTACTAGCTACTACTTTATGGTGTAAATCAAGAAATGATAATTCTGTCTTTAATATTACCTAATGATATACACAATATTTCTGTACAGTCTGATGATTTACTGATACAAGAGGAAGATTCGGTGATGTTACTGAAAGGGGGGACTCAGTGAATATGAAGCTGCTGGATGTTTTGTCGTTTAGTATTAATAGTTATTAAAGTTTTAGTTGTTGTTCTGTTATTTTGTTGCTTGATAAGAGTATAAGACTGTTATGCCCTAGCTTGTTGCTATGTGAGGGTTGTAGCTTTATCATGCTTATGTATATTAAGGAGTGGTACGAGTGGTTTGGTGTCAGTTTTCTTATGATTTATTGTGCTTATGTATCCACTTTAATCAATAAAAAGAAGGAAAAAAAGATGAGGATTAGTTGTTTTAAAAGGAAAGACTGAAATTTTGAATCATAACCTTAAAATTCTAGGTGGTGAAAACCAGTACCTGTTGGGCTCTCTGCTTTAAAATGGGCTTATCTGGACTTAAAACTGTAATTTAAGTTGTAATATAAATTGTACCGTTAATTTGGGCCTACCTTTAATTTAGATGTATCTAACTAACTATTCTTCAAATTAGCAGGCAAAATGCCTCTTATCAATTAGGTTGTAGCTAGGTACAGGCGTTCAAAATTTTAAAATATAGTAGATATATAGGAAGCATTCGGTCTTCGAATGAAAAATTTTATGATAATTTTGAATGGAAAAATCTGCCCTTATAAAAAAGCCTTAAATACAAAAACTTACCGAAAACAAAATTTGAATATAGAGCTTACAAAAATTTATTTATTTTAGTTAGCATTTAAAAAAAAATTGAAAGTTAGCATGATTTTTTAAAACTATCTGAACTTAGCACAAACGCAGGATGTAAAAAATTCACATCGTGACCGGATACGTCAAGGCACAATTTTGTCATACCACGGCACAGCACGTGTGCTGGTCACATGCCATGACTTGAGTGTTCCGTGTCATGATCATTTGCGTGACGTGATCATTTTACAAAAACTTGGCACGACACAACACATTGCGTGAAAGATCTTGTCACAACACGGCACGTCACACGGTCATGCGTGATTAGGCCGTTAGATTTTGATCAAATGGTGAATCTTAAATAAAAGTAAAATTATGAAAAAATAGTTAAATGAGACCAAACGTGACCAGTCACGTGTGATCATGGTGTAACTAACATGCCATGACCATTTACGTGATGTGATTGTCCTTCTAAATTTAATCACAGTATGATATATAAAAATATAATTTGATCATAACACATCACATATTTACATCCTAAAAAATACAAACCTAGTTTACGCATCAGAAAGGGCCGACGCTCATGCTAGATCTTCGCACCCTTTTGTGAATGCCCAGACTAAGTTTGAGCACTAATGCACAAATTAAGTCTGCGTTCCAAACTGTTATTAAAAAAATTAAAATTAAAATCTTTAAGGAATTGTGAAGAAATTTGACTTAATTTAAATTAAAGACAATTTTTATTATAAAAGCATTGATGTATGAATTGATCTAAAAATTATTCTGAAAACCGTTATTCTTAATTTATTCTGCCTTTTATCTACTTAATATGTACAACAAGTAGGATAAGACAAAAAATATCTGCGTACACAAACCCTAAATAACATATGTGGCGTAACCGTGTAAGCAGGACAATTTGACTTGCTGTCAATTTTATTAAATAAAGGTTTCAAATCCGAAAAAAAAAAAAAGCTGTACTGCATCAGTAAATATGTACGAATGCTCAAGTTAATCGACCAATATGTATTAAGAATTATGATAGTTCATAGATATACGAAAAAACAGCTGTACTGCATATGTATTAATAAATAAATATAATAAATTATTGTAGAAAGGTTTCAATCCGAAAAAACAGCTGCATCAGTAAATATGAATACTCAAGAATTAATCGACCAATTAATCTTCATGGGTATTAATAAATAAGACTCTGATAACAGTTTAATTTCCGTATTCTAATCTCCGTATTGTTTTCGTATCATAATTATCATAATTGTCTTGGGGACCGCAAAAACTCCAGCGTAGATGCACGAAAGTATTTATACCTATTCACGGAAGTATTTCTACCCTTAAGGTGAACAATATTTATGTAAATAAATATCTCCCAATAAAATTTTTCAAACGTCCCTGTACAATAACTACCATAACTGCCTGGGAGTCGCAAAAACTCCAGTGCTGGTTTTTTTCTCTAAAGTATTAATACATATGTATTAAAGTATTTTTATATATATGCACAGAAGTACTTATACCTATGAGGTGAATAATTTTTACGTAAATAATTATCTCTCTTACCAAATTTCCGAAACATCCCTGCACCATAAATAACTGTGGGGGACCATGCACGTTTCTAAATTTTTTAATATTGCGATAACTATTAATAAATCAAAAAGTTAACCACTACTAACTTTTCCATGCATATGAGAAACTACATTTTTCTTTTTTTCTTTTTTTTTCTTTGCGTATTTTCTTTTTTTCTTTTTATTGATTGAGGAGAGGTCCTATTCGTTCAAATTGAATAATATCACAAATTATAACTTTGGGAGAAACACTCAGGAGGAGGAAGTATCACTACAACAAAATAGAGTATCAGCGACCGGAGATTTGGTCGCTGATAATAACTACGCCGGTCACTGATGCGTATCAGCGACCAAATTTGGTCGCTGATGGCTGGTCGCAGAAAGCATCGTCACTAATACTCACATGATGACATCATCGGTCGCTGATTGATGTCATTCCGGTCGCTGATACATTTTCAGCGACCGATTTTTTTGGTCGCTGATAGTGTTTGCTGACGTCATCTAGAGGCTTTCAGCGTCCGATTTTTGGTCACTGATGTTTAAAATCCGGTCGCTAATACCTTTTTTCAGCGACCAACTTTCGATCGCTGATGTTTAAAATCCGGTCGCTAATACCTTTTTTCAGCGACCAACTATTAAACACTACTGATGGTCAAAACATCTAATCAACATATAACAAGATATCAAGATATAACAAGATACAAAACACTGCTGATGGTCAAAACATCTAATCAACATATAACAAGATATCAAATAACATCTAATACAAAACATGTAACCATCAAACATGGTACCAAATAGCAAATTTTGAAACATAAAACATCAAACATCGCACAAAATAACATCTAATACAAAACATCTAAGCATCAAACATCGTACCAAATAGCATCTAATACAAAACATCTAAGCATCACACAACGTACCAAATAACATCAAACATCGTCATCTGAGTCGTCACTATCGTCATCCTCTCCCTCATTCCCGACGTCATCCTCGATATTGGGCATCGATGTATGGTGCGAGCTCGAACTTCCCTGTCAATAATAGAAAAATCTAATCAATTATGTACATTTTTTTTAAGGAATTAAGTCTGGTGGTGCCTTTTAAGTCTTATTACTATAATTTTAAAAGAAAATGTAAGAGAGAAATAAAAAAGTAAATTATGTATGGTGCCTTATAAGTCTTATCAATTAATTAGACATGTAAGAGAAATAAAAAGTAAATCAGATCTTTTAAAAGAAAATTTTCTCTCAGCAATCAATATTACAATTACTGACATGAAAATAGCTCCCTATATATAAAATTACTGACATGAAGCCTATGATTCCCTTCTAAGCTTTCCAACCAACAAAAGTACAGTAACAAGACTTATAATGCACCACCAGATTATATATAGAAACAAGTACAAGTTTAAGTATATAAGATTGTGAGAAACTCATAGATGCATGTGTAAACCTCCATGAACATATATTCAAACTATAAATATCATGTCATGTGTAAAATATTGATAATTGAATTCAAAACGTGGTGATCTAAGCTGGAGCATCATATTATACCATACCATACACTAGGCTTGAGCAAAAACAAGAATTATCTATAAGATACCTGATTAGTCAAAGCATGTGAAACCATAAGTTTTAACTTCTTATTCGCCCTCTTGAAAAATTGGTCGAGTTTTGTTTCAACCGAGGCAAGAACCTGACTAGATATCACATTTATTTGTTCTTGTGTTAAACTATGAGGCACCGGCGCTGAAGAAATCGTCTGCAAAGAAGACTGGCTATTGCTTGACCCACCCGTATGAATCATGGATCTTGTCTTACCTGGAACTAACTAACTACGTGGATTGTAACTAACTACGTGGATTTTTCTCTGCACCTAATTTATTGCCTTTGAATTCAAATTGTACCTCTTCAACTTTCTCTTTACCTATTCTTCTGTAACAATACAAGTTGGAGTTAATATTGAAACTTGCAAGTACAAATAAAGATATTTTACATGACATATCAAACTAAAAAGTGCAAGTCAATTTCAAACTTCAGATTGTACAAACGCTCACATGAATCAACAAATGATTAAGACAGTTCAAACAACTAAAACCTCATGCAATTAAACAACAAAAAGAGCTGCAGTTTCAACATGCCAAACAAATGTATACATGTCAGCAAACTAATTAAATCTATCAAAAAATTACCTGGAACATAAAAAATATACCCATCTCCAGTATCAACATTTAAACAAGCACAATTAAACAAATTAAAGTTCCAAGGTTCAGAGAGCATGACTAGCATCCCAAGGATGAAGAGAGATTTAGTCCTAAACTAGGAAGGCCAGCATGACTAGCATACCAGTATCATATATCACCAGTTGATTGTAAAAAAAAGATAATTATTACTAACAAATTCAAAAATAAATTTATAGTTTTTAGGAAAGTGTATTTTACCTAGAGCACCAAGGCCATAGTTATCACCGTGAGCATTCAAACCCGTCACTGTGTGCCAGACGCTCTCGTCAATCCAGGGCCAATTGACTTCATCTCCATGCTTCTCCCTCATTTTAGTCTCATATTTTTTCTGCATATTTTATAACATATAAACTCATGTTTTGTACAATAAGTACTGAATATTAGTAAATGGTTATTATGTTCTATTACTTGTGAATCTTCTGCCTTCGTGGAACAAAATGCACCTGTCTTCTTATTGGTATGGGTCAGCTTGAACAGCTCATCGTGCCATCTGGGTTCGCGATTGTTTTCCTTCTCCTATTAAGAATTTAAAAGACAATTTCAAAAAAAGGAAGATTGTTAAGGTTAGTTCAATTCAATTGAAATGGAAATTGATTAATTCAATGAAATGCATCTTACAAATTGTTGTTTGTGAACCAGCATGTTCACCGAGCCTATCGAGGCGAATGCACTTTCTCCGGAGTTGGCTCTATTTCTCTTATTTGTTTCTGACCGCTTAACAAATGCCTCAGTGCACCAATAGTTGCACAAATCTGGCCAGACATTTGGCTTGATCCAATCATAAGTGGAAGGCCTCTGGTGCTGCTTCCAATCTTGAATATTCATGCCATACAACTTCTCAGCTTCCTCCTTGCACTTGTTCAAATGGCTCTGTAGGTTTTTGTCCGCTATTCTTTTAAATGTTTTCCAAGCCTCATCAATATTTTCGTCCTCATAAAACTTGTAGTACTTCTACAATGCATCATAAAAAAAGACGTTAGTAGCTTGGAAAAAAATACAAGTAATTAGAGTTAAAAAAAAATATTTTTCTCACCAAAAACTCATTCTGGCATATCGACTTAGTTTCTTCAAGGAAATCACTATATTTCCCATACGCGCCAGGATATCTGGTTCGTACAATTTGTGAAATGATTCTGGTCACGTACTCGGTCTCGCCTACACCTGCATCGAAAGCTCTGCAAACAAAAATAATTAGCACCACTACAATCCATAATCATACATAAACCACTGGTATATCCTATAGTAAAGAACAATTTTACCTTAATCCAATCCGACGAACCACTGGTCTATCAGCCTCATCCCGCACTGGAATATATGCGTTTCGGCCACGCCCTCCAGATTTGGTTGATCCCTCCTTTTCCTTTCCCTTGCTGTTTGAACTTTCTTATGAGGGTATATATACCCTCGTAAGAAAGTTCAAAATTAATAAAGAAAGTTTTATACATACTTAATTAATAGTTGAATAGTTGGTTTGTTAGGTGAATTAATACTGTAAGACAAGAGAAAATATAAATATCACACATGGTCCCACATATGTATTAAGAATTATGATAGTTCATAGATATACGAAAAAACAGCTGTACTGCATATGTATTAATAAATAAATATAATAAATTATTGTAGAAAGGTTTCAATCCGAAAAAACAGCTGCATCAGTAAATATGAATACTCAAGTTAATCGACCAATCTTCATGGGTATTAATAAATAGGACTCTGATAACAGTTTCCGTATTCTAATCTCAGTATTGTTTTCGCATCATAATTATCATAATTGTCTGGAGGACTGCAAAAACTCCAGCATTGAATTTTTACTTTTAAAGTATTAATACCTATACACAAAAATATTTATACTTATTCACAAAAGTATTTATACTTATTTACGGAATTATTTATACCTATAAGATGAACAATATTTATGTAAATAATGTCCCCCAATAAAATTCTCCAAATAAAACTTGTAAGGTTGTAAGGTTGGGAAATAATGGCTCCATATAAAACTTGTAAGGTTGGGAAATCTACGTCTATGACATAACAAAATGCGGTCAACCTTCAAAAGTTGGGGCTTCGCCTATCGACCTTTAAAAAAAAATGCGGTCAACCTCCTATATTTCGTTGGAGTTGATGATCATGAAAAACCTTTGCATCTGATACACAAACAACTATTTGTGAGCTGTTAGCCTTCTTACTCTTGTAAAAAGTGACTATTGTCCATAGAGCACCGACAAAAATTGTTATTTTCGAGCATATCAGTATTACCGACAGAGTATCCAAAAAGATACCGTTAATAACAAGCATTTTTACTCTTGTGGATAGTGACAGATTTTTGTCGCGTGCCCCAGCCATGTTGACTCAGGACCTGATCAGGGCTTGACAAGTGAAATAAATATTGCCTAGTCGGAGAACCAAGTGCGTAGGGTCACGGTACAGTTCATGGACGCGACATACAAAATATACATTGCTGGGCCTGGTGCAGCTAGCTAGTAGCTAGTGATCTCAACCAGTGTTGTAAAAAACAGTTGTTTAGGTTGACTAATCGGCCGATTAGTCGTTGACGGTGACCAAACCATTACTAATCATCTGTTTTCTGTTTATACGGCTAATTAGTTGGTCATTTTACTATTCTTTTTTATGCATTTATTTGTTATATGCACTATACTTTGTTTTGTCTTATTTGAGTTTTTTCGATGATAATTTAATAAACTTTTATTAATTAACAATGAAACTAAGTTAAAATTAATGGCCGGCCAACCCCCACTTTTTCCCGTCTGGACAGAGCAATGCTATCTGACCACTGGACCTCCCTAGGAGTGTCATACGAGCTATGCGACATTCCAGTAACTGCTTCCGACCATGTGCCCCTCATTCTAACCATCAAACCACATAACCCGCCGCCCAAGCGATTATTCAGGTTCGAAAATTTTTGGCTTATGCATGATGACCTATTTCTATGGTAGAACAGGCATGGAACCTCCCAACCAATCTGACGAACCCAGTCAGTAAATTCAAAAGGAAGATCCGTGCAGTTCAGAAGACCATAACGATCTGGGCTCAACACAAATTTAAATCCAGAGACATTTTTCTATCTAGATCAAAGTGGGCTCTTCAGCAGCTTGACTGAGCGGAGTAAATCAGAAATCTCAATACACACGAATTTATACTACGAATCAAACTCAAGGAACACATTTTTCAGCTAGCAAGAGAAAAGGAAACGAAATGGAAGCAAAGGTCAGGATGCAAATGGCTCAAATTAGGGGATAAAAATACAAGTTTTTTCCATGCATGTGCAAACGGTAGAAAGAACTCCAACAGGATCATCTCTCTGCAAAGAGAGGATGGGTCCGTGTTAAATGCATCACAAATTGAGACAAAGGTCATTTACCATTTCAAACAATCCCTTGGAAGACGCCGAAATGACAAACCTCCCTTTAATTTAACGGGCAAGGTCGGGCCCTCCTACCAACATTTGCTAGCCCCCCTAGACCAACCTATCACGCAATAAGAGGTCTGAATAGTCATAAACCAGATGCCAAGGGATAAAGCAAGTGGGCCGGATGGTCTCCCAATTAAATTTTTTCAAAAATTTTGGAGCATCACCAACCTTATAGATTACTTCCATAGCATGCCGACGGATATGTCCTCTCTCAATCGTGCACTCATCACCCTGATTCCAAAAAAGGATGGAGCAACAATGATATCAGAATTCCATCCAATTAGTGTCATCAATACGGTAGCAAAAATTATCACTAAAATTTTGGCAAATCGCCTACAACCTCTACTACCGGTTATAGTAAGCCAGCATCACACGACTTTTGTAAAAGGTCGTTCCATGATTGAATCCTTCCTGGTAGCACGGGAATACCTGAGTACCTGCACAAAGTGAAAGATCCCGACAGTATTATACAAGGTAGACTTTGAGAAGGCATTTGATACGGTTGATTGGTGTTTTATGACGAACTTGTTGATCGAGAAAGGCTTCCCTCCCAAATGGATCTCGTCAATTCTCAATGCCTTAAAAACATCTAGATCAGTAGTGCGGGTAAATGGCTCAATAACTCGCTTCTTCAAACATAGGCGAGGTTTACGTCAAGGGGACCCCCTTTCTCTAATGCTTGCTTTTTATTCTGGTAGCAGATTCTCTGGAATGTTTCATCAAAAACTCTCTAATGCTCATGCACAGCCCTAGGCACATAACCCCACAGCCCATACAATTCGCAGATGACACTATCATTGTAGCGGAAGCGCACCCCGAAACCCTTAAAGTGATTGCAGGAGTCCTATCTATCTATGAAAAGCTTACCGGTCTCAAGGTGAATAAAGCAAAAGGTGGGTTTGTTCCAATATCCATCCCCTCTAATCTAATACCGGTGATTCAAAATATCCTGGGATGCCTGCAATCGGAATTACCAATGTGCTATTTGGACTTGTCATTTGTTGGGTTTTGGTGCTACCCTTGTACTGGCTTAAGTGCGGAAAAAGACCGAAAAACAAAAAAATTTACGTCTAACTTAAGCCGAGGATCTATCTCCATGATTGATTTCTAAAACTAAATTTATTTAACAATTAAATAAATTAATATTACATTATACCTTGGTTCCAAATTCGAATTGGAACTGTCGCTGCGCTTGCCTCGCTGCTGCTGCTTCTGCTACTCCTCGGACAACAACATCAGATGTCTAGTGCCTCTATCAGTAGTACACCAGGAATGATCAGAGAGCAAGTATTTCTCCTGCCAGAAATACTATACTCGCAACACTCAGTTAAACAAATTGTCTTGCGCTTTGCAGATACTCTGATTCAAAACTTATGTGTAAAAGCAGAGTTACCGCTGACTACGCAAGATTACAACTGCTTACCACTCAAAATATATGCGTCTATACGTATATATTTATAACCTCACACAATCACTATTTGAGAGGGATTCCGAGAATCAGAGGAACCTGGCTTCCGCAGACGTTCAATCAGGTTTCCACTCAAACTTGGAAATAGAAATGGTATATCATGAACTAACCCCTCCACCCCTATTTATAGGTGAAGTAGGTCGGTTCTAAGGGTGTAAAGTCGATTTTGGCTTGGGGTGAAAAGACCAAAATGCCCCTGGCCCAATAATGTATTTACAGGGTCCAAAATGAATAGTTCTAGGCCTAGAAAGGCCCAGAATAAATGGTTATTGGGCTTGGACATTTTGAGCTTTGATTTGGGCCCAATGTGAATAGTACAAGGGCCCAGAATGGCCCAGACTAAATATTATAAGGCCTAGAAAGGCCCAGGATGAATAGTATCAGACCTGGGTTTTTGGGCTTTAACTTTTGGGCTTTCTTAATTATATTATAAATATAATTAAGGCCCAAATATACTATTCCATATATATAATTGTTCTGAACAATTATATTTCATTTTGCGGTTGTAACAATAATTACACAACATGTCATACACGCTTTTAATTTTAATATGTTTAAGCCTATCATCTCAATGATATTTCTATATTAATTATAACATTTATAATTAATGTTTTGCCATGTTATTTATTAATTATAACTATTTATAATTAATAATAAAATTCTCTGATCCGGTTCCTATATGGTGTGACCCGATAGGATCTGTGTTATGTTGGTAATAGAATTAAAACTGTTTTAATTTCTATAGATCATAGTTGGCACCTAGCAGTGCACTGTGATCCCCAATTACACAGATGATGTTGTCTAGTACAATATCACGATCCTGCAGTAAATTTATTAATTTACTTGTGTTAATTCTTTCGTCTCATAGCAACAGATCGGGTTCAGGGTAGGTATGTGTCATTCCTGCAAACCTAATCTTTTCTTGATCTTTGAGCAGATTATTTTTATATGATTAATCTTTATTAATCATACCGTATACGTATAATCCTACTCCTATCAAGGGTCCCAGTGTTACTATCACTCGTATAATAATACAAGGGACGATTGTACTTTTGGTGAGCATCTCTTCCTCCGCACAAGTCATGTGTATTGAAATGTCACCTTTATAACTACTTTTTACAGATAGTGTTTGATGACACTTACGAATACACATTTCTCATGTAGGAAAGACCACACCTCATACTGTAGAACTTAATACTAAAATGAAACCGTTAGTGACACAAACACATTACCATTTAACGTTTCATTTAGGGTCAGCCAAATACTATGTTCATAACATGCATCTATGTGATTAAATGACAACTCTTTGTCTATGGTCTGTGAAACTTAATCATCATTTAATCCACATACTAACATTATAATGGTTAATTAGTGTTCCTGCTAATTACCACGGCTAGTGACTATTTAGAGTACTTATCATCTATATTATGAAGTTTCACAATTTCAGTCATGAACTTAAAATAATTCATAAAGGCAATAAAACTCATGTAACAAAATGATATATATTAATCATCCAATTCATGAACAAAGTACAATTATGATTGACTGCTAGATTACTATCTAACATCGTTATTGGTAAGGAAACCCCGAAAGGAAGATTTTGCAGGGTGGAAATAGAATTTTCTATCATTTGCAGGAAGAATGATCCTGGTGAAGTCGATTCTTACGGCTATGCCATTGCACTATATGCAGGCTATCAAAATCCCAAAAGGCATAATAAAGCATATTGACAAATTGCGAAGGAGTTTTCTTTGGAAAGGGAACGAGACATGCAAAGGAATAAATTGCTTAGTTAACTGGGAGACGGTCTGATGAAAAGGAATGGGGGAATGGGCGTGATCGATTTAGAAACTCAAAATGTGGCTTTGATGATTAAATGGCTGTGGAAAATACAAAGCGATAGGCAAGGGATGTGTGCTGCAACTCTTCAACAACTACACGGCATTAACAATGCCATGTAGGTAGGCATCGACTATTCGCAGTCCTATTTCCTAAAATCATTGGCATCACTGCTACCTTTCTATGCCATTTTCATGGTGGAGCAAAGTGGTACAAGTGTCTGGAAATGGACATCATCGGGTTCATTCACAACTGCCTCAACATACCAAGTGATGCACAACCCGGGAGTCATCAGTGCCTTCCACGCGAAACTCTGGAAACTAAAGGTTCCCACTAAAGTGAGGACTTTTGTGTGGCTGCTCCTCCAAGACAGCATTTTGACACAACAGGTGTTAATAGTAAGAGGGTGCGTTGTGACTGCGGGATGCGGCTTGTATGGGAATTCGGATATAGAGACAAGTATGCACCTCCTATGGACTTGTCAGTTTGCAAAGCATTTTTGGAGAGGACTACTGACGCACTTCAACTTGCCAATCCCAAATGCCAATATTACGGACCTGCATGATACATGTGTTGGGTTTTGAGAGTTCAAACCCATTGATTAGCTTAAGATGCAGAAAGATCGTAAAACAAAAAATTTCACGTCTAACTCAAGCCGTGGATTAAAAGTGGTATGTTAGATAGACAACCAAGGGTGTCCACCTCCAGTCTATCTTTGGCATCAGAACCCCTTTTAATCATTTACAGATCTACTCCATGATTGATTTCTAAAACTTAAATCTACTTAACAATTAAATAGATTAATATAGCATTTATATCTCGTATCCAAATTCCAATTGGATTGCAGACCGAGTGAGAAGAGCGACATCTGGGAATGACTCGTCTCGGAGCACCAGACGTCTGGTGCCTCTATCGATTATCCACCAGGACTAACCGGAGAGCGGTTTATTTCTTTTGCCAGAAATACTATAAACCGCGGGATTCTGCAAAAACACTATTCACCGAGAAAAGACGAAAACACATAATCACGAATTTGCAGTTATTCAGATTCACTAATAAGCAAAACTGAAATACCGCGAAATTCGAGAAAACTTTATTCACCGATCCCGTAAATATTCTTCTCAACAACCCGCAAGATTATACGCCAATTATGTATAACTTCATTTTCTCAACTGAAACACTATTTGGGAGAGAAACCGAGAAAGAGAGAAAATAGATTACCGAACTGATCAAACAGATTCGATATCTCAGAAATTAGTATTCTATTCTCTACCCCTACCCCTCTATTTATAGGCCTAAAATGGACATGAAGTGACCATTTTGCCCTCGGGTGGATAGGGATGATGACATGTCATGTGGATAAGAATGATGACGTGTCATGTTGATAAGGATGACATGTGAAAAGACCAAAATGCCCTCGGCCTAAATTCAATTAATATCCATATAATTATTCTGAACAATTATATTTCTTACGGTTGTTTGTTTCGGTGACTTTTATACAACGTGTCGTGCACGTTTATAAATTAACCGTTGTTTTTGCTTGTCATCCAAATGACATTTATAATTTAATTATATCAAGTATAATTAATTATATCCATCTTATTATTAATCATAATCAAATCATAATTAATCAATAAGATTCTCCGAGTAGCTCCTATATGGTGTGACCCAATAGGATCTGTGTTATGTTGGTAAATAGAATTAAAACTGTTTTAACTTCTATAATCATAGGAGGCATCTGACATCTGCACTATGACCATCCAATTACACAAATGATGTTGTACTGTACAATACCACGATCCAGTAAACTATTTACTCGTGTTAATTCTTTTGTCTCATAGTTATCAGATCAGTTTCAAGGTAGGTGTGTGTTATCCTTGCAAACTTAATCTTTTCTTGATCTTGAACAGATTACCAAATATAATTACTCTTGTAATTATACCACATGCAGATAATCTTATTCTATCGAGGGGCCCAGTGATACTATAACTCGTATAGAGATACGAGGGACAATAGTACTTTTGGTAAACCATCACTACCTCAGCTAAGCTATGTATACCGAAGAGCTACCGTTATAACTGCGTTTTACCGACAGCGTAAGGTAACAGTCACACATACACATCTCTTAGTAGGAAAGATGAATACCTCATACTTTAGAACTAAACACTGAATGAAAATATTAATGACACGAACACAATTCCATTTAATATTTCATTCGGGGTCTGTCAAATACCATGTTCCTGGAACATGTATCTATGTGATTAAAATGGCATCTCTTGTCAATGGTTTGAAACTTAATCATCTTTTAATCCACATACTAACCTTGTAACGGTAAATTAGTATTCCTGCTAATTACCTTGGTTAGTGACTTTTAAGAATATATATATCATCTATATTATGAAGTTTCACAATTTCATTCATTGACTCTAGTTAGATAAAGGAATGATTCATAAATACAATAATACTCAAGGCAACAAGATGATATTAATCATCCAATTCATGAACAAAATATATATGATACATTTATCGTTTTATTGACTTCTAGATTATTACACTAACAATATGGTGGAGACATAGATTCAGAGTAAATAGCCAAGAATGCCTGCTTTGGGATACAGCATGGGCGTCAGGCATGTGGGCATTGTGGCGTGAAAGGAACAGGAGATTCTTCTCGCACAAAAGCAAGACGGAGGAAATTTTAATTAATGATACGGCATTGGAAATTCAATTGTGGCACCAAGCGTGTTGAGTACCATGTGGGCAGAGTGACAAGAATGCAAAGCGGAAATCATGCAAGCATCTACTGTGCATTGCTTGATGTGTTATTTAATCTATGAATTTTGATGTAACTCGAGTAAATCCAGACTTTTTGGCTTGTAAATATTTTTCTTATTAATACAAAACGTTGGCGGGCTTTCAGCCTCCAACCTTAAAAAAAAAAAAACTAAGTTAAAATAAATTTATTTGATAAATTTGATGAGTTAAATTAACCATTTTAATAATTATAAGTATATGCACATAACTTTAATGAAAATGCAAAACTAACTGTAAAATTTTGATTAATCGGCCGCTTAACGATTAATCATTTAACAGTAACTCGTCCGTCCAACGAGTGCATACCGTTATGTACAACAATTATTCTAATAAAAGTTTCTCCCCTCCCCTCCCCTCTCCTATACCCTGTTCTAGAGAGAAGAGCACGCCCAAGAGTTCAATTCAGCCATTTCATTACAAATTCAAATAAACTGCTTACTCAAAAAAAAATAAACTGGGATAAATTGAGTCTGAATGTTATGCACCGAAGGTAAGTATTTTACACGCTCAGGTACTTTAAAGCTCAAGTATTTTAAGGATCCTCAATTCCTCACTCATGTTTTGACGCCGTTGTCAGTTGCAATTTTGTATTAATTTTTTATTTTCTTTTCTTTTTTAACTAACTACCACCTATTGCCAATTAACCAGTTTAAATTCAATCCATATCTTTTCTAGAAATTATCCACATTAGTACGTTTTTTACAAGCTCTTGATGACAACCAAAACAAAATTGAAATGTCATAATTTTTTACACATACATAGATAAAATGATGTAGATCATATTCAACAGTTTTATTTTGACTTTTAAATTTTAAATTTTGAGTTATTAAAGTTTTTAAAAATAGAAGCATGATAGAGGCATGAAAAATGGAGGCATTTGAACCCTCCTCAAGTTGAAAACATATAAAAACGAATTCAATCCACGCTAACAACAGTGGCGTAGGACATTACCGGAAGGAAACAACATGTAGCGGATTGTTATTGATCCAATCCCACCCGCTACATTTTGTTTACACTGTAGGACATAACGTCTGATCTGCAGTATCCATATTTTGTTGTACATCTGCTTCTCCTTCCAAAGAACCGTTCATCCTATTAATATAAAGAGGAGGGATCGGATTACACCTTTTTTTTTGACACACTTTGACACCTACCATTTTCAAAGTCCAAATAGTCGATCCAAACCGTTCAACATGATGGATATATTTAAATGTGCTTGGAGATCAAATTTTACATTTTTTTTTTGAATTTTTGTACTATTTATTAAGATGGTTACAAAATCGTTGTTTTTCAATGGTTTGAAAAACAACGATTTTGTAATCATCTTAATAAATAGTAAAAAAATTCAAAAAAATGTAAAATTTGATCTCCAAGCACATTTTAATATGGTGATCATGTTGAATGGTTCGGATCGACTGTTTGGATTTTGAAATCGCAAAATTGGCCTATAAAAAAATAATGTCAAGATGTGTCAATAAAAAAGGTGTAATTGGATCCCTCCTCTAATATAAAAGCACAAAAAATAATAGCATTTGAGATAATATAAAATTTAGCTAAAGCCGATTACAGCATTTTCAATTCTTGCAATTATAAAATATTGCTCTCGTTATTAAAATTGAAAATTAAAAATTTTGTCATGTTCGTCAAATTGAAATTACAGGAATAAAAATATTCTGAAATTAATGTGAAGACAATTGATAAATAGTTAATATGACAAATTAATTTAATTTTGTAGTTTTAGAGATGAAGATGTTTTACAATTTAGTGTAGCAGGTGAAGAGGGTGAAGAGAAAGTCTCCGAAGGCGTATATCTATGATCTACATCATTTTATTTATGTACGTGTAAAAACTTATGACATTTCAATTTTGTTTTGGTTTGTCATTAAGGATTTGTAAAAATGTATCAATGTGGATAAATTTCTAAACGTTGAATTTTCAACTTATTGATTCACATAAAAACAAATGTCAAAGTGTGATAGTATTTTATGAGCACCTAGAGAAAATAATATAGATCACATCTAACGGATTTTCTTTTGACGTTTATGGTTTAAATTTTGAGTTATGAAATTTTTTAAAAATAGAGGTACAATAGAGACAGAAAATGAAAGTATTTGAACCCTTCTCATTTATTAATACATATATTTATCAAGGTTCTAAATAGCGTTTATAGCATCATAGCAGGAAGGCTATAAAAAAAGCTATAGCGAATAGCGTCGCTATAGCGGAAGCTATGCCACATAGTGTTTTTTTTTTACATTCCGTATATTCAATATTTGTACTAAATATCAACATTATCTAAAGTCTCATAGAACAATAAATAACACCAAAGTAATTAAGAAATTATAATATTCATATTGAACCAGTACAAAGTCCAAATTGCGGTTCAAAATATCCATAGTAATATCATAAACTATCGATTTTTCCTATTAAACATATCTTAAGCATCATGATTCATGACATAATCTTCTTTTTTTCTATTCAAATTTCAATTTTTATTCCCAATTTCAAATTGATTTATCTGTAGCAAGTAGCAACAAATTCAATTTTGGTTTGAGCTTTTTTTGGTCTTTATTTAAAGCCCATATAAATTGCTTAAAAAAATCCATATTGTTTCTTTGAAAAAATTTGGCAGTGGTTGCCAAATAGGTTTATTAAAAATAAAAATCATATTTTATAGCGGCCGTAACGCAAATAGCGGACCGTATAGCGCTATAGCGGACCGCTATCACCGCTATAGCGGCCGTAGCGCAAATAGCGCATTTTAATGTCATAACTTAGCGTTTGGGATCCAAAAACGCTATAGCGCATTATTTAGAACACTGATATTTATTAATACATATGAAGATTGGTCGATTAATTGAGTATTCTTATTTACTGATGCAGTGTACATCTGGCTTTTTTCGGATTAAATACCTTTCTTCAATATATTATTAAATTTATTAATACATATGAAGAGTAATACATATGCAGTACAGCTGCTTTTTCGTATATCCATGAACTATCATATTCTTAATACAAATGAAGAATTGGTCCATCAACTTGATGATTAATATTTACTCATGCAGTACAGCTGTTCTTTCGGATTGGAAACCTTCTTCAATGAAATTGACAACTCCAAGTTGTCCTGCTATCACATTTGTTTATTTAGAGAAGGGGTGGCAAAAAAGCTCATAGCTCGTGGCTCGATCGTGACTCGCATCTGGCTCGCTCGTCAACAGCTCGTTCGCTACTGGATCGAGCTGTTAACGAGCCAGCTCGTCACTAGCTCGGTCCAGAATTAACGAGTTCAAGCTAGAGTCTAGCTTACTCGCCAGCTCGCGAGCTAGCTCGGTTAGGCATCCATTTGTGAATTTGTATGATTTTGTGTGCATTTTATACTGTTTAGCTTGGTCCAACTCGGTTCAACTCGATCAAAAAAGTTTGTAAATTTTATTTTCTTTGTAAAACAAGATCCAGTCAAATCCAGCGAGCCAGCTCGTCAGCTCACGAGCTAGCTCGGACTGGCTTGTCACGATTTCAAACTGAGATTTTAGCTCGGATGCCCTAGATCCAGCTCGCTCGGTTGTAGCTCGGTTCAGAATTAACAAGCTGTGCTAGGGCCTAGCTCGGACCGAGCCAGCTCATTGCCACCCCTAATTTAGAGTTTGTGTACGCAGATATATCTTATCCTATTTTTTGTAATAAAATTGTATTGTTAGTATTTTAAGTTTATCAAAAGGAAGAATAAATTAAGAATAACGCTCATCAGAATAAAATAAAATAAATTATCCCTTGTAGATTTTGTACCTTTCCCTCCTTTTTTTTTTTTTTTTTGTAAGCTCTATATTCAATTTCTTGTTTTGGTAACTGTTTTTAAAAGGGCAAATTTTGCCATTCAAAATTATCATGAAATTCTTCATTCTAAGACTACTATCTTATCTTTCTAATAAAATATTTTAAAAAAAAATTCAACGCCTCTACCTTTCAAGAATAGTTTCAATTTAAATAAATCATAATTTAAGGTAGGCCCAAATTAACAGTACAATTTTATATTACAACTTAAATTACAGTTTTAAGCCCAGATAAGCCCATTTAAAGACAGGATCCAGGTCAAGGAATTGCACAGAGAGAACCAGAGTGGGCTTTAACAGGGCTAAAGCCTAGAAGTGGATAGTTCCAGTTTGTTGGTACTGGAGAGAATGGACATGTAAAAGAACTCTGTTGTTGTATGGAACCACACTCTCTTATCTCGGCTTTACTCATTCGATAGATCTAACAAGTTCTCGTAAAATCCGATCACAAGAGGGGGAAAACAGCTTTCAGCTTCTCGCTATCCGCGTTTTCTGAGCTGCTCCAAATAGCGATTTCTTGAATTGAAATCGTGAGAATCGACATTCGAGCCATGGATTTCATGAAGGTCTTCGATCAGACGGTTCGCGAGATGTAAGCTTGTTACATTGATATTTTCTGTTGATTTTTGTTGGATTTTATGTCTCATTGGGCTGATCTTGTTGTTTATATCAGAAAGAGAGAGGTGAATCTGAAGGTGCTCAAGGTCCCAGAAATCGAACAAAAGGTTAGCTCTCCAAATTCAATCGAGATCTATTGTATCCACTGGTGGTTCAGATCTTAATTAGATTGAATAATATTCTGTATGTACCGTGAAAACTCAACATTATTTTTACAATTTGTTTTGCTTTGAGGAAAAATATTCTTATTACTAGATGCTGCCAAATTGCAATATGATATATATATTTATAATATGCAAAAGGAAGTGCACTCGATTACAACTTACGAAGTTATTCTTATAATTGAGCTGTTGATCATATATCTTCTTCTTCTTCTTCTTTTAATTTTGCATGATAGCAGAAAAGAAAAGGAAGTATGTCTTGTAATAATTTCTTCAGTATCAGCTAAACAGCTGTATATGATAAAACTAGATTAAAAACATAGATTTTTAAGATAATATTTACTAATTTGGTTGAATTTTTTTTATTTTTTGGAACAAAGGTCCTTGACGCAACAGATGATGAACCGTGGGGCCCACATGGATCTTCATTATCAGAAATTGCTCGAGCCACGAAGAAATTGTATGCTTGTACAACTGAATGTTTAAGTTTCCACTTCCATATGCAAAATTTCTGTTCAGCATTGTTATCTTTCATTTAATTTTATGCTTTGAATAAATTACAATGTACAGTACTGAGTGCCAGATGATAATGAATGTTCTATGGACAAGATTAACTGAGGGAAGTGCCAGGTGGCGTCATGCATACAAGGCATGTGCTTAAATTATTTTCATATTCTTATCCTATTATAGAGGGTTCAAATGCCTCCATTTTTTGTGTCTCTATTATGCCTTCATTTTTGAAACTTCAATAACTTAAAACTGAAACTTAAATGTCAAAATAAAACCATTAGATATGATGTATGTTCTCTTTGGTTGCAAAAATACACTAATGTGGATAATTTCTGGATGTTGATTTTTCAATTTATTATTTTATTATTTCATTTAAAAATAAAATTGAAAAGTGATAATTTGTTTTGTGCATGTAGAAAATAATTATATAGATCACATCTAACGGTTTTATTTTGACATTTAAGTTTTAGAATTGTTATTAGAAATTAAAAAGTGGAGGCATGATGAAGGCATAAAAATAGAGGACCTTCCTCAATCACACAAGTGACTAGCAAATTTTCATGCAGTTCTCCTTTTAGTCCTTGAACTGACAAATTTAAATCGAATAAATTCAGTTGATCATATTTGGCTGATCCTTCTACCTTTATCTGTGAGAAACATATATCAAGACTGTAATTACAAAATATAAATCAGTGTTCTGAAAGCTAATTATAACAAGTTTTCATTATGCTTTTGTGGTGATAATTCTATGTCATTCTTTCACAGGCTTTGACTGTCATTGAGTACTTGCTTGCAAATGGATCAGAACGGGCAGTTGATGACATTTTGGAGCATAGTTCTCGAATTTCAGTTTAGTCATCTTTTTTTTCCCTAAAATGACATAGAGAATTTCATTTTTAACCTTGAACTTCTTACGATGAAGTTTTTTCTGTAATTCATTACTTGGTGTTTGACCGGTTTCTTATCATCTTTCTTTTCGGAATTGTGCAGTCACTTTCAAGATTTGAGTATGTGGAACCCAATGGAAAAGATGCTGGAATTAATGTGAGAAAGAAGGTTGAAACAATCATGAATTTAGTAAATGACACAGATAAAATAAAAGCTGCCAGAGAGAAAGCCAATGCTAACCGAGACAAGTAATGCACCCTGCACCCTTATCTCATTGACATACTTATACTTATTACAAGTCAATTCTACTTAAATCGCATAAACACACACACAATTGCATACATTATTCTATTCATTTTATGCATCATTATTTCTTCACATGAAAAACAACATACACAAACAATCAACCATGCACATTCACTTCAGTAAATAATTAGGAGCAAACAAAAGCTGTAAAAATTAACTTATTCTGAAAATATAATGGCCACCAAATGTAATACCTCTACTATTCAAAAGCTAGCAAGGCAAATTGTCCATTTTCTAATCACAATGCCATTTACAACCATTTTTTTTTACATTTAGGTATGTTGGATTATCCTCAAGTGGAATCACAAACAAATCAAGCTCGGCCTCCTATGGCGGTAGCAGTGGCGGTAGATATGGTGGGTATGGTTCCGACGACAATTATGGTAGCTTAGGCAGCTCAAGAGATGTTGATTCTTTTAGAGTTGAAGGTTCCAGTGAAGGTTTGACAGGTGATAATGGTTTTAGCAAGTCGAAGAAAAGAACTAGTAGCAGGTAGCAAAATGAATTCGTTTTTTTCCTGAATTCTTTTCAATACTTTAATCCCTACTTATGCGCCATACATTGAATCTAAACATCAATATTGAGTCAAATGGGTTGATCAGATCAGATCCGAGCTAACCACATTTAGGCCAATCTAACAGGTATGATACTGTGGTCAGGATACAATAAGATTTTATATTGAAATAAGAAGTGCCAATCTGACCTGATCCAGTGCATACCATTTGAAATCAACTTATAAATAAATATTCAATTATAATGGTTAACATCTGTGAACAATGATGGAACTTTTCATCAAGGTGTAATTCAATTGTTTATTCAATCTCAAAGGTTGATCTGTATACAGTTCTCTCAAGTGCCTTTTTCCTCTTGGTATGACAGGAACAAAAACTCTGCCTCGAAGCCGTCTCCAAATAAAGGTCTTGATGCTTCTAAATCCTCTAGTGCACCAATTAATGATGATCTCGGTGATGATGATTTTGATGACTTTGATCCACGTGGATCAGCTAAATCTGGTAAGTCCCATTTAGCTGGTTAAAGATTGTTGGTGTAATATTGGTTGATGATTGGCAGTTCTCAATTCTCCAGTAGAAATAGAGTTATTTTACAATTATATTAATGTAGGTTAGTGGGTTCAGTTGCAATCTAGGATTTTGGTAGTCCATTGGATCTGTGGTTGCTCTGATCTAAATGTCAGGTTGGCTGTCTTCATGGTTGTTTAAAATATTTCTCAATATCGAAGGATGGTCCATAGCTCAATTTTTACATAATAATTACACATGACATTTAGCATTTTAACTGGTCAGGGAGGCATAAACTCGAATGTTCATACTCATCAAATGTTGAAATATCTATCTGAAACTTTCCAATGCATTTGATAGGAGTTGATGCTACTGCCAATACCACGAAAGCTGAAGTGGATCTTTTTGGACCTAATTTAATGGATGACTTCATGGGTGCGCCTTCAGTAGCTACCACGGATTCATCCACAGAAAAAACCGATGAAGTTGATCTTTTTGCGGATGCAGATTTTGTATCAGCCCCGCCACTGCCTGAGCCAAAATCTTCTTCTAAAACTGAGGTTAGCTTCAAGTTAATAATTTGAATATACTTAACATTACTGTCATCTCTACATCTCACTATTAACAAACAATTTAATTTCTGAGGGTCAGAAAGAGTTTCTTTCTTTTGTTTTATAATACATGTTTATTATTAATTGCTACATGAATTTCGTTGTTACCTGTTAGTGGAATAATTGAGCAAGGACACACTGTCACATGTATGATTATGCATCAGATTCTATTGTTGTACATAACCTACTCTTGTACATGATGTACCCAATATTTTTTTTGTTACTATTCTGTTGTATGAAGGTACTTTTTGTGGGAGATTGGTATCGTTTAATTACTAATGAATATATATTACAAATTTTTATTGGCAGATTGATGTTGATCTTTTTTCTGGTGAACCTAACTTCACCCCAGCATTCTCTTCAACCACTACCGACTTCTTTTCAGCACCTGAACCGAGCCTAACTTCAGACACCAAAGCCCAAGCTTCTATGCCGAACCCAATAAGCACTGAAACCTTTGACCCATTTGCTTCAATCCCATTGAACAATTTCAGTTCAGATCCTTTTGGGGACTTTACTTCAAATGTCTCCACTACAACTCCAGTGAAAGGAACCCAGAATAAGATATCTGATCCTTCAACTGATGACTCTTTTGGCACCTTCACCACAGCCAGTACCAGCACCAACATTTCACAAAATTCGGGGAATAGCTCTGCTAAGCCGAATAATGCCAAGGGCGGCTTTCAGGTTAAGTCTGGTATTTGGGCTGATTCACTCAGCCGTGGGTTGATTGATCTCAACATAACTGCTCGTAAGTACCTTGCTTTATCTATTTACTTGACCTTTGAATTTCAGAAAAATCCCTTCTGCTTTTGTTTTGACAAATAGCACCCATGTGTGTGATTATTTATCAGAATCAAATTATTTGTTAAATTTCAGAATACAAATGTTAAAGATCCAGCTAACAGTGAAATTTCAAAACAAAAGTAATACACATATACACAAAAAGAGTTTCAGGTTAGATCTCATGCTTTTTTATTTCCCTAGTTTTTGTACATAACAAAAATCATGGGACTTTTCGTGCTGCTTCCTCACTGCTGTGTTTCTTTGGTTCAGATTATCCTGTTACTAGAGTTTGGAAATTTTTTCAGATATTAGCTTCTTTGCTTATCCCGTGTTTCTTGCTCTGTTATGAAATATGCAGCTAAAAAGGTAAACCTGGCAGACATAGGGATAGTAGGTGGGCTTGATGATGCATCTAATGAGAAAGACAAGTTCTCTTCTTTTGGCCCTGCATCCTACTTGGGTTCAGGTCCGGGTATGGGTCTCTCCAGTGGTAGTTCTTCTGGAGGCAGTAAACTCTCTGGTTTTGGCCAACAACAATACGGAGGCTTCAAATAATGCTATTATTTTACGTTCTTTCTCGCATGAGAAATTATTTTGATGTGGTTGAGATATTAAATATATGATTATATGTGTTTTTGCTTCACTGATACATTTATCATATTAAATTTAGTTTATCCACTTAATATTGTTTGAGTTGTGGTTGTTTTATTTGAAGGAAATATCCACCAAAAACTGGTGTGTATCCACTTAATATTGTAGAGGAGATATTGTTGTAATGGTAAACATGCAATCAAGTTTAAGGATTGACAATAAGGATATGTTTGTTTGGATGCCTATTTTCTGGCGTTTTCATCTGATTCCTGTACTTCTTGCGCTAATTTGTTGTTTTCAATTTAGAATTTGATTACATGTCATTTTTTGTTTTCAGTTATACTAGCAACTGAATTATGTAGTGGGAAGACAGCTTTTGTCAAAATATAAATTTGTTTCGCTACCGTGCTGGACAAATGTAACAAGAAACCTCAGGGTCAGTAAAACTTGCAAGTTTAGTCTACCTACGATTCTAATTTATTTCGGAATTTTTCGTTAGGTTTGTATGAAATTAGTGTGCGAGAAGGTAGAAAAGAAAATGACAGTAAACAAAATTGCATACACAATGGTTTTGTCAAACATCCAACTGATCAGAATTCATTTAAAAAAACAGAGAAACTATATTTGTATTTTGAAAGACCCAACCTTGGTCACATTAGAAGTCACCAATATTTAATCCTATAAACAAAGGACACGGACATTAAAAGTACTCAATTGGAATTCTTCACCTAGGATGCCGAATAATTGAAAAAAAAAAAAAAATACAGATATGCTGCAAGTTGTTTATAATTTACTTCAGAAGATATTTTATGCAAATAAACTCTACAATTATTATACATGTTCTTAGCTACAAATTTATTTACTACGACACATTGCAACTCTAAACAAATTTGGGCCAAACAGAAAGGATTTAGAAACCCAAAATTCAATTTGAGCTTTTCACATTTCAACCCAAAATTCTCGACACGAGATCGGAACATAGCAGAGGAGAGAAAAAGAAAAGAGATGAGAAGCAAAGCGGCACAGAACGCGATGCGATCGGGTGTGGTGGTGATCGGAGCGGTGGCGTTCGGCTACCTCTCTTTCAAAATCGGGTTCAAACCCTACCTCGACCGAGCCCAGCAGGAGCTCTCTCATTTAGAACCCGACCCCCACTCCACCTCTTCTAGTGGCAGTGCTTATCCTGAGGACAGTGCTGCCGTAGTGTTGAAAGACGAAGTAGACGGAGAAATTCGCTGAAGGGTATAATTTTGTTTGTATTGGATTGGGATAGAAGTAGAACTAATAAATTTTGGAAGTTTTTTGTGGATTTGGATAAATGCTCCGCTGCAAGTTATTGTACTCAGCTAATTGAATAGATTTAGAGATGATAAAGCAGTTGTGCTTTTAAAAGATGAATTTTCTTTCTTGTAATTTTTGTGAAGGTAGAAAGTTTGACCTTTCATTTTCAAGTACTTTTTGTTATTGTATCCAAAGTATATTTTCAGTGTTTCTGGTTTCGGCATTTCAACAAACACTTTCTGCTACCTACTGGTAATATTCAAATTGAAACTTCATTGATCATCATAGTTTTTGTGGTTAGTGCCTTAGTGGTTTGTAGATTTTGAAGGAATATATATATATATGAAGTGCTAAATGAGCATCCTGCAGCTAAATAAACATTTTTGCAGCCATTATGCGTTTCTATTACATTTACTGAATTCATATGCACATTATTCCAGAAACATCTTTCCTGCTTCTAGTTATACAATTTCTATTATCATTTACTCAAAATTGAATAATGATAATAACTTCAACATGAATGTGTTCAGCTGAGTACAATAAATCTGATAAAGATTACAACAGTTAAAATAACTAAGAATTCATTAAGATTCTAAGAACAAAAAACTCAGTAACACTTGTAACATTTGAAAAGTAATCTGATAAAGTCTTCTTCTAGATTTTGCTAAGCAAAAGGGTTGCTTTCTCCACTAATTAGTACATATCATACGGATGAAATGCTTAACCTCAAGGAGAGGTGAGTCGAGTGCGCAACCTGCTTGACCGCCTTAAAGGAGTAACTCCTGATTTTGTAGATTCCCTTTGATTTTTGTTCTGTAATTTCAAAACAAAAAGAAGACCCAATATTAAATAAGGAGCAATATTCATCAAGCCAAAATTATATCCAATTAAATTTACCAGTATATATCTGTAGTACTTTGTGATGCCAAAAATTAAAAAAGACCCTGCATGAATTTTGTACTACCTGGTAGCATACTATACAGGACCTTGTAAAAATTAAAGGAAAAAATGAAACACAAACTGTACCTTCTCAAGTAAGGTTCCTGGGGTAATAGGTGCCTGTAACTCCACTTCCTTCAAAGAACTTTGCGCCATAGTAGTGTTGACAGCATCCATTGTTTGTAACTCCAGTTCCTTGACAGAACTTCCATTTACCATAGTTGTATTGGCAAGTGAAAACTCACTTAACAAGTCCACTTGTGGTGGCTGGATCACATGCATTTTACTATTACCAGCAATAGTAGTTGACACTTTGTCAGTAGGTTTCTTTGCAGCCCCTAAACCTCTCTGCACATAAGTTTCACTTGCCCAGTTTTGCTTCTTCTTCTTGTAAAACATGCTTGTGTGCTTGTGCAAATAAGCAATCATTGCAGCCAAAACTGAAATGCATGCCAGAGCTTGTATTGAGTAAAACAAGTAGAGTTGCATTTTCAATGTCGCTGACCTCTCAAGGATTTGTGTATCCCCAACTGCATGCAACACCACTTCTTCTGGGAATTCTACAGTGTTCCCTTGAGCCAACAAGCCAATACCAGTCTCCTTTGCCACCTCCAATTCACTACCATTAAACATCTCTTCCTCTTCAGGTGTAAAACCACCAGCTCCTAGTTCATCGGTCTCCTTTGTCACCTCCAATTCACCACCATTAAACAACTCTTGCTCTTCTTCAGGTGTAAAATCACTTATATCAAACTCCTGTGGTATAGCCTCTTCAGTTGTTTCTCCCCTTTCTTCAATCCCACATGTAAGGTCTACATTTCTCCTATTCAAGCACATTTTTGACAGCCCAATCATCTCACCTAAGACCCTTGCCCCACTTGTTCTTTCATGTAACTTGATCTCCACATTTGAACTCATGGAACAAATGTAACAAACTGAAGAAAGTAAGCACACAAGAAAGAAAATTAATTTTGACCCCAATTTAGGGTTACTGACCCCCTCCTCCTCTTCTTCATCACTTAGACACTTCACTTCCTCACAAACTGGCACTTGCACTTGCGGGGAAGTGGAGACGCTGGAAATGGATGGTGATGGATCTTCTTCCTCAATGGCCTCATCTCCCGGCACTTGTGGGGAAGTGGAAATGATGGATGTGCATGATGAAAGCCCTTCTTCCTCATCTAGCATTGCCTTCTCTATGCGACGCATAGTTTCCATTCTTCGGTTTGGGTCATATCGAAGGAATTCGGGTCTGGGAGAAGTGTAATTTGTTACCGGGTCATAAGGGAGGGGATAAAGTGTATCAGGCCTGGACCTGTCAGTGGAAACTGGGGTAGACTTATCAGTATTCCTCTGGAGACTAGATTTCTTTAAGGAATTGGATAGATGGTTTTTCTCTGTCAAGATTCTCTTCTGTGACAAAGGAGATGTAAAGGGAGATTTCAAATTTTTGGGTTCATTTCTTGAAATGTATTTAACAGAAGGAGAGATTCTGTCGGGAGTAAAAGAATTTTCGTTGGATTCATGAGAGACCTTCATGATGGTTTTGGGGCTCTTTCTTTGAGGATCTGCAATGAGAGTTTGAATTGTGGGAAATAAATTAGAAAAAAAAATTCCTTCTTTCCAGATCTTTCTGCTTATATATCCTTGAGACCTCTATTTGCATTAATTGTAACCCAGATTATCTAGCACCTCCAAAACCAAGATTTCAAATATATTGAAAATGTATCCCAAATATATTGAAAATGTATCACAAAAAAGAGTTAGGTTTTTACATCATAAAAGATGTTCATAAGAGTACAGTTTCTGATATTACATGGTCATAAAAGTCCTAAATAAAAATAACGATCTGCACAAGGAATAAAAATTTCTGAGAAAATCAACTAATATTGATATTTGTGCAAAACCTATTGACACGGAATTCTATCAAAGATGAAAGAATAGTACTATCCACAGGTCCAATTGAAAGCAATTTCAGAAAGTTTACCAGAGCAGCCTGAATTTGTGCAAAACCTATTGACACTGGATTCTGAGAAAATCAACTAATATTGATATTTGTGCAAAACCTATTGACACCGAATTCTATCAAAGATGTAAGAATAGTACTATCCACAGGTCCAATTGAAAGCAATTTTGAGGAAAGATTACCTGAGCGGACTGAATTTGGGGAGCGAATCTTGTTGGAGAAATCCATTTGATTCAATTGTGGAGCAAGTTAGTTTCTTCTTCTGAGAAAAATCTTCGAATCACAATTCAATAGCCTTTGAAGTGCTAGATTCTGGATTTACTCTTTGTGTGTGTGAAAGAGAGAGGAAAGAGGGAGGGAGAAGGAGATTTGGGGATGAGGTTTCTACTTTAAAGACGAGGCGTTTATCTTCGGCTTTTTTGTAGTGTATTCCAGTATTCGACCGTTGGGATGACGAATTAGGAATTATATAATGATCTCCATTTATTTCGAACTGTATTCATCCATTTCTCTGACAGCGCCATTAATTAGGTACGGAAGAAGCAATGATTATTAAAAGTTCTGCAAAAATGGAGAAGAAAAGTAACGTCCTTTCAGGCTACCTCGAGTCCAACGGTCAAGAATCAAGATTTAATCCCTCGTGCCTGTTCCGTTGTGCCCGAGGAGCATTCTAGGTGCATTCAATCTCTCTCGCCATTCGTGTTAACACGGATCTTGATGTTTAGCAGATTTGTCTGGCTTGTAGGACCACTTCAACCTCTCTATTCAGTTGATGCAGTTTACCCTTAACAGTGACAAATTCCGAATTGTAAATTTTAGCAATGTAGACGAGGAAGGATATAATTTAGAAATAATTTATTTTTTATATTTTATTAAAAAAATATATCAAAATTCTGAGGTTTTAAAAGATAAAATAAATTCTCCGAATAATTTGGGAATAATATTCAAATAATACGGAATTAGTTTGAAAATGATTTGGAATTGATTCGCAAAATTATAAAATTCGGGAATACTATGCGAATGATTCGGAAAAATTGTTTGATTTCCATATTCGCTGCAGATCTATTGGTTCACGAAATATCGGTCAGAATATTACCACCATGTGGTGGGCCCAGCAAATTCTGGGTCTAAGTAACTCAAATTTTTAGTTTAGATCTGGCCGTCCGATTAAAATTCGGGACAATCCTACTCGAGGTGGTATGCACTGGGATCCTTTAATATCTGTGCCAGAGAAGATCGAACGGTCAGCATCCAAACTCGAATTTTGAGTTACTTCAAGGGTTCTTAATTCCCATGCGCACTAAACAGCCAACGGGCGGTGTTGGGGTCCAGATCCCTAAAGTAAACAAAAATTTGAGATTGACTTCGGACCGTCCGATCAGACTCCGGGCCAATCCAATTTGAGGAAGAATTCACGGGACCCCTAAATATTCATGCAAAGTCTAATATGACTTGTAGGGCCGGCAAAAAAGCTCGTGGTTTGTGGCCCGCTTGATATCAGCCCGTAACTCGATCAGTAACAACTCGTTCGTTAGTGGACCGAGTTAAAATTAGCTCGCTCGCCACAGACTCGAGCCAAAATTAATGAGTTTGAGTTTGGCCTGGCTCAGCACGAGCCAGCTCAGTCATTAATGAGCTATTTAATATACAAAGTTTAACAGTTTAATCGGATTCGTTCACTTCAAGTTGGAGATACTATGGTCTATGGATGTTATAGCCAGTGTTATGGTAATTGCACTTTGGACTGTGCTCAAGTTTATTGGTAATTTTGTATAAAATATTTGTGAATTAATTATAAGCAACTAAGTTAATTTGTATGAATTTGTTTGATTTGGTATGCATGAATTTATTTTGTGAACTATGTTTGTATGAATTTAAGAATTTGATATTTTTGTATGTATGAATTTAGTTGCATACTTAATTTATAGTAGTTGATTTGCTTAGTTGCACTTGAATTAAGAGTATTCCTCAATAATTAGTCATATAAATGTTATTTTGTTTTAGTTATAATCAGTGTTCTAAATAGCGCGCTATAGCGTTTTTGGACCCCAAACGCTACGCTATGACATCAAAATGCGCTATTTGCACTACGGCCGCTAGAGCGCTATAGCAGTCCGCTATTTGCGCTATACAATATGGGTTTTTTTTTTAAGCAATTTATATGGGTTTTAAATCAAGATAAAAAAAATCTCAAACCAAAATTGAATTTGTTGCTACTTGCTACATATAAATCAATTTGAAATTGGAAATAGAAATTGAAATTTGAATAGAAAAAAAAGTTCAAACCGAAATTAAAATTTGAATAGAAAAAAAAATAGATTATGTTATGAATCATGATGCTTAAGATATTTTTAATAGGAAAAATCGATATATTATGATATTACTATAGATATTTTGAACCGCAATTTGGACTTTGTACGGGTTCAATATGAATATTATAATTTCTTAATTACTTTGGTGTTATTTATTGTTCTATGAGACTTTAGATAATGTTGATATTTAGTACAAATATTGAATATACGAAATGTAAAAAAAAAAAAAAACGCTATTTGGAATAGCTTCCGCTATAGCGACGCTATTCGCTATAGCTTTTTTTTTGGCATTCCCGCTACGACGCTATAAACGTTATTTAGAACCTTGGTTATAATTAATAAGATGTGTTATGAAAATTTAAGAAATAGCAGGAAAGCAAATATACAAATTTATGATCTGCCAAGCTGGTAATGAGCCAACTCGGCTCGTCCGGACAAGTCACGAGTTAGTCTTGATCCACAAACAAGCTGATTATGGGTGAGACCCAGCTCGCTTTTTAGCATGTTGTTGCCACCCCGAAAAAGGTCCATATTTAAACCTAAATTTTAAGTTACTTTATAGGATTTTCGAATTCCGCGTGCTCCACACTGCACGGCTGTAGTCAATGTCAGCGGTCCGATGGGAATCATTGGACGCGAGGATCACATCTCAACCGTCTGATCTCTCGTTAGTGGAGACTAGTTTTTTTTGTTTTCTTTTTTAGTAAGATTTTTTTTTGTTAAAAGAATATTTTGTTCCGATCCCCTTGTGGCTCTCTGTGAAGCACATCATTCTTAAACAAAATGAACTGAAAAAGACGGTTGCCTCGCGCTGCTGACTTGATAGTTAAGCCATAACAAATCCTCTAAAGCAGATGCAACTTGCACAGCGTGCGTATCCTCTGAGATATCTCATATTTTGCGTGACCGACGTGTCCGGTGCCTATTCGGGATAGCGCAGGGGGGCAGTATTATTTAAGATTTAAGATTCGTGCAGCACGTATTGAAACGGTTGAAATTTTCCAAAAAGTCACGCAAAATATGAGATATCTAAGAGGAAGCGAATTCACTTGCACATGCCACGAGCGATGTAGAAATTTGAAGTTATCTTAAACGAGTACGAATAAAAAAAACATATATCGACGAATTCGTATACGAATATGGAACCGATAATCACTAATAAATATGCACCATATTACAATATTAAGTATTTTTTTAATAGTAAATAAAATTTTAAATAACAAAACTGATTTAAAAACATGCATATATTAGTTGATCTTCATAATAAATAATAAGTATATAAAACACGAGAATATTTCAACTAAAGTAAAAAAAAAAAAAAAAAAAATTGGGATGTACAAATAATTTTTTTGACAAATCGACACCATCATGCAAATCAAAAACTTATAGCACTTGTTATTTCAGATTCAGATAATAAGGATCCTCATTGTATAATTCAAAATCAAATATATATTCATATATGTATTATTTTGCGAAGACAAATAATTTATTATAAATAGAGAATATCTTTGGTCTTAGTGGCAAAGAAAATATTTTCCGTGTGAGAGATTATAGGTTTAAAACCTAAATGATGGGGAATTCCCTGTGAATATTAAAAGAGTTACATAGTTTGACCTCCAACTAGAGGTGTAAACGGATCTGAATAATCCAATCTGTACCGAAATTTTTATTATAGCATAACAAAAAAGAATAAACCAAAACACTCCAGATTTGGGAAAATTCGACATTTACCCAGGCTGCTCAATGCCCCTGCAGTCCAAAAGACTGGGGGCCGCCCAACGCCCTGCGCCCCCCTGTGCTATATATAGGGGCTGTTGGAACTCATTTTATTATCCATTCAAGCATCATTTTGATCCCTTCTAGCTCGGGTAAGTTTTTTTCTTCTTTTCTAGTTTCAATTTTTAGTTTAGGGTAGTCATTAGGTTTAGGTGTAGGTTTAGGTTTAGGATTTAGGTTTAGAGTTTAGGATTTAGGGTTTTGAATTAAATATTAATTTTTACGATTTAGGATTTAGAACCAAAATTTAAATATAATGGTACCAAAATTTATTTGGAATATGATCAAGATTAATTGTTTGAGCACCAAAATTAAATTAGACTAATATCAAAATGTAATTAGGTTTATTTTACCAAAATTAAATTGTTTACAATCAAAATTAAATTGTTTAGTACCAAAATTAAGGATTTAGAATAGTACCAATGTCGATTAAATTAGTATCAATTGTAAATTACACTTAAGGTGCCAAAATGGCAACACATTTAACCAGAATTTTTATCATATTTGACCAAAATTGGTACCAATATTAATAGCAAAAATTTATCAAATACAGCATGTCATCTAGTAGAGATATATCGTTTTTCAGTAGGGATGTACCATCTTTCAGTAGAGGTACACAGCACGACCCTATCGCCACTCCGTACGAGATGTCCCACTACGTCAACAGGGCGTTGGCAGATGTTCCGGGTATCCGGAGTCGCACTAACAGGGTCAGCGACTTTTTGTAGTACCACTGGGGTAAGTTTTAAATTAGTAATATTTAAAAAAAAAACTAATAACATCATTTTTTTCTATGAATATTGAATGAGCTCAACTGAATTTTTAATTAAATGTAGGGTTTGGATGCGACTACGGTTCGTCACAACCGCATGTGGCTAAAGTACTAGCCAACATATGGAGGGACATTGCGTGCGATGGGACTGCACTAGTTATCCCAAATGTATGAGGAGATACATGACGAGGGCTTGTCTTCCGGTCTCATTGAGCGATGGCATCCCAAGACGCACACCTTTTATCTCCCCCATGCTGAGATGACAATCACCCTGCATGACGTCAACTGTCTATGGGGTATGACTATTATTGGGGAGCCTGTGACGGGTGTCAAGAACGGAGACTTCAGGCATCTGTGCATAAAGTTGATGGAGTACTTGCACGCGGAGCTCTAGAAAGATAAGAAGATAGGTGAGAAGATTCAGATTTTGTCCAGTACCATCAGCTTAGCGAAGTTGAAGGCCAAATTCAAAGAGTATCCGGATCGTCCAGATTAGATTGTAAATTTTATCTTATTTAATTTAAATAATATCAAATTTACTTCTAATTTAAATTAAAAAAATATCAAAAAATGTTCTAATTTAAATAAATAACAGCTGATCGTCGATCGTTACCAACGCGCGTATATTCTAAAGATGATTATGTGTCGGCTTTTTCCAGATTCACACGGAGATCAGGTGAGGTTGTGTTGCCTCGAGCTTTTGCATAATTTGCCTACTGTGGGCAGGTATAATTAGGGTGGTGCAACTCTGGCGTGCTTATATAGGTACAAAATTTGTTCTTATAATTTTTAAATTTTTGTAGTGTTCAATATTTCAGTATAAGTAATACATTTGTTGTTAACACTAACATTGTACAGGGGGTCTTAACAATGCTTGTCTGAAGAAGAATAATACATTTATTGAACCATGCATGTTGCTACAACATTGTTCGTACGCACATCTAATCATTGGCCGTCCAATCCCGGCTAACAAGGAAAATGTCCCGGAATGGGTCAAGCCCGAGCCAGACAACTACCTTGCATACGGCGCCAAGTATTACTTTTTGAAGATTTGGGTTGGGTCAGGGCATGGCGCTTCACTCGGCATCACATTCTGGAGACAGGAGATCGAGCATATGAGAGATGATCCAAAGTATGTGACTTGGGAGCCTTACAGAGAATATGTTTCATGTTTTGTTGTTTGGATTGATATAAGGTTTCAAATCTGTAAATTCAGGTCGAGGTAGATGGGATACATCAGTGCCTGTTGGAGGTATTGCCTGAGCGATGTCAGCAGCAGGAGCGATTCTGGCGTACAAAGGTGCCGCTCATATGTTTTCAAATACCGTAATTTAGTTTAATTAATTTTCGACACATCAACTTAATTTCATAGAAGCAAACTAACATAATTAAATATACAGATTGTTGAGCACCATTACCCCGAACAGGTCATGAGACAGTTCGAGATGCGTCAGCAATCCCTGCCCCTGGCACCGATCAACAAGGGGGTGTGGTGACAGCTTCATCATGCCAAGGACACCACTGCGGGCAAGAACTGGGGAGTTGTGCGTGCTGATTACGTAGCCCAGGAAAGATCTGCAAACCCCCCATTAGCTGAGCCCGACCGTCCCATGGATGTCACGCCCATGTAAGAATTATTTTTTTAATTTGTTTCTTTACTACAGTTTTCTAATTGTAATATCTTATAGTTTTGTAATTCATACAGACCTTACAGAGTTGGTACCAGGATAACAACGCGTACACCATATATCTAGAGGGGTGTATCGCCGACAACCCTCATAAGCGGGTACCGAGGCAAAGGGATCGGAGAGGACGGATCCATGGTATTATCCTCGCCGACACACCGTTCACATCCACGGTATGTTTAGTTTTAAATTTCTAATTAAAAACTTACAATATTTACATTTGTACAACATGTATATAATGTTTTTTGCAGGCCTTATAATGTGGGTACAGGGCGCGCCTCGACTCTCTACTCAGGTGCGCTAGATTAGGCGGGTGTGATGCGATAGATGACATATCCGACGAGCCAGATATCTACGTCCTGTATACTGGTGACGAGGCATTGTTTGCACCTATCCAGAACGCTGAGACCGTCGGTCAGGCGTTCGACCGAGGTACCGAGGCATTGCGCCGCACCGCAGACCAGGCCATGCCTACTCAGGATGCCGAGGTATAATTGTAATTAAAATACATAACTATGATTTTTTTTCAAAATTCTTAATTAACTAATTTGTAAGTTACTGCAGGGAGGGCATTTTAGTCATTAATTATTTGGAGTGGCAAATTTACAAATTAATGAAGTTTAGAGTGACATTTTTACAATTTCAAAGTTCAGGATGGTATTTTCACAATTTGAAGGTTTTGGAGTGACATTTTCACAATTTTCCCTATAAATAAATACAAATAGTATATTTATTAATAATACGTAAATACTGACACAGACAAAACGAATAAATATTTGTACCATTTAGGAAAAAAAAAATTGAAAGCATGGGACCGCCATCATTATTAACAATGCCTAACACGTATTGTTTGATGATAAAAAAAATAGATATAAATTTCACAAATGTCATGTGCTCGTACAACAAAAAGTTTGGTGGTTGCTTTTATAGGTGCGGATCGATCTGTTCTTTTCTTTTCTTTTTAATTTTTATTAATCCCAATTAATATAATATGAACATTATAAGTAATTCATACATCTACATCATAATTTATATAATCTGACACATAAGAGTCCAGCTAATGTCATAACGTTATAATTTCAGTCTAAGTTATAACGAGTCAGTTTTTACGATTTCAAAGTCCGAACAGTCGATCCGAACCGCTCAACATGATCTCCATATTAAAATATGCTTGGGGACCAAATTTTATATTTTTTGAAATTTTTGTACTATTTTTTTAGATAGGTACAAAATTATTGTTTTGGATGGTCCAGAATTATCTGAAAACAGTGATTTTGTATCTATTTAAAATGATATTAAAAAATTCCAAAAAATATAAAATTTGATCTCCAATCACATTATAATATGGAGATCATGTTGAGCGGTTTGGTCCGTTTGGATTGACTATTCGGACTTTGAAATTGCAAAAACTAATGTGTTATAACTTAACTTGGAATTATAATGTTATGACATTAGCCAGACTCGACACATAATTCGAGACCGATTCGTTGTAACTTGGACAATAGTTTTCCAATTCATCAATGGTTCAAATAATATTAAATATTATTGTCTAAAGTTTTCCAATTCATCAATGGCTAGAAAATGGCCGGTACCGAAAAAATTAAAACTGGCCATTTTCTAACCGGTATGGATATTTTTATAAATTCCCACAAATGTTGGGTATATTTACTAATTTGTAATTAACTTTGGATATTAATAAAAATCTCGGCATCATGGCTGCGAATTCGTATCCTCTGCATTAACTCAAAAGGGAATCTTTTGAGTTAATGAATCTCGACCGTCTGATATGTTTTACAATTCGTGCAAACTAGATCTGTACTAATACTAAAGTCTCCCTATGTTATAGGCACGAGCCGAATTGACTCCGTTTCAAATCAAACGGTTGAAATTCATTTACTCAAAAGATTCCCTTTTGAGTTAATGCAGAGGATACGGATCCCATGGCTGCGGGTGTAAAGTAGTCTATACGTACATAATATGTCCTTGATGTGTCACCGACATAAGCACTAAAGCACACCTATACATCAAAATACGAATATTCCAAAGAAAATATTTTATTGTAATAACATGAGCATTAAATAGTTTGATAACTTAAATCTTCAATATTTACTAAAAAACTGTTAAATAGTTTGATAACTTAAATCTTCAATATTTACTAAAAAACTAAAAAACTGTTAAAATTTGTGTGGATCAAGTGTGCATCAATCGTGATGCAGGTTAAACAGCTCCAGTCAAATATCAGTCTAAATTTGATCTGATATCCATCTAAATATCCCCATTCCGTGATTCACAATTAGTTTATTAATTTTATATATAGAGTATGAATAAACCCACCTAATATCAATTTTACATGAGAGGAAGTAAGAAACAAGTAGTGTGATCCACAACTATTGAATTAATTACATGATTTTTTTTTCTTGGTATGAACCTCAATAAAGTTACGCAAAGTTTAAACGACTTTATATCGTTTCATTATCGGCTAAACATGTGGCGCGCCAACTAATCACAGTCCATTTTAGCAAAGAGGGCATTTACATCACAACAACACAAATAAGTTTCTAAATATATAACTGTTAATTATTTTTTAGAAATCAAATTAAAAGAGAAATAATTTGAGCCAATTATTTAATATAAACAGTTTCTTAATAAGAAACTTTACTGCATAGTTTCTAAATAATAAATTCTTTCATATTTCTAAAACTGAATTAGAAACTGTCACATCATATTAGAAACTCTAATAGTACTAGGAATGTAGATACTCAATAAAATTCGGATTAAATATGATGCCTCATAGCAGATAACAAAAAAATACTTTAAAAAAATATATTTGAATTGTTTGATCTCAAATAAAGAATTCATATCTTCTGCATTAACTCAAAATAGAATCTTTTGAGTTAATGAATCTTGACTATCCGATATGTTTCAAAATTCGTACGAACTAGATCTGCACTAATACTAAAGGGCCTCCTATGTTATAAACACTAACCGGATTGACTCTGTTTAAAATAAGACGGTTAAAATTCATTAACTCAAAAGATTCCCTCTTGAGTTAATGCAGAGGATACGGATCCTCAAATAAATAGGTCTGAATGAAGCATTCAATCGATCCGTACAATTAGAAAAGAATCATAGTAATTTTTTCATATATTTAATTATTTAATAAAATTATTAATAGGGGATGATGACGATGATGATGATTGATGGCACACACATGAAAGGTGTTTGGAATCGCACTTGGTAGAATCAAAGAAGACGAAGCTCAATGAAGGGTGCGCGCACTTTGGACACTTGTATTGTATGATACAAAAGTTATAGTTGTCTTTTTCAACATGATACGTGTCAACTTCCTCACGGCAATCTGTCTATCATATCATATCATTTATTCCTAAACAATTAATTAATTGTCCTAAAGCTTTCAAAATATATACAATAAAAATAGAGGAGGGCGTGATGCCGTCATTTTCTATGTTTTTACTTTTTATTAACACACACTGACGGGTCCGACTCTGCTGCTTTTCTCAACCAGTTTTTTCAGATCTAACTATTCAAATTTGTCGAAATTTGTACATGAAAAAAGTTTCTTCATCGAGTATGCGCAAAATGAAAAATTTTGAATGGTTGTATCTATAAAAGTAGAACTCCGTCAGGAAAGCAGCAGAGTCCATTCCCACGCTGACACACAACTTTAATTTGCAAGATGATATTACTTATTTAAACCTTTGCCTAACAATACATGTGCAAATATAACTTTTTTTGTTTGTTTTTTGTACTTATTTAAAAAATATTATTAAATAATCAAATATATTTATTGTGTTTTGTGCATAGAATTTGGCTTGTGGCGATGCGCGTAGTGCTTTACCCGTTGGCATTAAAATTGATGAGAACAATTAATGCAAAGAAAAGAAGAATGGTGACGGCGCTCACAGATCACATGATGATACACGATCAGTGATTAATGGGGCCACCCATAGACCATATTGTGAAACCCTCATTAAATATAAATTTCTCGCTAATCAATACACATGATAACCTTAAAATAATCTCAGATAAGAATATATCTCCTTATTAATTAATTATTCATTAAATGCATGCATCATAAATTCATAAATCATAATCCCTCCATTACTAATACCGAACCTCTCCATTAATTACCAAATCCAGACATCAATCAGAATGTCCCGTAACATCGCACAAGTCAACTCACCTCAACCGTTCACTTCCACTTCACAAATTAGAATAATTGAGATATCCAGGTTTTTCATAACTGGAGAGGATTCAACCATTCCTGATTCGTGCGGTCGTGCCCCCTCTAGTCATGTTCCTGTTTGCTCGGCTTCTCTCACTGTGAGTGTGGGTCTCTGGCACAGGCCTCCATTCAACCCCTGACAAATCTATTTAAGACCTCTATTCTAACAAGTTTTCAAGGAAATATACAAGTAATTCATTATCCACGCCATGGGGAGGTTGGCGAGGGTGTACGCGGCGGTGGCGGTGGTGGCGGCGGCGGTCGCCGTGGCGGTTGTGGTGATGAAGCGGAGAGGGAAGGGCACGAAGTGGGGGAAGGTAAGAGAGATCTTCACTGAGGTTGAGAGGAAATGTGCCACACCAGTAGCGAGATTGCGACAGGTGGCGGATGCAATGGCCGTTGAGATGCATGCTGGATTGGCATCTGACGGTGGGAGTAAGCTCAAGATGATTCTCAGCTACGTTGACAATCTACCGACCGGGTAATTGGATCAAATTTGCTTTCTTTTTTGTCAGTCGATTCAACTCTATTTATTTTACCAAAAAAAAATTCTCGAGTGTCAGTTACAAGCTGATTTAGAAACAAATCCAGACAAAAAAAAACTGAGCTAGTTCTTGAGTTATGTAGTTAATGTCATTGCTAATATTTTGATCAAATAGACTGATATTTTGATCTAAAAGTTTTTATTTGAATTTTTGGAAACCAATAAATAGATCTTAGAAAGGTGAATCCAAACACAAGCTACAGAAAAATGTGAAAAGAAAATCTAAAACTATAATTATTTATTCCTCTCTTTGTATTCTGTAATTCTAATTTGCAAAATCAAATCCTGAATTACAAATGCAATGTATAAAGATCCTTTTTTATAATTTTGGAAGTACTCTATAAATTTTAGAAAATTAGGAAGTTAGTCCTTATTGAAATCCTTGGGAGAGCACCATACTTGAAATTCAGACACTGTGCTAAAAGGCCCACAGAATCTCCAGGGGATTTGTACCCAGAATTAACCTCAGAAAATATTTGTCACAATAATCATTTGATAAAGGAACAGGACAAGGTGCATTAGAGGTTCGAAATGACAGGTGTTATAATTTGAGCTTTTAACAAGATAACTTTATCACTTCAATTGAGTCCTCACTTTCATATTGATTTGGAATGGTTTTCTTTCTGGAGGGAAAGAAAAACAAATTGGATTATAAAGAAAATAGTTTAACGAAAAATGGTGAATTATTAACTCTCAACTGGAGGTCAGAGGCAGCACCAAGAGGTATTAGGACAGCATTTTAGTTTTTTCACATTGTCAAAGAATTGATTTACTGTGATAAAATAATAACATTATTTTATTTTTTTATGAGGATGGTCAGATTCTATTGTTGCCTTCATTACTTTAATTTTCTGAACAAAAGCTTTATCATTTTTTATTAAATATCAAAACACACATAATCTGATATATTTCTATCATAAAATCAAAGGAATTTTGCTGTAGTCAACTGCTTTGCAATAAACAATAGATTCCAAGAGCCGGTGAGTTGACAAAGGCATTTATGCTTCACTTTGCAAATAAGTGTTGTCTCATCAAAACTTGTTTGCAATTGTGGAAAGAAGTTCTTTTCTATTTATTATTATTTTTATTTACCTATATGGTGCCTAAGCCTTCAAAATCCAGATGTTAGTCTCATCCAAACCTATTTGCAATCATGGCTTTTAAGGTTCATAATTTGTTTTTAGTGTATTCCATTTACGTTTGTACATTACTAGGCGAAATATCAGAGGAATTGGCAAACATATGCAACCGTGCGAGTCAAAATCCCGCCGATGTTTTCTACACATCAGAAATAAGCACTCATTGTTGCTTCTGTTATTTTGCGTGGATTCTTCACTAGAAAATGCTACAATTATTGTTCTTGAAAGCTAATTGAAAGATTTTTGTTGTGAAAAGACTAAAAAAAAAGAAAACGCTCCTACTTAGTGGTTTGTAGTTTGTACTTGATATTGTTTTATGCATGCCACACTTTACAAAATCACTGAAGAATTTTAATTTTAATCGAAATATGTATTGCATAAAATGTAGAGTTAGATAAAAAATAAAATCTGGCATCTCTTTGGAATACTTTTACAGTGATGAAAAAGGGCTGTTTTATGCCCTAGACCTTGGTGGGACAAACTTTAGGGTTTTGCGAGTACTGCTTGGAGGAAAAGAAGGCCGTGCAATAAAGCAAGAGTACGAAGAGGTCTCAATTCCACCTCATCTCATGCTTGGGAGCTCCCATGTAATCTCCTGTAGCCTTCTCTTTTTCTTCTTTTCCCTGAAAGTTGCACATGCCCCTATGTGTAGTTCCTTAATATATATCTATCTGAATTTGAACTCTTTCTCAGGAGCTGTTTGATTTCATAGCATCAGCGCTTTCCAAATTCGTCGCAACTGAAGGAGATGAATTTAGAATACCAGAAGGGAAGCAAAGGGAGCTGGGTTTTACTTTCTCCTTCCCAGTGAAGCAGTTGTCGATAGCATCAGGCACACTCATTAAGTGGACCAAGGGCTTCTGCATTGAAGAAACAGTACGTTTGTATTTTCTTTGTTCTCAGCTTCTAAACCAAAATTTGTTTATTTGACACGTTCTAAGCATTTTATGGCTGTGAATACGCCTGAGTAGTTATTAAAAGTTCCAATGGGCTTACCTTACAGAATAATAAAATTTTGCAATGATACAAAAGCCATATTTTGCTTCAAAGCAATTGTGAATATTGTTGTAGAAATACTAAAAAAAATTTAGGGATGCACACTGTCTTGTTTACCAAGGACTGTGTGAAAATTTCTCAATAACTGATAATAAGTAGATGAATAAGTAAATAAATGAATCAATAAGTCGTTTGGTACCTCAAAGCAAAGAATTTTTATATTTTTTATTTATTTGATCCTATATATGTTCTTGACTCAGGTTGGGCAAGATGTGGTGGCTGAACTAACAAAAGCCATGGAAAGACAAGGACTCAACATGAGAGTTACTGCACTGGTAACGTTCTATGACAAATACATTCCCTTTTTTTAACTCAAAATCAAAACTTCATTTCTTTGTTTTTGTATTTTTGTATTAGGTTAATGATACCATTGGTACCTTGGCCGGTGGTAGATACGAGGACAGTGATGTACTTGTTGCAGTGATTCTAGGTACTGGTACAAATGCAGCATATGTGGAACGGGCAAATGCTATTCCAAAATGGCATGGGCTTCTTCCTAAATCCGGAGATATGGTATTTGCTTGTACTTTACAGAGGATACCGATAATTATTTGTATATGGATGAAGTAACAAAAGCCTGGTACTGACTACCTTCTGAAAGTCTCTAGTTTTATAGTCTAAAACACCTCTGTAAATAAATGAGGGGAAAGTGAGGGCGGTTATTTTATATAAGAAAATAGTCAGTGGCAGGAGCTTACCGATGATATCATGCTTTAGAGGGGCATGGTGAGCATGAATTAATGTGTTTCAGGGGTATTTGCTAGTTTTGATGTCTTGTAGAGTACCATATGTAAATTCTACTTTAAAATATATAGTCTATCAAAAACTTTGATATTTGACAGGCACCCAGGTATATGATTACATCTAGCAACACTTAACTTTTTTTTATTTTTTTCTCACTAGGTAATAAATATGGAGTGGGGGAACTTCAAGTCATCTCTCCTTCCATTAACGGAATATGACGAAGCATTAGATTTTGAAAGCCTAAATCCTGGCGAGCAGGTATGCCTATGTTTGATATTTTTTTATTCCTTTCCAATTTTTTTTTATCATGTCTACTATAAATTATAAGTTATAACCTTAGCATTTCATTTGTTTACTCTTTTTTAACTGCTAGATTTATGAGAAGTTGATTTCGGGCATGTACCTGGGAGAAGTTGTGAGAAGAATTCTGCTAAGGATGGCACAAGAATCTTCACTCTTTGGAGAGGTTGTGCCCCAAAAACTCGAAATCCCATTCATACTAAGGTATTGCTTTTGATCTATTTTTTTCTTGGTTTTTTTACCAGATTTTGTGTCTATGGATGCTTAAGTTAAAAACTTTTCCTAATAGACTTAACAAATATGCTCTTAATCTGGAACAATAGCTGTACCAGCCGAGCCTTGTACCAGTATAAATATCAGAAAGTGTGGGCAGCAAGAAGAAGTGTTTTGTCTTGTTTAGCATTTGAACGTATTGTATTGTATTTTATTTGCATTGAGCCATTGACCCTTTATAATCAACGTAAATTATCTCTAATATAATTCATTCAATGCTAGGACACCGCATATGTCCGCAATGCACCATGACTCGTCCCCAGATCTCAAAATTGTGGCTACTAAGCTCAAAGAAATCTTAGGGGTACTCTCTCCTTTTCATTTTTCTTTTTGTATATCTTATGTTCTTCTAAGAATGAGGCTATGGTAATATGCATATGACGGATCAATTCATGCGATGAATCCATATCTTTATTTTCAAATCTTGAACAGCCGATCCGTACAGTTAAACATGATCTCCATATGAAAATGTACTTGCAAACCAAGTTTTACATTTTTAGGATTTTTTTTACTATTTTATTGAAATAGGTAGAAAACCACCGTATTTTGATGGTCCAGAATTTTCAAATCAAGTGACTTTTTACCTCTCTAAAAAGTAGTAAAAAAAAATTTAAAAATGTAAATTTTGGTCCACAAGTACATTTTCATATGAAGCTCAAGTTGAACGGTTTAGATTGACTGTTTGGACTTTAAAAACAGAGATATGAGTCCATAGCGCAGGCCTCTCAAGTAATATGCATATTACCATAGCCTCACTCATCTTCTAATACATATTAGTTTTATATTTTTACATATGTTCTTGACTGCTGTAGATCCAAAGCACTTCCCTGAAAACAAGAAGACTAGTCATCAGCATCTGCGACATAGTGGCGCAGCGTGGGGCCCGGCTGGCTGCTGCTGGCATATATGGCATCCTCAAAAAGCTTGGCCGTGACACCTTAACTTCACCTAAACAAAGAACAGTTATTGCCATGGATGGAGGTCTCTATGAGCACTACTCCATTTTCAGTGAGTGCCTGAATAACACCTTGCGCAATTTGCTAGGAGAGGAGATTGCCGGTACAGTCGTCATAAAACTTGCCAATGATGGGTCAGGTATTGGTGCAGCATTACTTGCCGCTTCGCATTCACAGTACCTTGAAGGGTAATTTAGGGTTAACTACCTAGAGTTAGCTTCTCTACCCTCTTTACTTTTTTTATTTATAAGATGCCTCCAGGCAGTGAGGTTGTTAAACGGTATATTAGGATAATTGAGTTTCCTTTTTACATAATTGGTGCCAGCTTCTGGCATTGTGTTAGGACTTAGGAGAACAGAAACTAAAGTTATTTTCTCTGGTAGAGTTTGTTACCTTAATAGCTTATTCTTTCTTAAATTGTAAAATAGCCTACAGACAATTCAAACCCTAAAATCAAACAAATAAAAATTGTAAAATATTTCCACTAATGAAGAGCAAAAAAATATCTGAAAAAGTTAAGATAATTTCTTATATATCAAACAATTTTCATATATCATAAATCATAGGTTTTAATTAAATGCATCAAGTTCATCCTGTACATCTTATTTATTACCACAAGACATCAACAATTCATACTTCTATGTTGTGCAATTGTGCATGGTTAAAGGAAATTGTTTGTATTGATATTTGCGTTGTACACAAGCTGTCAAGAAATTAAAAAAAATATTCTTATTTAAGCATAAATAATATGTGGCTATGAAGAATTACACATTTATGTATAAATATTTTTGCTATGTAGAAAATTAATAAGAGTTTTATACTAATATAATTACTTGAATGCTTCTTTGTTGGTATGAATACTTGAGTGCTGATTTAGTTATGCAATGCTTCTTCCATAGGCATAAAGAGTGGCTGTAGCTGATGTAACTTGTTCATTCGATAGAAATATATTTTTTTGGTACAAGTTTTTTCAATAATAATAATAATAATTAACATTGGCAAACACTGCCAATACATTTTTGTCACTTAAAAACACTAATGTTTATTGATATGTTGTGGCTTTTTATTTCGTATTTTTTTTTTTTTTAGCTTTTGAGTGATCTTTATGAATCAGTAAGTTGTGTTTACTTCAATAACTGTAAAAAACGATATTTCTTTTTGTTAAAAAAACACTTAAAAGTAGAGCGAAACTTTGATTTCCTCAACCATGGCATCAGCTGCTTGATTTCCATCTTGAAATTGTCCCCTATAATAATTCAAAATTTGAGTTTGGATCCGGACCGTCCAATTAGAATCTGCACAAATATTAAAGAGAGTCCGTAAATTCTACCTCTGACCGAATTGATCCGGATTCTGATCAGACGGTCTGATTCAAACTCCAATTTTGAGTTACTTTAGGGGGTCTGGATTTTTGGGCTGGTACGATTATTGTTTCTTGACTCAACACAAAACCCCCCAATTATGATAGTGGTTTTATCTTCACATCTCAAGGCTTGTCTTCTTTTTAAAATTTTCTTCACAATTTGATGTAATAAGTATCATTTTCAATATAATTACAAATGAAGATTGTGCGTTGTCGAAGCATCATGATGCACTTTGCTGGTATGAACAAATGCTAGTTAAATCAACATCCAGCTTTGGATTTGAAAAGCCTGAAGATTTCAACACACCAACTTAATTTAACGGTTGTAAATTCTGACATATTACATGACAATCATCCTGAACAGCATTATTGAACTTTATAAATGACAATCTTAACAATAAACTATATATGTCTTGTATTTTCTGTATATATTTCAGAAAATCGAACAACAGAATCAGCTGGTTTTATTCCTGACAGCATTCTTTAGCAAGGACGCAGGTGTAGAAGAAGACGGTGTGACGGCTTTTCTTATCTTGAACAGGTTCCATGCTGTTCCCACTGCATGACCAGTCGTTGCAAACACATCCTCGGTTGCCTCTCCAGCACTCTCTCCAAACCTGTTTTGGCATGACAATTTAACTCATAAAACTGTTCAACAATGGAGTGAGGCTATGGTACTATGCATATTGCGGATTGGTCCGTACAATAGATCAATATCTTCGTTTTCAAAGTTCAAATAGTCGATCAGAATCATCCAACATTATCTCTATATGAAAATGTCCTTGCAAACTAAATTTTACATTTTTTAGATTTTTTTACTATTGTTCAGATAGGTAAAAAATCACTATTTCGGAATGGCCTACAATTTTTAGATCAAGCGATTTTCTATCTATGTATAAATATAGTTAAAAAGTTTTAAAAAAAATGTAAAATTTAATCTAGAAGTACATTTTCATATGGAGATCATATTGGAACGGTTCAGATCGACTATTTGGATTCTGAAAACGGAGATATCAATCCATAGTACGGACCAATTCACGCTATGCACAATACCATAGATAGCCTCACTCTCAACAATGTATTATTTCATAATCTATATATTAAATTAAATTTTTCTTTGATTTAATTACAATACTTGTGTGATGCATTATAGCAATAATTTTGGCAAGTTTCTGGTAATTGTCATAAGGCCTTACCGTTTAGATACAGCACCAGAAACTACATTAGATGTGGCAGCAATTGATCTTCTTTCAGCAACTTCTACGGCATCCATGACTTTATCTGTTCAAATAAATAACAACAATTTAAGGAATTAATACTAAAAATATTTGTACCCATGGTAACCTTTATGTCATATTGAAACAAGATAATAAAATGTTGCTCTTACTGATGGCATCAAGAGAGGCAAGGAGAACCTCTCCAGGGACCGTCGAAAGAATTGATGTGCCGGCTTTTGATTGAAATATAGGTGCAGATACCGACCCGGTTACAGAGACGACTACATCGAGCAAAGACGCACTCATCTTCTCTGTCATCTCTGTTAACTTTCTAACCCTGCATACAAACAAAACAAAACCAAAAACATTGAAAATGACAGTAGTTTTGCTGTTAAATAGGCTGTGCTGTTATGATTCTACAGGACCAAAATATACATACAAAGACCAGCACAAAGTAATAATTTTCACATTTCTGTGCTTGTTTCAACTTCTACATGTAAGCTGTAGTCAAATACCTTTTGATGGTTTTATTGATCTCACTGTTTTTCTTGTCTGCCTTGTCCCTTCCATTAAAACTGCCATTAGTGGTGTTGCTGCCAGGACCTTGAACCTGGATCATGTTTGCTCCTTTTTGCACCTACAATAATAAGTTCAAGTCATTGTATGATTATGCCAGATAAGATTTCCTAGAAACATAACGCTATGGATTTCATGATGGGACTCTAATTGTTCATAATTTTAGTTCAATAATATGTCTTTATATGTATTACTTTTTAAGAGTATATTAGATTCCTAGACATTTCTCAAAATTTGGATGTCAACACATTGACAGTTTACTTCAATAAAATCTAGTATCTCCTGAGTAATATTGAATAAATTAAAAAAAAAATGCTGTAAATATAACTGTAAAACAAAAATTACCAACCTGGCCAGTGTAGGTATTGTTCAACATGAAAAGGCCCCTCACAATCGCCCCCGTCCCGGCGGCAATCGCTTTAGCCAAAACCCCGTTATATCCCTCAATCTTTGGTGCATACTCCTTCCAATATAACTCATATGAACTCTTCTCTTTCTCCTTTGCCGACGAAGAGGAAGCATTAGCACTAGGAGTAGAAAAGCACGCGTGTTCCTTTAGAAACATATCGAGCGAAGCGAGTCGTGCATCCGCACTAGCAAATGACACGCCGTAGTTCAAGAAACCGCCGTCTTTATCGGGAATAGTGAACAAGTAATGGAGTCGATCTATTTTTATAACGGGTTCATCTTTTGCTAAAGGCCAACCAAGATCGTGCCCGACCCGTACAATCATGGCAAGATTGGTTTCTCCATTTGTAACTTCTACTATTGTTAGGTCCCCTTTAGCAAGGCCAACAACATCCGATTTATCCATTAGGTGCACCGAGGCACCCGGGACTCGAACTAGGGTTTCTTCCCTCATGCTTTTAGGCCGTGAGGAACTCCTTCCACCAAAACAACCCATATTTTGTGTAGTGCTTAAAAAGCTGGTTCTCTTTGATTTATAACTCTATTGTTTGTTCTATCATAGTATATATGAAAGAAATGGATAGAGATAGAGATAGAGATAGAGATTGGTGGAATAATTCCTTTGCCAATACCTCCTGCTTTTGGCTTCCTTTTGTGTAAGGGGGGCTGCCTTTATTCCATCCTTCAAAGAGAATGTATACATCTTCTGAGGATAACATCTTTTAGGAGTTGTTTAAGCGTTTGAAAGGGTTTTGAGGAGCCGAAAAGTCAAAATGTAGGCTGGACGGCTAAATTCGTATAATGAGATTGGAGGTTTTTTCTAAAGGATATGTTCGTTTTCGTTTTTTAATAATTGTCATTATTCATAATTTCCGAAATTTTTATTCATAAGAAAATGGAAAAAAAATATTAAAAATAAGAAACGAGTTTTGAAAAATTAAAAAATGGGAAGGCGGTCACGAGCTATGGCGTCTGGCAGCACATCTCAACACCGTGAAAAAATGAAAAATAAATAAATACCGAAGTGGGACGCCATGGCACATCTCAACACCGGAAAAAAAAAAAAAAAAAGTGGGTCATGGCTCAAAACATGAGTTGAAGTTTCCAATTAAGATTTTTATTTCTATTGTTCAATCTACGTAGCTCAGTAAATTAGTTATGTAATGAACTTGTAGAATACCAATTTTTAAAATTTTTGAAATTTTTTTACTATTTTTTATGATTTATGAAAGATGGCACAAAATCGGCCTAATTTAGCGTAATTTACCGTATTTTAGCATAATTTAACATAATTATTGTAATTTAGCGTAATTTTGTGTAATTCAGCGTAATTTAACATAATTTCAAGTAATTTAGCGTATTTTAATATAAATATGCTAATTATATATAAAAAAAAAGTAATCTAACAAATATTTAAATAAAAAATTCGAATTTTTAGTGTTAGATTTCAGCATATTGCTATTGATTCAGTCTCTAAAAAAAATAAAAAAAATAAAAATTAGTACCAGCTGTTTTCTGGCCGGTACCGAAATAAATTAAAACCGGCCAGAAAATAGCTGGTTTAGCTATTTTTATAAATTCCCAACAATTTTGGGTATATTTATTAATTTGTAATTAACTTTGGATATTATAAAAATGTCGGCTGAAGTTTCGCGGCTCTGATTTTTTTTCTGTTGTTGTCGGACAGAAATTATTTTCCGTCATGTCTATTTTTCAAAATAAGACATATTTTCCATCATGTCTAACGTTTCTAGTTTTTGGATATGTTTAACGATTATTGTTATTTCATTAATTTCCCCCATATACTTCTTTTCTTTCATATCCCATCTGATATTTTAATTTGTTTGAGATTATCCAATTTACACAACCACCGACTCTGAACCGTCCGATGAAAATAGGAAAGTTAGATCGAACAAAACGCATCCCCGAGGTGACGGAAGAGTATCCTCTGTTGTACTCCACAGGGGGGCCCACTACTTTACGGTCCAGATTAAGTAAAAAACGGTGCCTGTTCGGGATTCGGGAAGGAGCAGTATTATTTGTGCTTTGAGATTCGTGCAAAGTTGAAAAGAACGGGCCGGATTCAATTACTCCACGAAACTCCACAAGATACGAATTCCGAGGTGACACCGAACCAATCTAAAGATCCCCGTCTCCTTAATTTAAATCGCAATAATTTTCCGACCGTTAGCATTAGACCCTACTGCCTCTTTCTCTCTCTCTCGCTTCTCTTCCCAAACCAAACCCTCGCCTCTATTTCTCTATTCTCTCAATCGAAATTTCCAGAACCAAACCAGAAATCGAAGATTATAGAGTTCGAAAAATGCTCAACAAGAGTCGGTCCCGAGCAAAATCGGCGTTCAGGAGGCCGATGTCTGATGTAACCAACGAAGGATGGGACAGCCGAGCTAGATTTCTCAAAACGGAGGCGAACCAGACCGTTGAAAGAAAGGTTTCTCTGGATGGTCTCTTAGTGGTCAGATCGGATCTATCAGATCTCATCAGTCAGGTTCGATTTCAGTTTTAATCAGGAAGGATTTTGTTTTTGTTTCATTTTAAGTGGGAAAGCAGCAGTCAGTTTTGTGGCATGGGATGAATATTTGACGAATTCTTTCTCGTTCTGTTGTCTAAATCTGCTTAGATTGGGATATTACATGCCAGTTTGATTATTTGATTTTAGGGGTTTTAATTTTTTTATGGTGGGAGCTCTAATGGGTCTTGATAGGCTTGATTGATCCCCTCAAGAAAGGACGATATTATGAATTTTAGAGGGGTTGATACGTAATTTCGAAGTTTTTGAGGGGTGTACATGAAATTCCCCCTGTTGTTAAATATCAATATTTCGATTATCAATTTTATCTTGTAGTTCATCTTTTTTTTCTATAAGCTACACAATCTCCATTTTTCATTTTTATGTAACAGATTGATAATTTGGTTGCACAAGCCATTAAGCAAAAAGAAATATCAAAGAAAGGATACCAAGAGATTGAATCTTTCATTGGTTTCTTATCAGGAATGTACTCCTCTTTGAAGGTATATAATAATTTCTTCTATTCATTTGCAATTGAAAAAAAAGACTATTAGAATTATATCATTTTATTTATTACTTGAGAGAAGGGGTTCGAAAAAAAATTCCCCGCTTTAAACTTTTGGCCCAAAATCCCGCTGTAGTAAATGCCCCTGTACAAAACCAAAACCAAGAAATTTGTGTAGTTAGTTTGGTTGATTACAATGTTTTAAGTTAATATTTTCTCTTTTGTGCAGCCATGGTTTGCAAGGCTTCAAGAAGCATTAACAAGTACAACCACAGTCACATCAAAAAATCAAATCAAAACCCATTCAACACCATTTCCTGTGAAAACAAAACTTCCCAGCAAAACAGACACCCCACAACAAAATTTAACCATATCTCATTCAACACCATTTCCTGTGGAAACAAAACTTCCCAGCAAAATAGACAACCCACGACAAAATTTAACCATATCTCAGTCATTAGCAAATACAAGTAAAATGTCATTAAAAAGTCAGATTGAAAACCATACAACTCCATACCCTTATAAGAGAGCTCAACAAAGCCTACTGACAAGCAAACCCAATTCCATGCAACTAGACTTGCTGGTATCTCCATCACCACTTGTCCCTCTCCGTGGAGACTATTGCACGGTTACTGATGGTGGTAAGCAGCTATTTCTCCTTACACCTCTCCAGAAGTCACAATTTGAAGTTTCAAAAGCTGCACCTCCAACAAAAACACTCTTACCAGATACCAGCACGTTCAAAACACATGAAAGACATGGCAAAGATGGCGCACCCATTACTGAATCCATGAGCAAAGTAAGATTCTGCAGTACATCAAATACTGTGCTTCCAACCAAACCATTGCCAAACATACCCGTTACAAGTACCAGTAAAAATTGTGAAAAGGATGTGAAAGATAGGGTTCCACTAGCTGAACCGGTACGTGAAGCAGGGTTTTATGGCCTATCGAAGTCAGTACCAGATGTCAGTTGGGGCAAGATGCATGAAAAACATGAAAAATTTGGTGTGCCAATCTCCAAACCGGTACATGACCTCAAAGTTATCAACCAAAAGAAAGAGGTCAGTGATACACTTGATTGGTTTTTCTCGCCTCCTAAAACTTGTGTACTAATGGAGCCATCAGATGAGCAAAGGCCGTCAAATTGGAAAACTTTGAAGGAGTCATCAACACCAGTTGATAAAAATAAAAGATATGGAGATAGTTGTGAGAAAAATTGGAACAACTTGTACATGAGTGCCACTTGTACCAAAAAAGGAGAGACAACCCTTAAAAGGGAACTATGGACAAGGTTTGAAGCTGTTTCCACCGGTGATTTAAGGCTTAATACTGACATTTTTCAAAATGAAGATGGAAAGGGGTTTTTGGATTTGCTTGATGAGGCATCCAATTAGGGTTTAGAATTGATGGGTGATTGATATTTTCATCTTGATGTAAGAGGAAGGTTGTTGCATCTTTGTTTGGGACTTGATTGATTTAATCTGCTAAACCTCATGTGATCATGTCAATAAATTTGCACTGCTTCTTTCAAACTGTTCATGTTGTGATTTGAACTTCTTAATAATAATCTATATCCTTGTTAGTAACGGCGAGTTGTAAGCTGTGTTGGAATTTCAAAACCTTAACAACTGTTAATGCTCAGTTATTTCAAAACTGATGCAGTAAGTAATTGACTGTTATACAAGTTTTGGATCCAAGGGCTCCTATTATTTCAGTACATGTGGTAGTTATGCCTTGAGAGGCAATATGGGGGTAAAAACATCAAAAAAAAAATATCAAACAAATATAATTATGACTTTTGTTCATTTCGTGATAAAAAATAGTCAACTGAGAATCCTCTGGACTCCACAAGTAGTGCAACTCTGCATATTGATCTCATAAGAAACAAATTCATTCATAAAAACAACAAAAAGAAACAGTTTCTACGGCATACTGACACGCTACAAACTCTGCTGAACAGTATGTTCAAATTTGGGGAGAAATGATAGCACAATCTCTGACAGCAACAACTCGGCACAGGGGACATGTCTTGTGGTTCGACACCCACTTGAAGATACAATCCTCATGATAAATGTGATTACAAACCAACTTCGTCTGGTTCCGTCCCGTCTCCTCCAACTTGTCTAGACATACAGCACACTTCTGAAAAAAGTATAACAATAAAAATAAGGTGCTATGTTTGTTTAAGAGAGCTTATAACAGGTACCGATTTATGTTTTAATCCTTCTTAGAGATTTGTCAGTGCTTTAATTTTGTTTTTCCTTTTTTTTTTGTTGTCAACTTTATGAGCTCTGTTAAAGAAAGTATTACAATGTTACAAAAGCAACATCAATTTCTCTCCAAATTAAGGTACATATGGAAGATTGATTGCAAACAAAAACCAGACAAACTAAAAATTTATACAATACTAACCTCAGATTCATCAGTTGACGGCTTCTCCAATTCAGCCTCGGCAGGTTTGGTGAAACCATCCAATAAACGGTACGCCGATCTAATGGCTAAAGGGTATTTTAGTCGGTAGGTAACTAAGTGCTTGAGCCAACAGGAAGAGAGATCTTCCAGTGGGATGTTGCAAAGAACGCCATGGTTATATTCAAGGTCTTTGATGGCGTCGTTGCATTCCTCGAAGTTTATTGGACGTAATAAGTGGAATTTATAGTAACAAAAAGCAGCTGAGTTTATAACACGCCCCCATTGCTTTTTAGGTAAAGGTTCCATGGTTCTTTTTCCTCTCTGGTTGTATGATTAGTTGCTTCTTTTCAATCCTTTTTGTAAATGAATTATTCCTTTTCATATATAATGGGTTTTTCTTTTATGAAGAGTATCAGACGTTGCCATCCTTGGAAGAGATAATTCCGTAACAGTTAAAAAATAGGTGCAAGTTTATCTATTTTAGGTGCTACACACGGAACCGAATTAAATTTAGTCAATTTCTATTTAGCATATGACATTCACCTTTCATTTAATTAATGAGTTTAGCCAATTTCTAATTTATATTTTGCTTGTTCTTTTGTGTGAGGAGTTATTTAACATTTCTATTATATCAGAATTTAAGTAATACTGACATAGTTACATTGTTTTTTTTTTCTTTGAAAAATAAATATATCTTTTATTCTACGAATGCTTATGTATTCTAATGATGTTTTTTTTTATTTCTAGCAAAGAAATTTTAAAAATGTCTCAATTTAGGCACAAAAAAAGGTTAATATATTTTTTTGGTAACCCGAACATAAGCCCTCTACATTGCAAATCGATTTTTTTGGTTAATAGATTTTCCAAGACCTATTGCAGGGATTTAAAATCGGAAACAACAAAATAGCTACCAGAAATATGAAAACACTGAATGGTTCTTACAAATTGAAATTGGATTCTATTAAATTATAAAAACGGTTTTAAATTTTTTAAAGAATACTTGCTGAAGTGGTTCAGAGACCACATCCTATAATTGCAGGAAGAAGCATACTCACGCTGATGTGACGTCTCCTCCATTTTTTTTTTTTTTTTGCATATACCTCCTCTTAATTTTTTAATAACAAAAATTCTAAAATTTATATTTCAAACTAAAACCTTTAGATGTGATTTATATTATTCTCTACATGCACATAAAATATTATCACTTTTCAATATTTCATTTCATATGACTCAACAAGTTGAAAAATTAACGTTCTAAAATTATCAACATCGATATATATATTTTTGCAAACTCTTGATACTAATTAAGAAATATTGTGATTTTTTATGGATAGAGAAAATAATATAGAAACTATAGATCATATCTAACAATTTTATTATGACATTTAAGTTTTAAATTTCAAGTTATTTTGTAGTTCAGAAAAAAAAGACCATGGAAACAAAAAATAGAGACATTTGAACTAGGGGTGTAAACGGATATGGATATCCGGACGGATATCCGCTCCGAATCCTCTTATTATCCGTATCCGGATTTAAACGGATACGGATATCACGGATACGGATACGGATAATTTTTGCATAGGGAAATTTGATGCGGATACGGATACGGATAATTTTTTGAAAGTATAAACGGAGCGGATATCCGCACTATCCGGATCCGAAATTTCAACTTCTCCGCTTCACTGTAACTTGACTTTCAGCGGTTAATATTCCCTAACTCCTCTCCATTTCTTTACCTTTTTTTTAATTTACTTTTGTTTTTCTTAATTGTTTTTAATTTTTTTAATTTAATATTTGTACTTAAAGTTCATATGACTCAATTATCCGACAATTATCCGTGGATTATCCGCTCCGTATTCGTATCCGTGGATTATCCGCTCCGTATCCGTTTAAGACGGATTTGGTTTTGAATTTTGATATCCGTTTACTATCCGTATCCGTATCCGTATCCGCTCATTGAAAAACGGATACAGATTTGGTATCAGCATTATCCGCTCCGAATCCGCTCCGTTTACACCCCTAATTTGAACCCTCATATTGGAATCACCATAAACAAACAAAACAAAAATGGTACACATGCCAACCTGGATATTTGGAGGACAGGTGTTAGATACATATAGTTGATGTTACTGAAGATAAAATTTTCACTATGTAGGTCATAACCATTAATTTTGCTTAAATATTTAAATATCATTAAATTCATAACTTTAATCACTATAACAAGCAATGGCAACTCAAAAGCTCCAGACTTGCCTCATCAACAGTATAAAATGAACAACATTTATTCAAGATACAAAACAAACAAGAAAAATATGCTGATTCTTTTTCCGAATTCTTCTGTACTCTTCAATGTAGTCAAACTAACAAAAGCTAGTAGATATTCAAATAAATATTGGCTTTCAAGCAATTGATCATATTCATTCGAAAGTTAACTGCAAACTCAAAACTAAGTTCATCTAGGAGACATCAAGAGGAAACCCTAATTTATGGCTTTCAAGAACACCAGAGATGGAACCTAAACCAGCCGTTCATCTATAGAATTAAACACAAGAATACAGGAGACACTCTTCCAACTATAACATATTAATTAAGGTAATAAACAAAATAAAACCTGCACCACCAGCTTATTTCTTCTTCCCAGCCTTAGCAGCATCACCAGCCTTGGTCTAAGAAAAAAGAAGATAAAATTTATCTTTTTGAGAGGCGGCACAACAAAACATCATATGCACACAAAATGAAAGAAAAATTATCACCTAGAACTAAACATGGGAATATAAAAACCATAATCTGTAACTTCAATTTTGTATCAGTTAAGAATAGAGAAAATACTAGGAACTACCATGTTATACAAGTTGTCTCTTTTTTTTAATTGCAGAGGTACACTAGAAAAAAATGCACAATATAGAGAGACATTTTGGAAGTACCTTTTTAACTCCACGAATTTTCTTGGCACGATTCTTCCTTTCCTTCATTTGCTTCCTAGATTTCTCTATCTTTGTGGCAAGTCCATTCTGATAACACAAACAAAATTAAACAATATGAAAAAACAGTCAACAAAACAAATAAATTATTATTATATAAAATTGATACAAATAAACTGAACTTTGCAGACAAAATATTGGAAAAATAACAAAGCAGGGTTATATAGTTCAATGAGATCATGGGAACTTAAGCAAATAACATCCAGCGGTTTAACTGCTTGCCAAGGACACTAAACTTTTCTCATTTTTTACATCAAGTTCATTCTGATAACACAAACAAAATTAAACAATATAAAAAAACAGTCAACAAAACAAATAAATTATTATTATTATATAAAAATGATAAAAATAAACTGAACTTTGCAGACAAAAAATTGGAAACATAACAAAGCAGGGTTATATAGTTCAATGAGATTATGGGAACTTAAGCAAATAACATCCATCATTTTAACTGTTTGTCAAGGACACTAAACTTTTCTCATTTTTTACATCAACCCCTGACGTATCTTTTGCTACTTTTAATAATCAACAATTAAAGAAAAGTATGGTTTCTAAAGAATGACAAAATTGCACCCTGGCTTTCCATTGAAACTCAACCAAATCACATTCTAGTCAGCACATAACAAGCAGGAACTGTAAATTGTATTTATTTCATTTAGTTTAGATATGGAACTAAACGACTATATCTTCCAGTTCACAATAACCTGAAGATTTATTCAGAAAGTCGGTTCCTGCTGCAATTTGCAAGAAATATTAGGTATTTAGGAACTAAAAGTGTCAAAATTAACCACCAGTATCAATAAAATATAACAAGTATAAAGAAGTAAATGAAGTTGGGTTTTTATATTCCATACCCTAATGAGGCGGTACTTGGGCTCATACTTCTTAGCGCTATCCACACTATCATAAATGAGACCAAAACCGGTTGATTTGCCACCACCAAAGTGGGTCCTGAATTTGAATACAAATATGCTATTCGGGTCTTTAACCTCATACAGACCAGCTAATTTCTCCTTCAACTCAACCTATGAAAAAAGTACAATTATTGATTACATATTAGTTAGTCAATAGACATTTAATGGCTTAATGCAATTACTTAAATGGCATTATCATGCGGGGCACAGCTCTGTTGTCGGATTCAAACTGCTTAAAGTATTAGAATTTTATATGACATTGAGTTATTTGGACCGGAATCAAGTAATTGAGGGTTTTTTGAGGCCTGAATGTACCTTAAACATAACTATAATCTATAATAGTATATATACAGACTAGACAAACTCCAATTTCTAATGTTTAGCCTTTGAAGCAGGACATAATCTACAATCAAAACAATGAAACTTTCCCCACGAAAAGTCAAAAAAATAAAGAAGTCTCTGGTTCAGTTGCAACAAGATTGTAGTTGAAGTTTACAATTCACTCATTGTGATTGTTTGACAACAGATAAGAAGAAAAATTATTGTACCTTTGAGACATTAGCTCTGCCAGGATGAAGCACATCAATAACCTACGAGGGGCAACAAAATCTCGAAATTACAAAACTGAAAATAGAACAGTTTGCCATCTTCTTTAATCTTTTCCAAGAATTTTGGATTAATAGACGAAAGGGTTTAGTATCATACGAATTGGCGGCGAGCGAGGAGTCTGTTGGTCATGAATTTACGGGTTCGGAGCGTCACAGCCTTGGAATCAGCCATGGTTTCTCGTTCTCTTCTTCCCTCTTCCTTGTCTGCGCGCTTAGGAAAGGAGAAGAGATGAGCGGCCTGGCTACGGTGATTGTAAAACCCTAATCGCACGCGCGTATAGGAGATACAGTGATATAGGTTGGGCTCCAACATTTGTGGGCTTTTTTATTTTGGGCCTGAAAGGCTAAGTTATATAAGAGTACAAGTTTGAAACTGAAACAGCCCATTATTAACAGAGGGACGGGCTTTTGAGAATGGAATTACTCCAACATTTTGGCATTATTTTTTACAGAGTGAGGCTATGGTGCTATGCATAGCACCAATGGCTAGTGTACTACGGCTCAATATGGTACTTTTTAAAATCCTAACGGTCAATCCGACCGTTCAATGTGATATCCATATGAATATGTACTTGCAAACTAAATTTTATATTTTTTCGAATTTTTTTACTATTTTTTCAGATAGGTAGAAAAATCAGTGTTTTTTGAAAATTCTGGACCATCAAAATTCTATCTATCTGAAAAAATAGTAAAAAAATTCGAAAAAATATAAAATTTAGTTTGCAAGTACATATTCATATGGTTATCACATTGAACGGTCAGATCGACCGTTAGGATTTTAAAAAGTACCATATTGAGCCGTAGTACACTAGCCATCCGTGCTATGCATAGCACCATAGCCTCACTCTTTTTTACATCAATTAACCATTAAATTTCTATAATTATAATAGAGTATATGATAAACGAAACACATTCGATTTAGACTATATGTGTATATTTAATAATGCACCGAGGTTATTAAATTGAGAACGTTTTTTTTATGGTTAGTGGAAAATAAATTGAGAACGTTAAAAAGTCCAAATCTTGCTAATAACGATAAAAACATGTATTTGATCACATTATTTATATAGAACGATATATATATTGTATTAGACAGTAGGATTTTTAATTTTAATTTACTTTCATAATTATCATTTTTTCTCCAAACTAGCTCTTTTGGACGCAATAGATCCATCATCTTCATCGCCTCACCTTAACCTAAGAGTGTGCTCAAACGGCCGAAATTTTTATTTATACCATATTCACAAAAAAAAATAAACTAAATTACTCCAAATTCTCGAGAATTCGAGAAATACTCAGACCACCAAACCGTTCTGCGGTCCCAAAAACTGAGGGCCGCCATATGCTCCTGCAGCCCCTATCAAAAGGCCTCCAAATGAAATAGCGGACCCATTTTTTTTATACAGAAATTTTATTACTAAATCTGTGCGACCTCAAAAAAAGCACCTCATATTTCAAAAACACTCCATATTTTGTAGAGAATAATAATGCTTGAAATCTGTGCCTCATATTTTTATACATATATCTTATTGTGTACATAAAAACTTGAAATATGTGCTACCTCAAAATCTTATTTACAAATAAAAACTTTAAGCATATATCTTATTTTGTAGAGAATAATAATGCTTGAAATCTCTACCCAAATTTTTAAGCATCTTCTCTGTGCCACTTAAAAAAAAAAAAAAAAAAGTTGGGGCCGCTATTCCATTTAAAGGCTCCTGAACTGGAGCTGTAGCCTGTAGGGCTAATTGGCGGCTCTCAGTCTTTAGGATCGCTAAACGGTTTGACAGTTTGAGTGAATCTCAAATTCTCACCAAACTGAAGTGTTTTGATTTTTATTTTATTATGGTAAAAATAAAAATTTCAGCTCAAACGGATTATATTCATGATATCCGCGTGATTATCTATAAACAAGAGATGTGCGACATTTTTTAGTTCTTGAAAGATAAATAAGAGACATTCTCAAATGGAGAATAACTACGTACAAGTTTGTACGGTTGCAAATTTGTGTTGTGATTTGTGTCACGTGTTATATCGTGATTAATTCAGATTTTTATATGACGTGTTGTGTCGTGACTGATATTGAGGAACAATCATTAGTCATGTCATTATTGGTCACGTTTATTATATTTTAAGTTAGTTTATTCAAAATTCATCATTCAATCAAGATTTAACATTCTTGATCACGCGTGATCACATATTGTATCGTGTCGTGGCGTGATCAAACCACATCACGTGAATAATCACAATACAGAATATGAAAATCACGACACATAACTAAAAAGATTCAAATCAGCTGAAATCCGAGATCCATGAACAATAACCCTAAAATTCCTGAAATCCGAGATCCAGCCATCCAACTTTTTCTATGCACGCATCTCGAAACAGCTAATTTTTCTGTGTACGCATCTCGAAACAATTCAATGACTGAATTCGAAATTTCAGAAATTTCAGAATCACTGTTGATGATCTCGAATTTCGGCAAATTTGAATCCAACTAACAAACGTACAAGATTTGGGCAAGATTATTGGTACAAGATTCAGTTGGAAATTTGGTATTGGTTTATGTAGCACACTAGCACCTGATCCAAGGCCGTCCCTACATTTCTTTATATCCTTCGGTTGGGGGTTTTTGTCGGTGCCTGATCCACTAATTACGGGTACGTTCCCGGTGGTGTGATTGTGTCGTTGTTAGTGGTGCTTAGATGACTCAAGTGGAGTGGCTCGCCTAACTGTTTTATCTTCCTTTTAGAGTATTTAGACCTTTACTGGCTGTTTGTTTCTGAATCGGCGGATCCAATGAGTCACCACAACCAATGCTCTTATGATATAAATCAGAATTTTTTTTTTTTTTAGTTGCCGTCTTGTCGACTGACAAACATAGTAACAATATACGGGTATAATTCACGAATAATTCATGTTTTATTTGTATTTTTTTTTACGTTTTCGAACTGAATTCTGAATAAAACACAAAAAACGTATAATACGTTTTATTCGAGAATAAAACGCGAATCACGAATTATACGCGAAAAAAACGTGAATTTTTTTAATTTATTTTTTTGGGGTTTTTTTTTGCTTCCTTGTTGTACCGAATAATTCCTGAATTATATCCGAATTATGATTTTTTTATCCCACCGAACCGAACCCGAACTATTCGTTTGTCACTATGCTAACAAACCTAGAAAACTAAGCAATATAATAAGAAAATTCTCAAATAATATTTTTTTTCAGCACTTTTAGATGAATACGAAACTATACTAATATTAATTAACATGATGCTAGGAAAATGTTGTTTAGCATGAGTATGCTTCTAAATTAATTGTCATTTGTCATCTAAATCAATTGGTCAAAACTAATCAAGTCATGCATGGAAATTTAAAAATCTAGACCATCAATTAGGGGTGTCAATGGTATCCTTTTATCCGTTTATCTGACCGTACCGTATTCGATAAGACGGATACGGATAAAAAAAAATCGTAAACTTCTTGGGTACAGGTACAGATAAAGCCTATTCCGTACCGTTACCCGATCGGATAATTACAAAAAAATTATATATATTATATATATTAATGAGCAGTGAATATTAATTCTCCAACTATTCTTGATAGTTGTGCTATGCTTAATTAACCATTATAACACGTAAATAAATTTCAGCAAATCCCAATAAAGTTTAGGCCTTTAAAACACGTATATATATTTGTGAAATGAATGTGTTTTAATGTATTATTTAGTAAATAATAATTTTTTTATTATAGTAGCATTACTCGTTATTTATCTGCTACCGTTTCATTATCCGACAACCATAACGGGTAAGAGTAGGGTACGGATCAGATAATTCGTAACGGATAAGGGTAGGATACGGGTAAAGACAATTTGCAACATGTACATGTATAAAAATACTTCCACCCGATCCTTACCGTACCCGTTGACACCCCTACCATCAATATTAAAGCTGTTAACGAATATTTATAATCCGATAATCCCATCCGAATATGCATTAATTATGAAAACACAATAGCATCGTCCAAGATACACGTTGCGTCGTTGCGGCTTTCAAATAAATAGGCTGTCGAATAAAAGTATAAAACTTTTTGTTGATCACCAAATGTACATTTTCGCTTTACTGATGCAATTACAAAATAACCAACCATTTTGTATCCATGAAACGTGCACAATTGTGGCCGAAATTTTTATTAATAGAAATAAAATTAAAAAATATCGACATTGAAGAAATTTTTTGTTAAAATTCGAGATGTAGCAAAAACTTTATAGTCCATAACGTCCGTCACGGCCTGATTAGCTAAATACTGATTTGTCATTTTGACGGATTAAGCAGGCCGTTATGGTCTATCACGGCCAGAGAGAGTCGAAAAAAAAAATTAAAAACCTGGTCGTTATGGTCTCTCACGGCCAGGGGGAGAGCCGGAAAAAAAACGGGCCGTTATGGTCCATCACGGCCAGGTGATGGGAAAAAAAAATTCTGGATGTTGGTTTTTAATTTTTTTTTTTTTCGGCTCTCTCTGGCTGTGATAGACCATAACGGCCTGCTTAATCTGTCAAAATGCAAAATCAATATTCTGCTAATCAGGCCGTGATGGTCCATAACATCCCCTGAACTTTATGGACTATGAAGTTTTTGCTACATCTCGAACTTCAACGAAAAGCTTCTTCAATGTCGATATTTTATTATTTTATTTTCTATTAATAAAAATTTCGGCAATTGTGGTTCTTGCTTCAGTAAAGTACTTGTAGGTTATGTGTTTGTCAGTTTGTGAGAAGCACAATACAGAATTCTCATGCTATGTTAATTCAAAGATGTAAGTATTTTTTTAGTTAATTGTGGTAGGAGCTAAGTGGTAATTATAAACATTAGTTGATGGTCATTACACATCACATTAGAGCATCTCTACTTTTATAATTGCAAAAAAAAAAAAAAAAAAAAAATTTCTATCACATCAACAATATTAGCAATTATTATTCAACTACTTTCAAACCTGAAATGCACTATAATTTCAATATATATTTGTATACATATTTATTATTTATTATTTTGCATCTATGAAATCATTTAAGAGCAATTACAAATGATAATTTACACTATTAGCAAAACTGTTAATTTAACATGATTATTAATTTAATATTGTTTCACATCTCTGCATGTGAATTTTAATAATTACATCAATATTTATTTTTTTACAAGCGAGATGAAGATGTTCTTAAATTATCCAATAATAATATATAGCAATTTGTACAAAATTTGTCTCTGACTGTCACACAACCAAACCAAGAAGTCAAGCAGAAAAATAACTCGCCACACAACAAATTATATACAAATTGCTAAAGAAGATCCAAATCTCCACCAATGCTTTTAAATTAGCCACCACTGACTATGACTGATTAACACAGCCATGATCTTATTATTGCTGATTCCTTTTCCATCGGGTCTCCTATTCCTAAAAAATAAACAAAACCTATAAAATGATAACATCAATTAAAAAGGAGAATTAAAAGCGCTTATCATATTACTATCCTCTTGTGGCAGCCAGACTGTGTGACAAGGAAGTCAGCAAAAAATATCTAGCCTATGTCTATCTGAGTTCGCATCGTCTGCATTAACTCAAACGAGCATCTTTTGAGTTAACGCATCTCGGCCGTCTAATTTTAAACAGAGTCAATCCAGCTAATAATTTAATGTGGATCTTGTTCGTACGAATTTTAAAATAAATCGGACGGTTCAGATACATTAACTCAAAAGATTATTTTTTGAGTTAATGCAGAGGATACGAATTCATGTCTATCTCAGGTCGGTGTTATCCAAATGCCAATATTTTGTGCTTATACCTCATTACGAAAAAATATTAAAAGTGTGTTCATGTCTTGTTCGGTGCTAAAGGTTTTGTAAATCATGACAAATTTGCATGCATACAAATCATGATTTCTTGTAGTTACAAATAGGGGTGTCAATGACACCCGTTTACCCGTTTACCCTACTCGTATCGTATTCGATAAGACGGGTATGGGTAAGATTTTTTTTTCATTAGCTTATTGGATAAGGGTATGGGTAAAGATTTTTTTTCATTAGATAAACGGGTATGGGTACGGGTAAAGATTATTTCGTACCCGTTGGATAACGGGTAATTATATGAAATAAATTATATATAGATATATCAAGAGAGTGACTAAGGTCAAAGTGGTAGTTTCTAGCTCCCGATGCTACCAAGTCGTTTTCGGATTTTCAAAGCCCAAACGGTCGATCCGAACCGTTCAAGTTGTTCTCCATATTGAAATCTGCTTGGAGACCAAATTTTACATTTTTTGGAATTTTTTTACTATTTATTAAGCCACTTTGAAAATCGCTGATCCGGGTGAACAGTAAAAACAGTGCAACCAAATTCTGGACCATCTGATCAGCAATTTTCAAAGTGGCTTAATAAATAGTAAAAAAATTCCAAAAAATGTAAAATTTGGTCTCCAAGCAGATTTCAATATGGAGAACAACTTGAACGGTTCGGATCGACCGTTTGGACTTTGAAAATTCGAAAACGACTTGGTAGCACCGGGGGCTAGGAACTACCACTTTGACCTTAGTCACTCTCGATATATCAATATTATATTCAATTTATTTATTTCCTTGTTTTCCATATTGCTGTATCAATGCCGGAGAAAATGTATGCATTTTGTTATAAGAAGAATATTATGCTAAACATATTACTTTTTTATTTGAATGTTTTGTTATTTAGTTAACGAATTGAATTTGTTAGAAGAGATATTTGTGATCTTTATTTTATTTTTGCTTTATAAAAAACTATTAGCTAGAATTGATTGCATATTTGTATTTTCATTTTTATATTAGTAATTGTGATGGTGTATGTATGACGTGATGTATTTAGATAATTTATTTGTAAAAATAGTAAAATCATTATATTAGTGTTTTCGTTATTCGCCCACTACCGTTTCGTTACCCGTTAATCATAACGGGTATGGGTAGGGTAGGGTAAGAAAAATTCTTAACGGGTATGGATAGGGTATGGGTAGATCAATTCTTAGTGGGTATGGGTATGAAAATGGTTCCACCCTACCCGTATCGTACCCATTGACACCCCTAGTTACAAATGTCACTTTTAAACTCCAACGTCAAATCTATTATATATATATAATCCTCGCAGGGTCGCTACAATATATTATACAGTAATTGCTACAGCATATGCTACAGTACTACAGTAATTGCTACAGTATATGCTACAGTGATAAATTGTAAAAAAATCCTAAAAAAATATAAAATTTGGTCTCCAAGCATATTTTATTATGAAGGTCATGTTGAGCGGTTCGGATCGACTGTTCGGACTTTGAAAATGCAGATAAAAGATTGGGTGCATTGGGAGCATAGAAATTTGGGTGCATTTGTGAACCCTCCTCTAACTTTATAAGTTAGAAAATCACAAATTAATGAATATGATATACCGGTATAACTTTATACAGTAACAACTTGATTTTGTGATTTTGAATTCATTAATATAGCATTTTGTTTATAACATGTATAACTTTATATATAATTAGATGTTTATCTTAATAGTTAATTATCTTCTTTTTCGGTAATATCCTGATACAATCTTTTTACACTTCTCTCGATAATAGCCGCCGAAGCAAAGCGAGGCTCACTTCTAGTACATTCTAGTTTCAATGGCATCATCATCATAATTAACAACAAGGTTTTAATTCAACGTCTTATTTTTTTTTTAGCGCCTCTGGAAATTCTAAAAAAATAGCAAAAAAAATTATAAAAAATATAAAATTTAATTTACAAATACATATTCATATGAAACTATGTTGAACAGTTCGAATCAACTATTAGAACTTTCAAATTAAAAATTTAAATCCATAGTGCAAACCAACATGCACCATACATAGTATGATAGCCTTACTCAAATGATGTGTACATTTCTCCATTTTCTATTGAAGGAGGTTCATAAACAATGATCCCAAGGTTTATTATTAGCCGCTTAAGCGGTGAGAGAAAAAGGGATTCGCCCATGGCGATTTTCTTAGCCCCAGAACCATCTCCCACCAACCCCACCCCTCGCACTGCAATAAGTTTTTTTTCTTCGCCTCTATCCTTCATCTATCTATTCATTTCTGATCAGGTGCTTTCACCTACAGGATCTGGTCACCGATTTTTTTCAGCAGGTGCTTCCATCTAGTAGATTTGATCATTGTTCTCGGTGCTTCTGCTCTTCATTATGGAGACTCTTATTCTTCAAGACAAGAGCGGTTCACTTTTTTTTTTCTTCTCTTTTTCTGAGTTCCTCTTTATCTCTTTGGCAATGGAAGAGTGGGTGGAAGTAGCTGTACATATAGTTAATATTTTATATGTTTGTGTGTTGTTTGTTGTTGGCTTGTTTGGCTCTGTTTCTCTGGTTTTTCTGCTATCTTTCTCCTCCTCCTCATCTCTTGTTTACAAGCTCCTTTTTTGGCTCCCACATTGGCAACTCTGTATTGGGACATCTAAGTGGTGACTGTTCCGGTTCGGTTTAGTTTCTGGTCTAGTTTGATTCAGTGTCTTCATTGAAACTTTTGAGTGGTGACTATCCCGGTCCGGTTGATTCGATTCCTGGTCTGATCTGATTCAGTGTCTTCTCTGATGCACCTACCTCTGAGCAAGGAAGGGTTTATACGATGTGTCTGCCAGAAAGAACAAGACAAATATACACATAAAGAAAACAATCACTAGACTCATATCATTACAATTAAGTCAGAATAATCAAATTTGTGTCCACATGATGGACATATTCCCTGTGTATTTTTATTTGTTTATAACTGAATATTTCCAAAGACACTCAATGTCTATTCTCACGCTAGTTTGTCACTCGTTAAATTAATACAATCATTTACGGTCTTTACACAAAAAAAAAAAAAGGTCACACTTATTAATTGAAAAGGACGGCATGCTGTAATAAGTGTTCCTGTGGTCCCTTTACAGAGACCAATTATCGGACGCCAACTATTAATAGTTAATAAAGGGGAATTTAATGTATATCCCTTGAAAATCTTAAAATTACTTATTCTTCCTCTAAAGTTCATTAAATCATAATTACCCTTCTAAATTTTAAAAACTTACAAATTTATTCAATTAATTACCTATTCTATTAAATCTCATTCTAAATTTATAAAGTACCTAGTTTATCCTTTATTAAAGAAATAAAAAATATATAGCATGTTTAAGAAAAATGTTAGGTCTTCTAATTGACCTATTATGAGGACAAATGGTTTATTTTATTACTTGTGATGCAAACACAAACGTATGTCTAAATGCTACTGTGTGTGCATCAGAAGTAGAGAAATGACCCATTTCTCATACATGGACTGCATTTTTTAATTTTTTAATAAAGAATAAAATGGGTATTTATAAATTTAGAAGTTTTAAAAGAAAATGCAACAAATTGGGTAAATTTGTGAGTTCTTAAAATTTGGAAGGATAAATATGATATTACAAATTTTTAAGGAAGAAATATGTAATTTCAAAATTTTTGAGGGGTATACATGAATTTCTTCCTTTCATGGGGAAAAGTATGCATTATGTCGTTTTTAGATTTGTTATGATTGCCTTTAATCTTGTTAGTGGAAATCCACTATGACAGTGATGTGCATAGGATTAATTTCATGTTATTGGTTTTTGTTATCTAGATTTGTGGCTTAGATTGGGGCTTTGTAGCTCAATAATTGCATTGACTAACGTCTCACTTGCTAGTCTTTAAAAGATTCTTTGCAGCCATACACAAAAATAAAAATAAAAGTGTTATTTTAATGGAGACCGTTCTTCTACCCTAATTATTTTTTTCATTTAGTAAATTAATTATTAGCTCCCATTCAATTAAATAAAGTTAAGTTTGCATCTCATCTCCCTAACAAGTGGTGGTATTACACAATTGATTTATGAAACTTTATTTAGTTAAGTCCTTAATTTTGTAAGTTTAATGGTTGATTTATTTTCTTAATTGGTACATCAATACGTATTTTGATCCCTTTAAAATATAATTCCGATCATCTCTGTTAGGGGTGGCAAAAAAATCATAGCTCGTGGCTCGCACCTGACTCGTTTGCTAACAGCTCGTTCGTTACTGGACCGACCTGTTAACGAGCCAGTTCGTCACTAGCTCGGTTCATAATTAACGAGTTCAAGCTAGCTCGGCTAGGCGTCAATTTGTAAATTTATATGATTTTGTGTGCATCTTATACTGTCTAGCTCGGTACAGCTCGGTTCAGCTCGATCCAAAAAGTTTGTAGAATTTATTTTCTTCTTAAAACAAGATCCAGCCAAACCCAGCGAGCCAGCTCGTCAGCTCGCGAGCTAGCTCGGACTGGCTTGTCACGATTTCAAGCTGAGATTTTAGCTCGGATGCCCTAGGTCTAGCTCACTCGACTGTAGCTCGGTCCAGAATTAACAAGTTGAGTTAGGACCTAGCTCGGACCGAGCCAGCTCGTTGCCACCCCTGTGACTCTGTAAGATCTCATTCTATTTTATGAATCAATCAACAGGAAAACATATTTGTCATGCATGGATGATTAATTAATGATGTCCATACATAGCATTAATAAGATGTGTATATGATTTTGATTGGAGATGTGACCCCTCCATTTCCATACATAGCATTAATGATGTCTATATTAGATTTGTTACAGAAAATGATAATGAATATTTAATTTCTTATATTTCTTTTAATTAATAAAAGGAATGAAATTAATTCTGATATTTTTGCTATAAAAAAGTAACGTAATTGAGCAAAATTCTTTAATTTCTAACGGACAAGTACCTGATCAAATCGTTTTCTTTACTTGTCATTAGATTTGGGAATATCCAGGAGCCCAAGCTAAACTACAAATTAAACCATAACTCCAACTTCCAACTATGATTTTTTTTTTTCTAGGAAATAGTGACGAATAAATTAACTATACATGAATTTCAGTCAAATCTGGATATCATCAGAGAAAATGGAAAAATTAATATAATCCTTACTTTTAAATGTGTTGTTGTTTGTGCCAGTGTGGTAAATAACGGTATGCGGTCGTCGGACAGACAGAGTACCGTCAAGTGATTAATTAGAAATAATTGGAAATAATCGGACATAATTAGAAATAATCGGCCGATTAGTCGAAAAATCCGTAACGGTTTGATCACCGTCAACGACTAATTGGCCGATTAATTAGTCTAAACGGACGTTTTTTACAACACTGGTTTTTTTTATTGGACTTAGTATCATGCATTTAAATTTTTTGAAATTTAGGAAGTGGACTATAATTGAGTGGCTTCAAAATTATTTGCTATCATTTGTAATAATGGCTCATTAGTATTTAGCATCTTGTAAGAGTTTGCATTAATTAATTTGAATCGCTAGAGTTTGCATTAATTTTTGTTTGAAACCAAATCACAATTTGAAAAATGTGTCGTAATGCACACGAATATGTATTTTTGAATTCCTGTAAAAATGTTGCATTCTAATGGCAAAAAATAGAACTCAAGTCTATATATGTATTAGAACTCAAGTTTGTTTACATTCTCATACTCAGTGATCTCTTTTAATAACAAATAGGATTCTCCTTAGTATTCCGAGTGATGTATAATTTATAAAAATAGAAGATGAATTTTTAAATTCTAACGTAGGATCGGATTCAGATAAATTCACTATACGATTTATGCGAGTTTATGAAATTTGTACAAAATTCTGAAATAGGAATTTTAAATAATTTATGGTGCATTTTGAGTATTTGATGCATAATCTGTTTATCCATTATGTGTTGTGTGCATAGCCATAGCACAATAAATACAGCGACTGTGCTGTGCATCTGAAAATGATATCTGTGGAAATAGTCAGGCTGTCTGGTTCTTCATAGTATGTGATACGTAGTTCTATTTGGACTGTGTATGTCTATGGACCACATTTTCCAGTTAATTCCAACTTCAATTTTAAGGATTGAATTCAGAAACTAAGAGCATCTACATTCCAGCAACTCAAATGAGTTTCTAAATAACTGTTAACTACTACTTTTTAGAAATTAAGGTCTCTAAAGTTTCTAATTCTCACATTTCTAAAATTAATTTTAGAGTTTCTATTAAGCCATATCAGCAACAAATTAAAAAGGAGAAAAAATTTGAGCCAATCATTTAATTAACATGGAGTTTATAAATAGTTTCTTAATAAAAAACTTTACTGCATAGTTTTTAAATAAAAAACTTTCTTACATCCCTGAAACTGAATTATAAATTGCCATATCAGATTAGAAACTCTAATAGATGCTCTAAGATTTTATATGCGCATTTAGGGAATGGTCCCTTGTGTCTGAAATTTTGAACCTTGTGCACTTAAGCATGGTGACTGTGACTGACAAAATGTGAAGAGAATTGTATCAATTCATACTTATTTTTAGAAATTATGTATCAATTCATACTCTGAAAAAAAAATTGGATGTAGAGAATTGTATTGGTGTTATTGATAATGTATACAAAAGATCACTATTTTGCGTTTTACCTTGGAATATAAAAAAGTGACATATTAACACACGACTCCAAGTTGTATAGTTTAAAATAATATTTACACTATTTGAACAACACTGAGAGCCTGCTTCAGTTGGGGGTACGCGGAGAGAGGGAAAGCGAAATTCACTATGCGAAGTGGAGATTTAACCGGACTGCATCTGACCGGGCAGTTCATCTGCTTCAAAAGATATGAAAATTGAGAGAGAGCGGAGGGGAGCGACACCGTGCGGAGGGAAACATGATGTTGAGTTTTGGTGAAATCCTTCACCCTAAATCAGAATGGAGACGAGATGAAATGATGTCGTTCACTTTCCTTATCTTTCCATTAATAAGATTTCACCTCCATTTTGTGGAGCACAGCCTGAGTCAACACTCTTTAATATTTTTTAAAATAAAACATTAATCTCGTCCTATTCCAACATAAGTATCTGAATAATAATAATAATGCACTTTTTCTTTTGCTATCCAAACGTTTAGAGCCTGTTCGGCACGGAACTGAATTTTTTTTCCTACGCACACAGTAACAGACAGTTCAAATTGACCCATATTCCGAGCCCATTCTTAATCCCAGTTGGAGGCCGAACATGCCCTTAACAAAGCTGAAACAGAACCATCGTTCTAAAAACCCCAAAGTTGAAACTTCCAATAACAACTCTAATTGCATTTTCTTTTCTTTTTTCTTTTATTTGTCACGTTTTAGTCCTGATTTGATCTTTCATATTTTGTCCATATATTTATTTTAGTACATTTTTTTGTCCCCGCAATGTGTTGTTACAGCGCTTTCCGGTTAGCGGGAAACAAAAACAAATGTATTATTTCTCTGTGTAATTTAACTACTGAATAGAAACTGGGCCGAAGTAAAGGTATTATTTCTCTGCTGAATAGAAACTAGGTCGTATTATTTAAATTTTTGGGGACCAGAAATAGACACCATGCTCGGCTAGAAGTAGGCACATGAACGAAATTGTACTGGACTGAAATTCAAATTCAAATAAAAAAAATAAGCACCTTTATAAATCCGCATTAACCCCACACTATATTTTCTCGCCACAAAAAAATCCTCACCACTCCCATTTTATTAAAATCAAAACAATAATTCTGTTGCTTCTCCAATCTCGCCACAAAAATTCTCTCTACTCTCATTTTTTGAATGTTTTGATATTATAAAGGGAATAATCGCTGTAAATTTGTCTAAATAAAACTATTTTTTTAATTGTGTTATATTTTCTAGCAATTAATGTTCAAGAACACCACATTTTATAAGAGAAAATTCAATAAATAACTTTGACCATCCGATCAAACGAAATAAGGAGTCTTTGTTTTGTTTTTAAGATTAATTTGTAATATTTAGTAAGAAAATATATACTAATAAATATGATCAAATGAATACGAATCATTTCCAAAAAAAAATATGTAAGGAGCAATTTTCTATATTTTTCTTTGGTCATTCGTTAGATTTTTTTAATTAAAAGTAAACAGGCTGACAAATGACCAAATAATTTTTTATTAGGCCAACCTTGATATACAATATATTTGTTTTAATAACGGATAACGCTTTAAAATTTTAATTTTTGATTGAACAGTTTTACAAAAGATAGTGATACGTCCTATCTTAGAGAGAGTAGGTCGTATGTGGTGAAGCTTCCGAGTTGGGCTCGCCCTGTCGCGGGATGGCAGGCCGAAGTGTGAGCGAGTTTGAAACTCGGGTGGTTTTAGAGATATTCGGACTCTGACCTATGCGATATCTGTCTTAGTGAAAATTTTCGACCGCTGTTCAATGGGTCTTTTTACCTTATATAGGCTATTTCATAACCGCTATCTCGTGCGGTTATGAGAGATTGAGCGGTTATTCTAGCCACGTCGGTAGTTAACCCGCACTAAGGCGGTGCAAGCCGATTTCAAGCCAGGCCTGTATTCGTGAGGTTTTGAGGCCTTTTATTGGGCCTCTTTTTTATCCCGGATCCTTTCATATGGATCTCGGATCTTGAGCCTTTTCATCTTGATTCCGGGCTGGCTTCTAGAAGGAGATCCGAATTCCGATTTTTCATGACCCAAGAAGGTATTTTAAGAGTCTTGAGAACATGACCCTATCATATAGTATACGAATATATTAATAAATTAAACTAAAATTAATTTTATTCTTAAAATTTAAGTTCAACCACTCTCTTGGAAAAGAGAGAGTCAAAAGTAGATCTAATAAACACATAAAAATATTAGTGCAGATCTAGATTTGATTGCTATGGAAAAACGTGTATTAAAAGAACAAACTATGCAAAAGCAACAAGTTGAAAATAAACCATCATGTTCATCAGAAAAATAAATAATTTTTTTAAAAACCATAATTAAAAAAAAATTAGCAAACCAACACTATTACTTTGGTTTTTACAAAAACCATAAGAACCGAAATGCCAATCCGGTCTGCATCTTTTTTTTTTTGGGACTGAATTGGCATTTTGGTCCCTCATGATTTCACAGTTTTTTAGCAGAGCCGCCACAGAAGATCTAAAATGGACAGGAACCGAAATAGCAATTCGGTCCCAGTAGGTTTTTTTTTTTTGAAACCGACAGAAGTATGAAGTATGTACGATTTGATTACTCTGGACTTTGAAGTTTGGAGACATTAAAATTCGAAACGACCAATTTCCTGTCCTCACATAGGCAATTTCATGTCCTCGAAATGGTACATTTTCTGCTAAAAAAAAAAAGGTAGGGACCGAAATGCCAATTCAGTCCCTAATGAAATTACTCTGGATTGAAATGAGATTTCGGTCCAAACATGTTACATCAAAGGCCACAACGGCTCTGCTGAAAAGCTGTGAAATCATGGGGGACCGAAATGCCAATTCGGTACCGGAAAAAAAAATGCGGATCGAATTGATATTTCAGTTCTTATAGATTTTGTAAAAACTAAACTAATTATGTTGATTTGCTAATTTTTTTTTCTTTTTAATTATAGTTTTAAAAAAAAATTCAAAAAAAAATCATCCTATATAAACACGTTGGTCATTTTGCAATGGATCACGCTTCTGTTTTCAACGAGAATATTTTCCTTTTTTAATCTTAGCATGTCAGAGTACAGACTACACAGTACAAACTATGAACTGTGAAGGGATAGTGACGGGACACAGGCACCAAAAAATATATATAAAGTATTCCAACGAAGGGGAGAGGAAGATGCCATGTTTCACACCGAAATTTTTATTAATCGAAAAAAAATAAAAAAAACATATTCAAAAAGAGCGCAACTTTTCAGAAAATTTTAAATATAGTTAGATCTAGATCAATCGTACCGTCTTATGGGACGGAACGATTCTCTCTGTCTGGAATTAACATTTTACTACCCCACTTCATCGCTAATTCTGCTTCATGGACGATAATAACTTTGGGTCCGGATCCCCTAAAGTAACCCAATCTTTGGGTTTTGGATTGAGACCGTCCAATTCGAATTCGTCGCTCGAGATTGTTTCGAGATTCGAGTTCATCATCGGGATGTGTGCGCTCACTTCACGGATGGATTTTCGCGGATTCGAATCGGACGGTCCAGATCCAAAACCCAAAGATTGGGTTACTTCACTGGATCCGAACTCAATAACTTTTCCGTCCGACTAAAACAGAGACACGGACGGTAATAACCTCCTCGTCTGACAAAAACAAAAATCAGGACAAAATACTTTGCTGAATTTTCCATACGTCCGTCAAAAGTTAAGATATCTTGGATTTTATCCATTAGATCTATTCACTCTATCCCTCGTTTAATTGAAGTAGTTATTTTCTTTATATTTATTTCCATTACAAATTCAAAAGAATTATAGGAGGAGAGATGAATTCTTCCAATAAAAAATGGACTAGTAGTCAGAAGAATATCCAGAAGATGCTTTACGCCTTTATCTGAATCCAATACACATGGTTTTTATTTTTTATTTTTATTTTTGTCGGACGGGAGGTTATTACCGTTCATATTTTTTTTTTTTTAGTTGGACTGAGAGGTTATTACTGTCCGTGAAGCAGGATTAGCGATGAAGTAAGTTAGTGAAATGTTAATCCCAGACGGAAATGATCGTCTCGTCTCATGAAACGGTACGATTAATTCCGATCTAACTAGATTTAGAATTTTCAGAAAAGTTGCGTCCTTTTTCGATATTTTTTTATTTTTTTTCGATTAATAAAAATTTTGGTGTTTCACAAGCACAGTAAATACACCTATGGTAACTCAAATTTTGGTTTTAATTTTGGACCGTTCGATCTGCTTTGACACGTAAAGAGCTCCTTGCATTACAGCTCGGGCCGGATTGGGCCGGATTCTGATCGGACGGTTCTGAATCTAATCTAGAAGTTTGAGTTACCTCAGAGAATCAGGTCTCTTTTAAATGGGTACAGAATTGGAAACCAAATATCTAACAATTAAAAAATGGGAAGGAAGAATATTCTAAAATATTTACATTGTTTGACCAAAACACTCTCCGGTCTCTCCCCCTTTTATTGCCCTCCTCCTCTCCTCATCTCTTCATTCCAAGCTCCCTGGAACGCTCGCCAGGGAATAGAAGAGCAACCCCACAACCCAGAGAGAAACCGATTCAGACGCAATCTATCGCAACTTGCTGCAACCGACACGCTCTGTTGCAAGAGAGGAGCGGGAGAAGGAGAGAGTGACGGTAAGGCGGGTACTGCGACGCGAGTTGTTGCGATGGAGAGCTTCATGAAGGGGATCCGTGGCGACGTGCCATGCGTACTGGATATGGATCCGACGCACACCGTTGGTGGAGGTGTTGAGGATTTCTACGGCGAGGATCATGCCACCGAGGATCAACTGGTCACTCCCTGGACCATCTCTGTTGCTAGGTCCCGCTTCTTTCTATATTAGTTTTCTTTTGTTTGTATTTTCAAATCCTGTTTGGCTACTAGTTGATCCGAGCAAGATAGGTTGCTTCCTTTTGTTACGATTTATTTTTTTATATATATTTTGAGAATTGTTGTATAATTTGCACGTCAAATTATGAAAACACGTTCCAGACTTATGTTTTTTTTTTTAAATCTAGTGAGTTTATTCTTCATATTTTTGAACAAGTGATTTCACTGATGAATAGATACTCTCAACTCCGGTTGTTGGTTGTTGGTTGTTTTCTTGTCGATTTTTTTATCAATCACGTGTATTATGTCGGGTAGATCCCTTTTCATCTAGATCTAACACAAGGTGAATAAAATTATCTGTTAGTTAAGTTTGTTTATTTATTTGAAAGAGACAGTTTTGTTTCCTTTGTCCTGTCTGTCTATTCCCATATGGCTTATTGTTCTCTAGTCAAAATCCGTGTTTACTAATTCACAAGTTGGTTTTACTTCTTTAGATTTTATTCATTTTATTCTGATCTCTACAATTTTCAGGTTAATTCCAATTTTTGTTTCCCACTATAATTTTGGAACTTCCCTTAATATATTTCCAGGAGTTACCAAATACAGTAATGATCTCGAATCCAGTTTTAAGTAAAATTAGCAAAAATAATGTGTTCATACAGTCAAAAAGTTATAGAGATGCCCTGCTGTTATAGCGAAAATTACTGCTTTATTGAAGTAGATCTTGTTAATGTAGACATGAGTATGTGCCCAGTAAGAACATTAAAGGAAAACACATTAAGAAAGTCCTAGATTAAATCACTGAACTTTGGGTTTATACGTGCTGTTTCTCGTTGTTAAACGTATTTGCAAGTAAGAATTTGACGGAACTATAGATATAACCTCTAGTTTGATCTAATGTATCAACTTCGAAGTAATGGAAAATTGTGTTATTAATTATGAAAAGAAGCATTGTTTTCAATTTCTCAACGAAGGGTTGCTAACTGTCACTCATGGCAAAGAAATTTGTACAGTGTTGATATGGATTCAGATTAGCTGAAATCCGAGATCCATGAACAATAACCCTGAAATTCGAGATCCAGCCATCCAACTTTTTTTGTGCACGCATCTTGAAACAGCTGGTTTTTCTGTGTACGCATCTCGAAACAATTCAATGGCTGGATTCGGGATTTCATGAATTTCAGGGTTGGTGATGATCTTGGATTTCAGCAGATTTGGATCCGTGTTGATATGTGTCTCTTTGGGGTTGGTGGGGGAAAAAATATTCTCCTTCTCATTAATGCAGGGGTGTTCTATTCTTTGCTAAATTTTTTCGGTTCATTTTTATTATTTATTTATTTCCTTTTCCCACAAAATAAGTATTGTTTTACAAACTCTATTTAGCAACTCCTACTTTTTACTGAGGAATTATGTTTTATTCTTCAACCTGAAGTATATCACATCTTTATTATTTAAATTATTGGTACAGAAGCAAGCGCACTTGTATGTTCTTTAGTTTTCTTTGTTAAGTGCAACAAGGGGCTTGCTTTATTAGATATGCTTACCTCCAAGATTAATCTCATCATTACATCAAATTCTTCCCTTTTTCTCACCGCAGCGGCCACACTTTATTGCGGGACAAGCGCCACAACAAAGGGCTTGGCTTCACTGAGACTGAGAGAGATTCCCACTACTTGCGTGGCCTTCTACCTCCTGCTATTATGTCACAAGAGCTTCAGGTATATGGCACAGCATTTACATTTTTGTTTCCATCATGGTTAAATGTATGTATGTATGCATTTCTTGATATGTCACATTTTTTATATCGGAAGCGCTTGAGATTTGTATTATCACTAATGTTATATGATTGTAAGATATAACAGCTTTGTATCCTTTTCTGGAACTATATGCATTTCTGATACATTTTTTATCCCATTTTAATTAATGAGATGTTCTGGGGGATGGTGGGGGTGATATTTTATGGGTGACTATATCAGATCTATCTTGACTTACATTCTACGTGGAATGAGTGTTTTGATTCTTATCTCTAACCTGTATTGTTTCAGGAGAGGAAAATGATGAAGAATTTGCGTTCGTATGATGTTCCACTTCAACGCTATATGGCCATGATGGACCTTCAGGTGAAATATATACTTTTTCAACAGCTTGACTTCTACATTGGTTTAAGTATTTTCTAATTGACTGTGTTAATTTTTAATTTATAAATTGGCTGCCATTTATTATTAACCTGAAACTTTTCTTGCAAAACATGTTATTCTTTTCTGCAAGTTATTTGCAAGTAGTGTTAAGCTATAATGCAAGTGTTATGTTATAGATGATCTAATTGGCCATATTTACAGCAAGTTACTTCAACCAAACTCAGTTTCATGAAACAAGCAGTGGTAACTGTTGACAAATGGAAGAAGTAATGTTTTGTTTCTTCTGTTTCACCTCTCCAGTAAAAGGGAGGGATTGTTAGGGGGCAGATTGTTGGCATTAGATTTTGTGCTATAATATATGAACAGCATAATACTTGTTGATGGTCTGTTGAGTTCTTCCTGTATCCTTTATGATTGTTTAAAGTTTTGACCTTACACTTTGGATTTGTAGGAGAGAAATGAGAGACTGTTTTACAAGATACTAATTGACAATGTTGAGGAGTTGCTCCCAGTTGTGTACACTCCCACTGTTGGGGAGGCTTGTCAGAAATACGGGTCCATCTTCAGGCGCCCCCAGGGGCTTTATATCAGCCTTAAGGATAAGTAGGATATTCTCTCTATGTATACTAAAATTATTGTTGATTGGTCTTGCTCAAATTAGTAATGTAAATAATAGAAAAAACCTCTATGAAAAAGTATATTTCATATCGGAAGTAAAAAACTGATACTTGTAGGCCAATTTAGGTGTATTGTTATATTAATTAATTTGTAAGCATAAATGGTGTTTATTTTAATTTTCTTCCTTTTTGGGAAAGACTAACAATTGGGTAGACTCATTATAATTGGAAAACCCATAATATTGCAAACCCAACATAAGTAAGCTGGTACAAGAAAAAATATGTACTGAACCCATATAATTGTAGGGGCAAGATTTTAGAGGTGCTGAGGAACTGGCCTGAGAGGAGTATCCAGGTCATTGTTGTCACAGATGGAGAGAGAATCTTGGGACTTGGCGATCTTGGTTGCCAGGTCAGATTTTGATCATCTGAATATTCAATACTTTACTCTTTGCTGCTTTTGATTATGTAGTTCATCAATAACATTGTTGACTATCTACTGTTAATTAATCCTATTATAAACCTTCTGACAACCATAACAATATTAAAAGTATTGATAGTAGAAATAATTATCATTTAAAGGTGAAGTGGCAGCACATAAATGTAGCTTTCTATTGTATTATTATTAAGAGTATAAGATATAGGAGTTAATTTTTTTTTTTTTATGCAGGGAATGGGTATACCTGTTGGGAAGCTCTCTCTATACACTGCACTTGGTGGGGTCCGCCCATCTGCTGTAAGTCTCGGCATTACTTGTACCGCTTTTCATTTTGGTTGAAGTAAGCGATGATTACTGGTTTTTTACCAGAATTTGATGTCATATTCCCGAAATTTTGTCCTTATCTGGAAAAATCCTTATTCCACAGAAAAGAAGAATAACATCTGGTAGAAACTGATACTACTAATTAGAGAGTCTGTTTTCTTCTAGAATTTTTGCTAAATTTCTCAAGTTCTGTTATAGTGCTTGCCTATCACACTTGATGTGGGGACAAACAATGAGACACTACTAAATGATGAGTTTTACATTGGCTTGAAACAAAAGAGACCCAGAGGCCAGGTAAGATGCACACTACTCTGACCATTCTTATTCTTTTTCTATATTCCTTAAAATGCATTTATATTTATAACTTATTTTTCTTTTTTCTTGCCTTTTCTGTAATAGGAATATGCTGATTTTCTTCAAGAGTTTATGTCTGCTGTCAAGCAGAGCTATGGTGAAAAAGTGCTGATTCAGGTCAGAGACATACTCGACTTATTTACAGCTAACTAAAATAATCTGATCTTATTAGCATTTATTTATTGCAAGCTTTTAACTTCTCTTAATTGAATCAGTTTGAAGACTTTGCAAACCACAATGCCTTCGACCTTCTTGCAAAATATGGCACGACCCATCTGGTCTTTAACGATGATATTCAGGTATGAATTTCGAAGTGCACTTTGATTGTTGGTTTGTTTAAGGTTGCTTTTTTTACTTACATGTACCATCTGTGTATTGATTTTTCAGGGCACAGCTTCTGTGGTGCTAGCTGGATTGATCTCAGCTCTGAAATTGATTGGTGGAACCCTAGCTGATCACACTTTCATGTTCCTTGGTGCTGGTGAGGTAAATTTACAAATAGTGAAAAGAGGGGCTCTTCTGTTATTTTTTTTTTAAAATTGAAGTTATTTCTGCTAGTTTTGCTTTATTTACTTTGTTTTTGTTTGTCTAGGCTGGGACGGGTATTGCAGAGCTCATAGCTCTTGAGATTTCTAGGCAGGTAATGTTGAAATCCTAGGTCTCGTTTACACATTTCAATGTAAGTTTTTTCTACTTTGAACCTTCTTTGAGGTAATGAATCAATTATTACTCTGCAGACAAAGGCTCCAGTGGAGGAGACGAGAAAGAAACTCTGGCTTGTTGATTCAAAGGTCTGTTGTCACTTACAAATCCTTTTAGATTCAGTTTTAGTTTTTTTTTTCTTTTTCCTACATTCTTAACAAATAACAATAATAATCTGTAGGGACTGGTTGTAAGTTCACGCATTGAATCGCTACAACATTTCAAGAAACCATGGGCCCACAATCATGAACCTCTCAAGAGTCTCTTGGAAGCAGTAAAGGTAAATTACTTGAGTCTATTTATGTTTTGTTATGCACTGGTATTGGGTACTGTACCTGTACACCCACTGAAATACTTTTGCAACTCTATCAAGCTTAATTGGCCTTCGAATAACAAAATTGCAGTTATGCATGGAAGTTTTTCTTTTGAACAAAAGGCGCTACAGTGCCACTATGTACTACCCATTTTTCACCGAGCAAAAACAAAGTTTAAAACTGATATCATATCACACAAATTAGAAAAACCCCACCAAAGCTTATATTAACAGCAGTATCAATTTAAAGATCAAACATAGTGTCTTAAATTATTACAAGATTGTTTGTAATATTTATTGTTATTCTATTTCTTACATAGGCCATCAAGCCAACAGTTCTGATAGGAACGTCAGGTGTGGGCCAGACTTTCACACAAGAAGTGGTTGAAGCTATGTCCACCTTCAACAAGGTAATTAATTCTTTTAATATTGTTCCCTCTAATTCTACTTGATAAAAGATTGAAAGCTAATATTCTCTCCATGTAAATTTAGAAACCTCTCATTCTTGCTCTCTCAAACCCAACCTCTCAAGCCGAGTGCACTGCTGAGCAAGCTTACACTTGGAGCAAGGCAAGGAATTTCTTTCTCTTAACATCTGTTTCTTTTTTATATTCAGTATTACTTTCTCTGCCCCCACCATCCACTTTAAATTACATGCAGATAGGCCAAAGCTCTTTTTAAATAAAATTTTTGCATCAAAACTCGTTAAACAGGGCAAGGCTATATTTGCCAGTGGAAGCCCCTTTGATCCATTTGTGTATGAAGGCAAGACATTCATGCCTGGTCAGGTATGTAAAAAATTAAGATGTATCGGTTTTTTTTTTTTTTGATATTATTCATGGTTAAAATATCATACAAAATGTTCTCCTTTTGATAATAGGCAAACAATGCATACGTCTTCCCTGGCTTTGGGCTTGGTGTGATCATGTGTGGAGCCATCCGTGTGCATGATGACATGCTCCTTGCAGCTTGTAAGTGAAAATCTACAAAAAGAGTATTGTCAACCAATTGTACTATTTGGTTTAAGGAATTTCTTTTCTATATTCAAATGTAAACATCATAGATATATCAATTAGATACTATAAAAATAAATGAATTAGTGAGAACAAAAATTAAAAGTCAAAATAGCATGAGGAAAAAAAAAGTATAAAGAAGTATAAACATAAAATAATTGAATGCGTGAGAGAAGCATGGGTTCAAGCTTTCTTTTAATGAATTTGTGAGAAAAATAAACATGGAATGCATTATCAGAAAACAAAGATGCGCGAGAGAACATGGATTTAAGTTTGTAATAATTTTACTGTTGGAATACAGCTGAAGCACTGGCAAAACAAGTTTCTGAGGAGAACTATGCACAAGGACTAATTTACCCTCCTTTCACAAACATCCGCAAGATCTCTGCTCAAATTGCAGCCAATGTGGCTGCCAAGGCATATGAACTTGGTAACGTTTCTCCTTCCCATATATCTTTCTACAACTGTTTTTCAAGAGTCTGGCTAGTATGATATCAGTGTCATTTCAGCCTACATAACACCAACTCCAAAACCTATCAAATCCAGGGGCGGACCCAGAGTGCCTCCCCCCCTGGATTTTGAGTTTTAGTGGAGATTATCTGTTCCGTCCGACTTTGTCCCCCCTGGAATTTATTTTGCCCCCCCTCTGGACGTTTGAGTTGTAATTCGGGTTAAATTTAGGGTTAAAATTGAAATAAATTTGTTGAATTTTGATTGGTAATTAGAATTATAAGTCAGAACATCAGAAATTACAAGTCAAAGCATTGGAAAGTACAAGTTAAAACATTGTTTTTTATTGAGTACCCAATTGATTAATAGATTTAAACCCGATTCGATATTTTTTTTGCCCCCCCTGACGAAAATCTTGGGTCCGCCCCTGATCAAATTGACTTCAAACGGTGAATCCAAACCGTTCAAACCGATCTATTTCATTAGTTGTGCGTTTACATGCAAACTTTATAATTTTTCGAATTTATTTAGTATCAAGTCAAGCGGTCAAATGTTGGAGTTTTTAAGTTAATTTAGTGCACTCGTTTTTCAAGCCCCCTTTGAGTGAAATATTTTTGAACATATGTACATATTATTGTTTTGTGTTGTACCTTTCTGCCTAGACAATTTCATTTGCATGCAATTTCTAGTAACCCACCTCTATTGGCATTGCTCTATTTTACTTTTTTTTATTCTGAAACTTGTTTTCATTGGAACAAATAGGGTTGGCTAGCCGTAGGCCCCGCCCGGACGATCTGGTGAAGTATGCTGAGAGCTGCATGTACACACCTGTCTACCGCATCTACCGATAAATTAGTCCTTTTCTTTTACTGTTCCTGAAATTACTACAAGAAAATAAGGCATTATCCAGCCATTGTCATTGTTCTTTCTCTGGCTTTTTTCTTATTACCCCTTTTTTTGTTTGTATGTTGTGAAAGACAATCTTTGTAATTGGCGAGATCAGTTGAAGTACATCACAAAGTTTATATTATTTATATTAATAGGCTTCAATATTACAGCTAGCGTTTATGATTAAACTTATGTTATGAGCACGGTCTGCTGGAAAATTGTACGTTGTGGATTGATTTTAATCGTTTCTGATTATTTCTAATTGTTCTTAATTAAAATAACAGTTTTATTGTACATCGAGTTTGAATGGAGATGCTGAAAAACTAACTCTCATAATCTTTAGGGGAGAGGTAGTTTCTCGTTTGATAGAGTTCGTTTGGATCCGTAGTGCATAATTAATTACTTAATTTGAATAATGCCTTTAAAAACATCAAACAAATGTATCATAAAAAATAGATGACTCGTTTGGATCCTATAGTTTCGTCTATAAATAAGGAGATCTGTTGGGTTCAATTTGTCAATTGTGAAGTAATTTCTGAGTTTCACCTCAAACTTGGTTCTTTGTTTGATTCTCGCATCCTGTGATTGCATTGAGTGATAACTGAAAGTTCATATTAAGCATAATCTTCATTCAAAAAAACTAAACAAAAATTGAATTAAATGATGCATATAAAGAGAAATCGGATATGATACATTTATATTAATTAATCGATCTCGTACAAGAAGCAACAAGGATTTATTTCGTTTGGGAAGAAAATAGAGCTGAACCTTTTTCTCTTAGATAACCTCCAAGTAGAGTTGGAAAAATGGCACGGCGGAGCCGGCTCCGTCACGGAACGGCACGGCACGCGTGTCAGTTACGTGCCGTGACTCGCGTGTTCCGTGCCGTGACCATTCACGTGCCGTGCCCCATCTTTTGAAACTTTGGCACGACACGTAGTCACACGAGTCACGTGTAATTAGGACCATTAGATATTGATTTAATGGTGAAACTTGAATAAACTAACCTAAATTATGATTAAATGGTCACGCGAGTCACGTATGGTTACGGCACATTAGGCACGGCGTAACTCACGTGATATGACCATTCGCGTGCCGTGACCACCTCTTGACATTTTGGTCACGGCACGTTTTTCCAACTCTGGCTCCAAGTACTGACTACTAGATCCCCATGTAAGAAATTTTCCGAGTTTTGTCAAACAAGTGGGAAATTCTTTAGTAAGTTTTTCAAATTGAGCGGCCCGCTTAGTAACAAGGCCCAACATGGACTTGGCCCCATAATCTCTCGATCTGATCTCTGAGATGCTCGATACTGATCCGACGGTCATATCGTACTATCCAGGTCTTCAAACGGGAAATAAATCTGCTGTTATTCTAATGGAATAACAGGAACCTGTTATACCGATCTCAACCGTTCAAATTTTTTTTCATGCGCGAATCTTAACGAATAATAACGGTTGAAATCAGAATAACAGGTTCCTGAATTCGAATGAGTTGATCTGTGAAAAATTCTGGCTGTTCAAATCTATTCCGCACGAATCTTAAAACACAGTAGCCCCGGTATCTCAAAATACGGACTCGTTCGCGGCGCCGTCTCGCAGTATCTCTCTCTCTCTGCCAAAAACCCAAAACCCTACAAGGCTACAACCATCGAGCTTTGCATCTTTCAAGTGGAGTACTATAGCTTCATCCATGGTTAAAGAGACGAAACCCAATCGGGATCAGAGCACGATACAGTCCACCTCTTTCTCGCCGGACGGTCGATACTTCGCCGCTCTCTCTCCTGAATCGACCTTAAAGGTGGGAGCTTCCTTTGTTCCCCAATTTGTCCAAATTTAGGTTTACTTTCATGGCAACTTGTCAAATTTGATAAGTATTCTTTAATTTAAGGTATGGGATACAAGCTCTGGAGAAATCGTGGCTGATTGGACGGATACCGAGTCAGCTGCCGTCTACTCTTGCATTGCGTGCTCCAATGGAAGAAAGAAGGTACCTGTAATGATATTTTCTTCTCCCAGTAAACTTTTGATAAACTTCAATTCTGATTTAAAGGTTAATTTATTCTCAGCGTAAGAAGGAAAATTTTCTTCTGGTTGCTATGGGTACTGCTACCGGAGATGTTTTAGCTGTCGATGTTTTTGCAAGCAAAAAGATATGGACTAATAGAAGCTTCCATTCTGGGTATGTCAAGTTCTTAATATTAAACCTTTTGTTATGCTAATTACTTGTAACCTAATTATTGTGTTGTTATCTTAGTTGCCAAATGTCATCATTTTTAAATAAAATGTGATCACCTTTTATCTATGTTTTTCCTACTTCAAGTTTCTAAAATGCTGAAAGACAATTGTGGTTATAACAATACAAGAGAACAAATTTATCACTTTGGCTAACTATATCTTTTTTTTTGTTTGGAATTTTATGCCGCATCTCCAATAGATTTCTTAATCTTCGATTTTTTTTTTCTGACAATTCAGGTGATTAACTTATTTGTTGGTTTGTACTTCTCTGTTTATTTAGCGAGGTTGTTTCTCTGCATTTCTCCAAAAATGGCAATCTAATTTACACAGCTGGTGCTGATGGGGTCATGTCTGCGCTTCATTCTGAAACCGGTGAGGCCAAGAGCAAATTTAAGGCCTCCAAAAAGCGAATCAACTCTCTTTCCATATCACATGGTAAGCAAAGTTATATTAAAGGGGTCTATGTCCAGCCAAATTGTACGTTTACTATCAAGTTCAACCCCAGTTCATGTAGGTTTTGACTATTGTTGCAAAATAGCACCCTTTAATAACACTTATTTACTTGGATTTCAATTGATTATACAATCATGCTCCTCCATGATATTTGCACAAGCCATTGCATATGTATCTTCATATTTGTTCTCATCAAACATGTCATGAGTCAGGTTTTTGAGAATAAGAAAGAGTAAGAAGAATTAGCTGAGAAAATATTTAATAATGAGTAAATTTTCATTGTTATTGGGCCCAACATCTTATCGTAATGGTTATGAATTTGTTTGGATTATGAATTGAAGATAAAAGTAGTCAATTTTTGTTTTTTAAAAGCCAGTCAATGCTAATTTTGTTGCGGCCTTTGCGAACATCATAATGTATGGGTCTTTATTGTACAACACTATAGTCATGGTATCTTTAGTAAAAGTCCATTCTTTTAAAGCAAATTTGCTTCTAATTTTTAATTCAAATGCTTTCAGATGAGAGATTTGTTGGTGTAGCAAGTAAGATTTCGCAAATTATCGGTCTAGATAGCAACACTGAGCTTGCCAAGATTCCTTCTGATCATGTATGTTTATTTATATTTTCAAACAAATTTTACATATACCATGTAGTATATCAGTAGCGTTGCCTTGTAAGATGTGATGCATGGCTTCAAAAATAAAACGATTTCAAGTACCCTAAATATGCAATAAATGTCATCTGTCGCTCTGATGTTCTTACTCCATAAAAAAAATGGCCAAATAAGCCCTTGTTTCTTGAAAGTTTTTCTTATAAAATTATGGAGAAATGAGGGGCTTTACTTAGTTTTGATGATACCCAAAGAGGTTGCAGGCAAGATCTACCTTAGTGTGTTTGGCAAGTGATGTAGTGGTGATTTAAGTGTGCTAAGGCACTTTAAGGCATTAAATGGCAGCGCTTTATGGTGCTTTAAGGTGGAGTGAAGTTAATGTAGCTCCATTGGTGCATTAAACTTAAAGCACCTAATCTCCAACTTTCGACACCTTTTACCCTTCTTCACTTGTTAAGATAGTACATGAGGACAATTTGGTCTTTTTATTCAATACTACTGGATATATATTTACTCCATTACTACGATACACCAATACTTTAGTGATTTAGTATTTTCACTTTTACTTCACTTTGCCAAACACATGACATTTTCCTTTGTAATTCAGAACTTAACATAGAAAATTTCAATTGTATCAGGGGCATGCACAACTCATTTCTCTGTCAGATAAGAATGCATTTTGTTCCTATGGCAGTGGAGAAATCCATGTTTACAACTTTGACCCTGAAAATAAAACTATTAAAATCAACACGACACTTCAAATGAAGAACGCACCAACTATGCTTGAATGCAACAGTAATTTGGTGCTGTCAGTCTCAGACAAAGGGATTGTATATGTCTGGAATATAGAACAAGATGCAGGGGTTGGGTCTATGTCCTCAACAATCAAGATCAAATCAGAAAAAAGGAAGAAGAAAGGCAGTGCTGAGGTTATTTCTGCAAAAATTACCGAATTAGAAGAAGAGAATAATTTTTTTTGTGTTCTTGTTGCTTACTCGACAAAAGATGGATTGAAATTTCAAAGTGTTGAACTAAAAGATTGGGGAAGTGAAATAATTATCAGACCTGATGGAGAAGTCATTAAAAAAACTGGTATAGAAGTTTTTTCAGCAGCTTTTTCTTATTCTTTTTTTGTAAGGACAACTTGTTTTGTTTTGGATTCTGGTAGTAGAAATTATTACATTTGTGATATCGGCAACAGTTTTACCAATACTTTAATACTGATTGTCTAATACAGGCTGTTTAATATTAGTTGTTATGTACTTAAAACCTGGTGGTACAGTAGTTATATTGTTGTTTGTGCTTCATTTTTCCTGTAGTTGCTTACCTCTTTTGAAAATGAAGTCAAACACCAAGAAAATATGCAGAACTGAAAAGTATCACAATTTTCTATATAGTGTTTGAATTTGTCATTAATTATTTAGTTGGTGCACTTTCTCTAGGGACTGATGGTGAGATGGGGAAAATTGATTCTCAGAAAGAAAAAGTAAAGAAGAGAGCTGCACCAGATTCTAATTCAGAAAACGAAGAGACAGTTGGTAAGGTCCCTTGGGACCAGTACATGCAAATACCTCCCAGTCTTTACAGTTTGCGATATCCATTCTTACTGATTTCATTTATATTTTATGTTGTTTTTTTCTTTTCTGTTTAATTGGTTAATTGATACTATTTGGGGCTTAGTGTATGTGTAAAATATAAACCATCAGGTTACTGCCAGACAGGTGTTAAAGAAATACCCAAAATTTATTCTATATTTGTTATTGGAGTGAAGCTACGGTTCTATGCATAGCGCGGATTGGTCTGTGCTGTGCTATGGATCAATATCTCTGTTTTTACAGTCCAAACAGTTGATCTGACCCATTGAACATGATCCCCATAAGAAAATGTACTTGTAGATCAATTTTTTCATTTTTTAGAATATTTTTACTATTTTTTTATATAGGTAGAAAATCACTTGATCTAAAAATTCTAGACCATTCAAAAATAGTGATTTTCTACCAATCTGGAAAAATAGTAAATACATTCTAAAAAATGTAAAATTTAGTCTGCAAGTACATTTCATATGGAGATCATGTTGAACGGTTCAGATCGACTGTTTGAACTTTGAAAATGGAGATATTGATCCATAGTATGGACCAATCCGAGCTATGCATAGTACCATAGCATCACTCTTATTCTATATTTGTTATTGAACATCTGTTCGAATTCCATTGTAGCTGGTACTCAAAATTTTTGCCGAGGAAGATACTATTTTTGTTATTAACATTTGTTCTTATTCTTTTACAGAGAAAGCCCATGAATTTGGTGTGGAGTTTAATTCTGACGAGCCAACCATGGGAGAGAAGCTTGCAAGCCTTGACTTGGCCATTGGAGAAAAAGAAAAAGAAAAAGTAGAAAGAGATAAAAGCCTAACAGCTTCATTTGCAAACCCCCCAAGTGCCGATTCAGTGCACGTTTTGATTAGACAAGCCTTACATGCTGATGATCAGTCTTTATTATTGGATTGTGTATACACCAGAGATGAGAAGGTATGATATATTTCGTTGTTACTTCGATTTATTTAGTAATGATTTATTCCTGACCAGTTGACCAGCAAAAATGCATGTCAAGTTTTTGCATATGTTGTACTCTTTTTATTATTTCATCATCATTAATTACAGCATTCAGATACCTTGATAGGTTACATGTGATATGTGATGTCATACAAACAATCCATGCGAGTAATATACCTTCTATGCATGCAACATTTGGTACCTTTTTGTGCTATTTGTGCTATTTGTGCATTTACTTTTTGTACCAATTATTGGTACCTGTTTCTGAAATAAGAAATAAAAAATTTGTAGACATTTTATACTGGTGAAGTATTGGCTTGGTTCAGGGTCATCTGAATTAAGGATTTAAGGTGTGATATTCCTTTCTAAACTATTCATCTGATGGTTAATGGCAGGTTATTGCGAAATCAATTTTGCTCCTAACACCGGCTGATGTAATGAAGCTCATGAAATTCTTTGTGCTCATGATTCAATCTAGGTATCAATATTACAATAATATGTTATCATATGCAACTTTGTTTTTCTGAGCGTGAGTCAAGGATAGGTTTAGCAATTTAGGCTGAACTGAGTCTAGATTCTGATACTATTGCACAATTTGTGGTTAATGTAGCCAAAAATGGATTGTATGCAGGCTTAATTGCCAATTGATACTTCTTCAAGGGTTATATGAGGTTCAACTGCACAATTTAGGATTGATTATGTTCTATTGGGTTCATTGACATCATATTTTTTGCACCTTAGGGGAGCGATTGTGGCGTGTGTAATTCCATGGCTGAGATGCTTGATTAATCTAAAGGCTAGCAGTATCGTATCTCATGATTCATCTCTTAGTCTTCTCAACTCTTTATATCAGGTACTTGATACCGAAGATTAGCATTATTTGTAACGTTTTTTTCTAATTCAGATTTGTGGTTTAAAGGTGGCTTGGTTGATGCAGACTACATAGTTCTTGTAGAAATTAAAGACATGAACTTTTTTATAATATTTTGAAAACAGGTAGCAATTTTTATTATATTTAGCTTATTTATTTGTTTTGTAGCTGATAGATTCAAGAGTCTCGACATTTGGTTCAGCACTGAAGTTATCTACTTGTATAGATTATCATTTTAGCGGGGTATGCTTATGCATTTATTAAATTCAGAATAATTTTCTACTCAAAATTTCTTTTTTGTCTGTTCCTTGTTATTAATTATGTACTAATTGAGATCATATGATGGTGTTGAATTTATTCTTAGATTGATGAAGATGAGGCTGAAGAGGAGGCCCCACCAGTAATTTATGAGGATAAGGACTCTGACGAGGAGGAGGAGGCTTCTGAAGATGCCATGGAAACAGATGAAGAGGAGCCTGGAAATGTCATTGATGCCCCTCAGTTCTCCGATGGAAGTGAGGTCATGAGTGACTAAGGTGTTCTCTGCTCGTCATTTAATATTTTCACGAGTTAAGTTTACATGGGGATTTATAAGATTTATTCCCTTTACGGTTCGGATATGTTATGGCCCCCCTGGTAAAATCCATATTCTTTATGTAATCAGAAGGTGGTGTGTTACCTGCAAAGGTTACTCCAAGAGAGGTGTAATATTGAAGGGATGTTTCTTTAGTTTGTGTATTATTATCTGTTTTTGGACTTAGCAGGCAAAGCACTTTTGACACTTTTGACATTTATCATTTAACCCAAAAACAATGAAGAGATGTTGTTGATTTATTCTTTCTAGTCGGTTAATCTGCATGTTGCATGGTCTATTTTATTTTTTTGTAGAATATTATTGTGCGAATTAGAATGGAGTTTGGAGATTATGTCTACTGCTCCAGTGATTATATGAATTGAGAATAATGGCTCTGACTGATTTAAAATAACTGATAAGAAATATATATACGGTGTTTAAATGCTTTTAATAGTATATAGCTTAAATTTTTTTATTTACAAACAATAATTGATAACCATATAAATTGTGGATAGGGAATAATACTTATAAAAGAAAAAAAATAATAGCATGAATCCGTGCTTATAAACGACAAAGAGACCAAACAAAAATTACCCTTTATGGAAGCTGTGTGCCTGTGTTCGTCAGTATCTCACTCAACAGTTCCGTACCAGTAAGCGTTTGCGTGTTGGTGACACTGACACCACATCTTCTCTATTCTACCTTTTTCAGTATTAGAGAAGACGACGGAGCCCTTACAAAACTTCTCCTTTCTCTGATTCAACCTTCCTATCTCCATTTACTTGGTTACATTATCTTCTTCTTCTCCTTTCTCTGAATCAACCTCCACAGCTCTGTTTACTTGGTTTCTTTATCTTCTTCTATTTGTGTCTATCAAAACTAGTTTTCTTTATGGCCAAGAACAAGCATTTCATGATGGTCTTATGGGGGGACTTCTCTCGGAGGCTGGTGCATCTCTTATTTTTCATTGTTGTTCTTCTCGTTACCTTTGCGGCTTTGCTCATATAGTTGAAAAGGCTTTTGAATTTTTTCTTAACCATTTAAGCATTTTTTTTACCTTAGAAATAGGAAACCTTGTACATTTTTTATGACGCTTCTCTTGATTTTTGTGGATTTGTCTCTGCCTTCAAGTTTCTTACAATTTCTGGATGCTACATTCCTAAAAAAAAAAAAAAATTAAATAAACAAATAGAGTGTTACTTCGTAAAAATCTAGGCCCAAAAGAATTTTACGTTATTTCACGAAAGGAAAAGAAGGTTTGTAAGGCCCACAACTAGAGTGGGAAAAATGGCACGGCGGAGCCAGCTCCGTCACGGAACGGCACAGCACGTGTGTCAGTTATGTGCCGTGACTCGCGTGTCCTGTGCCGTGACCATTCGCGTGCCGTGCCCATCTTTTGAAACTTTGACACGGCATGGCACGTGAAAGATTTAGTCACGGCACGGCACGACACATAGTCACGCGAGTCACGTGTAATTAGGACCATTAGATATTGATTTAATGGTAAATCTTGAATAAACTAACCTAAATTATGATTAAGTGGTCACGGCACGTTAAGCACGGCATGACCATTTGCGTGCCGTGATTACCCCTTGACATTTTGATCACGGCACGGCACGTTTTTTCTACTCTACCTACAACTAGGTTAAATTTCACGTGATTCCAAAATTAGGTTCTTAGGTTATGACAAAAAAAAGAAAAGGAAAAAGCAAAATAGATTCTAAGGGTGCGTACTAGAAACAATGTACAGATAGTTTTTAAAGAAAATTTCTTGAAGCAGGGATTCAATTTACATAATTTCCCTTTAAAAAAAATAGAAGCAAATGTCCTAGAGTCCTGCTAGCTGCTGCCATTGTTCTTGTCAGGTCATTTAAAAGCACAAGAACACTAGTTTTATGTGTAAATTCTAAGTTAGCATACAAAGATTAAATGGTTGCACAAATATATGTAGAGGAACTCATTTTTTTTTTTTATATATTTTCCATATTTCGTTGAAATTTCTTTTAATATGATCTCCTTTTTGTTTCCTTGTAAAATTTAAATAGGAAATTCCACAAAATTGTCTCAAGCATTTGGAAGAAGCCCTCGGCAAGCGAGACAAGGGTTCAATACCAGCCAAACTAGTTGACTCCTCTGGCAGAATATGGCGGGTGCTCATAGAAAGAACTACAAATGGGACCCACTTCACCTCCGGCTGGCCAAAGTTCGTCGAAGACCACAAACTAAAAGAGAACGAGTTTCTTGTATTTCGGTACGATGGGATCCAACAGTTCTCTGTAACAATATTTGGTGAATCACTGTTTGAGAGGGAAACTATGATCCGTGAAGAAGTCGCAGAGCAGACCCCGGAAGTAATGTCATTGTCAGATTCTGAAGAGAGTGAAGGAAGTGATATGATCCTCGAAGCGGGCTCCGGAAGTAATCTCATTGTCAGATTCTGAAGGAAGTGAGTGAGAGTGATGAAGGTAGAGTTTTTAAATTATGTATGAGTACCATTATTGGTAAAAAGAAATGGTAGGCTGGTAGCCAACCCATTATAATTAGACCTTATTTAACCCTAATTAGTACAATTAACTGCTAGTTATTAAGACTTTTTTTTTGTGTGTAAATTGGGCCTTAGTTTATAACACAAAATAGTACCAGCTAAAATAACATAGACACTCAAACTCAGTTTACAATTCAGTCCCTATTTAACACTCAATACAGCAACTTGGGCACAAATAAGATAACTTGCACAAATAAATTTATTTCTCAGCTTTGGTCACAAATAACCCTTTTTGGGTTCAGTTTATATATATTCCACTTATTCAACTAAACTACATTCAATAAAATTGAAGAAACAAAAAGCCAAGCAGGCAGTAATCATTGGTACTCCGAAGTACAAAACAAATAATTTGGTTTTTTTTTTTGTGAAAAATTGGTAGTGGCTACCAATTATATAATAATTTGGTTTCACTTGATGAGAATTTAAAACCAATTTTCAGAAGAAGAGGAAGATGAGAATGAAGATTATGAAACCAACGACTCCCTTGCCAGGAACAAGTTTAAAAAGAGGGGTGCTTCTTCACAATGTCCTCCTCATCCTTCCTCCTCAAGAAAGAAGATGAAAGGGCAGTTATCATTGGTACCCCAAAGGAGTGGATTATCAAAGGAGAATGAAGATTATGAAACCGACGACTCTCTTTCCGGAAACAAGTTTAAAAAGAGGGGTGCTTCTTCGCTCTCCCCTTCTCATCTTTCCTCCTCAAGAAAGAAGATGAGAGGGCACTATGTCTCGAGGCGTCGTGCCGTGACAAACTTGGAGAAGCAGAAGGCTGTAGAGGCCGCATTTTCCTTCACATCAAAGAATCCGCACTGCATGATACGCATGACAGCCAACTTTGTCTCCCGCTGGTCATTAATGGTACTCCATAATTTGATCTTTTTTGTTTGAATGTCTGTTATTCTTAGTTCTTTTCTATGGTTTATTAATGGTTTAGTTTTTTGTAATTGGGAACCTTTGGGGGGTGTGGGGATTTCATGTATACTCCTTAAAAACTACGAAATTTCGTATTTCTCCCTCTAAAGTTCATAATATCATATTTCTCCTTGTGTGAGCATCAGAAGTAGAAAATTAACCCATTTGCCCTTGAAAACCGACGAATTAGAAGATTAACATTTTCTGAAACATGCTACATATTTTTATTTTTCTTAATGAAGGGTAAAATGGGTACTTATAAATTTAAAATGAATTTTAATAGAAAAAACAATACAATGAGTAGATTTTGTGAGATTTTAAAATTTACAAGGGTAAATATGATATTATGAACTTAAGAGGGGGAATACCTAATTTTAAAGTTTTTGAGAGGTATACATAAAATTCCTCCTATTTAGAAATTGAGTTTTAGTTGAACAATAATTAGTCCTAGCATGAGGTCTACATAAAGTGAATCTTCTATAGGTTGTGTATGTACCATGAAGCAAAATCAAGGGCAACTTAGCTTTAATTATGTGCAATTATTATACCCAAAACAAGAACTTATGCAGGAAAATCAAATGAAAGAGGTCAACAAATCTAGGATCAAAATTAAGTCCGGCTATTCTTCATCGATGACTCAAATGATATTTTTGTTGAGATAAAAAAGATGTTAAATTTTTTAATTTTAAATACAAAAAACATTCCAGTCAAATTTATCAACTACGAGATCAAATACTAGTTCTCAGTAACTCAAATGGTTGTCTAAAATTTATGAAGAATTCTAACAAACTAAATAGAATTTTATTTAAAAATGCAGAGATTCCCAATGGGCTTCTCATACAATCATCTCCCTCACAAGAAAAGCAAGGTTGTCCTGAAGAACTCATCTGGCAAAGAGTGGATCGGGTCATACAACACGGAAAGTAATAGCTATAGAGGCGTAATTTCGCTTGGGTGGACTCATTTTGCACGTGACAACCACCTCGAAGAAGATGATTATTGCGTGTTTGAGCTCGTGAACAGCACACATCTGGAGTTGCTTGTGCATATCTTTCGGGTTGTTGCGGAGGTGGTTCCTGCAGTATGGATCAAAAATAAGTAGCAGTTCATTTTGTTGGTGCTCCAGGTAGTTTGTTAAGGTACTGAGTTAAAAGTATCACTGTTAAAGGGTAGCTCTAGAATTGTATTTTTTTATCAACAGTATCAGTAGGAGATACAGATTACCAGTGTGTTTTGTTATATATATATATATATATACACACACACACTACTGGTTATCGCTTTTTGATGTGAGACAATTCCTAAGTACTGTGCACTTTAGTTTGGACTTTAGGGTTTTACAATACTGTTAGTAGTTCTTAACTGTGAGGATACTGGTACAGTGATACCAGATTTTTGGGGTTGTTGATCCTCTTAATTGTAGTGCTACTTAGTAAGAAGCAGGTTAGTAGAACAATGCATGGAGTATGGCTAATTTGCTTCCGGAAGCACTTCAACCGAAGTGCTTACGGGGTCATATTTTAGTATTTTATGTTCACACAACAAATCCAAACCGTTAGATGTTCAATCTATATTAAAATGTGCTTGGAGACCAAATTTTACATTTTTTGAAATTTTTTTACTATTTATTAAGCTGGTTTGAAAACCGCTGTTTTCAATGCTTCAGAAATTTAATAAAAACAGCGGTTTTCAAACCAGCTTAATAAATAGTAAAAAAATTCCAAAAAATGTAAAATTTGGTCTCCAAGCACATTTTAATATAGATTGAACATCTAACGGTTTGGATTTGTTATTTTCCGGAAGCAAATTAGCCATACTCACAATGCATGTATATTATCTGGGTAATCTAAAAATGGGCACTTGCTGCCTTGTTTTAAAAAAAAATTGTATTTTTTTTAATCATTTGTTATCTTTTTCTTTCTAGTCTGTCACTAACGTTGATGGGCTAATGCAGTATTGTTGAGTACCTGACTGTGTGGTAAAACTTGCGTAATAATTCATTTGATTATGAATTCGCATGGTTGAGTAGTAAATTATGTTTTCCCGAGCAAAATGTTATTTTTATCATTGAGATCACAAATCATTTTGGAATCTTACGAGGGGCATGAGCACCAATACTTTTTTTATTTTCCGAATAAATGAGATCATCATTTGTTATTATAAATAATAAAATAATTAAGAAGACGAATTTTCCGTATATAACTATTCTCCGCAATGTCCGAGGTTTTGCAGAGAAAATATAATGTTTCGATTCGGTCGGTTCAGTATATTCAGTTTTGAATTTTTTTTTAACCAAACTGAACCCAAGTATTAAATCAGTTTTAAAAAATAAACCGAACCGATTCATTAAACTGGAAAAATCGAACTAGTTCAATCTAAATCGGTTCAATTTAAAACCGATTAAATAGAAAATGTGTACTCCAAATAAATTCAAACTGTATAAAGAAAACAGACTAAGTGTAGAAAATTAGTTCAGGGTAGGTCCGATGCCCATTGGACCTACTTTGGTTCGATGGGTGTAATGACCATCCGATCAGCATCAAGATTCGTGTACTCTGCATCAAAAGTCGTGTGAGTATGTGTCAATTTCCGTGCGCACATATTTAATGCTAATCGTACGGTGCTAGATTTCATTGAACCTAAAAGTAGGTCCGATGGGCATCGGACGAACTCGTAGAAATTAAACAGCCATATTTCGCCACGTGTCAGTTCTTGTGCAATATACAATTCGTAATGCAGACATTCCTAAGGGCTGACATAAACTGTTATTGCATATTCACCCAAAATTAAAACTTAATTAAATATCACACCCCCTCTGTATTTAACACATTTTCGTATATCTACTTTGGATAAGACAAAAATTCAATTAAACTGTAGATTGGAATTGAATCAAAATATAAGTAGCGCATAAACTAATTTATCTTGTTCAAGCTTTCAGATTTTTCTTTTGTAGGCGGACTACTCAAATTAATGCCTAAGCTAAAGTGAACTAATATAAAAGAAGTTTAAGGGTCTATACCTAAATGTCTATTGATAAAAAATTAAAGGCAAATTCTTCTATGGACACAAGGACCTATTTGTAAAATGAGTCCTATTTTCATTTTCAAAGTTCAAACAGTCGATCCGACCGTTCAACATTATCTCCATATTAAAATGTACTTGGAGGTCAAATTTTACATTTTTTTGAATTTTTTTACTATTTATTAAGTATTTTACAAAATTCAATGGTCTGAATTTGACTAGTTTTTGTAAAATACTTAATAAATAGTAAAAAAATTCAAAAAAATGTAAAATTTGACCTCCAAGTACATTTTAATATGGAGATAATGTTGAACGGTCGGATCGACTGTTTGAACTTTGAAAATGAAAATATGTTCATTTTACAAATAGGTCCTTAAGTTCACCAAAGCAACTCTCAAAATTAAAAACTAAAAAGTTCTTTCCGAAACATTTTCTGATCAGTTGAACATTTACTATCTCACCCATATTTGTAATTTCAATTACTTAAACAAATATGCAGTAACGGGGGGGTGTAAATGTGAAAAACCGCGCATGCATAAACCTCAAAATGACAACGGATCTCCTTTTATAATTTCAAATACGAAGAAAAGAGAAAGGGGAAAGAACAAGAACAAGAACGCGCATAAACCTCACAAAGGTGATATCTTTTTGTATCATTTTCTCAAATTTACATATTCTTCGGTTTATTCTAAGCTAAATTGCACAAACCCCATCCCAATTCAGTCCTCCATGATCTAATTCTCTCTATTCGATCTCTGATTCAGTTTCAAATAGCAGAAAGGAAAAGGGGAAACAAAGAAGAAAAGGGCGCATAAACCTAAAAAAGGTAAGTATTTTTTTATATTGTTTTCGTACCACAAATTGAATCTTTCCAGAGCTAAATTGCATAAACCTAATCTCAATTCAGTCCGATATGATCTAATGCTCTCTATTGTATCTCTGATTCAGTTATTTCGTGCGATTTTCGAACTATTTCAAATGGGATTTATGTCTTCCGATCTGATCAAGATGGATTCTTCTTCTTCTTGTACTACTACTACTACTTCTTCTACTTCTTCTTCTTCAGGGTTCGTGCAACGAGTGGTGAAAATAGCGAAGTTTGTTTCGACGCGCATCAGATATCCTCGGTAAGGGTTTATGTGAGGTTCTGCTTTTAATTTAAGATGCATTGACCACACCTAATTTTAGCCTCAGAGATTTTTTTAATTATGCCAGTATCCCAATTTTCCCCATAACTTGGTCTTGTGTAGTTGTTGCTTTCTTTAGTTTTGTATCGGTACATACTACATAGGCATATTTCCCACTATCTTGAGCTGCATGAGCAATTGATTGATGATTTGCTTAGTTTCTGTTTTATTTGTTAGATTAATTCCTCGTTAGATTTATAATTACTTTGACAGAAAGCAATATGCATCTCATGTTTTGACTTGACTTGATTTATTCAGTTGTTCTTTTTGTTGACTTGTTTATTTTTCGAATGTTTATTGAGTTACAGTTGAGAGTTAAGGCATTGATATTGAATTAATTCTATACATTTGACAGTAATTGACTATTACCTTATTAGCTTTGGATGATCTTCATTTCCTTTTTTTAGTAATTTTAGGATCTCTCTCTTTTGTAGGTCTTAATGTCTTATTGTTGGAATAGTCTTCTCTTAGTCTAAGTAGATTCTATAGGATAATATCTCATATTTGTTTTGACTTGATAATTATATTGTAAGCAATCATGCTATAATCCCTGGAAAGAAGTTTTTTTTTTTTTTGTCCTGATTTGTACAAATGCACATCTCTGTTTATGTATATTTTTTTGGTAATGGAGTACAAATTATTTTTACTCAAGATAGGAAATAACTATCCATTCCATAGGCAAACCCAATGTAGTCAACAGTTGTTTTTAGCATTTTAGTACATTTTATATTCATGTTTAATCCCCTATGTGGTTTTTTCGATTTTAATTGGTTCCTTCTCAAAACCCACACTAATTTGTAATAAAAACCTTCTTTTTTGTCCAAATTGTTGCATTCACGTAAGCAGGTGTTACTTCCTCTTCATCACATAATCAGACTCGACAGACGCTACAATTCAAAAATCTACACAGAGTAGACTGGGAAGAAGAAAGACCAAAAATAGGAAATATTTTAAAAAATGGGGTCAGAGGATAGAGTTATTACCATCAGCTTCTCTGATCCCGATGCAACTGATTCTGATACTGACCCCGGTGCGGATTCCTTTCCCATACGCAAGCCCAAGAAGTTCACAAAAACATTTGTGATTCCTAAGTCAATCGCCAGCCAAAGCCAAAGCCAAAACCAAAACCAGGTAGCAATTTTTGTTATATTTAGCTCATTTATTTGTTCCTTGTTGTTTAATTATGTACTAATTGAGATCATACGATTGGTGTCGAAATTATTCTCAGATTGATGAAGACGAGGCTGAAGAGGAGGCCCCCCCAGTAATTTATGAGGACAAGGATTCTGACGAGGAGGCTGAGGCTTCTGAAGATGCCATGGAAGCAGATGAAGAGGAGCCTGGAAATGTCATAGTTGCCCCTCAGTTCTCTGATGGAAGTGAGGTCATGAGTGACTAAGGAGTTCTGTGCACATCATTTTATATTTACATGAGGCGCTAAGTTTTGGTTGTTCCGTCTATCTACATGGGGATTTTGTAGAACGAAGAGAGGTGGTTTGTGTTACCTTCAAACCAAGAGAGGTGTAATGTTGAAGGGATGTTTCTTTAGTTTGTGTATTATCTGTTTTTTGACTTAGCAGGCAAAGCAATTTTGACATTTATCATTTAACACAAGAACGATGAAGATGTGTTGTTGATTTATTCTTTTTAGCAGGTTAATCCGCATGTTGCATGTTCTATTTAGAACGTTGCGTATTTTATTTTTTGTGGACTGGAAATTTGGAATGGGATGATGACTCATTCTTTAAAAAATAAAATTAGTGAACATATTTGTCTTCTTTTCTGTTTTGATTCTGTTTTGCTTTCTCCAGTTTTTATTGACTGGATAGTTGTTAGCAGCTTTTATGTAGATAGATTATTAAATTTGAATTGAAAAATTATGATTATAATTTCTTGCATCTTTTATTTTTATCTTGACTTCTGATATGGATAGTATATGTGACTGAAATCTCAATTTTTAGGTACCCATCAGGCCATCACTATCACTTTCTTTGATCGTTCTTTATATTGGCAACTCCACGTTTGATCAAATTTTCAGTACAGAGTCGGTTTATGTCTCCGCAATAGGTTCTTACTATTGAAGACAATTGAAGCAATCGAAGCCAAGCATATGTAAGTTGGGTTATAAGAAGACAATTGAAGCCAAGCATTGTGGGGTTATCAGTCTTCTGATCAGGCAGTTCAAGAGGTAGTTTCTGTATCAGGAGTCTATGTAGTCAAGTGAGTGGTACCATCTTGTTTTGATTGTTTAGGGGCTAGGACATATGTTGGTGTTATCACTAATTCCACCTTGAATTACTCAAATATACTGAAATTTCTTGTATCCATCTTATGCCACTTCTAAAAATGTCCAAATTATAATCAAATTGACATTCCTACTAAAAAGAACCGATTATGCACAAATACCCAAACTTATACACATTTGCAGTAAATAAACAGATCACAGTTCACATGAGCCAAAACCGGGGACAATGGAATTTAAGCAAAAGGCAAGAGATTTCACAAATTAGCAAGATTAGAATACACCCACTTGGCCATTTGATGCAAGAGTTGGCTTTGGTATCGGTTCAACCTGATGAGAATGATATACCGAAATGGATGGAAAAAGGATGAACAATACACAGTTAAATCATTTTATAAAACTATGATGGAAGGACCACAAATAAAACACACATAAGCTCAATCTGGAAAATATGAGCACCAACCCGAGTCACTGTGTTTATTTGGTTAATGCTGAGGAATCAAGTTTTGACAATTGATAATTTGAAGAGAAAAGGATGGATTATACCGAATATATGTTATATGTGTAGAATATATGTTATATGTGTAGAAAGGATGGATTATTCCGAATATATATTATACCGAATCAAGTTTTGACAATTGATAACTGGTTTTTAGAGCGCCAATCCAGTACCAGAGTTTTCTGGTACGGTCAGTCGTCACAAAGCCAACTGGTAACTGGTTCTTAGAACACCAGTTCAGTACCAGTCTTACTGGTATGGACCAGATCAGCGTTTTCAGATAGAGATACTACAACCTAAACTCAACTGGTAACCGGTACCAATCAGGTACCCGTGCCTTCCCTTCTAATCATGGTGGTATAGATGTAAAAGTTTTCTTGTTTTAATTACTTTCTTTCATTTTCACTTTGGCATTTAGCTTTCCTTTTTAGGTTATAGTTTATATTTATCTATTTTACTTTCATTTGTAGTTTCATTTTCTTGTTTTCTTTTTTAGGACCTTATGTAAATAAAGACACTACTTGTGTCTATCATAAATGAAAAAGGAATTTGAGGGCTTTGACCCTCATCTTTCATTAAAAAAAAAAAAATAGTCAAATGCAAACATGTTATTTGTGACTCTCAATACAAAGAAAATTGTTGACATGCATATATGCTAAAGATAAAAAAAATATTGGAACCCGCCACTTTATTAATTTGAAAATTCGTAAGAATTTGTCAAATGGTTGTGTGGAATAAAAGATATACATGTCTAGTATTATTGATATAAACACCTAGCAGTATACATAAAAATATCGACCTAGAGCTAGATGCTAAGCACCGACATTTTTATTAATATTCAAAATTAAATACAAATTATTAATTATAGCCAGCTTAGTTAGGTATTTTAAAAATACCCAAACGGTCAAAAAATTTGCCGGTCAGGATTAAAATTAAAACCGGCCAAAAAATAGCCGATTGAGAATTTGTTTTCTGTTTCAGACCCTATAAATACCCCTCTTTCTCTCTCCTCCCTCTTACACCTCACTTAAAATCACATAAGAGAAAGAGAGAAAGAGAGAAACCTATACATTTAAATTAGTAACCTATATATTTAAATTAGTAACTTGACAACTGTTTACCATTTACCAAAATGTAGTTTGTTGGCCATGTCAATAATTATTTCATTATACTGTGGTGGGAAGTTTTTGACTAATATATATGGAGTTTATTACTCCAAAGAGACAATTAATTCATTCATGGTTGATGATGATACCTCAATTTGGAACTTGAAGTATATGATTTACGAATATAGTGTTTATAATCCAGAAAGGTGGAACTTAAAATTGGTAGCCCGAGTGAACGTTGGAATACCCCGAACCTATACCAAAAGTCCGATATTAAGTGATGCTGCATGGAGAGGCTTGTATAGGCGGTTAAGACCAGTGATAAGTATAGATGCATGCTTCTTGTCTGGGCAGTATGAGAGGAGGCTTTTGATAGCTTGCGGCTATGATGCCGAGAACCAATTGTTGTCTATAGCATTTGCAATTGTGCAAAAGGAGGATGGTGAGAATTAGAGTTTTTTCTTGTAGTGGTTGAGGAATGAAATGCTTGGAGCTGATAGATTCGTCTGTGTTATATCGGACCAGTACAAAGGGATAAAATCTGCACTGACAGTAGAATACAGATGGTCTCCATAACTTATTTATTTAGATGCAGCTTTGAGAATTATTTTATTTGCAATTTGTGTGGATTTTATTTATACTAAGTTATGAATTAGTTGAATGTTAGTTTTTATAACCTTACAGTTTTTTACCATATTCAAAAATTAATTATGAGATTTCTATAAAACTAAAAATTTGGTTCTTTTAATAAAACTGTAGAGAAACATCAAGTCTACATGCATGCCAATTTTTGTGATTTATTGATGTATTTAACTGGATCAAAATCTTGTCCAAAGGCAGGGGCAAAATAGATAATTTGCCATTCTAAATAGATGAACTTAAAAAATACATTAAGATTCAGTCACAATGTTACATCCAAGCTATAACAGAATCACTAAATTAATGAAATATGACATTATAGTAGCAATAGACTTTATAGAGTAAATTACAACACAACAATCACTAGTAATCATAATCCTTAGTAGGCGGCTCTGGATCAGTGACAACAAACAAAGTGCTAGCCTTACCGGTATAAATACACAGAACAAACTCATCGTCTGATGTTGGAGGCTCTGGAACAACCTTCTTCTTTTTTAAACCATAGCCATAGAGGTTTTCCACAAAGTCATAATCTGAAATTTCATACCGAATAGGCCGTCTAAGAAATTCCTCCATCAGACATATTTGACAGTTATTTTTATCACGACATACTTGATAGTTTTTTTCCTCTCGTTTTTACCTCGATCACTAATTGACCATCCTCTCGATACGCCACGATAAGACGATCTACATTGGTTGCTACTGTTCATCCTATTGTCACTCGGAAAATCGCCTCCGAAATCACCCTTTTCGCCTCAGAAATTGCCTTATCTTTCTCTCTCTTCCTATCTATCTTTCTCTATTTTCCTTATGTGATTTTGAGTTAATTGTGAGAGGGAGGAGAGAGAAAACGAGGTATTTATAGATTCTGAAACTAATTTTAATCCCGGCTGATCATTTTTTAGCTGGTTTGAGCATTTTTAAAAATAACTAGCTAAAGTGGGTATAATTAATAATTTATATTTAATTATGGATATTAATAAAAATGTCGGTGCTGACTGCTGAGCGTAAGCGTAGACTAAGCATGTGACTGTGATCCCAATGCATTTTTTCTTTTCGGAATAAATGAGACCATTATTTGTCGTTATAAATAAAAAAATAATTAAAAAGTGGAATTTTGAATATGGAAGTTGGTATATATGGTAGTAGAAAATAAAATATTTAGTTTCCGTCTATTAATTATGGAACTCAATTATTTCTTTAGATTTTAGATTTTGAGTTGTTTTGTTGAGCACGAGTACGTAAACTGCAAGCAATGCCCAATATGCCTTGCTCTTCTCCTCTCGTTTATTTTATTTAAGAAATAAAATGCCTTAGATAAATGGTATGAAAATAAATAATATAAAAAAAAAATCGAAATTTAGAAGAGTTGGGATTGAATTTTTTTTGCCTATAGACAATTTCAGTTAGCAAAAGAAATTAAGAAAAATTTAGGGTCGATATTGAAAACTATGGCTCCATCTAAGGTATCTATTTAAAATTCGAACATATCAAATATTATCCATTCGTATTTGAATTCGTAATTAGATATTTGTTGGATAATAGATATGAATTCGGATATTTGCGATCCCTAAACTGATACAAATAAAAATGTTTTTCTAGCTTTTAAGTCATAAGCAAATACAGCTTTTATTTGGATCGTATCTTTTTTAAGATTCGGATCTGTTTTAGAGGCCTATATAATCACTTTGATTTTATCTTTGAAGTATAATATAAAGTTTTATTAACTAATTTTAGATCTAATTACTGAACTATATCTACTAATTTTTCATTTTTTTATTAATATTTATATTTTCTGATATATTTTGACTAATAATATAATGTTAATTGGTAGTTTTATATTAACATATATTTTTAACCAATAAATTTGTTATGAAAATACTATATAGTTACTTTTTACAAATATACATATAAGAGTTGAACCATGGTGTTCTTAAGCTCCACCAAGCTCTTTAGTAGCTTAACTTCAAAGAACAAATTCAAACCGTTGAAACCAATCTACTTCATACAAGTGATGCATTTACATCTGCTTTAAATTTATAAAACTTCACAAGTGAGTCATCAATACAAAGCATGTTCATATGCTTATCACCAAGGGATTTGCAGATGAAAAATCTTTGTATGGCAGAATTTTTTTTATAGCGTCACATCTTTTGACTAAATGATCCTTAAATTGTGAATTTGTGATGGCTAACCTAGTTTTCTAAAGCAGCTTGCTGCTTTCAAAGGACTACAGTTTCAAACATGCAGAAATTTGAACTTGAGAGCTACTACAGAAGACCTATTATATGAGTCCGACTCTGCTGCTTTTCCGAAAAAAAAGTAGGAACCTGCTTTTCCGGATCCAACCATTCAAATTCGTCGAGATTTGTGCATGAAAAAGTTTCTTTATCGGGATACGTAAATGAAAAAATTTGAATGGTTAGATCCGGAAAAGCAGCAGAGTCCATTTCCTATTATATAGGTATACTTAACCTTAAGCAGGCAAAACAGAGAACCTTACATAAGCATCTATACAAAACCTCTGTTGCCACTTGCCCTAGCACAGCCTTAATAGGCAAATATGGAAGTTATACTTAAAATGACCGAAATTTTATAGCATCCGGCCCAAACTCAATTCAAGTCATACAATCATTTTTGCAAGAATTCCAAATATATCCAACCCGCTAAACAATCCAACGTGCTGAAGGCTTTGTAGCAGAATTGAGTATGTATATGGCCCGTTAGATAATCCAACAGGTCTATTTAGCGGGTTGGATATATTTGAAATTCTTGCAAAGATGACTATATCCTTTGAATTGAGTTTGGACCAGATGCTATAGATAAAAATTTGGCTTAAAAGATTCTAGAATAGAAAAAAAAGAGGCGAAACATAGACCATCTATAAACAAAAAGCCCTAGCAGAGTTGCCCAACCAGCAACCTTCATCACATAAGCAACAAAATGGCAATAGCATGAAATTCACAGAATCTTTCAAGCTCTGGCCTGGCTCTCCAGAACCATATTAGAGAGAGAGACAGAGAGACAGAGAGACAGAGAGACAGAGAGAGAGAGAGACTACGAGAACATTAAGCTTTAGCATTCTTCCTAGCTCTAGATGCTGCCCGCATCTGCACTTTGGAAACCCTGAAAATGTGGATAAGAAATTCGGACGATTTCACAAGCTCAAAAGCACAATAGTCTTCTTCTTCTAGAGAGTTGTCACATACAAATGAAGACCATCCTCTCGACAGCCGGTCTCTTTCAGATATATGTGGGATGAATGCAGTAGACCAGGTTTTACTGTTGGCTGAAACACGCAAAATAACCTCTGTTTTGCTGCGTGGCAGATACTTTCTTGAAAACCTCATAGGGAATCTCTGCATCCGAATAATATACTACAGTTAGATTTCAGAAATAAGCATGCATGCCCAGGGACAGAACTAGAAAAAATAGATGGGGGGCTGAAATGCAAAATGCAGAATGCATATTATGAATATGTGAACCCAAGTCTCCACAACAACAAAATAGAATTCTGACCACTAGGCTACAAACACACATTTAATATTTTACAGGGGAGCTGAAGTGTACAAAAACTATTTTAAAAAAAGAAATTTCAATATATATGATTAAATTTTTTAAAATCATGGAGGTGGCTAAGCCCCCCTGGTGTGACTTATGGTTTGCCCCTGTGCATGCCACCAGCAATGGCAAAGATACCAGATTCACTAGACCATCCCAGTATTGTAGTACCAGTATTTGTTATCTTTGTTGGTGGTGCATGCAGATGCAATGTTCGTCTACATTTTATTTCATCCTTTGAGTATTTTGATGCATGTGTAGACTGAAAGAAAATTGGGTCCAATAAAGACCACATTGCATCTCAATTAGAGACAATTCTAGAATTAACAAACAATTGAATAACATCAGAGCCTATGATACCACTTGTGTGGTGCAAACTGGAGCAAAGTTGCAACCCAGGAATAATGTACTGCTCACCATAATTCATATCAAACAGCAGTTCAAAGGGTATGCATGCCTCAACAATAACTCTTTCAATATGCTTATTATTGAGGCAAACAAATAAAGAAGCATGCAGTGTACCCATATTCACACTTGGAACTTCTTTTCTTTCTTTTTCTCTTCCTGGCAAATAGAAGGGCAAAATCAGAGTAATAGTGGATATTGATATGACGTACTTGGCATATCAGCCTGAAATCTATTTTATCAACAATGATTCATAAGCTGAAGGATAGCAATACCCCTCCTCGTAAATTGTAGTATGATTAAAGATTTTAAAGATGACGATGACCATTCTGACCTCAATAATTGACAGCTGTATTCCCAAGATATATCTGTGAATATACTTTTCACATTGCATCATTGTCATACAATTCTAAATCAAACGGTTCATATTCAATAAGTTGAATACAAGCACTACAACAGGATGGAGATATCACAACAAAAAAATTCATTAAAATTTCTACAAATTTGTGGCACAAAATATTTTATTACCATGATTCAAAATCGTTGCCATGTTGTTGCAAAATCTAAGTGTAGCAATACATCATTGCAAGCAACATTATTTTTTTTTATTATTTAGTGTTTTTAAAATAATTCATCCAGCATAATATATAATTACAACGAACTTAGAGGTTGCAATCTAAGTAGTTGGACAATTAAACAACAAATAAAATTTTAATTTTAAGAGTGTCCAGTATAGTAAAAAAAATATGGACGGTTATTATTGATTTCATCTGATAGCTGTTATTTGATTAGAAAGTTCTGACGAGGATATGATTGTCAATATACATCTAACACTGAACAATATATCCCGATAAGAATCATAATTGGCTAAAAAGGAAACATTAGAAAGTTCTATTTATAAAATTTGTAACCAAAAAGTGTAACTGATTATGTTTAGTTTCCCAATATTGTCCCTAGTTTATCTATTGGTCAAAATGGATTTTCAAATTTTATTGCTCTAAAATGTGGTGCATTGGAGCAAATCTCCAATTTTAAAATAGTATATGATATTAATCAGAAGAGCAGCCACTGAACAGCCAGCAGAGGATGCGTCAAAAAGAATCCATGCCAAAAGGACTCAGTTCCCTGCTCATATCAACTGCATGTGTAGAAGATTCTGGCAATCCCTTGTCCTTAATAGGATGCTTAGAGCGGTCAAACATATTCTCTGCTTCAGGTGTGACTAACAAAGCAGTCACTCGTTTTGCTATATGTTTCGCCTTTCAAAATATTGCAAGTTCAGAAGTTAATCTGTTGCTGTGAATACTTGTGGTAGTACCCAAACTTCATCATTATTATAATAACATATATACAATGGGATGGAAAATTAAAATATTTGCCCCTTGTGCACTGATCATTATTTTAGATGCATTGCAAAATTATGAATTTGGTGTAGTGAACTTATGGCCTCTCGTGTTTGAAAAATAATCAATTTAAGTAAAATAAACAAGACGAGAGCTAACCAATCTCCTCCAACTGCTGTATACATGTGATGCCTTCAAACGAATTACAAAGAAAGGATTCTCTGAAGCAAAGGAATGTGCAGCCTCTCGCGCCTTCAGCTTCTCCTTTTCTGTCACTGTACTGCTTTTGCTCCTATATGATGCTTTCTTGTGCTTTCTTGTTGAGGTTTCAACAACATTCATCCCTGCATGATATAAAAGGGATTACATACAGAATATCGAGTTCCAGTCGAAAAAAATAAAAAATCAACCTGTTTTCTTTATTGCAATCTAAGTGTTGTAGGGTTTAGTGCTGTTATAAGAAATGTACCAGGCATGACATACAAGTGCAGATGGACCATTGTAATGCCAACAAAAAAATTGAATCAAATATAAGATACTGCAAGTCAAAACAAAGCAAAAACAAATTGGGTCAGGATCCATTGACAATAACTTTATCTTGACAACATTAACAACCGTCAAAAATAACTTATATATTTTTTAAATCCAACAAGTAAAATAAATCTATACTGTATAAATATCATATACATAACAATAATGGAATTTTATGCAAATTTTACCATTCATCAAATGACATGAAATTTGCAACCTGTCCATATTTAACGGTATTTGATGGAACATCAAATGATATTCGAACTGCATAAAAATTGATACACAACCAATCTATAAGGAAAACAACATGTCAAGACAAGCTTTTGTCAAGGATCCCCATCCAAATAAATAATGGGTTAACCAGTACGTAACTACTAGGTTGTGACTAAAATCTGGCTTCTTTTGACATGAATAATAGTAATATATCCAACTAATCAAATTCAAAGATTTAATTCATTTCCTACTACCCCAATTAATTAACAAAGTTAAGGGTAATATTTCCATGCCTTTACTTTTCAGCTGATCTCCCAACTCGTCTTGACCAAAAGCAAGCTTTCTCGGCTTAAGCTGACCCTTTCTCCCTCCACTTCCACTACCACCATCCCAATCTTCCTTTTCACAAGCTGTCTTGTCAAATATCAGCACAGTGAAGCTCATGCAACCATTGTACCGAAATATCAACAACTCGTGCTCCTTCAAGGAATGGTCTCGTGCAAATTTTGACCACCCTGCATTGAAAAACACACCAGTTGTAGTTTTCTCAAGCTCTGTGTACCATGTCCGTCCAGTGGGGCCCTCAAGGGATGCGGTCATAGTTGGTGGGTCAGATGAGGAACTGGCTTTTTTTGTCATATCCTCTTGTAAATTTTTCACGAAATTGGGGGGGATTTTCTGTATATGGAATAAAATGGTGATGAAATATTATGAGAAAGTGTGTGTTATTTTAGTCAAGGGAAGATGTTACTTTGTCAAATTTCTGATGGATTCCATGATTTAATGTTCTCTTCAACAAGACATTTATAAGAAAATCTGGTGTAAATTCTGTGAGATGATTTGCACAATTATAGCATCCTTCTCATATCGTACTGTGCTAATCAAATTTTGTACTGTTTTTTTTTTTTTTTTGAAAACCTGGCAGCAGCTTGTACTGATTTATAAGCCTAGTGTGCACAAACTGACCTGCAGGTGCGATTTTGTTGACACAGTAACCATTTTGGGACGAATACATCCAAAATAAAAACAAAAAGGAAAATGCATAGATTGTGAAAAACGTTTATAAACATAACTCCTTGAAAAAAAATAAAGTAGATGCACTAAATAGAAAAGCAAAATACAGATTGACACCATTATAGTCCATTACACGAAAGAGGGGAAACTAATAGTGGAGGTTTTTCACCTAAACCCCTTACCTCTTACCTCTCCGTGATCGGAGTGAATGACCGTGACATGAGACTCGGCTATTAAAAGATAGCTAAAAAATTTACCCTTTACGACCGCAAAAGGTTTAAGGAGGAAAAAACCGGGAAAAATAAAGAGATCACTTGCCATGCGTTGTGTGAAGTCTCCTCCAAGGACTTTGAAGAAATGGGGGTTTGGCCTCTTCACCTCCGTCCAATCTACATCATCTATCTCCACTACTGGCTCCGCCATTGGGGTTTGTGTGTGTGTCCCTGTCAGAGACAGATAGAGAGAGGAGGGAGAGCGACGGAGCGGAGGTGGAGAGATTAGAAAACAGGAATCCGTATCCCCTCGGTGGAATTAGAAAATCCAGACCGTTCTTTTAACTCTAACACGAATCTCTGACCCAACTGGAATTAAATCCAGACCGTTCTTCTCTAATGTACCCGAGGGATACGGATCCCGCAAATAGAGGGGCTCGTCTTTCAATGGCGCCAAGAACTAAATGTATCATTTTTTCCTCACATGAGAGAACTACGGACGTTTACGAATAAATATTTCTTTCTCTATGATCAGGGTCCCACTTCTGTATTGCTGAGATCGAGAAAGTAGATAAAAGTAATTCATTTATGGAGAATTTTTTTTCTCGTTTAAAGTACTAATATTAAGAATTCTCACACAAGTACACAACGATGGAGGTAAAATTTTAAACTAAAAAAATAATGTACTCAGTGGAGCAATTAATATTTACTTTATGGGGTCAAATAAATTTGTTTATAATAAATTTATCTAAAATTACTTACAAATCAATATGAAAGTTTTGAAAACTCTTATTTTGTCGCATGCACAAAGATGCATAAAAATGATGAATCATGTACAGATTAAAATTCATACATGATTCATCCCTTCTGATATATTAAAATTTATATATGGTTAATTTTTTTTATATATCAAAAGAGCTTGGTATTAGAAAATACGTTGGAGATTTTTAATAGAGCTTTTAAATTAATATAAGTATGAACCCTAAATTAAAGTACATAATTCACCCTTTAGATTCAGATGGTATTATCCATTGATATCTTACTTGTTTATACTTCAGATTCAGATTTGTATGCAACGCTCGAATAAATTTACCACAACTGGAGAAGGCTTGAAGATAGGAATTCATATCCTCTGCATTAACGGAACGTGCGTTAATAGATCTGAACCGTCCAATTGAGATCCACACTAATATTTAAGGCCCCGTGCATCATAGGCATGAGCCAGATTGGCTCTGATCCTGATCAAATGGCCGAGATACGTTAAACTCAAAAAATTCTCTTTTGAGTTAATTCAGAAGATGCAGACTCTTGAAGATAGAGACCTTCGGCCTTTGGGTAATCAAGCACTCGACTCTGAGTTTACGCAATCTGATTTGTTGTTTTAGAACTACTAGTCTACTGGTCCACTGTGTGACTCTGTTACTCGGAAGACGTATGTTAGTACGAAATAAATTTGCTTTTACAGGAATATGTTATTCCGATTTCAAATTTTTTTATGTACAAATCTTGAAGAAGAAATTTTTTTTCTTATGCGAATCTCAACGAAAATCAACAATTGGAATCGAAATAACATGTTTTTGTTATTTTTTTGGAATAATAACATATTTATTTCCATATTAGTATCTCATGGACATTCTACAAAATTTCATTTTGTCTTACTTTTATTAAACAACTCCGAATGACACTTACAACATATTCTACGACTTCTATGTTTTGAGTTTTTCCTGAATCAGTACACAACATGGTCAAAATCAATGTTTTAAAATGCGGTTTCTATGCGGTATGCGGAAGGCCACCGCATACCGCATATACGGTATGCGGCCGCATATGCGGATTTTTATGCGGATTTTAAAATGAGAATTAATATATATATAAACAAGTATGCGGTAATATGCAGTATGCGGTAATATGTGGTAATATGCAGTAATATTCGGTATCATACAAACAAATATGCGGTAATATGAGGCCGAATATGCGGTAAAAATATGCGACCGCATATGTGGAACCGCATATTAGATCGCATATTGATTTTCTATGCAGTTGCCAACCGCAGGGCACATGAACCGCATTTTGTTACATTGGTCAAAATGATGTGCTAATGAGGTGATTATTTTTTGAGATTTCTGTTATTAATTAGTCGGGCATAATTTTATGTGTCATTAATAGAATAAAAAAGGAATTTGAATTATGTTATTTTATTTATGGGCTTAGGGTCTTTTGAGGAAGTGATTAAGATTTAAAAGTCATTGGGAAGCAGAAAATGTAGTGTTAATGTTTAGGTGAACTTTAGATGATACTGTGAAACTCATTTTGTAATAGAGTTTTTGAAATTTTAGGAAAATTATATGTTTGAGTTGAGTTATCTCCTCAGGGGCGGACCCAAATGATTCCAGGGTGGCAGCTGTCCTCCTGGATTTTGAGTTTTAGTGGAGATTTATCGGTCCCGACCAACTTTGCCTTCTTCTGAAAAAAATTTTGCCTCCCTCTGGACGTTTGATTTGTAATTCGGATTAAAATTGAAATAAATTTGTTGAATTTTGATTGGTAATTAGAATTATAAGTCAGAGCATCAGAAATTACAAATCAAAGCATTAAAAAGTATAAGTTAAAATATTATTTTTTATCGAGTACCTAAATGGTTAATGGATTTAAATCCGATTCGATATTTTTTTGCCTCCCTGACGAAAACCCTGGATCCGCCCATGTATCTCCTCTTTATTCTCTGTTGACTTTGCTTCTTAATGAGTGATAATTAGTTAAACTTACTAGTGTCTTTGTGTATCTTCTTAACCAAATGATGTCACCAAATAAGAAAAATCATCTTTTCGTAAATCTATTTTTTGTCATTTGATAATTTGACAACTTAAAATTCTAATGTCACCAAATAATGTGCTTATTTAGAAAATTTGAAACTAAAAAAATTGCATAAATTTACCTAGCATCCATAAAAAAAGAGTACTAATTATTGTTCAAGAAGTGATTGTCTGATGGCCGCTTGGGAAGTAGTACGAAGATATATTATTCATGTGCACAAATTTTAATATTCGGAAAAGGATGAATCATGTACTTTAAATTTGTACAAAGTTTATACTTATTTTAATTTAAAAACTCTATTAAAAATCTCCAACGTACTTTTTAACTTTTTAATACCGCGCTACCGCGCCTTTTTGATACATCGAAAGAAGTTAACCATTTAAAATCTGTGAAGTCAGCTTACTTCACTGCCCCCTCATCCAATCATTCAAAATGATGTGAAGCATTTAAAGAGGTGCATAGGGGACATTTATCACCGGGGAGAATGAAAGAGGAAGGGAGTTAGTCTTACAGAATGCCGAGATTTTTATTAATACCCTAAAAAAAAAAAAAATAATAAAAATACCCTCATTTTGAAAAAAAATTTAAAAATGCCCTAACCGCCCGTTCACTGGGCGGTTCACCCTACCCACCAAACCGCCCCTTCACTGGGCGGTTCTCTTGCTCTACCCAACCGCCCAGTGGCGGGGCGGTCCAGGTGAAATTTTTTTTTTTTTTTTTTTTTTATAGAGATTTGAGAGACAATATGAATGAAATTTAACAATAAAAATTTTAATATTTGCTAGATTACTTCTTTTGATGTATAATCCGACATTTTTAAAAATACCCAAAGTTAATAAAAGATTAATAAAAATGCTCAGACCCATTCAACTTTTATTAAAAATGTCCAACCCGGCCGGTTCCTTGAATTTTTTTTTTTTTGAGACAAATAACTAAAATGCTGAAATATAACACTAAAAAATCGAATTGTTTTTTTAAATATTTGCTAGATTACATTTTTGATATATAATTAGCATATTTATATAATGAACTTGTAGAATACTAATTTTTATTATTTTTGGAATTTTTTTACTATTTTTTATGATTTATGAAAGATGGCACAAAATAGGCCCTATTCATACGTAATTTTGCGTAATTTACCGTATTTTTAATTCAGCATGATTTTTGTAAAAACCAACGTTGGTTTGCTAATTTTTTTTTAATTATAAATCAAAAGAAGTAATCTAACAAATATTAAAAATGTCGGATGAATAGTTAGCAAACCAACATTGGTTTTTACAAAAATCATGCTGAATTAAAAATACGGTAAATTACGCAAAATTACGTATGAATAAGGCCTATTTTGTGCCATCTTTCATAAATTATAAAAAATAGTAAAAAAATTCCAAAAATAATAAAAATTGGTATTCTACAAGTTCATTATATAACTAATTTACTGAGCTACGTAGATTGGAGAATAGAAATGAAAATCTTAATCAGAAACTTCAACTGAAGTTTTGAGGCCCTTCTCTTTGTTTTTTGGCGATTCTGAATTTGAAAAACTAGCAAAGCAGTACGAACGCATGCGCATTTTCACAAGCTTTCCGAAAAGTGGTCATTTGCTGAAATCGGACACTCGAGCGCCGTTTTATGGCCGTTTAAAGTTTCGTCGTCGTTTTTCGCCTTTTCAGTGAAAATATCATCCCAATTCATACGTAATTTAGCGTAATTTACCGTATTCTAGCATAATTCTACATAATTATTGTAATTTCAATTAATTTAGTGTAATTCAGCATAAATTAATATAATTTCAAGTAATTTAGCGTATTTTAGTATAAATATGCTAATTATATATCAAAAATGTAATCTAGCAAATATTTAAAAAAACAATTCGATTTTTTAGTGTTATATTTCAGCATTTTAGTTATTTGTCTCAAAAAAAAAAAATTCAAGGAACCGGCCGGTTTAGACATTTTTAATAAAAATTGAATGGGTCTGAACATTTTTATTAATCTTTTATTAACTTTGGGTATTTTTAAAAATGTCGGATTATACATCAAAAGAAGTAATCTAGCAAATATTAAAATTTTTATTGTTAAATTTCATTCATATTATCTCTCAAATCTCTATAAAAAAAATAATAAATAAATAAATTTCACCTGGACCGCCCCGCCACTGGGCGGTTGGGTAGAGCAAGAGAACCGCCCAGTGAACGGGCGGTTTGGGGTAGGGTGAACCGCCCAGTGAACGGGCGGTTAGGGCATTTTTAAATTTTTTTTCAAAATGAGGGTATTTTTATTATTATTATTTTTTTAGGGTATTAATAAAAATCTCGGTACAGAATGGGCAGAGAGAGAGACCTAGAGAGGAATTCATATCCTCTGCATTAACTCAAAAGAGAATCTTTTGAGTTAATAAATCTCGACTGTTTGATCTGTTTTAAGATTCGTGCGAACTAGATGTGCACTAATATTAAAGGGCCTCCTATTTTATAGACACGAGTCGGATTGGCTCCGTTTAAAATCAGATAGCTGAAATTCATTAACTCAAAAGATTCCCTTTTGAGTTAATGCAGAGGATACCGATCCCCTAGAGAGTGGGGCAAAGGGACGGGACTGTCGCAACCGTACGGCGTAGGTGGCGGAGAGAACAGAGCGTGGGAGTAGGGATGACAATTTCATCAAAATCTGCTCCTATTTTCAAAAGGCATTTGCTTCGGTGGACATGAGAATCTACTTGTAAAATGAATATATTTTCATTTTACAAGTAGATTCTCATGTCCACCGAAGCATCCCTCTTTTCAAAATATAGAAACATATTTCCGAGATTTTTATATATAAGAAAATAAATAAATAAAATATTAAAAATAAGAAACTGTTCACCAGAATTTTAAAACTAAGAAGGACGCCACTCGGGATGGCGTCCCTCAGGGACGCCATCCCAGAAAACGTCCCGTGAAAAAAAAAAAAAAAAAAAAAAGGGACGGGACGCCATCCCAGAAAACGTCCCGTAAAAAAAAAAAAAAAAAAAAAAAACGGGACGGGACGCCATCCCAGAAAACGTCCCGTTAAAAAAAAAAAAAAAAAAAAAATTTCTGCTGTGTTCAATCAGAAATCCAATAATTTTGATCAGATTCAAAATTTATTTTAGAGAAAATGGCTACATGGATTTTTGTGTTCTTTATATCAAAATAAAGGTATGAAAGTCTAGTTTCCAGATAATATAATTTCTCTATACAAAAATATTACAACAGATTGGTACAGTTTTAGCGATTAATTGACAGAGGTCAGAATTCAGAAAAGCTGAAATTCCATTGAGCAGTCCTATAATTTTGATCAGATTCAAAATTCATTTTAGAGAAAATGGCTACATGGATTTTTGTGTTCTTTATATCAAAATAAAGGTATGAAAGTCTAGTTTCCAGATAATATAATTTCTCTATACAAAAATATTACAGATTGGTACAGTTTTAGCGATTAATTGACAGATGTCAGAATTCAGAAAAGCTGAAATTTCAGTGAGCAGTCCAATAATTCTGACCTCTGTCAATTAATCGCTAAAACTGTACTAATCTGTAATATTGTTGTATAGAGAAATTATATTATCTGGAAACTAGACTTTCATACCTTTATTTTGATATAAAGAACACAAAAATCCATGTAGCCATTTTCTCTAAAATGAATTTTGAATTTGATCAAAATTATAGGACTGCTCAATGGAATTTCAGCTTTTCTGAATTCTGACCTCTGTCAATTAATCGCTAAAACTGTACCAATCTGTAATATTTTTGTATAGAGAAATTATATTATCTGGAAACTAGACTTTCATACCTTTATTTTGATATAAAGAACACAAAAATCCATGTAGCCATTTTCTCTAAAATGAATTTTGAATCTGATCAAAATTATTGGATTTCTGATTGAACACAGCAGAAATTTTTTTTTTTTTTTTTTTTTTTAACGGGACGTTTTCTGGGATGGCGTCCCGTCCCGTTTTTTTTTTTTTTTTTTTTTTACGGGACGTTTTCTGGGATGGCGTCCCGTCCCTTTTTTTTTTTTTTTTTTTTTTTCACGGGACGTTTTCTGGGATGGCGTCCCTGAGGGACGCCATCCCGAGTGGCGTCCTTCTTAGTTTTGAAATTCTGGTGAACAGTTTCTTATTTTTAATATTTTATTTATTTATTTTCTTATATATAAAAATCTCGGAACATATTTTGATCTGTATGGGGGGTCTCGTCTGACGCGACAACAAGAGAGAGAGAGAGCGGGTTGGACGTTCCTTAAGGAAAGAGGAAGGGAGAAAAAGAGGAGGGAATTGAGGGATGGGGTCCGCCTGTACGAGAGAAACGGAGAGGGTTGAATTGGTAGTGGGGGTCTGCCTGTAATAGAAATAGAGAGAAGAAAAGAAAGAGGTGGAATCTGTGTGGCCATTCGTGAGTGAGGGATCCTGCCATGTAATTCAAATAACATCTTGAATTTTCATTTCTTTGTTTAAGTTAAATCTTAGGTTTAAAAATTTATAATAAATTTTCTTAAATGCTAATACAACGTTTCAAAGTTTTTAAATTATTTTCTCATTTAATTAATTGAGTTTTGAAGTAATTTATTGTTTATGATTGGTCATCTTATCTTTATTAAATAACACATTAGTTAATTAGTTTTGTTTTGATTCCAATGTGCATACTTGTTGCTTTACAATTAAAAACTTTAATTTACACAACTGATGTTATACAATCGGGTAATGTGCTTTTTAGTTTAAATGGTATTCATATAATTCATTAATTTCAAAAGTTAAAAGTTACGAGTTTAATTTATTTTTTTGTTAGAAGTATTTAAATAGTTAATTATTAATTATATATTAAATCTTGATTTTAATTTATCGTAAATTATGATTTATCATAACTAAAATTTAAATAAAAATTCAGTATATAACAAATTTATTTGACCCATATAGTAAATATTAATAGCTCTATGAGGAGTAGAACTAGGGTGTTCCTAAGCTCACCAAGCCTCTCGTGAACTCAACTCTAAAACCTATCGAATTGATTTCAAACGACATTTCCAAACAGTTAGATGTTCAATTTATATTAAAATGTGCTTGGAGACCAAATTTTACATTTTTTGGAATTTTTTTACTATTTATTAAGCCGGTTTGAAAACCGTTATTTTCCAATGGTGCAGAATTTTAATAAAAATAACAGTTTTCAAACCGGCTTAATAAATAGTAAAAAAATAACAAAAAATGTAAAATTTGGTCTGCAAGCACATTTTAATATAGATTGAACATCTAACGGCTTGAAAATGTCGTTTGAAGTCAATTCGATAGGTTTTAGAGTTGAGTTCATGAGAGGCTTGGTGAGCTTAGGAATCTATGAGTACATTATGTTGGTTAAGGATGCATGTGTATTTTCGCAAGTTTTCTGAAAAGTGGTCATTTGCTGAAATCGGACACTCAAGCGCCATTTTATGGCCGTTTGAAGTCGTTTGAAGTTTCGTCGTCGTTTTTCACCTTCTCAATGAAGATATCATCCCTATTCATACATAATTTAGTGTATTCTAGCATAATTCTACATAATTATTGTAATTTAGCGTAATTTAGTGTAATTCAGCGTAAATTAACATAATTTCAAGTAATTTAGTGTGTTTTACTATAAATATGCTAATTATATATAAAAAATGTAATATAGTAAATATTTTTAAAAAAATTCGATTTTTTAGGGTTATATTTAAGCATTTTAGCTATTTGTCTCTTAAAAAAAGTTAACATAATTTCAAGTAATTTAGTGTAAATCAGCATAAATTAACATAATTTCAAGTAATTTAGCGTATTTTAGTATAAATATGCTATCAAAAAAGTAATTTGACAAAGGGAAAAAAACTCGTATTGTCTCTCAAATCATAAAAATATTACGTATTTTAATATATTAGTATAAATATTACGTATTTTAGTATAAATATTACGTATTTTATCAAAAAAGCATATTATGTATTTTAGTATAAATATGTTATATTTCATTCATATTGTCTCTCAAATCTTAAAAAAAAAAAAAAACTAAACCGCCCCCCTGTGGGGCGGTTCAGTATACACTGGCTGACCGCCCCACAGGGGGGCAGTTTGGTGGGAAGAGTGAACCGCCCCCCCAAGGGGCGGTCAGAGCATATTTGAAAATAATTTCAAATCGAGGTTACATGTGATATTTGTTTTTTTTCGAGGTTATTAATAAAAATAACGGTTTCTTTCTCTTTAATTTATGAGTGATGCTTCTATGGACATAAGGACCTATTTGTAAAATGAATATATTTTCATTTTCAAAGTTCAAACAGTCGATCCGACCGTTCAACATTATCTCCATATTAAAATGTACTCGAAGGTCAAATTTTACATTTTTTTGAATTTTTTTACTATTTATTAAGCATTTTACAAAAACTTGTCAAATTCAGACCATTGAATTTTGTAAAATACTTAATAAATAGTAAAAAAATTCAAAAAAAATGTAAAATTTGATCTCCAAGTACATTTTAATATGGAGATAATGTTGAACGGTCGGATCGACTGTTTCAACTTTGAAAATAAAAATATGTTCATTTTACAAATAGGTCCTTATGTCCATGGAAGAATTTGCCTTAATTTATTATACACTTTCTCCGGTCTCAACGATACAGAAGTGGGACCCGTATCACAGAGAAAGAAATGTTTGTCTGTAAATGTCCGTATATTCCTCATGTGACAAAAAATGATACATTTAGTTTTTGGCGCCATTAAAAGACGAGCCCCTCTGTTTGCCTCCGTCCCATCACCTTCCATCTTTGATCTCTCCGCCTGCGCGCGCGCGCTCTCTCTCGCTCTCTCTCTCTCTCTCTGACTGGGACAAACACACCAATGGCGGTGCCAGTAGTGGAAATAGATGATGTAGATTGGACGGAGGTGAAGAGGCCAAACCCCCATTTCTTCAAAGTTCTTGTCGGAGACTTCACACAACGCATGGCAAGTCTCTTTATTTCTCCCGGTTTTTTCCTCTTGAATATTTCGTGCATGACCTTTTGCAGTCGTCAAGTTTAAATATTTTAGCTATCTTTCAATAGCTGAGTCTCGTGTTACGATCATTCACGCTGATCACCGAGAGGTAAGAGTTCTAGGTGAAAAACCTCCATTGTTATTTCCCCCTCTTTTCTTTTGTCTAGTTATTACTAATTACAATCGTGTAATGGACTTATAAGTTATAATGGCGGTCAATCTGTATTTTGCTCCTCTATTTAGGGCGTCGACTTACACTAGAATTTAACTTTTTTAACGAGTTATGTTTATAAACGTTTTTCACAATCTATGCATTTTCCCTTTTATTTTGGATGTATGCGTCCCAAAATGGTTACTGTGTCAACAAAGTTGCACATGCAGGTCAGTTTGTGCACACTGCGCTTATAAATCAGTACAAAATTTGATCAGCCACTACCAAGGGCGGAGCCAGGCCTTCAGACTATGGGTATAAAACTAGACTATGGGGGTCAATTATATAAAACTTTTATGTTGCGAATGGGGTTCAATTTTATAGTATCCATAGTACTTTGTTCTAAACTATATAGAAAATCACATATAAATAAAAAAAATTGAAAAAATATGGGGGTCAATTGACCGGGTCCGGATCCCCTAAAGTAACCCAATTTTTGAGTTTAGACGTGTCCGGTGCTTATTCGGGGATAGCGCAGGGGGGCAGTATTATTCGAAGGGTCTGGGCCCTTTAAAATTCGTGTCAGAGCATCTCAGACGGTCTGGATCAAAACTAAAAAATTGGGTTACTTCATGGGATCTGAATTCCAATTGACCCCCATATCTTATGAATAGCTCCGCCCCCTGGCCACTACGGTATGAGAAGGAGGTTTCTATAATTGTGCAAATCATCTCAGAATTTACACCAGTTTTTCTTATAAACGTCTTGTTGAAGAGAGTATTAAATCATGGCATCCATCAGAATCATGACATCTTCGCAAAATTTGTTTGCGGAAACTGAAAAACCAATTTTTGAAAGGTGAGACTTTCATAAAATCTTTTTGTGAAGAAGTCTATGATTTTACAAAGTTGCTAAATCTCAGAAAGAAAAAATAACAAATTGAAGAAAAGGAGGATTATATTACAATATTGATCAAAGCTTCCTGAAAAGAAAATACAAAAAGAAGAAGAGAACCTTTTATTTATAGAATTATTTTTTGTTTTGTTTTCAGATTGCCTTGGATCCTCTGTGGCCTCCACACACTGGTAAGTGGGTTGGTCCTACTTCCCATCCTTTCTTTGTACAACATGTTGTACAATTGTCCAAGGCCACAGAGGATCCAAGGCAATAGGAAAACAAAAAAAACTCTTTTGGAGTGGGAGAATTCATTCTGGTCCATCTATGCATCTAAATTCTAAATTCCAAGGTACTCTCTATTTTTCTTTATTATTTTATAATATTTATTATAAACAAAAAAAATCTCAAAGAAGAAAATAATAAATATCAAGGTATATATTATTACACATCTGGTTAGGGTTTGATATCTGGCATTTCAATTGTCTGCATGCAATAATTCTTTATGTTTCCTTGATACTTTCTCATAATCTTTCATCACCATTTTATTCCATATACAGAAAATCCCCCCCAATTTTGTGAAAAATTTACAAGAGGATTTGACAAAAAAAGCCAGTTCCTCATCGGACCCAGACCCATCAACTATGACTGCATCCATCGAGGGCCCCACTGGACGTACATGGTATGCAGAGCTTGAGAAAACTACAACTGGTGTGTTTCTCACCACAGGTTGGTCAAATTTTGCACGAGACCATTCCTTGAAGGAGCACGAATTGTTGATATTTCAGTACAATGGTTGCATGAGCTTCACTGTGCTGATATTTGACAAGACAGCTTGTGAAAAGGAAGATTGGGATTGTGGTAGTGGAAGTGGAGGGAGAAAGGGTCAGCTTAAGCCGAGAAAGCTTGCTTTTGGTCAAGACGAGTTGGGAGATCAACTGAAAACTAAAGGCATGGAAATAGTACCCTTAAACTTTGTTAATTAATTTGTGGAGTAGGAAATGAACTTAATCATTGAATTTGGTAAGTTGGATATGTTACTATTAATCATGTCAAAAGAAGCCAGATTTTAGTTAGAACATAATAGTTACTGACTGGTTAACCCATTATTTTTTTGGATGGGGATCCCTTGACAAAAGCTTATCTTGACAACCTTGCCAACACTTTTATCAAATAATGCCCAAAAAATTTTGAAGTAGAAAAAAATATAGATATGTTGGTTTCCTTATAGATTGGTTGTGTATCAATTTTCATGCAATTCAAATATCATTTGATGTTCCATTAAATCAAAGGTCGTTAAATATGGATTGCTTGTAAATTTCATGTCATTGGATGAAGTAAAATTTGCATAAAATTTCATCACTTTCATGTATAAGATATGAGTTAGGCTATGGTACTATGCTTAGCACAGATTAGTTCGTACTATAGATCAATATCTTCATTTTTAAAGTTCAAATAGTCGATCCGAACCATTCAACATGATCTCCATATGAAAATGTACTTGTAGACTAAATTTGACATTTTTTAGAATTTTTTTAACTATTTTTTTAGATAGGTAGAAAATCACTACTTTTGAATGGTCTAGAGTTTTTAGAACAAGTACATTTTCATATGGAGATCATGTTGAACGGTTCGGATTGACTGTTTAAACTTTGAAAACGAAGATATTAATCCACAGTACGGACCAATCCATACTATGCATAGTACCATAGCCTCACTCATAAGATATTTATAATGTATAGATTACATTTTACTTGCTGGATTTTAAAAATATAAGTTAGTTTTGGTAGTTGTTTATGTTGTCAAGATATATTTATTGCAATGGATCTCCGCCCTATTTGTTTTTTCTTTGTTTTGACTTGCAGTGTAACTTAAATTTGATTCATTTTTTTGTTGGCATTGCAATGGTCCATCAGCACTTCTATAGTCATGACTGGTACATTTCTTATAAAAGCACTAAACCCTGCAACACTTAAATTGCAATAAAGAAAACGGGTTGATTTTTTATTTTCTTCAACTGGAATTCAATATTCGGTGTATAATCCCTTTTATATCATGCAGAGAAATCTGAAACAGAAGATGAGGAGGTGAATGTTGTTGAAACCTCAACAAGAAAGCGCAAGAAAGCATCGGAGAGGAGCAAAAGGGGTCCAGTGACAGAAAAGGAGAAGCTGAAGGCGCAAGAGGCCGCACATTCCTTTGCATCAGAGAATCCTTTCTTTGTGCTTCGTTTGAAGGCATCACATGTATACAGAAGCAACATGACATTGGTTAGCTTTGTCTTGTTTATTTTACTTATATTGATTATTTTTCAAACACGAGAGGTTCTTTCATGTGTTCAATTCGCTGCAGCAAATTCATAATTTTGCAATGCATCTAAAATAATGATCAGTGCACAAGGGGCAAATATTTTAATTTTTCATCCCATAGTATACATGTTATTATGATAATGATGAATTTTGTGTACTATCACAAGTATTCACTGCAACAGGTTAAACTTCTGAACTAAAATTTTTTTGAAAGGCGAAAGATATAGCAAAACTAGTGACTTCTTTGTTAGTCACACCTGAAGCAGAGAACAAGTGTGACAGCCCTAAGCATCCTTTTAAGGACAAAAGATTGCCAGAATCTTCTACATATGCAGTTGATCTGAGCAGGTAGCCAAGTCCTTTCGGAATGGATTCTTTTTGACGCATCCTCTGCTGTCTGTTCAGTGGCTGCTCTTCTGATCAATATCATATACTATTTTAAAATTAGAGATTTGCTCCAATAATTTTAGAGCAAAAAATTTAAAAATCCATTTTGACCAGTCAATAAACTAGGGACAATATTGGGAAACTAAACATAACCAGTTACACTTTTTGGTTACAAATTTTATAAATAGAATGAGAGGATAATGTTTCCTTTTTAGCCAATCACGATCCTTACTAAATATAATGTTTAATGTTGGATGTATATTAACAATAATTTCCTTGTCAGAACTTTCTAATCAAATATCAGCTATCCGATGAAATCAATAATGACCGTCCATATTTCTTTTTTACTATTAATGGAAACTCACTCTTAAAATTAAATATCTCTATTTATTGTTTAATTGTCCGACTACTTAAATTGCAACCTTTAAGTTCATCGCAATTATTTATTACCCTGGATGATATATTTTAAAAATACTAAATTATAAAAATATAATGTTTTTTGCAATGATGTATTTCTACACTAGATTTTGGAACAACACTGACGATTTTGAATCATTGTAATAAAATATTAATGCAACAAAATTGTAGCAAGTTTAATGACAAATTTTGTTGTGATATCTCCATCCTGTTGTAGTGCTTGTATACAGCTTGTTGAATATAAACCATTTGATTTAGATTGTATGGTGATGATGCAATGTGAAAAGTATATTCATAGCTATATCTTGGGAGTACAGCTGTCATGTATTGAGGTCAGAATGGTCATTTCATCTTTGAAATCTTTCTGGTAGTGTTATTTAAGTTAATCATACAATGATTTAGGAGGAGGGGTATTGTTATTCTTCAGCTTATGAATATTTGTGGATAAAGTAAATTTCAGGCTGATATGCCAAGTACGTCTTATCAATATCCATTATTACTCAGATTTTGCCCTTCTATTTGCCAGGAAGAGAAAAGGAAAGTAAAGAAGTTCCAATTTTATTTAATACTGCATGCTTCTTTATTTAGTTTGCCTTAATATATAGTTTTATTTACTACTGCATGTTTCAATTTTTCGTTAATTCGAGAATTGTTCCAATTGAGATGCAATGTGGCCTTTATTGGACCGAATTTTCTTTCAGTCTACACATGCATCAAAAGATTTACAGGACGGAAAAAAAATTTAGACAAATATTGCATCTGCATGTACCACCAACAAAGATAACGAATACTGGTACTGCAATACTGGGATGGTCTATTGAATCTGGCATCTTTGGCATTGCTGGTGGCATGCATGCTTATATCTGAAATCTAACTATAGTATATTATTTGGATGCAGAGATTCCCTGTGAACTTTTCAAGAAAGTATCTGCCTCGCAGCAAAGCAGAGGTTATTTTGCGTGATTCAGCCAACAGTAAAACCTGGTCTGTTTCATATATCCCACGTGTAGGAGATAGAGACCAGCTGTCGAGAGGATGGTCTTCATTTGTACGTGACAATTCTCTGGAAGAAGATGACTATTGTGCTTTTGAACTTGTGAAATCGGCCGAATTTCTGGTCCATATTTTCAGGGTTTCCAAAGGTCAGATGCCGGCAGCATCTAGAGCTAGGAAAAATGCTAAAGCTTAATGCTCTCGTAGTCTCTCTCTCTCTCTCTCTCTCATTCTAATATGGATCTGGAGTGCCAGGCCAGAGCTTGAAAGAATCTGTGAATTTCATGCTATTGCCCTTTTGTTGTTTATGTGATGCAAGGTTGCTGGTTGGGCAACTCTGCAAGGGCATTTTGTGTATAGATGGCATGTGATGTCTTTATTTCTATGCTAAAATATTTGCCTATTAAGACCGTGCTAGGGCAACAGAGGTTTTGTATAGATGCTTTTGTTAGGCTCCCTGTTTGTATGCTTGGGGTTTCTTAGTACACCTATTATATTGGTTCCCTGTCGGATAATGATATGGATTCAGATATATTGCGGATACCTATACTGATACAACTACAAATGTTTTTCTAGCGTTCAAAATAGAAGTAAATACAGCTTTTAATTCGTATCTGTTTCAGAGGCCTATATAATCACTTTGATTAATTAAATTTAGATCTAATTACTGGACTATATCTACTCATTTTTCATCTTTTATTAATATTTATATTTTCTGGTATATTTTGATAAAGAATATATTGATAACTGGTAGTTTTTTTTTATTAATTTATATTTGTAACCAATAATTTTGTTTTGAAAATGTAGCTTGTTATGAAAATAATATATAGTTATTTTTTACGAATGTATACGTAAAATGAGGAGGGTTTCAATGTTCATACCTTATCATGCTTCATGTTTTATATCTTTGTAAATGACTCATGTTTTATATTTTCGTTTACAAAGTTCAACTGTCGATCCGAATCGCTTAATATGATATTCATACTAAAATATGCTTGGAGACTAAATTTATAATTTGTATAATTTTTTTTCTAATTTTTATGATAGGTACAAAATCACTGTTTTTTAACAGTCCAAAAACAGTGATTTTGTACCTATCTTAAAATATAGTGAAAATTTCTAAAAATTATAAAATTTCATTTGCAAAGATATTTTAGTATGGATATCATGTTGAGCAGTTCGGATCGACAGTTTAGACTTTGAAAACGAAGATATAAAACACGAGGCATGAGGTATTGGAATATCAAACCCTCCTCATATAATATTTGCATATTTTATATTAATATTCCAATTGTATCTGTATCTGTATTCGTATTTAAAAATATCTATACTCTGAAAAGAAAAACAAATAATAATACGATTTAACTATTATCCATTAGTATCTTACCTATTTATATTCAGATTGATTTATGTGCATCGCTCGAATAAATTTACCACAATTGGAGAAAGCTTGATAAATTTACCACAGATTGGCAGATGTAAGTATTTTGGCCATAACTCTTTCTTTTTTTGAAGGTTGGCAGAGCCAACAATTATTGATAAAAAAAAGGTTTATTTACAAGATTCCTACTCTATTACTAATTACAACGTTAAAATTATATATACACAACAAATATGTATTTAAACCGAATTTATCAACTGATAAATATTTAAGGCCGTATAATTTAACAAACAATACACTTTGTGATACTTGTTTGAAAAAATTCTTCTGTTTCTTTCACGTCAGAGCGCCCAAACCCCCGCAGCCCAAATTATACTCCAACGCTCCCTCTCAGCCCAAATTATGGCCATAACTCTTTCCTACGAGCTCCGATTGAAATGATTCAAAGTTATGTGAAAAATTTACAATATATTTTACAACTTTCATGTTTTGAATTTTCCTTAAATCAGAACACAACATGGTCAAAAATGATGTGCTAATGATGTGACAGTTTTTTTAATTGTTATTAATTAGTTAAGTGTGATTTTATGTCTATCATTAATAGAGTCAAAAAGGAGTTTGAATTTTGTTATTATATTTTGTGGGGGTTCTAGAAAGATCATTTGAGGAAGTTACTAAGAATCTTTTGGGAAATAAAAAAATAGTTATATTACTGTTTAGAGATGGATTCAAATGTCTTCATTTTTCATGCTTTCACTATGCTTTCATTTTTAAAAACTTTAATAACTCAAAATTTAAAACTTAAAAGTCAAAACAAAACTGTTGGATATGATCTACATCATTTTATCTATGCACGTGTAAAAAATTATGACATTTCAATTTCGTTTTACTTTGTGAAGTACAATAACACAATTCTCTCTCTCTCTCTCTCTATATATATATTTATAAAGTAAACCATATATAAATTTTAATATATACCAGAAAGGATAAATCATGTATAAATTTTAATTTGTAAATGATTCGTCCCTTTTATGCATCATATTTTGTGCATGCGACAAATATGAGTTTTCAAAAGTTTCATATTGATTTGTAAGATATTTTAGATAAATTTATTATAAACAAATTTATTTGACTTCATAAGCTAAATATTAATAGCTCTATAAGGATATTATTTTTGTAGTTTATTTTAACTCTATCGTTGTGTGCGAATTCTTAATTTCAGTACTTAAACAAGAAAACTCTCTTTTTCATGAAAAACAATTACTATTTATCTATCTATCGTATGTATTCTCCCAACGAGGATAATAAAAGAGAGTACACATTACCATCATTTCTTTATCTTTTCATTTATTATATCTTTTTATTTATTGTGCTTAAACCTTATTAGTGAAGGAAAAACATAACATGATCAAAATTTACTTCTTCTTTTTTTATTGAAAGTCCGTAGGTAATTACATTGAATTAAAAAATTTATTTTTACGTGATGTGATGTGACATGATTAAAATAGTGAAATACAGTTACGTCACACAAATAGTCACGCTGTAATCACGCATGACGTGATCAAACATGATATGACTAATCGCGTTTATTTATTGTTTTCAAATTTAATTTTAAGTTAGTTAAAAAAATAACAAAATATATAAAAAAAATAAAAAAATATTACAAAATAAAAATTAATAAATTATAATTTTTCTCTCCGAACCTTGTACAATTTTTCCGGTCTCCCTCCAGGATACAGAAGTGGGACCCGGATCACAGAGAGAAATATTTGTCTGTAAATGTCCGTACGTTTCTCATGTGAGAAAAAATAATACTTAGTTCTTGGCGCCATTAAAAGACGAGCCCCTTTGTTTGCCCTCCGTCCCTCAGCTTCTATCTTTGATCTCTCCGCCTCCGCCTCCGCCTCCGCTCTCCCTCCCTCCTCTCTCTCTCTCTCTCTCTCTCTCTCTGACAAGGACACACTCACACACACAACCCATTCCAATGGTGGAACCAGTAGTGGAGATAGATGATGTAGATTGGACGGAGGTGATGAGGCCAAATCCCCATTTCTTCAGAGTCCTTGTCGGAGACTTCACACAACGCATGGCAAGTCTCTTTATTTTTCCCGGTTTTTTCCTCTTTGATTATTTCGTGCATGACCTTCTGCGGTCATACATAAAGGGTAAATATTTTAGCTATTGAATCTCGTGTTACGATCATTCCCGCATATCACGGAGAGGTAAGAGGTTCTAGGTGAAAAACCTCTACTAATGTTTTTTTTTTTTTTTTTGCAAACTCTCTACTATTATTTCTCCCTCTTTTCTTTTGTCTAATTATACTACGAAACGGCCTGATCGTTGGATCTATTAAATCACAATTCGTCTAATGGACTTATAATGGCGTAAATGTTTTACACAATCTATGCAAAATGGTGTCAGTTTGTGCACACTGGGCTTATAAATCAGTACAAAATTTGATCAACACAGTATGGTATGAGATGGAGATTGCAATAATTGTGCAAATAATCTCAGAATTTACCCCATATTTTCTTATAAACATGTTGTTGAAGAGAATATTAAATCATGGCATTTATCAGAAATTTGACAAAGTAACATCTTCGCAACATTGATTTGCGGAAACTGAAAAATCAATATGTGAAAGGTGAGACTTACATAAAATCTTTTTGTGAAGAAATCTGTGATTTTACAAAGTTGCTAAATCCCAAAAAGAAAAAATAACAAATTTAAGAAAAGGAGGATTATATTGCAATATTGATCAAAGCTTCCTGAAAAGAAAATGCAAAAAGAAGAGAACTTTTTATTTATAGAATTTTTTTGTTTTGTTTTCAGATTGCCTTGGATCTTAAATGGCCTCCACACACTGGTAAGTGGGAGGGTCCTACTTTCTATCCTTTCTGTGTACAATTGTCTAAGGCCACAGAGGATCCAAGGAAACAGGAAAACAAAAAAAAAACTCTTTTGGAGCGGGATAATTTTTTAATAAAAGGAGGATTATATTACAATATTGATCAGTGCTACCCCAAAAGAAAATGATAGAAGAAGAAAATATCAAATATCAATGTATACACACACACATCTGGTATGGTTTGATATCTGGCACTTCAATTGTTTGCATGCTCTTTGATTCCTTGACTAAATAACACATACTTTCTCATAATCTTTCATCACCATTTTATTCGATATACAGAAAATCCCCCCCAATTTCGTGAAAAATTTACAAGAGGATATGACAACAAAGGCCAGTTCTTCATCTGACCCACCAACTATGACCGCATCCATTGAAGGCCCCACTGGACGGACATGGTATGCAGAGATCGAGAAGACTACAATTGGTTTGTTTTTCACCACAGGGTGGTCGAAATTTGTGCAAGATCATTCCTTGAAGGAGCACGAATTGTTGATATTTCGGTACAATGGTTGCATGAGCTTCACTGTGCTGATGTTTGACAAGACAGCTTGTGAAAAGGAAGATTGGAATGGTGGTAGTGGAAGTGGAGGGAGAAAGGGTCAGCTTAAGCCGAGAAAGCTTGCTTTTGGTCAAGCCGAGTTGGGAGATCGGCTGAAAGCTAAAGGCATGAATATAGTAACCCTTAAACTTTGTTAATTAATTTGTGTAGTAGAAAGTGAATTTAATATTGAATTTGATAAGTTGGGTATATTACTATTATTTATGTCCAAAGAAGCCAGATTTTAGTTAGAACATAGTAGTTACTGACTGGTTAACCCATTATTTTTTTTGATGGGGATCCCTTGACAAAAATTTATCTTGACAACTGTGCCAACACTTTTATCAAATAATGCCCAAAAATATTCTAAAGTAGAAAAAAATATTGACATGTTGGTTTCCTTATAGATTGGTTGTTTATCAATTTTCATGCAATTTAAATATTATTCGATGTTCCATCAAATCAAATGTCGTTAAATATGGATTGCTTGTAAATTTCATGTCATTTGATGAACAGTAAAATTTGCATAAAATTTCATCACTTTCATTTATAAGATATGAGTTAGGCTATGGTACTATGCATAGCACATATTAGTTCGTACTATGGATGAATATCTTCATATTTAAAGTTCAAATAGTCGATCTGAACCATTCAACATGATCTCCATATGAAAATGTACTTGTAGACTAAATTTAACATTTTTTAGAATTTCTTTACTATTTTTTTAGATAGGTAGAAAATCACTACTTTTGAATGGTCTAGAATTTTTAGAACAAGTACATTTTCATATGGAGATCATGTTGAACGGTTCAGATTGACTGTTTAAACTTTGAAAACGAAGATATTGATCCATAGTACGGACCAGTTGACACTATGCATAGTACCATAGCCTCACTCATGAGATATTTATAAAGTATATATTACATTTTACTTGCTGGATTTTAAAAATATAAGTTATTTTTGGTGGTTGTTAATGTTGTCAAGATAAATTTGTTGCAATGGATCCCCACCCTATTTTTTTTGCTTTATTTTGACTTGTGGTATAACTTAAATTTGATTCATTTTTTTGTTGGCATTACAATGGTCCGTGTGCAAAGGCAATGCTCTCCGTATGGGAGGTCGCAATTTCTTTACCCGGATAGTGGGATCTTTTATGGACATTAAATAGTTGGGTGGCTTGACCTCCAACCTTTACTCAAAAAAAAAAAAAAAAAAACGGTCCATGTGCACTTGTATAGTAATGACTGGTGCATTTCTTATAACAGCACTAAACCCTGCAACACTTCGATTGCAATGAAGAAAAAGGGTTGATTTTTTTATTTTCTTGAACGTGAATTCGATATTCGGTGTGTAATCCCTTTTATATCATACAGAGAAATCATTTTTCTCCACTGAACCCAAGATGACAGACACTGAAATAGAAGATGACGAGGAGATGCATGTTGTTGAAACCTCAAAAAGAAAGCGCAAGAAAGCATCAGAGAAGAGGAAAAGGGGTCCAGTGACAGAAAAGGAGAAGCTGAAGGTGCGAGAGGCCGCACATACCTTTGCATCAGAAAATCCTTTCTTTGTGATTTGTTTGAAAGCATCACATGTATACAACATGCAAATGGTTAGCTCTGTCTTGTTTATTTTACTTAAAATTGATTTTTTTTCAAACATGAGATGTTCTTCCATGTGTCCAATACACCAAATTGATAATTTTGCAATGCATCTAAAATAATGATCAGTGCATAGTGGCAAATATTTTAATTTTCATCCCATAGTATATATGTTGTTATAGTAATGATGAATTTTGTATTTTTGTGTACTACCGCAAGTATTTACTGCAACAGATTAACTTCTGAACATCAAAATTTTTGAAAGGCGAAAAATATAGCAAAAAGAGTGACTGCTTTGTTAGTCCCACCTGAAGTAGAGAATAAGTGTGACCGCCCTAAACAACCTCTTTAGGACAAGGGATTGCCAGAATCTTCTACATATGCAGTTCATCTGAGCAGGGAACTGAGTCCTTTCGGCATGGGTTCTTTTTGATGCATCCTCTGCTGGCTGTTCAGTGGCTGCTCTTCTGATTAATATCATATACTATTTTAAAATTAGATATTTTCTCCAATGCACCACATTTTAGAGCAAAAAATTTAAAAAATCCATTTTAACCAGTAGATAAACTAGGGACCATATTGGGAAACTAAACATAATCAGTTAAACTTTTTGGTTATAAATTTTATAAATAGAACTTTCTAATGTTTCCTTTTTAGCCAATTATGATTCTTACTGGATATATTGTTTAGTGTTAGATGTATACCATCCATATTTTTTTACTATACTGGACACTCACTCTTAAAATTAATATTTTATTTATTGTTTAATTGGCCAACTACTTAGATTGCAACCTTTAAGTTCATTGTAATTATTTATTACCCTGGATGAATTATTTTAAAAACACTAAATAATAAAAAAATATTGTTGGTTGCAATGATGTACTGCTACACTAGATTTTGCAACAGCACGGCAATGATTTTGAATCATTGTAATAAAATATTTATGCCACAAATTTTTACTAATTTTAATGACAAATTTTGTTGTGATATCTCCATCCTGTTGTAGTGCTTGTATTCAATTTATTGAATATGAACCATTTGATTTAGAATTGTATGGTAATGGTGCAATGTGAAAAGTATATTCATAGCTATATCTTGGGAATACAGCTGTAATGTATTGAGGGTAGAATGGTCATTTTCATCTTTGAAATCTTTCTGGTAGTTTTATTTAAGTTAATCATACTATAATTTTGGAGGAGGGGTATTGTTATCCTTCAGCCTATGAATCATTGTTGATAAAATAGATTTCAGGCTGATATGCCTAGTACATCATATCAATATCCATTATCACTCCGATTTTGCCCTTCTATTTACCAGGAGGCAGGAAGAGAAAAGAAAAGAAAAGAAGTTCCAAGTGTGAAAATGGGTATTTTGCATGTTTCTTTATTTGTTTGCCTCAATAATAAGCATATTGAAAGAGTTGTTGTTGAGGCATGCATACCCTTTGAACTGCTGTTTGACATGTTAACTATGGTGACCACTCGTACATTATTCCTGGGGTTGCAACTTGCAACTTTGCTACTTTGCTCCTTTGCACCACACAATTAGAATCATAGGCTGGTTTGTCTCAAATTGTGCTTTCAGTCTACACATGCATCAAAAGATTCAAAAGACCAAAAAAAAAACAAAAAATGTAGACAAACAGTGCATCTGCATTCACCACAAACAAAGATAACAAATACTGGGATGGTCCAATGAATCTGGCATCTTTGGCATTGCTGGTGGCATGCATGCTTATTTCTGAAATCTAACTGTAGTATATTATTTGGATGCAGAGATTCCCTGTGAAGTTTTCAAAAAAGTATCTGCCGCGCAGCAAAACACAGGTTATTTTGCATGATTCAGCCAACAGTAAAACCTGGTCTGTTGCATATCTCCCACATATAGCTGATAGAGACAAGCTGTCATCGACAGGATGGTCTTCATTTGTATGTGACAACTCTCTAGAAGAAGATGACTACTGTGCTTTTGAGCTTGTGAAATCAACCGAATTTCTGGTCCATTTTTTCAGGGTTTCCAAAGGGCAGATGCCGCCAGCATCTAGAGCAAGGAGGAATGCTAAAGCTTAATGTTCTCTTAGTCTCTCACTAACTTATTATAATATGGTTCTGGAAAGCTAGGCCAGAGCTTGAAAGAATCTGTGAACTTCATGCTATTGCCCTTTCGTTGTTTATGTGATGCAGGGTTGCTGGTGGGGCAACTCTTCTAGGGCTTTTTGTTTATAGATGGTCTATGTTTAGCCTTTTTTTTTCTAAGCTAGAATCCTTTAAACATAACTTCCATATTTGCCTATTTTAGTCCGTACTACGGTACTAATTGCACTACTAGTGCAACGGAGGTTTTGTATAGATGCTTTTGTTAGGTACCCTGTTTGGCTGTTTGTATGCTTGGGGTTTTTAAGTATACCTATATAATAGACCTTCTGTAGTAGCTTTGGTTTTAAAATTCTGTATATTAGAAATTGTGGTCCTTCGATATCAGCAAGTTGCTTTAGAAAATTAGGTTGGCCATCACAATTGAAGGATCATTTAGTCAAAAGATGTGAGATGATAAAAAGAAAAATCTGCCATACAAAGATTTTGCACCTGCAAACCACTTGGTGATATACATATGAACATACTTGGTATCTATATACCTTGTATAATTCTGAACTAATTCAGCTTTAACATTGGGTTATCTATGGTATTCAATTTTCTCTTTAGATAAAAAGCAACTAAAATATTACATCTTATAATTAATAGAACTATTGTTCTAGGATTCTGTACTCACAACAGCACTTCTCCTAGTCAATTGTTAACAAATAGAATATCATTCAGTTCCATACAATATACTTGTCATCTTTGTAGTGTAGCCAGGTCATAAAATGCACCTTTCTTGGTCATGAGATGTTGGTAGGTACCACGCTCCATGACCTTACCATCTCCCAAGAAAGCAATTGAATCGACATTTTTAATCGTGTTTAGCCGGTGCGCTACAACAACTGTGGTTCTCCCGGCCATGATTCGGTCAAGTGCCTCTTGCACCACTTGTTCAGATTGCACATCCAAGGCGCTTGTTGCTTCATCTAGTAGAAGTATTGCTGGATTCCTTATAATGGCTCTTGCAATTGCAATTCGCTGCTTTTGGCCTCCTGATAACTGTAAGCCTCTCTCGCCGCAGTCAGTGTCATATCCATCTTTTAGAGATCTATAACAAAATATTCACAATTAGATACATCAAAAACAGAAGCCCATGCAATTTATTGTTTCTTGGTTGATAGTTGTGTTATCTGATTTGGATCTGTCACATGTCACAGAAAGAACAAAGACTTACGAGATGAATCCATGTGCATTTGCTGATTTTGCTGCCTCCAAAATCTCGTCTTCGCTTGCTTCTGGCTTCCCAAATGAAATGTTTTCCCGAATGGTGCCTGAAAAAAGCACCGGCTCTTGACTAACAAGTGCTGTGAAACCGCGGTACCAAATGATATCCAGCTCCCTTATATCCAAGCCATCGACTCGAACAACACCTCTATCGACATCATAGAACCGTTGGATCAGGCTGATGATTGTAGATTTACCGCAACCGCTTCTACCTACCAGGGCTATGCTTGTGCCGGCCTTCACTTCTAAATTGAACTCTTGCAAGATTTGACATTGCGGTCTGGTTGGGTATGCAAAGTCGACCTTCTTTAGCTCTATGCGTCCTTGGATTCTCTTTTCCAATTTGTTCTTTTCAGCTTTCGGATTTACCTGAAGCATATATTAAAATAGTATAATCATTAGACCATTGATTTCCTTTGCATTCTCTTAATTAAAAAAATGCATCCGAAAGGTAAACTTAAGATAAGATTCTTACTTGTGGGGTCATCGATTGTCTATCAAGCACCTCGAAAACAGAGGCAACTGCATCGGCACCTTTTGCTAAATCAGTTGTCATGCTCCCGGCATCAGCGATCATCTTCCCCGTACTAACCAAAATAAAGAAAGTCTTAAAGACATCACCAGCAGAAATTTGCCCTGCCTGTACCAGCTTCCCTCCGTACCAGAAATCCAAAGCCCAAAACATGAACGACAAACAGGGTGAACATCCAGTAGCTATCCCCGCAACCCACGATTTTTTACTTGCGGCCTTTAATGGCTCTTCCTGTGCCTTTTTGAATAACCTGAGGACTAAATCCGAGCAACCGAAGGATGTCACCATTCGGTGATTGTAAACTGCCTCTATGGCAATTTGAGTGCTTTTATACTGTGCCTTGGCCAAATTCCCTGAAACTTTTGATAAAACAATTTTTTTAGCATAGTAGCATGACATGATAATAGGTTGCACTGCAATCATGACAAGAGCCAGTTTCCATGCAACGACCAGCCCCATCGTAACGGCTATTATTACCCCAGATGCAGTTTGCACTAACAGAGATATCCGATCGGCTACTAGGGTTTTCACTAGAGAAGCTTCATTGCTTAATCTCGAGCATAATGCACCACTCGAATTCGATTCTTCATCAAACCATGCAGTCTCAAATGTCAGTAACTTTTCTAACACCCGTACCCGGATCCGTCTCACCAAATTCTCCCCCATTCGTGCAAAGTTGTAGTGTTGCAAGATGTTGACCACTATAGACACGGCCGAAAGAGAGCAAAATATGGCCACATATTGCCGAACAATTGCCTTCATCTTATCATGGTCCGTTAAGAAAAATGCCGTGATGAGACCACCAATCGTGAAGGCGTAAGTGGGTTGCAATGAACCATAAACGATTGCTGAGAGGCTACCGACTAGGGCTTGTTTCCACTCGGGAGCATTCATAGCAAGAAGTCTTGAAAAAGACGGGGTTAATTGCTGAGTAATTGGTGAGGTCATGAGTGTTTCTTGAGCTGGGGTGAGGTTGAATGGGCTTGCTTTGGTCATGCTGAGGCTGAGGCGGCTTGTGCTGCTCCGAGCAGCGGAGCCCGGTATAATTAGATCTTGATCTTGGTCAATATAACTTGCCATCTTTTGTAGTTTCACAAGACGAGAGTAGTGACCCCCCTTGACAAGTAATTCGTCATGTGTGCCGATTTCTACTATGGTACCGTTGTCTACCACAGCAATCTTATCAGCATGCCTTATGGTTGAAAGTTTGTGAGCTACCACCTGTTCAGAAGGTATTTATCAGATCACATTATTTGTTGTATTGGTACTAGTAGTTGTCTGGTGTCAGTTCCTAGGGACTAGATGTCAAAATTTATGGTTTCTTACTCTAGTAACAAGTTCCAACAGGAAATTTTGACCAATATAGCTATGCCATTTCCTATCTGTCCCAATCAAGTCAGGTACTGATTTATATTAGATATGCAGTGGAAGACTGGAAGTCAATTGTGCAAAAGTCAGGAGATAAGATTCTAGGTACCAGAGTGGTTCTACCCATGGAAGCTTGGTCAAGCGTAGTTTGCACCAGCTTCTCTGATTCCGCATCAAGTGCACTTGTCGCCTCGTCGAGAAGGAGAATAGCTGGGTTTTTGATAATTGCTCTAGCAATCGCAATTCGCTGTTTTTGCCCTCCTGACAAAAGTGCCCCTCTTTCTCCAATCTAAAAGAAAAACCACCAAGAACATTTTAACATTGCTCAGATGTTACTATATATAAAGTTATAAACATAGCAGCAATTAAATGGAAGAGTAGATTCATTTAAATGAAGTGTTTATACAAGTAATCATAATTGATCTTATTTGTATCATTATATATTCATATTCCACATAAAAAATTCTATAATGTACCAGAACCCTCACCTTAGTCTCATATCCTTCTGGAAGTTGCTGTATGAAGTTGTGTGCATTGGCTGTCATTGCGGCCGCATACATTTCTTCAACAGTTGCTTCAGGATTGCCGAACAAAATATTTTCTTTTATAGACGTGCCGAAAAGCGCGTGTTCTTGGCTCACTAGCCCCATCTTTTCTCTTATCCATCTCAATTGCAACCTCTTTATATCATAACCGTCGATTTTGACAGTCCCTTCATTCACATCATAAAAGCGTTGAACCAAAGATATAACCGTGGATTTGCCACTGCCACTGGACCCCACCAAGGCTACAGTTTGACCAGCAGATACATGGAGGGAAAAGTCTTTTAGAATGATCGATTCGGGTCGAGATGGGTATGTAAACCGTATTGAATTGAATTCAATTTCGCCACGGATTTGATCCATTCTCAGCCCGGTGGGGTCGTCTGTGTTAATTTGTGGGGTCCGGTTGATACGGTTCAGAATGCGGGCTGCGGATACTGATGCCTCAGTGAAGTGTTTTACTTCAGGGATTGCTGTTCCGAGGGACCTGTTTGAGATTTAATGTAGAATTTAGGACTAACAGTTTTGTTTGGCTTTTAAATTGAAAGTTAATTATATAAAAAAATTCCCTGTTTAGTGACTAAAGGGCATTGCACATATTAAGGAGGATAGGGTCTTAGCTTTTATTAAACAATATGTAACGAGGATTCACTGAGCTGTAAATATTTTTTCTTTAATTAATGAAATTGTAAGATGGCAACTTGCCACCTTACTCTAAACAAATATTTATATTAAAAAAAAAGGGAAATGAAGAAGTACTATCATGAGATCATAAATCGAGAGTGGCCAAATTTGACTTATATGATTTTGTAAAAAAGGTTTGATCAGGTTGTTTGACATATATTTTGTCATAAAGAGACACATTATAAGTAGAGAAATATGCTATCATGCTTTGGGAAGTAAAGAAAGTGTTTTACTTCCCGCTCATATCTCCATTTTCAAAGTTCAAATAGTCGATCGAAGTTATCAACATGATCTTCATATTGATATGTGCTTGGAGACCAAATTTTAGAATTTTTGAAAGTCACAGTTTTTCATTAAATTAAAAAAATAATAAAAAATTCACAAAAACACTGATTTTCAAAAATTCTAAAACAATAGTAAAAAATTTCCAAAAAAATATAAAATTTGGTCTCCAAGCACATATCAACATAAAGATCACGTTGAGTAATTCAGATCAACTGATTGAACTTTGAAAATGGAGATATGAGAGGGAAGTAAACCACTCTATTTACTTCCCAAAGCATCGTGGCATCACTCTCTATGAGTAGATATTATGAACTTACAAATAAAATGATACTCTTGGAATTAAAAAATAACTCTATGGCCTGAATTGTTCTGTTGTATATGTAGCGTGATCTGCACTCCAATAATTAAAGCTAAAATATTCCATAGGATAAAATATGGTTTAAGTACATAATATTATAACTTGACTTGATGACTTCACTGTTACAAGAAAAAAGAAGTAGCATGTTGAAGACGGTTTCATTAATTGCATCTGGTAAGAATTAATGTGATACATTATTAGAATTATATATATAATACTCCTTTGTCTCCTCAATTATTTTTTATACTTTTATCTGCATTAAACCTTGACCCTATGATCATAGTCTTAATTTATAAAATGTACAAATTATATATACTACCTTATTTCAGAAAACTCAGTACTAACTACCAACTTAAGCCATTTAGCCAATTTAATAACAAATGTGTGTAAGTTCACTCTCTAAATAAATATTTATTCATTCATTTGATAAGTAACATATAATATTACTAATATAGTTTAGTGCTCAACTAGAGCCTGCCTCATTTACTTTTCAAAACAGGAAGTAACAATAATTCTAAAATATGAACCAGTTAATTAAAGTTTTAATAAAGGACATTACTCAGATGTAATTATTATTATTATTATCTAGTTGGCATTTGCTTCGGTGGACATAAGGACCTATTTGTAAAATGAACATTTTTTTATTTTCAAAGTTCAAACAGTCGATCCGACCGTTCAACATTATCTCCATATTAAAATGTACTTGGAGGTCAAATTTTACATTTTTTTGAATTTTTTTACTATTTATTAAGATGGTTACAAAATCGCTGTTTTTCAATGGTCTGAAAACAACGATTTTGTAACCATCTTAATAAATAGTACAAAAATTCAAAAAATGTAAAATTTGACCTCCAAGTACATTTTAATATGGAGATAATGTTGAACGGTCGGATCGATTGTTTGAAGTTTGAAAATGAAAATATGTTCATTTTACAAATAGGTCCTTATGTCCACCGAAGCATCCCTCAGTTTAGTTTGTCACTCAAAAGATTATTTCATAAAAGGAAACATAAGAAAAGAAAAAAAATACTTACAGGCCTCCTAACACGAATGAAATTCCGGCCGCATAGATCCTTCCTCCGCTTTCGCCATGGTACATCACAAGCCTGCTCCCATACCAGGCAAGAAAACCCCAAATTGCAAAACTCAAGCCAATACAACCCACTGCAACACCCTTGGCAATCCCTTGTTTGATCCCCAGTTTGGTTGTTCGATCCAAAACCGCAGCATAGCGCTCAACAATCCGCTGCTCAGCAGTGAATGAATATACGGTCTTGATCGAACCAAGTGCTTGCTGTACCAAGGAATTTGCTATTGAGTACTCGGCACGGGCTTTGTGGGAGAGGTAGAGGAGGTACTTTCCATATATAAGGCCAGGTATTATGAGAAGAATCACTAAAGGGAATGCGACTAAGGAGAGGCGCCACGAAAAATAGGCAGAGAAGATTAGGCCAGATATGAACATTGATGAGTGCATCAGAAACAGAGGAACCTGTTGAATATTGAGATTATAATTCCTGGAGTTTTAGGGGCCAAACTGTAAATATGCAAATTAAATCTTTAATGTTTTTTTCGTTTTTAAAAAATAAAAGGGAAATTAGGAAATAAGACAAACTTCTCTTGAAAGCACATTAATGATAGAAACAGAGGAAATATCTTATGCAAGGGTAATACAATTTTAATAATTTTAATGTAGTGACCTAGTTTTGTGGTTATGTTTCATAGCTATAATTTTGAAAATAATTAATGTGCCTCAATATAAAAGTAAAAGAGTTGTTGGAAAACCACTTCATTGCTGTCAGAAAACTGCTATATATAAAATGAGGTCTTGCAATGACAGCAAAACAACCGATCTTTTTTTACGATCATTAGCGATCAGATTAAGGTTTATAACGTCCAGCTACAGTACCTAAACGTTATAAACCATAACGTTCTTCTTATTTTCTGAAATCTCATGAAAACGTAACCCATTATCGATATTTTCTCTTTATATTTCCTATAAACATATTCCAAGAGCAAATTGTTGGAAGCCTTTTTATCTATGGGATATATATATATTCTATTTCCTAGATTTGAATCAGATGTTTTTATTTTTCTAAACTTTCCTTTAGCATATTCTGTTCCAACTTAATTTGTCAGTAACGTGGAGAATTTATCTCCCATGATTCCATATGTAAAACAATATCAGACCTAATGATGCTATGCTTCTATAAAGAACAATATTACAAATATAAGCAACCACAAAGTTTGTTCCAGGCTGCAGAATCAAGTAAATTTCCACAAAATAGCATATTATTATTGGCAAAGTTCCATGTCTTTCTTAATTAGCACATGTTGGCATCTTTAGTTAGTACCAACTTACATTTGACTACTTAAAAAAATAGTCAGGTGAGATTCCCTAGTCATATCATTAAAAGATAAATAATCTTATATGTCTTGTCATAAAAATAAGCCAGCTCAGAATCATATTAGACAGGGACAGACCCAGGATTTTCATCAAGGGGGCAAAAAAATATCGAATAGGGTTTAAATACCTAATCGGGTTTAAATCCATTAACTAATTGGGTACTCGATAAAAAATAATATTTTAACTTATACTTTTCAATACTTTGACTTAAAAAAAAATTCCGGGGGGGGGGGGCAAAGTCGGTCGGAACCAATAAATCTCCACTAAAACTCAAAATCCAGGGGGGTAGCCGCCCCCCTGGAATACTCTGGGTCCGCCCCTGAGATTAGAGATAAGCACCAATGTTTTATCCTATCTTAAATGCAACAGAACAAACTTTTATCTGATCCTAAGTAAAAATAATTGAAAGAAAACAAACACTTATTCCTAAAATTAAGAAGAAAAGAAAGAAAAGAAACAGAGATGATATACCTTCTCACTAAGGACCTCTTGAATGAGAGAAGTGTCTTTGGAGATGCTTTCAATGATCTCAGTAGTAGTAGCCTCTTGTGAGTCAAAAAACCCCACCTCTTGCCTTAGAATAGCCTCCAAATACATGTACCTTATACGTAGCACCTGCCTCTCACTTGTTCTACTCCAACAATACCCCTCTGCAACAACAACCAAAATACATGCTTTACATGTTTTCTACTTTTTTTTTGTAGAAAATATCCCACTATATATATAGTGGGATTTTGCATGTTCATATATATAAAAAAAAAATGAAACTTTGTCGATAGCACTTTGTGTTAAATAAGTATATATATCCCTTCATTTGTGATCATTGAAAAAATTAAGTTTCACAAGGAATTATATATTGATATAGAAAGTTTTAGAGCTATTGGAATTACCCATAAATGCCACCACCAAGACTGCAATTCCTAAATAGACGAAGTATAAGCAAGTCTGCAAATTAATATTTAGAATAAAAAGTGGTTTAGCTATTAAAAAAAGCTTAATTTGAAGCAAATAAAAGTTGTTTCGCACTAACCTTTTCAACCTCTTTCATGAAATGTGCATTATTTCCGGTTGCATTCGCCTTTCCTATGGAATTTATTAAATCACTGGCAAAGAGCAGGAGGCAATTTGTCGAACAACCATCACCGACTGCTCCGATTGTGCCTAAAGTCATTAAAAGTACATCGATCCAATCAGCAAACATGAACATTCCATGCAATTTTCTCTTTTGACGAGTACCACTTGGTGATATCTCCATATCATTCTTCTTATGAGCACCCATGGCTCAGCCTTCACCCTTTAGCAGGAGAAGGCTGTTGAAATTTTTTTGAGAAACAACAAGGGTCACGAGAAGGCTGTGGAAATTGATTTTTATATATAGCCTCAGCTTGACCAAGAGTCCAAGAGGCTAATTAATTATGAGCTCTACGCCTCTCCTTCTCTCTCTATATATAAGGTGACAAAGGAGGTTGAGGTTGGAACAGACTCCGAGAGAAAAGTAGGGTCATGCTTTTCCGATCTCAACCATTCAAATTCGTTGAGATTTGTACATGAAAAAGTTTCTTTTTCAAGATACGCGAATGAAAAATTTTAAATGGTTAAGATCGGAAAAGTAGGACTCTTCTCTCTAAGAAAAGCAGCAGAGTCGGATCCGTTGAGGTTTCAAAGAAATGTTGGTATAATGGTATATGTATAAAAAATAAAACAAGTGGCAGTACTGGCAGACCGATTATAGCCACTTTCACTATATAGATGCAAAACTATTTGCAAGAGCTTTAAGTGTCCTTTCAATAATTTTCAAGAAAAAAGAAAGTACTTGTCATTTGTCATCTTTGGTTATCTTTATTTTTTTAGATCTATACATGCATGAATGATGTTTGGTAGAGGTGACCTAATTAAGTGAGTCAATTAGGACCCTAATAATTAATCCACTCTTGAGTGCACAAAAGTTGGCTCAATAAAGATAATTACATTTACGGAACATAACATTAAGAAAATTAATACTTTCATGTTATATAAAGTACAAGTAGGGTGTTCTTAAGCTCATCAACTTCTTAGTGAGTTCAATTTTAAAACCTATCGGATTGATCTCAAACGATGAATTCAAACAGTTGAAACCGATCTATTTCACGAGTGAAGTGTTTCACATGCAAAATATTTGAAATAATTTAGTAAAATTTTAATAGCTCCAAAAATGATTGAAAATAAATTCGTTAAAATTAACTTATAAACCTTCTATTTTTACCTCTTGACTTTACACTAAATTAATTCGAAAAGTCATAATTATGCATGCAACCACATTACTTGTGAAGTAGACAGGTTAATGTTTGAATTCGTTGTTTGAATTCAATCCAATAAGTTTTAGGATTCAACTCATTTAAGAAAATATTAGTTCTACTATTTTGATGAAGCAATCCCTTAATATATAGCTTCGACAACGGAGGGAATTGAATTGAATTATTATTTTATTATTTTTTAGAATTTAATATTATTTTCCTAAAGTAGACACCACGTCCGATTTGGAGAGTTTAATAAGCTAATTTACGTACTAATGTGAAAACATAAAAAAGTATTAATCATTAGCAGACATTGAACACGTTTCAGGCCTCCTCCTGTGAGGCGGGATTCTCTGTTACAGCCTCCTCCTGAAGAGTGGGACCCTTTTGTCATAATGTCTCATGTATGATGTTACAGAGGTTTTGAATTCCTTTTCTATCAATAATCAATCTATGGGCCTCCTTTTTTTACTCTAGCTACCTCTAGGCTCTAGCCTTCTTTCACCAAAGTTGCACTGTAAGTCTGTAACCAAATCCACTGACCCACATTGATGTGTCCCTTTTTATTAAATTAAAGGTCACATAATCACATTCATTTAGATAATATAGTATACTACCACAAAACGCTAAAGGACAGAAATACTCAGAAACATTGGTGCATGCACTTCTTTAACCTTTGTTGATCATTGACTGTTGATGTTTTATAATGGAGAAAAAAAGTAGAAGAGATTATTTATTTATTTATTTTTACTTTTGTATGTAGTTTATTTCATAGGATTTTTTTGAACTTATAGATTTAGTAAAAATGGTGATGAGTTTTGTCTTTGTATGTAAGGTTAAATTTTACAAAAAGTATTTAAATATAAAAATTGATGTTAGACTAAGCAGGCTCTTAATTAAAAAAAATTAGATATGATCTTTAAGAGGGTAGGAATTTTTTTTCGAGTTAGAAAGGGTGTCTCTCCTCTAGGGGTGGCAAAAAAGCTCGTAGCTCGTGGCTCGATCGTGACTCGCACCTGACTCGCTCGCTAACAGTTCGCTCGTTACTGGACCGAGCTGTTAACGAGCCAGTTCGCTACTAGCTCGGCTAGGCATCAATTTGTAAATTTGTATGAATTTGTGTGCATTTTATACTGTCTAGCTCAATCTAGCTCGGTCCAGCTCGGTTAAAACAAGATCCAGCCAGACCCAGCGAGCCAGCTCATCAGCTCGCTCGGTAAGAGCTCAGTCCAGAATTAACGAGCTGCGCTAGGACCCAGCTCGTTTACAGCCCTACTCTCCTCTACTAAAATTCAGTTAAAGTTCCACAAAATTTACCTCAATATCAGATGTTAATGTAAATAAAAATTTGTCTCATGAATTGATTGAACTACTAAATGCATAAACTAAGAAGTTAACTACACAAGTTGATTTGGATTAATAATTTTGAAGTTAACTATACATGTACCTTTCTTGTGATTTTGTCCGAGTTCAAATGTATTTGGATTCGAATCATGACGAACTCAGATTATATAATTTCTTAATTCTGTCATACACGAATCAAATTTAAATATCAGAATTATCAGACATATTTTCATCTGATTATATTTTACTAGGTCTATCTAAAATTCTAAATGCACGATCACCTCAATATAGACAATATAGATGGGCTCCTAGGGTGGGAAAAATGGCACGGTGAAGCCGGTTCTGTCATGGAACGGCACGGCACGCATGTCGATTACGTGCTGTGACTCGTGTGTCCTGTGCTTTGACTATTTTTTGAAAATTTGACATGGCACGTCACGGCACGTGGTCATGTGAGTTACAAATTATGATTAAATGGTCCCATGAGTCACGCGATTCACGTTTGGTCACGGCACGTTTGGTCACGGCGTGACCATTCGCGTACCGTGACCATCCCTTGACATTTTGATCACAACACGGCACAACACGTGAAAAATTAACTTGATCACAGCACGATATGAGACCAAAGTCACAGCATATTAGTCACAGTACGGCACAGAATGATCTGTGCCACGTTTTTTCCACTCTATGAGCTCCATTGGAATATCCTACTAAGCATTCCAACTTAGAGAAGTAGCTTTCTAAGCCCACTAGCAACCTTTTTTTAGCATCAGAAAACTAAAGCAGATTTCTTTACGATATGCAAAGATGAAAGGGAAAAAAAGGCACAGGGGATCCAAGTCCTACTACTGGCTGTCTGGCTCAATTAGCCTTCTATTAAGGAGATTTTTTTTCTATAGAAAATAATAAAAGAAGAAGAGAGAAACAGAAAGAGTACCTGATTTTTTTGACTGATAGAAATACCAGTAATAACTTCACTGATAGAAATAGTACCTAATTTTTTTGACTGATAGAGAGAAATAGAAATAGTACCTAATATTTTTAAAGTTAAATATATGAACTACAACCCCCCCCCCCCCCCCCCCCCCCCCCCCAAATTTTTTTTTTTAATAAATTTATAGACGAACCACGTGAAACACGGAAAGATATGTTAAATTTCTTTTTAGTATATACTGTATAAGTGTATAGTGTATATTCCTTTTTAAAGTAGCAAAAAGCAAAGAAAAGCTCAAGAAAGAATAAAGAGGTTTGTACGAAAAGGTTTTGTTTTTTGCTTAATACGAACAAAGGTTGTAACTTTGTTATCTTGTATGCCTTTCCAATCAGTCAAACGATCTATTGTTAAAAAAAAAAACGCCGAAGCGCACTTAAACAACCCATATATATATATATGTGGTCCAAAGCTTTAAGGTAAAAACCTGATAAAATTTCAAATTAATAATTAGATAATTTAAGTAAGGATGAAGAAATTGCTCAATCAGACAATTTTCTCTTATAGGGTATATATATATCTCTATTTCGAGTGATGCTACGATGCTTTGGGAAGTAAATATGGTGTTTTACTTCCCGCTCATATCTCTATTTTCAAAGTTCAAATAGTCGATTTGAATTTTTCAACATGATCTTTATATTGATGTCTTTGGAGACCAAATTTTACATTTTTTGAAAATTTTTTACTATTTTTTAGAATTTTTGAAAATCAGTGTTCTTGTGAATTTTTTTTTTATTTAATGAAAAGCTGTGATTTTCAAAAATTCTAAAAAATAGTAAAAAAATTTCAAAAAATATAAAATTTGGTCTTCAAGCACATATTAATATGAAGATCATACATGTTGAAAACTTCAGATTATTTGAACTTTGAAAATTGAGATATGAGCGGGTAGTAAAACACTCTCTTTACTTCCCAAAGCATGATAGCCTATCTCTCTCTATTTCACTTGCAAGAAAATTATATATATGATGTGGCTAATGTAAGTTTAATTGGAGGGTCGTGGAGCAATTGTTAATTTGGCAATCTTGCTGATTAATAATCCTTTTAAAAGAATGATGTAAAATAATAAATTATAATTAAAGGTGTAAAAAGTATATTAAAATAATAAATTAAAACGCAATTATAGAAATGGAGATAGTTTGAAAGAGATTGATGAATAATTTGTGTGTGTGAGAAAGATAGCGAGCTTAATTTTCCTTCTTAAAAGCTTAAGAGCATCTCCAACTCAGGAATCCGTAAAAAATAAAAAACAGTTGTAAAGCAAAAATTAAGTTCATTTTAATTTCTGAATCCCTCCATCCTAGAAATTGGGTCAGAGCTAATAGAAAAGAAAACAAAGAGGTCAGAACCAATAGGAAAAAGAGAGAGTACATCATATAAAAAAAAATCGTTTGCTTTATAAGCAAATTTGTTTTTTTAGAAATCGGCCTACAACCCAGTAATTATATTAGCAATTAACACATCAGATAAGTAATTTAAAAGAAATTCCCATTAGAGATGCTCTAATAAAGTTCTGTCCTAAGACATAGCGCTATGTATATTCCAGAAATACACTACACATTATCCAAATTTTATAAAATCAAGACCATATGAAAGGAGGGGAGAGAGAGAGAGAGAAATGGAATAGACTCTCTGTTCAAATTTGGAGGTCTATTTAAAAAAAGAAAAGTAGCATAATGAGATGATATGACATAGTGGAGAATTACTACTGGTAATTAATGATTAATTCTGTTGACTAATTTGGTTTAAACTTTCTAAAAGGTTTTTTAACGCACTATCTGTAGTATTAGGCAATCGTCATGTCTACAAATTAAAGGACAAAACAAATGAGGCATTCATAAAAAAGGGCATTCATCAAAATCCGAATTTTTTATTAATATCCAAAAATTAAATAAAATTACCAAAAATGACCATGTCAGATCTGAAATTCGAAAAATACCCATTCCGGAAAAAAATTTTCCGAACTAAGCCTCTAACTTCGGAAAATTTTTTTCCGAAAATTCAATTGAAAAACCGGAAAAATTTTATCCGGATTCTAAGTCCGGAAATTTTTTTTCCGAAATTAGGCCAAATTTTCGGAAAATTTTTTTCCGAACTAAGTTTCCGGAAAAATTTAATCCGGTTTCAGATTGAATTTTCGGAAAAATTTTATCCGGTTTTGTACCGAATTCGATTATAAATACTGAGCTCGCTCTCAATTTAACTCGCAGCTCTCTCGCTCTCTCCGTAAGTTTTTTTTAATTATTTAAATTTATAATTATTTATTTGTTAATTATTTAAAATATTTAAATTAATTAAAATAATTTTAAAAATTTCAGAATAGTGTAGAATAATTTAGAAATTATCAAAATAGTCTAGAAAATTTTAAAATGATTTCGAATTGTTTTAGGAACCTCTTTCATTTTTGGATCTCTTCCGGAGCTCTGAATGTCTGATTGATCCGATTTTCGATTCAGGTTATTTTTATTTTTTTTATTTTAATTTATATTATAATTAATTAGTTCATTTCAAATATTTTTTTTATTTTTTGGAATATTGTCCAAATAATTTTGAATTTTTTAGAATATTCCAAAATGGTTTAGAATAATTTATAAAATTTCAAATTTTTTTAGAATATTGCTAAATTAATTTAAAAAAATTCAAAATGGTGTAGAATAATTTAGAAATTATCAAAATGGTATAGAAAAATTTTGAAAATTTTAAAATGATTTAGAATTGTTTCAGGAACCTCTTTCATTTTTGGATCCCTTCTGGAGCTATGACTGTCTGATTGATCCGATCTTCGATTCAGGTTGATTTTTTTTTTTAAATTTATATTACAATTAATTAGTTCATTCCAAATATTTTTTTATTTTTTGGAATATTGTCCAAATAATTTAGAATTTTTTATCATATTCCAAAATGGTTTAGAATAATATATAAAATTCCCAAAAAATTTAGAATTTTTTTCTATTAATTTAAAAAATTCCAAAATGATGTAGAATAATTTAGGAATATTAGAAATGGTATTGAATAATTTAGAAAATTATGAAATGGTTATGAAATAATTTTGAGAGGTCCGGACAATTTGTAATTACTTATATGTTGTTCTTTTTTAAATTGCCAGACCAATCGAACTGAAAATGACAACTATTTATGTGAAGATTTTTAATGGAGGAGAAATCAAATACAATAATGACGGGGTCTTTTACAGTACCCGAGCTAAATACTCATTACCGCTAACCGTCAACCACAGCTTTGATTATCTTCGGAATGAGATTTATAAATTTGTTGGGTATAATGCTAGTCAAGCAAATCTAGAAATCCAAGCCAGGTTTAATATGTCTACCGATGGGGGACGTGACCATCAATTAGTACCGGTAATGGACCAACAATCGTTCGAAATGGTTTTAGAAATTGTGTCGTCTTTTGCACAAAGGTTACCGGTTCTGGAGTTGTATGTAGAATTGGAACCGAACCATACCAGACAGATTCCTGAACCTCGATCCCGACCCAGTACCAGTCAGAATCATGTGGATCCCAACCCAATACCAGTTAGATCCCGCCTTAGTACCGGTCGGCACTCTATGGATGTACAGAGACCCCGACTCAGTATCGGTAGCAACTCTGTGGATCTACCAGTTAGACCTCTACCCAGTACCGGTCGGAACTCTGTGGATCTACCAAGCACATCACGACCCAGTACCAGTCGGGCCCGTAGACAGCTACGTGATTATTCGCATGCCCCTGTTGATACCGGTGCATAGTCCTTGTGATACTCGCATTTGTGTCGATAGTGTCTCACCGTTAAAATTTCTTTGCTCTAAATTAGAGAAAAAAATTAATTACAATATAATTTGATTACTAACCGAGTTATGAAAAACAAAATAAGTAAATGTTTACCTCCTTCGACGCCTGAGATACCCTATGATTGCCGTGAGCTATCCACAACAAAGGGCTAAATGTATGCTTCAGTACTAAGTCTGCCATACTACAAAATTCGAACAATATTCTAAATTATCTTTAATTTTTCTAAATTATTCTAGACCATTCTGCTATTTTCTAAATAATACTGGACCATTCTGATATTTTCTAAGTTACTCTGAACCATTTTGGTATTTTCTAAAATATTCAGGGCCATTTTGGAAGGTTCTGACAAATTCTAAATTATTCGGACAATATTCTAAATTATTTAAAATAAACTAATTAATTGTATTATAAATTAAAATTATAATAAAAAAAGTTAAAAAAAACCTCAATCGAAGAGCCGAGTGATCAGACAGTCAGAGCTCCGAAAGGGATCCGAGAAAAAAAGAGGTTCCTGAAAAAATTCTAAATCATTTCAGACTATTCTGGACTATTCTGGTATTTTCTAAGTTATTCTGGACTATTCTGGTATTTTCTAAACTATTCTGGACTATTCTGGTATTTTTTAAACTATTCTGGACTATTCTGGTATTTTCTAAACTATTCTGGACTATTCTGGTATTTTCTAAACTATTCTGGACTATTCTGTAATTTTCTAAACTATTCTGGACTATTCTGTAATTTTTCAAACTATTCTGGACTATTCTGGTATTTTTTAAACTATTCTGGACTATTCTGGTATTTTCTAAACTATTCTGGACTATTCTGGTATTTTTTAAACTATTCTGGACTATTCTGGTATTTTTTAAACTATTCTGGACTATTCTGGTATTTTTTAAACTATTCTGGACTATTCTGGTATTTTCTAAACTATTCTGGACTATTCTGTAATTTTCTAAAATATTCTGGACTATTCTGTAATTTTCTAAAATATTCTGGACTATTCTGGTATTTTCTAAACTATTCTGGACTATTCTGGTATTTTTTAAACTATTCTGGACTATTCTGGTATTTTTTAAACTATTCTGGACTATTCTGGTATTTTCTAAACTATTCTGGACTATTCTGGTATTTTTTAAACTATTCTGGACTATTCTGGTATTTTCTAAACTATTTTGGACTATTCTGTAATTTTTTAAATTATTCTGGACTATTCTGATATTTTTTAAACTATTCTGGACCATTCTATAAATTTTAAATTATTCTGGACTATTCTACAAATTTTAAACTATTTAAACTAAATAATTAAATAATATAAAAAAAAAAAAAAAAATTTTACCTCGGGCCGGCTGCGGGCTGCTGCGCTGGGAGGGAGGAGAGGCACCGAAATAGGCTGGGCTGGGTCGGATTTTATAGGGCTTAGTTCGGATAAAATTTTTCCGAACTTAGAGTTCGGAAAATTTTTTTCCGGAATTGGAAGCTTAGTTCGGAAATTTTTTTTCCGGAAATAGAGAGCTAAGTTCGGAAAAAAATTTTCCGAAGTTAGAGGCTTAGTTCGGAAAAAAATTTTCCGGAATGGGTATTTTTCGAATTTCAGATCTGACATGGTCATTTTTGGTAATTTTATTTAATTTTTGGATATTAATAAAAAATTCGGCATCAAAATCGGTTACTTCAAGGTGGAATTTTTTTATTGGTAGAAATTAATGAAAAAGAAGAGAGGGAAATAAAAAGAGTACATGAGTTGTAATATTGATAGAAAGATCGGTAAAATTCTTACCGGTCTAAAAAATTAAAAAATTTGGACCGGTAGGAATTCTACCTGTCCAAACTTAATTTTTTTTTAAATCTGATATATAGATAGAGGGAATTCTTATATTAGATTTTTAGTAAAATATGAAAACTTTTTCAAAAATTAGATAAAATGTTTCTATTACATCTAAATTTTAAGATACTCTATCTATTTTTATAAAACAAATTATAAGTTACTAGAAAAAATAAAAGGAAAGAAAAACTTTTAGACCGGTAAGAAATTTACCGGCTTTCTACCAATATTACAACTCATGTACTCTTTCTATGTCCCTCTCTTCTTTTTCATTAATTTCTACCAATAAAAAAATTCCCTTCAAGGTAGGCATGTTTCTGCAAAAATATTGTCTCCTTTTCTTCAAGGAACTTGAGACAAATTATTTACGCTAGCAAGTGCAATGCTTAGTTTCAGAGCTTAATAGTGGTTTTTTTTTTGTATCAAGTATTTTAAAAAGAAAAGGAGAATTTTTCACGACTAAATTCACAGTACAACTGAACACCTATTTCATTACATTCCTATAATTAATCTCGTGCGTACCCGTATCTATGGGTTCTCAATTTTTCAAAAGTGGGTTCCCATTCCTGTCAAACCCCATCCTGTGTAATCCGTGACAAACGAACAAGCCTGTAGTGCTCCTCTCAGAGGTGGATCTATACTTAGTCCAGGGAGTGCTAAGTCACCCCATAATTTTGTAATTTTTAATCACGCATGTTGAAATTCAAATCGCACTAACCACAAATTAATAATTATGTATTTTAAATTTTAATCTCCTCTGACTAAAATTTCTAGTTCCGTCATCAGTTCCTCTTAAAAAACATTCATTTTCAATTTTTCATGTGATTTCATCATTAACATTTAACATTGATGTACTCAAGGATAAAATAGTCAAATTAATAAAACATTAAGTACCGGCATTAATTTCATGTTAAATTTTTTGTTATGGTGTTTCCCATATATGCCATCCATTTTCATGTGATTTCATTATTAACATTCGTATGCTCAAGGATAAAATAGTCAAATCAATAAAACATCATAAAATATTAATTACTGGCGTTAATTTAAGAAAAATAAACTAAAAGGTAAGAGAAATATAATTCGACACTTTGAATCTTATTATTCTGCAACACTCTTTTTGCAAGCCACTTTGAAAATTTATCCTAGTTAATATATAGTGCTGGGCTTAGCTACTTCATGGAGTAAAACGACTTGGTGCTCCACGTCTCATTATTTTCATTTTTAAAATCCAAACGACCGATCCGAACCGCTCAAGTTGTTCTCCATATTGATATGTGCTTGGAGACCAAATTTTACATTTTTTGGAATTTTTTTACTATTTATTAAGCCACTTTGAAAATCACTGATCCGGCGGTCCAGAAATTTTTACTGTTTTTTACTGTTCATAAGGATTTTCAGATTTTCAAAATGGCTTAATAAATAGTAAAAAAATTCCAAAAAATGTAAAATTTGGTCTCCAAGTACATTTCAATATGAAGAACATGTTGGAAGGTTCGAATCGACTATTTGAACTTTGAAAATGAAGATATGGCGTGAAGTACAAAGTCGTTTTACTTCATGAAGTAGCTAAGTCCATCTCTTAATATATATATACTATCCAAAACTTCATACCTTCTTTTGAAGTACGTAGGAGACATATTATTGATATATACACTATCAAAATACATTTTCCTTCAATATATTTCTCAGAAAATTATAAAAAAAAAAACTTCATATCAAAATAATTATAAAATTATGTCTCATTCAAAATTTTTGCCCACCCTACTAATTTTCATGTCGCAAGACTCGTTTCTAGTAACGTACTCAGGGGTGGACCCAGTGTAGTCCGGGGGGTGGGGGCGTAACTGCTCCTCCCTGGATTTTGAAATTTTATATAAATTTATATGTTCGGTTCGACTTTGCTCCCCTTTGGAATTTTATTTGCCTCCCTCTGGACTTTTGGTTTGTAATTAATGTTAAATTTAGAGTTAAAATTATGATAAATTCTTGAATTCTAATTGGTAATTAGAATTAGAAGTCAGAGTATTGAAATTAAAAATCATAGTATTGAAAATTAGAAATTAGAACATTGTTTTTTTTTTATCTAATATCCAATTAGCTAATGAGTTTGAACCCGATTAACTATTCAAATCCGATTCGTTATTTTCTTACCCCTTCTTGACAAAAATCCTAAATCCGTTCCTGAACGTTCTTCCATCTTCTGAACATATAAAAAAACTTGAGTGCTGTTTGTTTTACCGAAATTAAACATGCAAGAAGGTGGACGAATTCATATCCTCTGCATTAACTCAAAAGGGAATCTTTTGAGTTAATGAATCTCGACTGTCAAATCTGTTTCAAAATTCGTGTGAATTAGATCTGCACTAATATTGAAGGACTCCATATATTTTAGACACGAGCCGGATTGACTCCGTTTAAAATCAGATGGTTGAAATTCATTAACTCAAAAGATTCCCTTTTGAGTTAATGCAGAGGATACGGATCCAAGGTGGACTAGGTGCATTTAAAAAACATGCTTGTTTGATTTTATGGAATTCTCATGCGTCACCTAATAAGCTGTCTTATGATCAATTAATTTTATCGCATGACGAACTGCACGGTGGATCAGTCACCTGTCAGAAAAATCAAACGACGATATTTTTTTTAAATAAAAGCACCAACTTCGCTCCTCCAAACAGCTACTTAGTACCGAAAGTTTAGCTCACTTTCAGCTTTTCACACTTTTAAATTTAAATTGAATAATAAGCTGTTCTTTATCTTTGCTTTATAAAGTTTCATTTGGCCTGATTAATGCCATTCAAAGTAGGAAACAGCTAAGAAAAATCAGCTCAATTTTGAAAGGAACCTTCCATCCGATTCAAGGGATGACTTAATTGGTCCAATTTCTTTTTTCAAAATTTCATTAGAAAGCAAAAAAAAAAAAAAAAAAAAAAAAATTCCTCCTAACTAATTATCATTTATAATAATCAAGGTTCTAAATAGCGTTTATAGCGTCATAGCGGGAAGGTTACAAAAAGCTATAGCGAATAGCGTCTTTTTTTTTTACATTCCGTATATTCAATATTTGTACTAAATATCAACATTATCTAAAGTCTCATAGAACAATAAATAACACCAAAGTAATTAAGAAATTATAATATTCATATTGAACCCGTACAAAGTCCAAATTGCGGTTCAAAATATCTATAGTAATATCATAAACTATCGATTTTTCCTATTAAAAATATATTAAGAATCATGATTCATGACATAATCTATTTTGTTTTTCTATTCAAATTTCATTTTTAGTTTGGACTTTTTTTTCTATTCAAATTTCAATTTTTATTCCCAATTTCAAATTGATTTATATGTAGCAAGTAGCAACAAATTCAATTTCGGTTTGAGCTTTTTTGGGTCTTTATTTAAAGCCCATATAAATTGCTTAAAAAATCCCATATTGTATAGTAGTCGTAGCGCAAATAGCGGACCGCTATCATCACCATAGTGGCCGTAGCGCAAATAGCACCTTTTGATGTCATAGCTTAGCGTTTGAGGTCCAAAAACGCTATAGCGCACTATTTAGAACACCGATAATAATTAATAATAATATCTGTACCCTAGAAATAATAATAATAATAATAATAATAATAATAATAATGTTACCCAACACTTACATACAAAGGTATTTATACTGTTTTTTTTAAGCTTCATAGAGGGGCTGGAACTCTCGATCTTTTGATTACCACAATTTTATGACTTTTTCTTCTAGCCAACTGTGCTATCCAAACATCTCATTACAAAGGTATTTATATCAACACTCTCAATTGTGTATATTATGATATTAATAGTGACAGAATTAAAGTACTATTAACAGTCCAAATAAACACTTGACTATGCCAGATACTTATATTTGATTCATCTAATGTTTAAATTTTGATTGTCTGATGTTTAAAATTAAATATAGTAAGGTGTTATACTAGTTTAATTATTGAGTGTTTTAAATTTTAATTGTGTGATGTTTAAAATTAAATAGTTGAACTTTTATACTAATTTAACTATCATGCGTTTAAATTATCCGTTATTTAAATTTGCCCGATTAGGTGTTTATACTGGAAAATTTTACATAATGTCCTTCTTTTTCAAATCATAGAATAAAATATCTTCTTTCAAAAATTCTTAACAAAATGTCCTTGTGGACTGACTCCACTTTTTCTCTCTTCCCCTCCCTCCCACTCCTCCATGTTTACTCTTGTTTATTCTTTATCTAAGTAAAATATATAAATGTGAGCTCATTCACGTTTTGAATCATTTTTACCTTTTACGTGTATAACTGATTTAGCCCATATCTTGAAAAGATTCTACATATACGCTAATGTTATGCTTTCTGATTTTAGCAAATAAAATTTTTAGACTAAATTTTTTTATTCTAAATTAGTTATACCCATAAAAGGTAAAAATGTTCAAAACGTGAATGAGAGATCACAATTATATATTTTACTTAAACAAAAATAAGGAGGAGTAAATAGAGAGAAGTGGGAGCAAGGGGAAGAGAGGAAAAAAGTGAGGTCTACAAGGACATTTTGTTAAAAATTTTTGGAGGAGAATATTTTGTTATATGTTTTAAAAAAGAAGAACACTATGAAAAATTTCCTGTTTATACTTGGAATTGTCTAGGGTTTAAAATTGTATATTTTCATATTTATACTTGAACTATTTGGTACTTAAAACTTGAATTGTTCCATAATTATATAACTTCAACAAATCATTGTTAAACTTGCATAGATAGATTGTTACAGTAATTGCTGTGGTGTTTAGGGGTGTTCATTGGGTCCGGTTTAGTTGGTTTTGAACCGAACCAAATTAGTTTGGATCAAACGGTTTGGTTTTTTTCGGTTTAATGGTTCGGTTCGGTTTGCTTTTTAAAACCGAATTATAATTTCGGTTCGGTTCGGTTTGAAAATTTTCAAAACCGAAATAACCGAACCGACCGAACTTTTATATATTATGAATTTGGTTCAGACCGCCCCGATTTATTTCTTAATCAATTGCTTTAAATACTTCGGTTTATTTCTTAATACCCGATTTATTTCTTAATATACTTCGGTTTATTATAAATCAATTGCTTTAAATAAAAATAATAATAAATTTTGGTTTGAACCGAACAAACCGAATAAACTGAAATAAAACTTTTGTTCGGTTTGATTCGGTTGCAATGCTAAATCGGTTCGGTTTGATTCTAATTTAGAAACCGAATTATAACTTTAGTTTGCCTAGTTCGGTTTGGTTTTAACCGAACCAAACCGATGAACACCCCTAGTGGTGTTTGTGTTATGACCATCATCGTGTAGAAATTCATATAACTATATTTTTTCAACATTAATTATATAAAAGTAGTGATTTTATATTTATTTTTTATAATTTTTAGATCATTCAAAAGCAGTGATTTTCTATCTATTTATAAAAATAGTATAATTTTTTTTAAAAAAATGTAAAATTTAGTATACCAAGTATATTTTTATATGGAGATCATGTTGAACGGTTCATATCGACTATTTAAACTTTGAAAACAAAGCTATTAATTCATAATACATACCAATCCGCCATATGCATAATATCATAGTCTCACTCTTAAAAATATAAAATAATTCGAACGTGTAATTAAATATATATCTTGAAGCATCCTAATATATAGCTGAGGTGCTGAGAAATAAAGATGACTTAAAAATCATTTTTGTTCAAGCTCCCTTATAATGTGACAAATTAATCAGATATGTGATTTATTCATGCACGCATTTTAGAAGTTGGAAGAACCTATGCTTGACTTGAACCGAGAATTGGGAGTGTATAGTTTTAACAGAGTAGTTTTAGCTTCATGCAGCGCAGTTAATATAGAAATAAAACAGCGTTGCTTGTGGTAAGTGCGCTGCATGAAGTAAAATTCTTGACCCAATGGGGATGCGCTAGACTTATGTACTGAAGGTTAAGTGTTCGATCCACGCTCCCCGCATCTATTTTAGATCTGGACCGTCAGATTTCTTTTAGCACGAATATTAAAGGACCCGTTCATTCCAATTATGATCGGACGGTCAGGATCTAACTAAAAATTTGAGTTACATTAGAGATTCAAAACTCCGTTGATTGGTCATTCTCCGAAACTCTTTCAAAGGAAAAGAATCTTCTGTTTTTGGGCCGCTCTGGATTCAAGCTGCAAGATGCCTTCTTTTTTGTCACACCAAATTAACTAGGCCTACAACTGTATTTCTTCTATTATCTTTTGTTTTGGGTCACATCAAAGGCCTAAAGGTCATCGACAACTACAAGTACTTTCAATGAGCTTTAGACATGTGTTATCTATTATTGATCTCTTTCTCATTTTGACGGTATTATTAACCTGCTACTTTGATACAACTCCACCATGACGTCTTATATGAGATAAAGTCCAGATCCAGCCAATTAAATTGTTGGCGCGTTACACATGCATAGTCATTATCTAATTGTTTATTACCAGAGAATCACACCAATGTAGTGTTGTCTCTTTTTTTTTTCTTTTTTTTTTTGAAACCCTTTGCAGTAGCTAGTACGTAGCTACCAATGTAGTGTTGTCACCTAAACAAATCAGCCTATACAAATTGTTAATCACCTAAAGATTTTTAGGCCAAACAGTTGTTATCTTTCTACCTTCTCTAGCAACTATATATTGTCTCTAATTCTATTCTTTCTCTATCTCCAAAACATGGATGAATTGCTTACAGAGCCCGGCCGGTGGCAAGGGAAGGCAACCGCAAAGGTTGTGGGGCTCATGCCGGACCAAGCATGGTTGCTTCTTGGCGACTTTTGTAGTTTGCACAAGTGGATCAGATCTCTCTCCACATGTCACATCCTTGAGGGCTCAAACAATGTGCCTGGCTGCATCCGATACTGTGCTGGGTCAGTTAACCGGGCAAACCCGACTGAGCCAGTTGGTTGGGCCAAGGAACGACTAGTCGAGTATGACCGGGTTAACCGGTTTTATACTTATGAGATTGTCGAGACAAACAAAGGGTTCAGCCGGTACAAGGCTACACTCCAGGTTGAACCGGACCCGGCAGGGTGCTCGATCGAGTGGTCATTTCAGGCGGATCCGGTGAAGGGATGGTCGGAGAAGGCATTTGCCTCATTCTTTGAGAGCATGACACGTGGCGTTGCAAGAAGATTGGAGGAAGCGCTGATCATCAGTGATCACTGATATATCACTGATTAGAGTGAGATGAGATCTAAGGTGCTGATACGTACGCACGAGACAAGACATGTATCGTTATATATATATATATATATATATATATATATTATGTGGAAGCCTTAAATAATGACAAATTGATAAGGCGATTGTTGCTGTCCGTGCATATGCTAGTATCTTTCTAAGTGTCCGGACAACAAAACAAATTTAATATAGCCATATAGGTGTCCATTGGTTCTTATTATTATTGATGTTTATGTTGTTTCATGTTTTTCTGATGAAAAGTTTTTATTGGTGTTGTTTCTAAAATTTATCCAAATTCGGAACTGCTAATCTAACCTCATATATAGTCGTCATATGTGATTTTATGTTTCTGGGTTTACTCGGTATACGAATAATATGAATAATGGGCAAAATTTAACAATAGCTTGGTTAGGCTCGTATTCTCTTCTAAACTGGTTACTTTCTAGAGTTTGGATCTATCAAATATATGGCCAGCTAATCTAGCCCAGCTGTCAAGAATTCATATACTCTGCATTAACTCAAAAGAGAATCTTTTGAGTTAATGAATCTCGATTGTCCGATTTGTTTTAAGATTCGTGCAAACTAGATCTGCACTAATATTAAAGGACTCCTATGTTATAGACACGAGCCAGATTAGCTTTGTTTAAAATCAGACGATTGAAATTCGTTAACTCAAAAGATTCTCTTTTGAGTTAACGGAGAGGATACGGATCCAGTTGTTAAGCTGTCCTTACTCTTAGGTATATGCTACTGCGCATGCATTGGAAACGACAATGCTTTGTTATTTTAAGTATAATACTTTGGATGATGTGTCTATACGTAAATTTATATATTTTAATTAATTTAATATAAGTGAAATAATTAAAAAATATTTATAAACTAATTTTTTATTATTTTTTCATTGTTTAACTTTAGCACGGTATAGGTCAAAACAGATTTTATTTTCATCTTTGAATATGAAAATATCTCTTCTTTTTCGAAAAACTGAAGATATTGGAGGAATTACTGATCCTGAAATCATGATAAATTGATAATTACTGATCATTCTTTTAATGCAAAGAATCTAGTTAATGCTTACAAGCTATGTTACTCGGATACTCCAATATAGGCTCCGTACCCGTATCGGATACGTATCGGATACCGATACGCGTCCGATACGGACGTATCCGATACGCCAGCTGACGTATCCGCTTACGTGGCGTATCCTTACTCGGCTGATACGGTCATCGATACGCTTTGACTCACCTGGATACGCCGGGATACGTCGGGATACACCTGGACCGCGCATGCACCAGTGCCAAAGCCGTGGATCGCGCCAAACCTGTGGACCCCTGGACCCGTGGACCGCGCATGCACCAGCGCCAAAAATCAATTTTTTTTGCTCCCAGCAGGATTCGAACTTATGCCCTTTGGGATAAAGGCATACACCTTTACCACTGCACCAACTCTTACTTGTTGTTAGAATAGAATAGCATTGATATTTAATGTATAATTGAATTATTGTATAGTCCCCATCTAATAATTTTGATATTTATAAATAACATAAATAAAATAATAAAAAATAATATATTTAATTGGCGTATCGTATCCGATACGATACCCATACCCGTATCCATGCAACATAGCTTACAAGTATGTTTGACTAAAAGGCGGTGTTTAGGCTATTTTTCAGGAGATATGGGTTCTAATTCTCGCATTATTTGAGAACAAAATTTTTATTTAAGAAAAAATAAACTTTTATTAAAAAAAATATCGCATTATATACACGATTAACCAAAATTTACAATAGTATAGAGTTTTAGTGTGACAACTTCTTGTTGGGTCCGACGAAAACCATCATCGACCACCACATGATCATCTGTGTTGAATATAAAATTGAATAGCGGAAGTGTACCTTAATCCTTGACTGTTTTGTGCGTGAGAGCGCCTCCGATTCGATTCTTCCAAAATAGCAAGGCCCTTTAGAGAATCTCCTTTAGTTCTGTCTTCTCCAAAGTCTCTCACACTCTCATCTAATGGGATAATGAGATATGAATTCAGGATGCCTTGTATTCTGGGGGACCAAATCTTTATATACAGCCTAAGGAACTCCTTGGCTATCCTATTATGACAATTATTCAATTCAGTCCATAATTAAATTGAATATTACCTCTTTTGTTCTACACATTAAATGTCCACACCCTATATAACACATTAATGCTCATTAAATTATATAACGCATATGACTACTTTTAATTGAACATAAAATTGACAGTATACAATACATAATTATTTTACATATTAGTGCATGATCCAACACATTTACTTTGTGTGTAAATTCTATTTCAATCGTAATGTGGCAAGACTTTTTATTTATAGAAAATATTATAAAATAATTGAGAAACGAGAAAAGTAGGTAACTTGGAATTTGGATGCATAAATAGAACAGAAAAATTTATCCCATTGAGTTTTTTTTTTTCCTTTTTTTAGTTATTTTGAATTCTTTGTGGCCTGAAATTGTATAACATATTATATAGTGTTATTATAGCAATTTTCCATCTATTTTTTTTTATAATAATTTCTATAAAAAAATGCCTATTGTACTATGGCACCCGTAAAATTGGAATAGTTTGGGATTAATTTAACTTGGTTCAGAATCTGCTCTTTCCACTCCAGCGACAAAGGTGATTTTCAAAACTCTAGCAGCTCCAGCACCCTTCGCCCAGCCCTCTGACGACGACGACACAGTGATACTCTTTCTTCTCTCTTGTCTTTACTTTTTCGAGCAGAGAGGAAAATAAAAGAGAGAGAATATAAAGCAGAGCCGACCGAAACCGAGAGTACAATATCGGCGAAACTCAGAGCATAAAGTTTCTACCCATCTCAATTAGAGTGCGGCAGTAGACAAATTCGATCGTCGGCCATTGGACGAAAGAGAATTCGGTTGTAAAAATAGATGAGAAATGAGATAATATGGTGATTTTTTTTTTATTAAAGTGGTTAGATCCACCTGTTTCATATATTGAAATTAGAATAATGTCTTACAAATAATCAATGGTACCAAAAAAATACCATCGAACAAAAACCAAAGTAGCTATTACACACAAAGGTAAGACACAAGTTGCAATTACACACAAAGGCAACCAGTACCACAAAAGTAGATAAGTAGCATGACAGTTCTGCGTAGAGGAACAAAATAAAGAGACTACATAAAACTAAACCAGAATACTAAACCAGAATAGCTTATAAGATAAAGCCAGCTATGGTGCCACAATGTCAGGATAGGAGACTGTCAGAAAAAGAAACAGGAGTAGAAGTAGACTCAGTAAGAAGGTAATATGGTGAGTAAGAATGTAATATGGTGATTAAGAGTGTAGATAAATAAAATTAGATAATTAGCGTAATTTAGATGAATCTATAAAAATAAATAAATTTAGATTTAAAAATAAGAATTATTTGACGAAATTGTGGATAGATATTTAAAATGACTAACTTAAAAAAAATTGAAATAGTTTTAGTGCTAAGCCTTGTTACGCTTTATCTTTAACATGTCAGATTTGGCCCAACACAACTGTACGGTGAATTTGCCATTGTTAACAATGTTTGTATCACAAATTCACATGAATGAATGCATGTGAATTGTATATGTGCGGCCCTATTTTCGAGTTCGGATCTCCTGAAGTAACCCAATTTTTGAGTTTAGATCCATACTGTCAGATTCGAATCGGGCCATCATATTAAAGGGGTCTCGTGGCCAGATTAGCCCGGATTCGAATCGGACAGTCTGGATCTAAACTCAAAAATTGGATTACTGTAGGGGATTCGGACCCTAGACTGGGGCCTTTGGACCTCGTAATGCTCCAAGCCTATTCCCAAAAAAGTATCAAACTGAATTTGCATGTGAGGAGGGATTCAATTACACCGTTTTTTTTGACACATCTTGACACTGTTTTTTTATAAGTTAATTTTGCGATTTCAAAATCCAAACAGTTGATCCGAACCGTTCAACATGATCACCATATTAAAATGTGCTTGGAGATCAAATTTTACATTTTTTTTAATTTTTTTACTATTTATTAAGATGGTTACAAAATTGATGTTTTTCAATGGTATGAAAACAACAATTTTGTAACTATTTTAATAAATAGTAAAAAAAATTTAAAAAAATTTAAAATTTGATCTCCAAGCATATTTTAATATATTCATCATGTTGAACAGTTTGGATAGACTATTTGGACTTTGAAAATAATAGACGTCAAAATATATCAAAAAAAAGTATCAAAATGTTAATCCGATCTCTCCTCTTTGTATATTTCGGTAAATAAAATTGAAATGGCACATGTCACCTTATTAAGCACACACTGATTTTCACCAGCCCCTTTATCATTTTCAAATTTCCTTCAATAGAACTCGTGCTGTCGTGCATTAAGTTGCGCGTACTGCATTTAATATTTTGTAGAGTTTTTCGGGCATTTTATTTTTTCAGACACTACATGTAAATTTTATATATCATGTCAAAAATAGTTGGTTTTAAAATAAACTTTATTTTTTAATATTGTTAGAATTGTCAAAAAAAAAAAATACCAAGTGATTTCTATTCTTTTTTAATACATTATAACGCATTGCCAAAAAATTTCATTTTGAAACCTTTTTGACTTGTGATAAAGGAATGTTAAGATTTTCAATTAATTATATTATGACCTACTTCACTTCATATTTAAAACAAAAAAATTGTAAGACGACCAATATATTCTCAAGTGATTTGGTGCTAATTGCTAAGTAATTTTCAATATGTTGTTAAACTCATTGCAGACAATGATCATGTTTTGAACCAAAAACCTGTGGATCTTCTTTATTAAAAATAAGCATACTAAGCCGAGACAGGAGTAGGTCCGATGGACATCGGACTTATTTTTAAGTTCAATTAACTCTAACACCATATGATTAGCACTAAATCTGTGCACACGAAAATTGATACAGATCGCACGTCTTTTGATGCACAGTACACGAATCTTGATGCTGATCGGATCCTCATCATACCCATCGAACCAAAAGAGGTTCAATGGGCATCGGACCTACTCTGAATTCAAGAATATCAGAGTCAGAAAAGAAGGCAAACCAAACAAACACAGTTTTCGGTGCATTGTCCTTTCTCTGAACAGAACATTTCACGGGTCGTTACACTCTTTCGACACGTGTCCGCCGTACTCCCTCCTCCCCAAACTCATTTCAAAAGAGGTTTAGATTTCGTTCAGAGACCTTTGGACAAATTTTAATCAAATCCGAAATAACCGTTAGATCTACGATAATATTCGTACAAACAAGTTTAGATTTAGATAAATGACCCATGAATCTAAATTTCTAAAGCGTTAGTGCGAATTTTGACGCGGATCAAACGGTTTAAGTTATCCTTTGAATAAACTTTTGTAAAAGACCCCTTGGACAAAAAAACCTTACCCAAAGAAAACTTTTTAAAAAGCTGCTCAACAAAACAAAACCGCTTCAGTCCTCCCTTTTCACTATTTTCATTCCTCCTCCCAAAACCTCTAAAAACCCACATCTTACAGAGAATTGAGGAGATCGAGCATGGAATTAGCTGCAATAAATGAAAAGAGATCACAAAACCACCCCGCAACTGAAATGTCCATCCAAATGCCTGACGGTGCCGCACCTGGCAAGGCATCGGTGGCAGCTGAGCCGATTACAATGAGGGAATCCCTCGCAACGCCGCCAATGCAACGCCATGATCGCTCATCGGACGTTTTCAAGGAGTCGAGGCGGTGGGATGCGACGGCGGCTGTGGTACGAGGGGCCGCGGCAGCGACGGCGCTGGTGGCACTGGCTGTGATTGTGTCGTCGGAGCAGCATGGGAACCTGACTATTTTTGGCCTCAGTTTACCTCTATACTCCAAGTGGAGCTTCTCGGAATCACTCGAGTAAGTAATCCCCACACCTCTTATAAGCTGATTCTTGTTTCGTTATAAACTTATAATTAGTGTTTTGGGGTCTGTTTATGTTATATTTTCGATAAAGAAGGTGAATGTGCTGTTAGAGCTGTTTAGTTTTTTTATTTTTTAATTAAATCCATACTATTTAACAAAAATAAAAAAAAAATTCAAAAAAGAAATTGCGGTGAGCGTGGATCGAACACGCGACCTTCAGATCTTCAGTCTGACGCTCTCCCAACTGAGCTATCCCCGCATTTGTTTTATAATTTTTTATTTATAATTATAATTAGTTAATCTGATTCGTTTAAAAATTGTTTATAATTTTGGCAAATTTTGTTTGGTTAGTATCTCTGAATAGAAGGCCCAGTTTCTTGGCCCAGAATAGAAATCTTAGCATCTGGGCTTCTCCCGTCGGAACTCGAGTAAACATGTTTGAGAGAATTGGGAGAAGTGAGCGAGAATAGTATGAGGGAAGGAGTGAAGGAGGGTGCAGGGAATGGAGAGGTGAATGACGAAGGGGAGGGGGAGGAGGAGCTCGCGCTGCCATTCTTTGTCCGACTTAGATCGCCTCCTCGTTTAGTGGAGCTATAGACTAATGGTCAAGGTTTTAATTCCAAGATTGTTGTTTGTTTATTAATTTGAACAAATTATTTAGGTACTTGGTTGGAATTTCAGCTGCTGTGGCAGCACATTCGCTGTTGCAATTGGGGTTGGTTGTGAGAAAACTACTGAAAAAGGTGCCAGCAGTGCCATCTCAAACCCATGCTTGGATCTTATTTGCTGCTGATCAGGTAATAGCTCATGTTCAATTATCTCTTTACTTGTGCCAATTTCTCATTTATCATAAAATTTTAGGTGATTTGACAGTTTATTTTATTTCATTATTATTTTCTTTTTCTATGGGATCTTTTCACCACAAAATTGGTAATTTATACTTCAGTCCTTCATATCATTCTAGTACTTAACATGAACAAAAAGATAAATTGGATTAATTTAGCATGGTGTATTTTCTGCTATCTGATTTCAACAAATGGGGTTCACAATGTTTTTTGCAAAAAATGAAGGTTTATATCAAGTAAGAAAGAGAAGAAAGCTGGTTCGGGATTTGCCTATTTAATTGATTTTGAATGTAAGGGTTGGTTTTTGTCATGCATGTGCTTGGTTTTGGAGGGTTTTTACTTTTATATTATTGGCTTGCATGGGACAATAGAGATATGTCATTAAAAAAGATGAAACCATGATGGAGTTGCTTTGATGTTAGCTTGTTTATGATTTCAATAGCTCAGCACTCTCTTGCAATCAAATTCAAAGTGTTTTTTGATGCATGTGTTTGGTTTTAGAGGGCTTTTTTTTAATATTATTGGTTTGCATGGGATAATAGAGATTTGTCAATGAAAAGATGAAACCATAAAAGTTGCTTTGGTGTTAGCATGTTTATGATTCCGATAGTTTAGCAATCTCTTGCAATCAAATTCAAAGTGTTCGGAGGGTTCTTTTTATTTTTATAACCACTATGGTGCAAATATGCAAGTCTGGTATAAACGCAGTTCCCTATAATCTACTGTACTTTGATTAAGATATTGTATCTTTCATATTGGAGACTTATAGGGGTTCTATTTCAATTTTAACACTAGTATTTTTTTTAGGACGCTTAACTAGATGACTATAAATTTTTTTTTTTGAGTAAAGGTTGGAGGTCAAGCCACCCAACTATTTAATACCTTTGTTATTACAACAAAGGATTTCCCCCATCTTGGTTTCGAACCCATGACCTCTCACACAGATACTATGTGCTTTTGCCACTAGATCAAAGGCTGGTTTGTGACTACAAATTATATTTTAACTCAGGAATAGATATACATATTGGTTGCCATTGAATCTGAATGGTAAATCTAACTTGGATCTCTTGTACGCAATCATGTGCTTCATATACTATGATTTTTGAAGAAAAATTGGAAAAAAAAAAAAATGCTTGTAGTTGAAAATATTTGTTAACTTTTGCCCACTCTATACCATTTCCTTGGAAGTCCCATGTACATGAACCCACGCCCAATTTACATTTACCTATTCTGATCCTGCATTGATTGAAAAAAAAAATTAACAGGCCTTTGCATATGCAATGATGAGTGCTGGTGCAGCTGCAGCTGGAGTCACAAATCTGAACAGAACTGGGATCCAACACACAGCCTTGCCAGATTTCTGCAAACCGTTGCACCGGTTTTGCAACCGCATGGCCATCTCGATCACCTTTGCCTTCTTCAGCTGGGTCTGCCTCGCCATGTCAGCTGTAATAGATGTCCTTTGGTTGTCTAAACTGTGAGTTGCCTAGTGCCTACTAGGTATTACCTTATAGTTGTTATAATAGAAATCAAGTAACATGGACTGGATTGGAGGAGGTTATGTTAAGTTATGTCATTATGTACAAATCTTATAAACTACTGGTTGATTAGGGTGTCTACTAAGGATGAAATAACTGAGCATTTATGTGTCTTGCAATGTTGTTTCTTTCTGTTTTCCTCTGAAAAAAATAATAATAAATTATTGTTTGTCATGCTATTCTAATCCTAGCTACAACAAATATTGTCAGAGGTAGGTTACAAAATCATTGCTTTCGTATAGTTAAGAAACAAAGATATCATCTGGGGCTGAACTACAAATTCTATTACTTGTCTTCCTACTTCCAAGTGAGAATGAATCAAGCTATTTTTATTGGGTTTTGATATTCCCAGTATGCATTCCTTAACCATCTAGCACGATTGTTATTTGGGTGGGCATATACAGGCCTTGTAAAATGCAGCCCAACAAGCCCAATTCTTAAATAAAAAGGTAAAGAGGGTTTCTTTTAAGACAGACTCGGAGCACACAATGAACTAAACGATTATCATGTTCAGGAATAATAATATAACTAGGAGAAGACGTTGCTTTGTTTCGGCAGGGTGATTATTGAGATAGGTCGTGTGAATTTACAACATAACCAAAAGTGTATATATGCAAGCATTAATTTGCAATATATGTGAACGATGTAACTAAAACAGTATATATTATGCAAGTATTAGTTTACATATAGGTGTCTTAATAGAATAATTACAATCTTTGATACAGGAAGGATTTGTACATATTAATCCTACGCCACCTCGAAAGTCATTTGATCTATATCCAAAATAGAGTAAAGAGGAAAAATGATTTGTCCTAATAGATACAATTTGTACCAATAGAAAGCATTATTACATCTGAGGGGATCCCACAGTAATTTTTGGCGTCGGATGGTGACTCACATGCAAGTTGACTTGCAGCTCGGCATTTGTTTCTGGAGAGGACTGCCTTGCTTTGCATATAGCAGAGAGCTTTTTGTTCTGTAAAAGTTTTACTGTTGTTTCCTGTGTTAATGAAGTTTTTTTAGCCCAAAAAAATTACATATTGCCTGTCACCATGATGAATTAAATGTAGAATTTGTTGGTAGATACTTATTGCAAATATGACGGTTAACAATGGCTTTGTTATGAAAAACTGCATCAATTTAAGTAAATGAAATTTATTTTGGTTAAATAATAGAAGTTGCAATATAACAAAACTGCATCAATTTAAGTAAATGAAACTTATTTTGGTTAAATAATGAAAGTTGCAAGTAATTGCAGCTTCTGTATTTTCTTATCTTTTCTTAAGACACAATTGCACAACTGAGGCCTAATTATATCACTGAGAGTATCTACATACCAAACAGATTGTTGTTGAGGCCTAATTATGTCTTAGTAACAATTTGTACCCAGTATGCATGTTGCCAAACAGATTGTTACTAAGATTACCTAACATTTTGATATAATTGAGAATTTTAAACCCTAGAAAATAAATGAAATAAAGAAGAGAAATTAACAATATAATTAAGAAGATAGTTGATAATTTAAAGAGAGAACAAACTTCACATACCTCACTATTTAGAGGATCGATCGGCACCAATCTCATGGTTTGAAGGATTATAGAGAACGGGTTACCTATGAGGGAGATAGAGGAAGGAAATTCTTTATATGTGTGGGATATGCATCTCTTGTAGGGTATGGGGCTTAACAATTTCTTTACCTGTCATGGGTAATTTTTAAATAATATCCCTAATAAAGCATGATTTTTCTTTGATTGATTTTTGTTGTTGGAATATCAGTGAGAAACATGGCATTGGTCGCATCAATCACCAATATATTGCATTTTGCTGGTGCCAATCAATTTGAATTCTGTTAATTAACGGATAGAACTTACAAATTGCTCCGTTAATCTTCATGCGAAAGCGGATCTTGCGAGCGTAGTAGTATTACTGGTTCTGTAAGGAATCACAAGCCGAAGCCGGAAACCCTGCGTTTTCCACGACCTAAGACCTTCAAGTATTAACAGAGTTTCTTGGTACGTTTTTCTCTCTTTCTTGTTAGTCACTTCTTTGTTATGATATTAGAGAGTCAAGACAGAAAGACAGAATCTTGTATATATAAACCAACGCACCTCTTCATAAAGGGTCTGCACCTCTTCATAACGGGTCGGGTTTTGGATTCAGGTTTCCCATAATGGGCGTACCAATTAATAAATCCAACAAATTCAGATGTATTATGTAGGGAAGAAGAAACAATGAAACCGGACATCAAACATAAATGAAGGAGAAAAAAATGGAATCAAGGGAAGAAAGAGCAAAAATGTAATATGAGTAGAACTAGGGTGTGATGTGCTCACCAAACTCTTTGGTGAGCACAACTCTACATAAACTATCGGATTCACTTCAAATGAGATTAATTCAACCATTGAAACCGATGTACTTTACGAGTGATGGGCGTACATGCAAAATTTTGAATTTTTTGAATTCATTTAGTCTCAAGTCAAGTGGTCAAAATTGAGAATTTTTTGAATGCATTAAAACAACTTCATTTTGGATCATTCATTTTTCATCAATTTTGACCACTTGACTTGAGACTAAATGAATTCAAAACATTCAAAATTTTACATGTACATGTAGAGAGGGAAAAACGTGCCGTGCCGTGACTAACACGCCGTGACTTTGGTCACGTGCCGTGCCGTGCCGTGACCAAGTAAATTTTTCACGTGCCGTGCCGTGACTAAGTCGTGCCGTGACTAATTCGTGCCGTGACCAAACGTGCCGTGACCAAACGCGCGTTAGTCAAGTTTGATCGCATTTAACGTTTAAAAAAAAATAAAACGATTCTTTAAAATTCAAATGTTTTAAATTGAAATTTAAATGTAAATATTTTAATTAAAATAAAATTATACCTTATAGGAAGGTATGTTAGTGCATTGCTTCGCTACTGCCGTGACTGCCGTGACTGGCGTGTCTTCCGTTCCGTGACTCGCGTGTCCCGTGCCGTGCCGTTTCCGTGTTCCGTGCCGTGCCGTGCCGTGTCTTCTTTGCCAACAATTGGTCACGGCACGCGACACGCGAGTCACGGCACGTGACCGACACGCGTGCCGTGCCGTTCCGTGCCGTTACCGTGCCGATCCGTGACGGAGCCGGCTCCGGCGTGCCATTTTTCCCACTCTATGTACATGCATCACTCGTAAAGTACATCGGTTTCAACGGTTGGATTCATCTCGTTTGAAGTGAATCCGATAGTTTATGTAGAGTTGTGCTCACCAAAGAGTTTGGTGAGCACATCACACCCTAGTTCTACTCTTCAAGTGAGCTCAGGTTGATTTATTATTTTCACTCATAACCTAGATCAACGTGAAGTTAGACTCAACAAATTACTTGAGGTGCTAATGTGCACCTAAAAACTAAACTATGGTATCAATGACAATTGATAATAGCCTAAATTAGCGTCAAGTAAAATTGAGAAAATAGCATCATGTCATGTAAGGCTTTCAAATTGCCAAAATAACCAGCACTCTTTGCATTTATAGCTTCTCGACAATTCTAACCTTATGAAGAGAATTATCCAACTTCTTAATTTCTTTGAAAGCTTCTTTATCTCATAAAAGAATAGCATCATGTCATGATTGTAACTGCATATTCACAATAAGAGAAGTCGAGGTGATAAATAAGAGTAACTGATAATTTTGTTATGAATAAACTATAAAAGAAAAATCAGAGGATTGTTTAATAATGTAGCAATGAATAAACTATAGAAGAAGATAGTAGAATGTAAGGCTGTGCTCCAGAGAGGGGGAGAACTCCCTTCATTAAAGGGAAGGAACGGGAACAAAGGGGAACTCCGCACGCGTCCGGGCTGCCCACGCTGTTCACCCGCTCTAGAAGAAGATAATCAGAGAGGGGAAGAAAGGAACGCGCTACTGTAGCGAGGATAATGTGCTATACAAACTTCTCAAATTCGTACTATCTAAATCGGGGTGTAGGTTTCACTGTAGCGAGGGGAATTGCGCGCTGCCTCCTTCCTTTCTCGTCCTTCCCGTTCCTCTCCGCGTGGGTGCTATGGAGCACAATCCAAGAGAAAGCGAAGGCAGGAAAAAAGTTAGCGAAAGAAGGAGCAGCGGAGGAATATTTCGCTGAGAGAAGAGACCCATTTGGCAGTGTTATAGAAGTTACTATGTACTCAGGCATCCAAAATTATATCTTATATATATATATATAGAGAGAGAGAGAGAGAGAGAGAGAGAGAGAGAGAGTGACTAAGCTACAAACGTTTGCACCAAGGCCTTGGTGCAAACGATTTGGTTCTCCGATTTTCAAAGTTCAAACGGTCGATCCAAATCGTTAGATATTTAATCTATATTAAAATGTGCTTGGAGACCAAATTTTACATTTTTTGGAATTTTTTTACTATTTATTAAGCCACTTTGAAAATTGCTGATCACATGGTCCAGAATTTGGTTGCACTGTTTTTACTGTTCACCCGGATCAACAATTTTCAAAGTGGCTTAATAAATAGTAAAAAAATTCCAAAAAATGTAAAATTTGGTCTCCAAGCACATTTTAATATAGATTAAATATCTAACGGTTTGGATCGACCGTTTGAAATTTGAAAATCGGATAACTGAATCGTTTGCACCAAGGCCTTGGTGCAAACGTTTGTAGCTTGGTCACTCTATATATATATATATACATAGAGAGAGAGAGAGAGAGAGAGAGAGAGAGAGAGAGAGAGAGAGAGAGATGGGCTATTGTGCTTTGCAAAGTAAAGCAAACGTTTTACTTCGGGCTCATATTTTCATTTCAAAGCTCAAACGTCGATCCGAACCGTTCAAGTTGATCTACATATTGAAATGTGCTTGGAGACCAAATTTTACATTTCTTGGAATTTTTTTACTATTTATTAAGCCACTTTGAAAATCGTTGATCCATTGGTCCAGGATTTTTTACTGTTTTCTACTGTTCACAATGGATCAGGGATTTTCAAAGTGGCTTAATAAATAGTAAAAAAATTCCAAAAAATGTAAAATTTGGTCTCCAAGCACATTTCAATATGTAGATCAACTTGAACGGTTCGGATTGACGTTTTGAACTTTGAAATGAAAATATGAGCCCGAAATAAAACGTTCGCTTTACTTTGCAAAGCACGGTACCCATTTCTTTATATATATCTTATAGGTGTGCAGGTGGTTCATAAATAAAAAGTTTCTGCTGCGAAGTCAATGTTGTATAATGATAGCAAACCTTTTCAGTTCATAACCTCTCCAGTGCCTCAACCACTCTTCAATTGATATATTCGTGCAGATTTGAATCACTAGAAGGCTGAGAGAAGTAAATTTCATATGCTTGATCCTAACTCATAACTTTTTCTTTTCTTTCTTCCTTTTGTTCTTTCTTACTTTTTTTTTTTGGGGGGGGGGCATGGCTAATGGCTTGATCTTAAGATTGTAAAATTAAGTAATCAACGCAATCTCTCGAAAAATCGGTTGTGCAATATAATTTAAGACTTAGGAAATAAAATTCTATATTATTTAGGAAGAATGTACATCAAATTAACGTCATATATTTGATCTCAAAATTTAAAATGAGTTCTTCAATACTAAAACTCTCTAGATCTATACTATCTATAAAGCCTATGCAAATAGTGACTAATGATACAACGGAAAAAATTCACACAATTGTGACAATAGACGCTAAAAGCTTACAAAAATAGAAAATAATATACTTATTATTATTTACATAAGCAGTGTATTAAAATTGATGTGATTTTTTAAATTATTTTGTCTCCGGTCAAATGTTGGCGAAGTCAAATTATTAATTTAGCTAAACAAACTATTATCAATTTCCATTAAATTTTGAATATGAACTTGTGTAAATCATAGAAATTAATTTAAAAGTTCTTATTTTTTGTATGATAAGCTATGTTTATTCAGCCTCTTATTTTTTAGCTATCTAGAAGATCAATGGAGAAATCCAGTACATGTATAACAGGATGATCGTAAGTCATTACTGTTACGTAATTGCTTGGAATCTGCACACTACAAGAGTCTGGTTCACTCAAGTAACTCAAATTTTGATTTTAGATTTTCACCGTCCGATCCCGAGGTGGAATGCACGGATCCTTTGAATTTCGTGCCAAAACAGATATGACGGTCCAGATCTAAACTCAAAATTTGAGTTACTTTAGGTCTTATGAATTTACACTACAAAAGGCTGAAAGTAACCTGTGCCAAGTGCCGAACCCAGGTGAGATCCCATGGTTGATTAAACTAAGCATAGTGTTGGTGGCTTGATCTTATCTCTCGAGTTGGGACTGTCGTCGAACACCTTCCGTGCACTCTTTCTTCTCCGCTTTATCCTCTCTCTCTGATCTCGATCGGCCCCCAAATGGCGCAAAAGGTGATTGCAATCGCCGCCGGAGAAGCTCATACACTCGTTCTCACTGGTAATTCTTAGCTAGTCAACTCTCGTATTCCACTATTCCTCTTACTTTGAAGAAGGAAAAAAGAAGAAGCCCTCGTTTCTTGCTAAATTTCATCCCTTCTTTAATAATTCTTGCTCAATTTTATCCCTTTAATGCTTTCTTGAGACTCCACCACGCGCCTCCCGCACAAACTGTTAATTCTTGCTCAATTTTAAAAATTACACCCTTTGGTGAATTAGTTATTTTCACAATGTGCCTTTTCAGTTTAGTCTACATTTTCAGAGATAAGAAATATTTCATTTTTTGTTTTTGTTTTCTGGCAAAATTGAGTAGGTGATGGGAACATCTACTCATGGGGAAGGGGCATGTTTGGCCGGCTTGGTACAGGAAAAGAAACTGATGAGCTAATCCCGGTAAAAGTCTCGTTTAATCATTCGTCCCAAAGAAGTGGAAACTTATATCCACAAATTGGAGACAGAGATCAGCCCAAATTTGTTGGAATTGCAGCTGGTGCATACCACAGCCTTGCATTGGCAGGTCAGCATCTCGTTTGAAAATTTAAGATAAATGACTGCAAATTTGTGGCACCGAAGTACCTTAATTTTGAAGAACCTTGTGTGTAAATTGAGGTAATATTTGTATGATTCATGGCTAATTTGACACTTAAAAAACCATAGTTAAGGAATCTGGTAAAGTGTCATTACTCTATCATACACATGTTACTTTTATCAATTGTGATTGTTCTTCTCTGCCCAAATTTTTTCTTATCTGCCCAAAATTGCAATTTTTGACTAGTACTATCAAGTAGTTGTTGTATTCTACCAACAAATACTGTAAAATGTTTCCTTTATTTCTTAACAACTGTAGAATGATTCTTGTTTAAATATTTTCTCTCTTAGATAACTGTTCACAAGATTAATATGTAATTTTGATTTCATGTTTTCAAAACTGCAGATGATGGATCAGTTTGGTCATGGGGCTACAATTCCTGTATACTTTCTCTACTACAGATCTTATATCTACTTGAATTTGGAATCATAAAATTATGTCTTTTATATCTGCATCGTAACCCCTCTTATGTCACAAAATTACAGATGGTCAGCTTGGCTATGGCCAAGAAAATTCTCATGTACCTTGTTTGGTGGAACAGTTACAGGAGTTGGTATCAGATTCTTCAGCTGATGTACCAGCCAATAACAGTGCAACTACTCCTTTAAAGGTTAGTATCTGTAAGTTACAGTAACAGCATTCTACTGTACCATTAGCAATGATATACAGGGAAAAAAAATCCACTTTGAAAACCCTTGGGTCTCAAATGAAGCACCAAAAGAACAGTAAACTAAATAAGATAAATATTAAAATCAAAGTACAACTTTGGTTAAAAATAACTTACTGGTTGTGCACACCCCTGTATGCACTTACTGGGATGCATATCAGCTCTTTGACTTTAATATGTGACATGGCAGATATGTTCAGTGAGGGCCGGTGGAATGATGTCATTTGCAATAGACAACCTTGGGTCTCTTTGGATGTGGGGCCAGTGCCCACAGTCAACTGACACAGGTGAATTATGCCTCGTCAGCAGCTCCTCTCCCCTGCCAGTCTGGGATTTCCATGGCCACACTGTAGTCAAAGTTGCATGTGGCAATGAACATATAGTAGCAGCTGTAAGTTCTGGTGCATCATATACGGGCAGGGGCCTCACATGCTACTCCTGGGGCAGCAACACACATGGCCAACTCGGCCTTGGCCACAAAGAATCACAACCGCGACCTGTTGTCATATCAACCTTCAGTGAAGAGTCCTCGTGGGAGGTCTATGACATAGCTTGCGGTGCTTACCATACAGCTATACTTGCACAGAAAAAGTCATATGAAGAGGATATTCAATGTCGGTGCTGGACTTTCGGTTTGGGTGATAACGGGCAGTTGGGTAATGGTTCCACTATTAGTTCGGACCTACCCATACCTGTTATCGGGTTACCGGTCGATGCCTTCTTGATTTCTGTTGATTGCGGCTTGTTTCACACAGCAGTTGTCTCAGCTGATGGCGAAGTGTGGTGTTGGGGCATGGAGAGGGGTTTAGGGTTATGTCCCGATGCAAGTTATTCAGGTGGAGATGCGGGTGATGCATTGCATCCTTCACGGGTCAGATCGCCTGAGACTAACGGGTTCCAGTTCTTGGGCCCTGTGCAGATTGCGTGTGGTGCAGCCCACACAATTTTGGTTGCGGGTGATGGTTATAGAATGTGGGCCTGGGGACGTGGTCGGAATGGTGTATTGGGTCGGGGTGTGACAAATGACAGTTATAACCCTGCCGTCGTTACCTGGCCCCCACTTAATGAACAAGATATAAGGGAGTTACAAGGAGGTGGTGGTGCTAGTACCAGTAGTGTAGGGACGAATGACATGGAACGGGAAATGGAGCTGAAGTTGTCAGAGGCAATGGAAAGGCTTAATCTAATGGAGAGATACGCTAATATTTTGCATGTTTCGGTATTTAGGAAGCAGCTGGATGAGAGGAGGCTAAAAGAGTCATTTCAAGGGAACGTGGTTTTTGACATAAAGCAGGAGTTTGACAGCATGTTAGGAACTGCAGACAGCGATGAGTTGGCACGTATGGAGGGGTTTTATAAAAGTGTGCTTGCAAGTGTGAAGGATGAGATTTTGAATAGGCGTGTGCAGAGGATGGTTAGGGAGAGCCTTGCTTCAATGTCCAGCGAAAGAAGGCAAGGTTAGTGATAAATTGTTGTAGTTTACAATGATAGGTTCAAATTTTCAATATTTTGATGAATTGTGGGGTTAGATGTAAATTCTTGTGATGAATAAATAGCGGTCTTTACAGTGCTGTCAGCGGAGGGAATAAATCAGATGTAATATATGAAAGACAAAATATGAAATCTTTGTTGAGTTTTAAAGAAATAAGGAATAATTGCTTTATCGCTTTTGTTACAATCTTACAGTCTCAATTCTCCTTTTAGACAAATACACCTTATTACCGTTGTTATGTTGTTTAAATTACAAAGATACAAATTTAGGCTAATTATAAAAGGACTGACCTCTAATTAAAGAGGAGTTCGGCTAGTATGACATCAGTATCATTTTAGCCTATACAACACCAACTCCAAAATCTATCGAATTGAATTCAAACCGTTAAAACTAATTTACTTCATTAGTTATGTGTTTAGTGAATCATAGTGAAAGCTGGAGGGTGTCAAGTCATTCCAAGATTTTCAAAATTTATTTCCAAATATATAGAAACTCTTACTGATTTTTTTTTTTCTTTTATAAGTATTAGCATCCATAATAATATAACAAATTTAAAGAGACTTGACGTTAAACTTTAAAACTCAAAATCACGGACTGAGCTTCCATGCTTATTTGGACGCTTCGTTTTCCGTGTGTGCGCACTGAAAAAGGACAATAAAGCTTTCCAATTTGGAAATGTTATACCCAAAAGAATAAAATATTGACCAATCCAATAAAAACGAAAAAGTGTCTGACTAGGGCTAAACACTAAACTTAAGTGAGACAGCACGAGAGCGTTTCATTAGAGTAAACATATCAAGGGAATTTTTGCCAGGGCTAACTTATACTTTATGTATGCTTAAGCTTCAAGTCAATGAATTCTTGAGTCGAGATAGGCAAGTCAAATACACTAAGCTTAACACAATTCATTCTCTTTGCTATTCATAATCCATTCTTCTGGAACCAGACATCCGGTCATAGGTTAAATTTTCGCTAGAAGCATTATATTGAAGGATGATTCTCTATTCTGGAAGCACTATGCTTTTCTCAAATAGAAGACCTTGATACAACTAAGCATAACAACCAAAAGCTTTCTAGCAAGCAGATCTAGCAGCTTGGTAAGGTAGGATATTGAGCTACGAAAAACACCGTCAGATTTCAAAAAATCTCCAATTTGGCTATCTCCCTCCATTCTCCACCGTAATTTGCCTAATGAGATTTTTTTTTTAAATATTATTTAACCCCCCTGTATTCAAATTCTGGTTCCGCCCCTTCATGCAAAATTTATAATTTTTTTAATTTATTTAGTATCAAGTCAAGCAGTTAAATGTGAGAGTTTTTAAGTTAATTTTAACAGCTATTTTACAAAAATCTAGAGACTGATATTTGTTGATTAATCGAATAGCTTGGCTGGATCGATCGATAATGAATATTATATGAGATTAACTTTATTTCACACCCCTTTTCTTCTACATTCTCAACAATCTTGCTCGGTTACCAAATTTTCATACAAGCGCCATGGCGCAATAAGATAATTAAAGGCATAATGATGATATGTGTATTTATGCTAGCTAGGTAGGGGTGCAAACGGGTTGGATATTATCTGTCTATATTTGGATTAAGACCCGAATTTTTATAGATTCAGATATTCGCATATGGATAGTTGTGAGTTTGAATGCGGATACAGATATTTTTTATCCAATTTCGGATATAGATACGGATAATTTTGTATCCGTATATTTTAGTATTTCGGATATCCAATAATAAAAGGATAGTCTGATACTCCGATCCGATATTTTTCTCTTCCAATTTCATTTCCCACCCATCCCTTCGACTTATCACACAAGACACAGACTTCTCCTAGTTTCAATTTCGTATTTCCCATATCCCAATCTCTCAGTCTTCAAGGAATGATTTCTCTCATGTAACTTCTCTCAAGCATTGATTTCTCATTTTTCTCTACCGAATCCCTCTTGGCACCGAACAAGTATTTTCTTCCTCGTATCTCTCAAGCATATTTTGATGAGAACAATTGTTATAACTGTTTAGCACTCTAGCTTCTCAATAATAACTGTCGTGTACCGCCAAACTATTTGGTGATTTTTGCAATTTGACATTAGTGATTATTGTAATATACTTCTGTGTTGGGTATATTCTTTTATATGGTTGATTCTGACAATTGAATTTAAAATTATCTTATTTATACAACGAACCTAATATAAAGTATCTAAATATAAACCAATTTTACTTGAAGACAAAATATTTGGCTTATATAATATGATTGATTATGACAATTGAATTTATTACTATGATAGGATAAATCATTTTAAAGTTTGGATCATTTGAAATCTAAACTAATCTTAGTTTCTATGAACAACCCAAGTCTAGCTTTGACATTTCAAATTTCTTATTTCAGATATTTGATTTTGCAAATATTACTAATTATTTTTCAAACTTAGATACTTATATGTCAGATTCAATGTATAAATAAGATCAGTTCAGGAATGTTTGGATTTGCATAAATAGCTTTTGGTTCAAAAAAAAAAATGACAGGCTTACAAAATTTTGGATTATTTAAAATGACATCAAATATTGTTGTATTATTGAGATCATGTTCAATTTCTTGATTTTGTTTGTTGAATGGTCAATTTGTCGAACTATTAATTATATATAAATCAATTTCATGTAAGGCGTGTATTTCTTTTAACTTCAATTAATCAACAGCATGTACTTTGGATGTCCTCAGTGATTTGCCTAACTATGATTAACTATATTATTTTAAACCAATTTTGCATGTGCCAATAAGTATATGAATATAAGTTGCAACATTAATTTCACATTCCTAGTGGAGCCCACAAACTGCTACTAAAAAATAAACTAATCATTTTCCTATTTTAGGTGATCACTCTAATGGCATATTTTGTCCCTAACGGCACCTAAAGGGGGTGAATATGCGGCCTTTTAAAATCTTAACCCTAAAATGTTAATATTAAATATAAAAATATATCTAACGTGCGTAAGTTGTTCTTGGCAGAAATAAGAAAATTTAAACTAAGCAAGTGTATGTAAAGTAAATAAAAGAGTTAAGAGATACTTGACACAAGAGATATTTACAGAGTTCGGCACTAACACCTACGTCTCCAGGGCTTCGCGACCTTCTTGATGGCGCGCCTTTCTTTACCCAATAAAAAAGGAGTACAAGGTGGAACCGGTGAGCCTTTACAAACCTTGGGAAGTCACACGGCCTGAACACGGAATTGGCTCTTGAGCACTAAAGGCTCTAGTGTTTGAAACAAACAAGAGATCTCATACAAATCACTTTAATTCTTACACAATATTGAGTTTGGTGGAGTATGCTTGAGATTGTTATAAGTATATTGAAGTTTGATGCACAAGTAACAATGAAAAATTCTAGATCTGAAAAGAATACGAAATATTACAATTGGAGGCGGCTAGATTGTTATTTCAAATTTAGATTTTTTTTTCTATTTATAGAGGGAGAAACAAAACTTGGTAACTGGCGTTAACCGTTGCAACGCTTGAATAAGTGTTGTAGCGGTTAGCCCCAGTTAGTGAATTTGGCTGCGTTGGAAATCCTAACGCTTGTCAAGCGTTACAACGGTTGTTACAACGGAACTCTCTGAAAGGTTTTGGAGTTCGAATTGATTTATTCCGTTACAGCGTTTGATTATCCGTTGTGACGGAATAAATCGATTACTCTGTGGAATTTCGGATATGAATTATTCCGTTGCAACGCTATCTTAACCGTTGTAACGGTTTATGTAAATTACTTCAATCTCAAGTATATTTTACCAATTTCACATATTTCTAATTAATTCTAATCTTGAGCTAAGTCTTCTTAGTCCATTCATTGATTCATTACAGCACATCCTTGATATGTATAGCATTCGTAGATGCATCCTTGATATTTATTGAAACTTTATATCTTCATGAACCTGCATAATATCTCAAGACAAGAAAACTGTAAAATTTAACAAATATATGTTTTGCAAATATAGTCAAATAGACTAAGTGGATTATTGCATAGTCCAACAGCATCATCGAGCAGGCTTATCGAAAGTAAGACGCTTCAGAATTCAGCTCCAACACCTGTTGCTACTAATGTTGGTACTGGAGGTGCTACAAATGAAAACCAACCTTAAAAAAATTAGAAAAAATTGAGTTCGAATGTTTGAGAATATTTTGATAGAGTAGACCAATAAGATAGTAGATGGAAAGAAGAAAAAAGATGTCACTGCAACTTGCAAAGTTTGTTTTAAAAAATTTGATGCAAATAGTAAACATCGAACTTCGCACTTACATCATCATTATAAAAGCAAAACATAAAAGTTAGTATAAAATGCACCCACAACTGAGCAAGCGTCTTTGTGAAACAATATTAGGTAGAGATGTCAGATGTCAATGGACAATATACAGTTCGTGTGGAAGAAATATTCATATTCGTATCAGTTAAAATTATTGTATATTTATAGTATTTTTTTTTTTTTGGCAAAACTATTCATAGTATATTATCCGCTAAATATTTTATTATCTGTATCATATTCTTATTCATTAAAGTTAATTAATAAATTTGCAAATAACAAATAATTATTAAATTAATTAATTCTCTAAATAAAAGTTTTTACAAATAGATCTTCCAATCTTGCAATGAGAATTCTTCATGCATCCAGATGAAAAAAGAAATATTTTAAAGGAAAATGGAATATTTTACATTTTTACTTGACGGCAATAATGTGTTGGAATTAAAGATATTTTGTTCTAAAAAAATTGATAAAAAATTGATGCAAATAGCAAACATGGAACTTGACACTTACGGAATCATTATAAAGCAAAACATAAAATTAGTATAAAATGCATCCACAAGTAAACTGAGCAAGCGTCTTTGTGAAACAATATATACAGTTCGTGTGGAAGCAATATTCATATTCGTATCGGTCTAAAATTATTGTATATTTAAAGGAAAATGGAATATTTTACTTGATGGCAATAATGTGTTGGAATTAAAGATATTTTATTGGGCGTAGAAATGGATCGTTTCAGTTAATTTTTTTTTTGATGAAAAACATGGGTCAGGCCCATATCCTATTAATAATTGAGTTAAGCTATTCAGAGATAAGCTTTTACATAAGAAAAACACAATTAGCTCAAAAAAATTGAGCTTAAGTTGTAAGTAAATAAAAAGATAAAACAGGAAGTGAAATTCAAGTTGAAATCCTAAATTAAAGAAATTAAAATAAATTAAGAAGTGCTTCAAGGTCTTTGTTCTGAGCTGATTTTGCTTCGTTGCAGTCTTATCAGAAGGTGAGGAAACTGAGTTGTGTTTGCAAATCAGCCCTCAGTTCCAATGTTGATCTGTTTCCCTCTGTGAAAATTCTTGAACATCGTTCTTTCCATATTAAGAACTGAGTTATCATTAGGATTGACCTAATTTTGAGTGGAATAGTGTCATCTAATTTTGAGTGGAATAGTGTCATCAAATAGAAAAAAAAATATCAACACAAAATTATATATTTACGTATTCCTTATCATCTCCGAACACCCATCTACCGGAACTATTAATTTTGTAATCTGTCTCATGAGCTGGTTTTATGAAAACCCAAAAAATAATAAATAAATACAATATACACGCTAACATAACTGCAGCACGCTAACTGGGAAGCGTAATGAACAAAAAAATAATAATAACAGTAAATTATTTAGTAAGTGAAATCCTTGATTTGGGAATTACATAAACACGTATTGGTTGGCCCTTATGTTTGCTGGCATAGTGACAACTTAATAGTTCGGGAAATATTCGGTAGAGTTAAAAATTTGTGATTCAGGAATAATTCAGAAATAATTTGTTTTTGTACACACTAAATAATATACTAAAATACTAAAGTTGTAAAAAGAAAAAAGAAAAATAGAAAATTTAACATAGGCATGTTTATTTAGTTCTATCAATTTGATTGCTTAGTTTAACGGAAATCAGTAAACAGTAAATTTTATTAGAATATATTAACATCAGGAAGCAATTGATAGTCCTTTTGATGCAGTGTATAATTTTTCAGGGGCGTAAATGGTCTCCACAACATTTTTCTTTTTCGTTCTTTAATATTTTTTAACCTGAATAATGATTTCTTACTGCGGGGTAAGATATTTGTTTATGTTTCTTTAGTTAATTTTTAGTGTGCATTGGCACAATAACTTAGTTTGTATTGGTATAATAATTAAGTATACATTTTAAGTAGCTTTCAAAATTAGTTTGAAAAATAAAAAATGATTATTGGCAACTGTCAATTTTTAATTAGCTTTGGGGTAACTAGAGGTGACTAGGGGCAGAAGTAGGTGGACAGGAAGGAATTTTTTTATAAACCATAATTAAATTTTTTTTTTTACGAAACCAACGCGATTACTTTTTTTTTTTACAAAAACTATAAGAACTAAAATGTCATTTTAGTCCGTTATTTTTTTTTATTCCGGACAGAAATGACATTTCGGTCCGGTCTCCTTTTTAGATTTTCTGTGGTACTGGTTTCACAAATTTTCATATGAGCCGCCACAGAAAATTCAAAAAAGGACCGAACCGAAATGTCATTTCGGTCCGAAATAAAAAAAAATAACGGACTGAAATGACATTTCGGTTCTTATAATTTTTGTAAAAAAAAAAAAAGTAATCATGTTGATTTCGTAAAAATATTTTTTTTAATTATGGTTTATAAAAAAAAATTCGAGAGGAAGGGGTGCCTACCACCCCTATAAGTTCATAGGAATTTGCCCAAGGACCATTGGAACAAAAAAGTGTACAGGAATTTTTCAGTTTGTCCATTAAAATAGTTAATTTTTACAAAAAAATACATTATTTGTCTTTCTCATAAAATAAAATTATATAACACTTATAAATTCAACAAGTATAATTAGACATTTGCTTCGGTGGACATAAGGACCTATTTGTAAAATGAACATATTTTCATTTTCAAAGTTCAAACAGTCGATCCGACCGTTCAACATTATGTCCATATTAAAATGTACTTGGAGGTCAAATTTTACATTTTTTTGAATTTTTTTTACTATTTATTAAGATGGTTACAAAATCGCTGTTTTTCAATGGTATGAAAATAACGATTTTGTAACCATCTTAATAAATAGTAAAAAAATTCAAAAAAAATGTAAAATTTGACCTCCAAGTACATTTTAATATGGACATAATGTTGAACAATCGGATCGACTGTTTGAACTTTGAAAATGAAAATATGTTCATTTTACAAATAGGTCCTTATGTCCACTGAAGCATCCCTCGTATAATTAACATAGTAGACCGGTATGCGTAAGCACAATAAATATGCATTTTAAAACGTGTGAGAAGTTCATAAAAGATGTTTAGAAAATGATGAGTCCATAGAAAATGACTTTCCACCTGATAGTCTCCACCTGGATTTCAAAAAAGAAAAATGGCTTTCAGACATGTTATTAATCCATGCCTGGATTACAAAATATATTTATCTCTCTGAATTATTAGGTATATTAATTTCTGTTTATAAATTAAACTAACCAAAAGAAACTATATTAATTTACTTGAAGAGTTGAAAACTGCATCATTTTATATACATGCCAAGAATAATGCAGAATTTGGGTTTCTCTTTAATATTCGTGCAAATTCTGATTGGACGGTGCGAATTCAAACGCAAACTTTACTCTGTGGGATCCAAATTCAATGTATGTATGGTACGTCCGATCCAGCTTCCCGTATAAATGATATATGAGGAGGGATCCGATTACACCTTTTTTGGTGACACACTTTGACACCTACCATTTCAAAGTCCAAATAGTCGATTTAAACCATTCAACATGATGGATATATTAAAATGTGCTTAGAGATCAAATTTTACATTTTTTTGAATTTTTTTGCTATTTATTAAGATGGTTACAAAAATCGTTGTTTTCAGACCATTGAAAGACAACGATTTTGTAACCATCTTAATAAATAGTAAAAAAATTCAAAAAAATGTAAAATTTGATCTCCAAGTACATTTTAATATGGTGATCATGTTGAACGGTTCGGATCGACTGTTTGGATTTTGAAATCGCAAAATTGACCTATATAAAAAACGGTGTCATGGTGTGTCACCAAAAAATGTGTAATTGGATCCCTCCTCATGATATATATATATATTTGCTTTTGAAAACGCTTAGCACGATATTTGAGACGAGTCCATCTGAATTAAGAGAGGGACGTTAAGTCAAATAGTCAATGAAGTCATAATAGAGTTCTCATGAATTCTTATTTGTTGATCTTCGATTCAATAAATAAGTTTCCATCATTCCATGACTGCATCACAAGTCACAAGTCACAACCCATAAAACACGTGCCAGCGAATTCTGATTGGTCCTTCGATTTGCTAAAAGCTGATCACGTTCTACCTGGAAATAAATATATAGATCTCTATGTACCTACGATTGAATTCATATCCTCTCCATTAACTCAAAAGAGAATCTTATTAATGAATCTCGACTGTCCAATCTGTTTCAAAATTCGTGCGAACTAGATCTGCACTAATATTAAAGGACCCCTATGTTATAGACACGAGCTGGATTGGCTCCGTTTAAAATCAGACGGTTCAAATTCATTAACTCAAAAGATTCCCTTTTGAGTTAATGGAGAGGATACGGATTCCCTACGATTCACTTTCCACTTTCCAACAACAACAAATTGTTAAATTTATTTCTTCAAGAAGGAAACTTTGAATATGAGCCGAACCGCCTCCATGCTTTGAAATTTCCATATAAGCGGGAAGCCGGGAATAAACATCAAAAAGGGACTTCAGAAATTTGGTTTTTATGCGGAAATGTAATTTTACCTCGAGCTTGTCAATTTATGAGCTGTTGTTACTTGGTAGATCTTGTGGACAGGTAAAACTCAAAATTTGATTATAATTATTTTATATAATTTATTCGTTAATTTTATTATTTATTTAAAATTTCTTCTAATAGATCCGTTTAGGAGTGGCAAAAAAACTCGTAGCTCGTGGCTTGATCATGACTCGCATCTGACTCGCTCGCAAACAGCTCATTCATTACTGAACCGAGCTGTTAACAAGCCAGCTCGCCACTAGCTCGGTTCAGAATTAAGGAGTTTAAGCTAGGACCTAGCTTGCTTGCGAGTTAGCTCGATTAGGCATCAACTTGTGAATTTGTATGATTTTGTGTGCATTTTATACTGTCTAGCTCGATCCAGCTCGGTTCAACTCAATCCAAAAAGTTTGTAGAATTTATTTTCTTCTTAAAACAAGATCCAGCCAGACCTAGCGAGCCAGCTCGTCAGCTCGCGAGCTAGCTCGGGCTGGCTTGTCACGATTTCAGCTGAGATTTTAGCTCAGATGTCCTAGGTCCAGCTCGCTCGGCTGTAGCTCGGTCCAGAATTAACAAGCTGAGCTAGGACCTAGCTCGGACCGAGCCAGCTCGTTGCCATCCCTAGATCCCTTGGATATATTTTCAAATTAATTTTTACCGTTGGAGACGATTGAGTAATGATCTGTTAATACCTGTAGGGAACTGTAAACAATTCAATAGTGGCACTCTTTCGCTATTTTTAAATGATAATTAGTTGGCATCTCTTTATCTCCTCTATCTTCTAAAATGATTCCGTCAATATATTTTCAAATCAATTTTTACCGTTGGAGACAATTGAGTAATGATCTGTTAAAGAACTATAAACAGTTCAGTAGTGGCACTCTTTCGCTATTCCCAACTGAGAATTAGTTGGCATCTCTGCATCTCTATCGTTAAATTTACTTATAAATCACTAAAAAAAAAAAATTACTTATAAATATACTTGTACTCTTCGTGAGTCAGATTCAGATCTACTTTTTTTCTTTCTCAGACTTTCACACACACAGAAAGTGTCAAATTATTAGAAAATATAAACACAGCACTCTCAAGAAACTCCCTTTCCTCTCATGTTTTATTTCATTCAAGAAGAAGATTACAGAGTATGATATTTTTGGATAGTCCACAGAGATGGACAACAGCCTCTCATATAGCATGTCTAGTTATTTCCTTCCTTAATCTAGGATTGTATAATTATTACATTGATTGTCTAGATATTACATTTATTGGAAACTAAATCTTCTGCTGCCTTTTTCGCTGATCCTCTTCTGATCTTCCATGATCTTCTTTGACTCACGCCAACGGAAAGAAAGTAAAAGTAAACCTTACTACTCATTTCCATAGCAAAGTTAGGGTGCGTTGTGAGTTTGGTGAGCACAACTTCAAAAATCTATCTGATTGGCTTCAAACAACGAATCTAAACTGTTGAAACCCATTACTTACCGAGTGATGTGTGTACATGCGAAATTTTAAAATTTTAAAATTAATTTAGTACAATGTCAAGCGGTCAAAAAAATAATGAAAAATAAATGCATAAGAACTTATAAAATAACTTATAAAAGGTTCATTTTTTTTACCGCTTGATTTTATATTAAATGAATTCGAAACTTTCAAAATTTTACATGTACACGCATCACTCATAAACTATTGTTTCAACTTGATTTATTTTATTTAAGTTCTTGGGTAACAAAGTTTAATTATATATTATTTATATTCTGTAATTATTCGAATTTATTTTCTATTTTGAAGTTAATTTCTAACATCAGATTTATTAAGCAGAGGCCGAATTCATATATACCATGACACATTTAATTAAATATATCTAATTACAAATTGAAGTTGATACAAGTCTCAGAATTCTTCTTTATCATACTTCTTTTGTTCAATTACGATCATCTAGATTGTAGCTAGTTATATAAGATCGTACTTGGGATCAACAACAATCCGAATTCTCTATATACATCACAAGAGTACGTCTTTAGCCGGATGGCAATTTGAAGCTACAAATATTGTAATAGAACTCTTTATATTTTGATATGGTTGTAGGTCTCCTGTGACTATTGTAGACTGTAGTATAAGTAGATAATATTGTAATGTGACTGTTCTAGTGCTGGGATTAGGGGTGATTAATGAGCGAGCATGAGCGAGTTGGGGTATGCTCATTCTCGGCTCATCAGCTTAATGAACGAGTTGTTAATGAGCGAGTTGTCGAGTTGTTTAAAATATATCATTCAAAAACTAATTTTCATTTATAGAATTTAACAAATTGTTATAATCAAACATAATTAAACAGTACATAATTCAACAAAAAATTATCCATAAGTAAATTTAACAAAATCAAACAACTATCTTCTTATCGTTCTCACGGCCCTACATGTCACATACTCAAAAGTCAAAGCTATCTCCTTGTCACATACCTCCAAATTTGCATTATCAAAACAATAATAAAAATATAGAATTTAAAAATATACAAATTCAGAACTGTATATATAAATCCAGAACGGTGTATTAATGATCAAATTTTTTGTGATCAAATTTTGAGTTATATTAATGATCAATTTTTTTGTGATCAAATTTCTTAATGAGCGAGTTGGGATATGCTCATGCTCGGCTCATTAAGTTAATGAGCGAGTTGTTAATGAACAAGTTATAGCAAGTTGATAATGAACGAGTGGTTAATGAGCATTTAGCGAGCGAGTTATGAGCGAATTACGAGTTATGAGCAATTTACTCACCCCTAGCTGGGATCAACTTTTGGTACCTCTCATTCAGAGGTGGATATAGGATATATTTTCATCGATATCATAATAGAACAAGAATTATCGAATCGGATTTAAATAGCTAATTGGATTAAATTTTATTAGAATTCTAATCTAAAAATTCAATCTAACAATCAATAGAGGTTGAAGAAATTTAATATAAAATTTTAAACCCTACTTTTCAATTTTATAAGACCATGAAATAACAAAAGGTTAGAACTCTAACTTATCACAAAGAGCAGCGGTCAGTGGATTGGAGGAGGCGAGCATTGGGAGCGAGCAACTGCAGCGATCAGCGATGGAAGACCATAGAGCCTCTTTGTGTCTGTGTCGCAGTTTTTTTCTTACGAGAGCGGAGTTACTTCTCTGTGTCGCTGAGAGAGAGAGCGTTGTTTTTTTTTTGGAGAGTGTTATATTAAGTGCATCAATTGATATATTGAGAGTTGAGAGAAACTTTTTTCTCTAAACTAGTATCGTGCCCGTGCGTTGCAACGGAATATATAATAAGATAACAAAAATAAATTCTCATACAAAATGACAAATTTTCATAAAAAAACAAAATTAGAAATATATTCGAAATTTATCACAGTAATATGTATAGAAGTAAGAAAGTAGATAAATAAGGAAGTGAACAAAAAATTGATTTGCATTGTGATCCGCCTTATAGAAAATTTCAATTGGAGAGGGAGAAATAAAGAAACATATTAATAAGGAAACAGAGAATTATATGGCTAAATTTTAGAGTGTTTAATTTTAATTGTAACGCATCGTGTGGCGATATGTGTGGCGAGTATGTTTGTAGCTAAATTTAAACTTCTACACATAAAACAGATACATTTAATCAAAAGAAAATAGATTATGTGATTGGAGAGCTAAGATTAAATTCAAAAATTAATCTTTCAATCGTAACCGTTGGTGAATCGGACACCCAACATGCTTAATAATGGAATGGAGATACCAATTATATCATTTTACTCTCTTCTTTATATGTCACAATCAATACAAAAGATAATAAAGAAAAAAATCAATAAAGGAAACAACTAGCAACTCTCTCTCTCCCTCCATCCCTTTCATCTCCCATATATGGAGATGCTGGCACAAATGGAGGGATGGCCGGATGGTAGTGAGAAGAAAGAGGCACTGAGTCCTCCTATAAAATTAAAATGTCAGCAAAATATAAATTTAGAATCCATCAAAATTTAAATTTCAGTTCAACCAATTTAGTAGTTATTGCCAAATAGCGTAATTTTTTTAAAATATTAAATTTGACTAAAAGGAATTAAATGCTGTTTTAGAAATTGTAGATGCAAGTTGGTGTGGTTTGAATTTATTTTGCAATATGTTATACCTTGATGCACTTCACTTTTGTTGTACACGCATCAATACTGCTCCCTATCATTGCAGCGTATGCTGCTCTGTATCATTAATTTAAAAATCAATTCTCATGAGTCCCAGGATTCTTTAATCTATTAGGATTTCCTTCATTTTTTTAATTATGAAAGGATATCTGGCAGAGGTGCTATGCAGCTCTATGTATCTTTTCTAAAATGTATTACTTCATATTAAAATAAGTAATTTAAAAAAAATGCTCCTTTAATAATAAAACAAGTCATTTAAAAAAATTGTTCCTCAAAGATGAAGGCTCTGTTCTCAACTTTTCTAAACAAATGAAATTTTGCCAAGTATTTCAAGCAAATTGTTTTTATTGGAAACTTGAAATTTATTCCGAAGCAGCCGCGTAGAAAAGTGCATTAGTATCAAGTTCTTTTTTTCTTTCTTGTATTCTAGTCTTATGAATCTTCTGCTTGTTTGGCCTAACCACATCCTGGCTAGCATGAAATTCTAAATTAAAATTAATATTTAGAATCCAGAAAAATATAAATTTCAGTTCATCCAATTTGCTCGAGTGCCAGGCTGCCAGCAACTCCATAAAAGAGAGGGATGGAGTGAGAGAGGGAGAGAGAGTAGGGGATGGTTGTTTCCTTTATTATTTTTTTCCTTAATTAACTTTTGTATTAATTGTGACAAAATTAATTGTGATAGATAAAGAAAGAGAGTATAAGGGTATAATAGGTATTTAGAGAGAAAATTTTCTCTGAGCTCTCAAAATTACAATTGATGTGCTCAATATAGCACTTCTCTTCTTTTTTTTCTTTTTTTTTCAATATCGCTGAGAGCTCTCTATTTCACTGAGGAGAGCACAAAAATTAATTTTATTTTTCTGTTAGACTGGTCAATGGGCTATGTCCCTAATTAATTTTATTTTTCCTTTCTTATTTGCTTTTTGTTTTTAGGCTACAAATTTGGGTTGCGCACAAAAAAAAGAAAAAATGTAAATCGTGGACTCGGTTGTATGTTTGGATGTGTCAATAATAGAAGTTATTCGAAATAGTAAAAGTGTATTTAAATAATATTTTTGCTATTCGGAATAGTTAAAATAGTTATTATTCTCGATTCCTTATAAATGTTGAAATTACTACTATTCAGAAGTGTCAAGAGAGAATAAAATGTTTTCTTCTCGAATTTTCGCCAACACAGTCCCGAAATGACAAAGTTGATGTCACATCTACCATCTCCACGTCGTGACAATTCGTTTGAGACCCAACTTGCTTATTTCATCTTAATTAGCACATTGCCAACACTATTCTTTCTCGGTTACAACTATTAACTATTCCAAATATACAATTCGAACAGTATTTTTACTAATCCAAATAGCACCATTTTCATACTAATATGAATATCACTATTTTTTCTCTATTCTCATCTACTAATTCCAAATTTAGCTATTCTAACTCCCATTCAATCATACACAAATTTGCTGCAAATTATAGGCTCATGTTAGGACATTTAATTTTCTAAGGTGGAACAAGAGTCCAAAATTAGGTTCCTGAAAACAATTTCTAAAATTTCAGAATAGGATAGTTGTCATACCCTGCTGCTCTCATCAGATTATACTTATTTTAATGAAATCGGTAGAATTCCTCACTTTTATAAAAAAAAAAAAAAATTGAAGCTAGAACGACTGCAATTGAGCCAACTAATAATTGACTTACTGACATATAATTAAGTATCTATTTATCCTCGAGCACCGTTTTTTTTTTTCCAACATTAAGATTTAATTCTAACCATTCATTACCTTTATAATTAGAGGATGCCAAATCACTGTGCTCCTTATTCTGATATTCTGAATATACATGATGTGCACATGTGGCAATGTTTCATTAATTGGTGATCGAACATGACGATTATGTACAAGATATTTAATTAATACACGGCGACATGTGTGAAATATATATATAAACATGGTCCATCTTATTGAAAGATGACGACATTGTGTGAATTACACACAAAATATTAGTAAATTTTATATATGATTTGCACATGTCAGACACTTCATTAGTGGACGCACTCATGACAAAAAAATCTTGAAAACAAAATAGAAAACATTATCTTTCAAAAGTGTTGGAGGTATTCAATTGACTTATATCTTTTAATAATAACCCTGATCTCATCGGGACTACCTCCAAATCACTCGGATACTACAACATGGTGATGGTCCTTCATTCTTTGTATCTCATTTTGTATTTTTTTATTCATACCTTTCGTCGTTTTATCTCTGGTTTTATGGTAATATGTTCTTTATTGTACTTGTTTATATGACTAAGAGAAATAGGGAAGTGTTACTTTTTACCTGGTACAAAAAACTAGCAAATTAATATGTAGTTGTATAGACTGCTATATTTTTTTTTTTGAGGAAAAGACTGTTATAAATGTATAGCCACTTAATTGACGATAAAATTTACACCAAATTTTAATATTTTTAGTGGACAAAATATAATTGTAGTATATATCATATTCTAAGTATCATGTTTTAATTTAGAAGCCACATTTCATAATTACAAAATTTTCAAATTTATTTGCTGTTTAGGAATCAAAATTTGTTGTCAAGAAATTTTTTTTTTGATGTATCTAGTGGGTGCTCAACCACATTTGTTGGTATGACAGTGTTTCAAATGTGGCCGTATATGAGTATGTATATGCGTATGTAGTATGTTGTCGTTAAAATATCATGCAATCACAAGTATGATGATTTGAATATCATGCGTATGTAGTATGTGCTCAACCACATTTTACTCTCTCTCTCTCTCTCTCTCTCTCTATATATATATATATATATGAGGAGGGATCCAATACACTTTTTTTGATGACACATCATGACACCGTTTTTTTTATAAGTCAATTTTGCGATTTCAAAATCCAAACAGTCGATCCGAACCGTTCAACATGATCACCATATTAAAATGTGCTTGGAAAAACAAATTTTACATTTTTTTGAATTTTTTAACTATTTATTAAGATGGTTACAAAATTGATGTTTTTCAATGGTCTGAAAACAACAATTTGTAACCATCTTAATAAATAGAAAAAAATTCAAAAAAATGTAAAATTTGATCTCCAAGCACATTTTAATATATCCATCATGTTGAACGGTTTGGATCGACTATTTGGACTTTAAAAATGGTAGGTGTCAAAGTGTGTCACCAAAAAAGGTGTAATTTGATCCATCCTATATATATATAGAGAGAGAGAGAGAGACCCGAATTTTTTATTTATATCCAAAAAATAAATCAAATTACAAAAAATACCCATGTTATCTTGAAAATTTGAAAAATACCCAAACCGGAAATTTTTTTTCCGGATTTGGCCTCTAAACCCGGAAAATTTTTTTCCGGAAATTGAACTCCAAAACCGGAAAAAAAATTTCCGGTTTTAACATTTTTTTTTTTTTTTTTCCAAAACCGGAAAATTTTTTTCCGGTTTTAACATTTTTTTTTTTTTCCAAAACCGGAAAATTTTTTTCCGGATTTAACTTTTTTTTTTTTTTTTTTTTTTTTTTAGAGATTCCGGATAAAAAAATTTAACTTAACAAATTTTTTTTTTTTTTTTTTTTTAGAGTTTCCGGATAAAAAAATTTAACTTAACAAATTTTTTTTTTTTTTTTTTTTTTTTAGAGATTCCGGAAATTTTTTCCGAACTAAATAAAATTTTTTTTTTTAAGAGAAAAATAGCTAAAATACTGAAATCTAACGCTACAAAATCGAATTGTTTTTTTAAATATTTGTTTCATTAATTTAAAAAATTTCAAAATGGTGTAGAATAATTTAGAAATTATCAAAATAGCTAAAATACTGAAATCTAACACTAACAAATCGAATTATTTTTTACTACGAATAGGGCCGATTTTGTGCTAAAATACGGTAAATTTACTAAAATACGATAAATTACGCTAAATTACGTATAAATGGGGCTTATTTTGTGGCATCTTTCATAAATCATAAAAAATAGTAAAAAAAATTCCAAAAATAATAAAATTTGGTGTTCTAAAAGTTTATTACATAACTAATTTACTGAGCTACGTAGATTGAATAATAGAAATGAAAATCTTAATCGAAAACTTCAACTGAAGTTTTGAGGCTCTTCTATTTGTTTTTTGGCGATTCTGAATTTGGAAAACTGGCAAAGCGAGTCCGGACGCATGCGCATTTTCGCAAGCTTTCCGAAAAGTGGTCATTTGCTGAAATCGGACACTCGAGCGCCGTTTTATGGCCGTTTGAAGTTTCGTCGTCGTTTTTCGCCTTCTCAGTGAAGATATTATCCCTATTCGTACGTAATTTAGCGTACTTTACCGTATTCTAGCATAATTTTACATAATTATTGTAATTTAGTGTAATTCAGCATAAATCAAGTAATTTGGCTTGTTTTAGTATAAATATGCTAATTATATATAAAAAAATGTAATCTAGCAAATATTTAAAAAAACAATTCGATTTTTTAGTGTTAGATTTCAGTATTTTAGCTATTTTGATAATTTCTAAATTATTCTACACCATTTTGAAATTTTTTAAATTAATGAAACAAATATTTAAAAAAACAATTCGATTTTTTAGCGTTAGATTTCAGTATTTTAGCTATTTTTCTCTTAAAAAAAAAAATTTATTTAGTTCGGAAAAAAATTTCCGGAATCTCTAAAAAAAAAAAAAAAAAAAAAAATTTGTTAAGTTAAATTTTTTTATCCGGAATCTCTAAAAAAAAAAAAAAAAAAAAAAAAAAAAAAAGTTAAATCCGGAAAAAAAATTTCCGGTTTTGGAAAAAAAAAAAAAAATGTTAAAACCGGAAAAAAATTTTCCGGTTTTGGAAAAAAAAAAAAAATGTTAAAACCGGAAATTTTTTTTCCGGTTTTGGAGTTCAATTTCCGGAAAAAAATTTTCCGGGTTTAGAGGCCAAATCCGGATAAATTTTTTCCGGATATAGAGATTAAAACCGGAAATTTTTTTTCCGGATTTAGAGGCCAAATCCGGAAAAAAAATTTCCGGTTTGGGTATTTTTCGAATTTTCAACAGAACATGGGTATCTTTTGAAATTTCAATTATTTTTTGGATATAAATAAAAAATTCGGGAGAGAGACTATGGTGAGTTGTGAAGTAAAACGTCGTTTTACTTCACGCTCATATTCCATTTTGAAAATCTAAACAACCCATCCGAACCGCTCAACATGTTCTCCATATTGAAATGTGCTTGGAGACCAAATTTTACATTTTTTGGATTTTTTTACTATTTATTAAGCTATTTTGAAAATCGCAGATCCGAGTGAACAGTAAAAAACAGTAAAAAATTCTGGACCATTCGATCAGCGATTTTCAAAGTGGCTTAATAAATAGTAAAAAAATTCCAAAAAATATAAAATTTGGTCTCCAAGCACATTTCAATATGGAGAACATGTTGAGCGGTTTGGATCGGTTGTTTAGATTTTCAAAATAAAAATATGAGCGTAAAGTAAAAATGATATCTTACTTCGCAACTCACCATAGCCCAGCTCTATATATATATATATATATATATATATATATATATATATATATAGTGAGTGGCTAAGCTCAAAACGTTTGCACCAAGCCCTTGGTGCAAACGAATTGTTTTCGGATTTCCAAAGTTCAAACGGTCGATCCAAACCGTTCAAGTTGTTCTCCATATTGAAATGTGCTTGGAGACCAAATTTTACATTTTTTGGAATTTTTTTACTATTTATTAAGCCACTTTGAAAGTTGCTGATCACACGGTCCAGAATTTTATTGCACTGTTTTTACTGTTCACCCGAATCAGCAACTTTCAAAGTGGCTTAATAAATAGCAAAAAAATTCCAAAAATGTGAAATTTGGTCTCCAAGTACATTTCAATATGGAGAACAACTTGAACGGTTTGGATCGACCGTTTGGACTTTGCAAATAGGAGAACCAAAACGTTTGCACCAAGGGCTTGGTGCAAACGTTTTGAGCTTAGCCAGTCTCTCTCTCTCTCTATATATATATATATATATATATAGTGAGGTTAAAATGTCCCATTGGTTTTGTGCTCCATCATGCTCTAACATCGTTATCTATATTTTCAAAGTTTAAACAGTCGATTCGAACCGCTCAATATGATCTTCCTATTAAAATGTGCTTAGATACAAAATTTAATATTTTTTGATTTTTTTTTGCTATTTTTAAAGATTTAAAGATAGGTACAAAATTATTGTTTTTAGAAGATTTTGGACCATTCAAAAATAGTGATTTTGTACCTTCTATACACTTAGTAAAAAAATTCTAAAAATTTTAAAATTGGTTATCCAAGTACATTTTAGTATGAAGATCATGTTGAACGGTTCTGATCGATTATTTAGACTTTGAAAATAGAAATAATGATGTTAGAGTATGATGGGGCACAAAACCACTGAGGCATTTTAATCCTACTCATATATATACGAGTAAGGATCGGATTACACTGTTTTTTGGACATCGAATGACATCGTCCATTTTCAAAGTCCTAACAGTCGATTGAAACCGTTCAATATGATGGATATATTAAAATGTGCTTGCAGATCAAATTTTACATTTTTTTTGAATTTTTTTACTATTTATTAAGATGGGTACAAAAATTCAATGGTTTGAAAACAACGATTTTGTAAAGTACTTAATAAATAGTAAAAAAATTAAAGAAAATGTAAAATTTGATCTGCAAGTACATTTTAATATATCCATCATATTGAATGGTTTGGATCGACTGTTTGGACTTTACAAACTTTAAAAATAGACGATGTAATTCGATGTCACAAAAAACGGTGTAATATGATCCCTCCTCTATATAAATATTTGAATATGTAGTTGTATTTGCATCCGTCAAATAAACACGGATCCGTGTCCCCTAAATAGGATGCCAACGAAATCCCTTTACTCGCGTAACCCACTCGTATCCTTGGACCTGCTTACTCATGCACTGTGTATAAATTATTTTAGGGGTACAAACGGATCGGATAATATCCGATCGTATCCGAAATACAGATATCCGATATCTAAATATCCGTGCGGATACGGATACGGATATGGTTTTGAATATTAATTATCTGTATCCGAACAGTAGATATATACCATATAGTTTAATATATATTATGAAAATATTTACGTATATATATACAGATATCCGATATCCGATCCATATCTGTACGTTTCCGTCTAACATCCGATCCGTACCCGTATCTAAAAAATAAAAACGGATACGGATATAGTTTTATAATATATATTATGAAAATATTTACGTATATATATACAGATATCTGATATCCGATCCATATCTGTACGTTTCCGTCTAACATCCGATCTGTACCCGTATCTAAAAAATAAAAACGGATACAGATATAGTTTTACCACTATCCAATCCGTATCCGATCCGTTTGCATCCCAAAATTATTTACTGAAGTAAATAACTATTTTAAAAAAATTTATCAGCAAATTAAATCAAAGAGACTAGTCCAGTTCCTACAAATGGAATAAAAATATGAATATTTTAATATCATCAGTAATAGCAAATGTGAATGCACGTTAACATGCCCAAGTGATTTTGTTTCTCAGATTCCCTCGAAGAAATCAGTTCTTGATTTTGTTTTATAATCTCTTGCACCGTTGTCGCCTTAAGAGTGGAATAAGGCCTTTAGTCCTTGTTATTTCACCAAACGAGAATTAATTGAGCCAGATTAAGATAGCATAAGTTGATTTTTAAGCCGGCCTAAACTAAATCACTTCATATAGTGGTTTAATTTTATTGCACATCATGGACTAACTCAAATGATTATAATAATATATTATTAGTATATAATTAGTATATTATTATTAATCATTATTATTAGTATATAATTATATAATTAATATCTTATATTGTTAATATATTAAATAATTATTATAATAATAATATATAATTAGTATCTTTTTATTAATAATTATTATTAATATATAATTATATAATTAATATGTTATATTGTTAATATTAATATATTATAGTTATTATTAATATATTAATATTATATAATTAATATCTTATCATTACTAATTATTAATATATAATTATATAATTAATATCTTATATTGTTAATATATTAAATAATAATTATAATAATATTATAATATATAATAGTTATTATTAATATATTAATATTATATAATTAGTATCTTATTATTAATAATTATTATTAATATATAATTATATAATTAATATCTTATACTGTTAATATATTAAATAATTATTATAATAATATTATAATATATTATAATTATTATTAAGTCATAATTTAACTTTAAATCTCAACTGAATAATTTAGACCAGTCTAAATTAGAATAATTAATTTAAACCTCTTAGCTTTAACCCACGGAATCAGAGTAGGTCCGATGCCCATCGGACCTACCTTGATTCGATGGGTGTGATGACCATTCGATCTGCATCAAGATTCGTGTGACCTGTATCAAAATCCGTGCAAGTCTATCAATTTCTGTACACATAGATCTTGATGCTAATCGTACGATTTTAGAGCTAATTGAATCTAAATGCCCATCGGACCTACTCCTATCTCTTAACCCACAACTAAACAGTGCATGCATTCGGTCCACTAACTCTTTTATAAATTTATAATTATAAACGGGGTACATCAAATCCATCGCTTTTCGCTTCTACGTGGATTAAATTGCTCCACGTAGCCACTTTCTCTCGACTTAAAGCGGGGAACTGAACTGGCTCGGAAAATACAAGTGGTGGGACCTACCTTGTTTCCCAGAAAAGAGAAGAAAAAAGTCACAGGCCTTTGAATCTTCTTTGAATAATTCCAGCCTTATATTTTAATGATCATCATCTGCAACTGCAAGGATTGTTGGAGCTTTTCTCTACAGCTCCAAAATGTGTACCCAACAAGTATGGATTGAGGATATTCAAGTTGAGTGTATGTCTTGTCTTGGTTTGATTTTGAGCCATGTATTTTTTTTTTTTTGAAGGTTAGTGGCTTTAATTGTTAACCAACAATTTCATTGATAAAAAAACGAACTTACAACAAGTCAAATGACTCTAAATCTAAATTCACTCTTTTATTCTCACAAAATCCTCCAAACTACTCTAAATAACTCTAATCTCACTTATATACACTCATAATTATCCTATTACATTTCCCTATCGCTCTCTACAATCGGATCCGCTTTTTCAACCGCCGCCGCGCTCCGACGACTGGATCTACTCACCCGCGCTCCGATCGAGATGGCGCAGAGACTCCGCTCCAAACTCCGACGATACCGCGCTCTCGGCTTCGGTTCCTCTCCTCTCCTCTCAAGGTAGAGACGAGAGAGAGAGGAGGCGCTTTGTTGGACGAGAAGCCTAAAAGAGGTGACAGATGAATGGATTGAAAGTAGAAGAAGTGTGTTGGAGGAGGAAAAGAAGCGGCTGCCTAGGGTTTGAAATCGCCGTAGGGTCTCTTTTTTTTCGCTCTTTCTTTTCCTGGAGGCGGCTCTGAGCCATGTATTTTCTTAATTCATGTTATTTTTAATTTATATTGTTTTGAATCTTGAATTGTTGTGGTTAGAAATTCAGGTTGGAGAAATTATAATATTCAATTGTTTATGATTTTTGGTTTATGAGAGGTCTGATTAAGCAACTAAAATTGAAATTTAAGTCATTTAAAATAAATATACAAATGTTATTCTCATAAAGATTCCCGTACCTTTTGTTTTACTTGTGTCAATTGAATTTGCACTATGCTGTGAAAGAGATGAAAAAATAGTACATTTTAATGAATAAACTTATTACCACGAACAGTTATTCGAGTATTAAATTTAATCATCAACAAGTGCTTCTCGTGTCCAGGTGATAAGATATTCGTGATGAATTAGTGTTTGATCAGTAGAATATTTTTGTATTAAATAAAAACTTCATAGGCAATAATAACCAATTTTCTTTTAAAAGCCATATTGTGTATCACTGGCTTTCCATTAACCAGTTTTTCTGCATCCAACAAATCAAATTTTCAACTGCTCTTTAGGAGCTAAACAAGACATAATCACAATGAAATCTCCTACCTGTACATAGTTAATAATCATCTAAATAGTGATATCCAAACACACTACTGTCGCGTTTGACAATTATGAATTTATACAAAAAAATGACATCCTGTGGACATGAGATTTCAAATATTAATGTATAGAAACTCGAGGGACCAGATGGATGGTTTTATAAATTAAAGGCTAAAAATGTTTTACAAAGTGGAATCCAAAGAAATGATACGTTAAGAATCGTTTCCCAACATCACACTAAATTTGATTCTAACAAAAATAAAAATCTTTCATCTGGAGTTTCAAATCGGTCGGTCGATAATCATAGGAATCAAATTCAAGAAGTGAAAGATGAATTTCATGCCACTTTCAAGCACGGTTCATGCAATTTCAAGCAATCAGTTACATTTTGTAACTATTGTTGTAAGATTGGCCACACCTCATTAGAATGTAGGTTTAGAAAATGAAACAACAATTCAAATGTTGTTTGGATTCCTAAAGCTAAACTAGCGTAAAGTTGTGCTTGAAATCTCCTCAAATTAACCAAAATTGCTAAAATCATTAAAAGAGGGAGATTAAAACAAGATATATGTTAGTTACTAATATATACTCTTATAGGTGTGTTTGATTACAACTCATAAAGAAAATGCTTGGATCATGATAGTAAATGTTCACACCGTATGACTTGATTTTTTAGTGCATGACTATCTTTGCTTGGTTTCTTACATGTGCTATTTGCGATACATGCATTATTATAGTATTATTGGAGATCAATGTTTACATTGCTATATTATTTTGGATGCGTATAGTTATTTTAACTATCATATATTCCTAAATTGAGGGGGAGTGCATATTTTGAGGGGAGCACTCATAACTTGCGTTATTTTCTTCCCTTTTGTCGATTTTCAAAAGGGAAAGAAATTGCAAAACATGCAAAAACGACAATTGGGAAAATCAAATTGGAAAAAATCGATTTATGCACTTACTTGCAATGTATGTTTTGCAAATCATCAAAAGAGAGAGATTGTTGTTGCAAGCAATACTCTTAGTACACTATTTGACTAATTTGCAAAACATATAACAATTGAATTTAACAATTTCCTAGAGATAAGATATTCTGCTGGTTCACGACAATTGGAATTGCAATATGGATTAGTTGAACCGAAGAAATCATCAAGATATTTATCAAGAATTTAAATTGTAAAATTATGTACTTGATAAAGTAAATTTGATGTTGCAACAGGGATTAATCATTACCAACGATTATATAATCATTGTAACGATTATAAAAGCCACACATAAAATCAATTTCAAGACCAGAACTCAAATCTTCCAGAGAGCAATCGTTGCCAACGATTATAAAGGTCTCACAGAAAACCAATCTGGGCTGAAACCCTAATTCCACAAAAAGTACTAATAGTTGTAACGATTAGTGGCAGATTACTCATTCTGAAGCTGCCATTATAAATAGCGCCGGGATCGTGTCCAGCGCCAGCGCCGGCGATGAGCCGATGATGGTGCGAACTAACGAGGGAAGGGAGAGGAAATATCTCACGAATTTCTCTCTCTCTCTTCTCTTTTAATAAAATTACGGGGAGACAATGGAGAAAGAAGGTAACAAAGTTACGGACTGCTATTTTACGAATTCCCGTCTGCTTCATATATATTAATTTCATCATCAGCTAGCGACTTCAATTTGCACAAGTTTCATAGCTGATCTGATGGTTGAAAAAATCTGCTCACAGAAAGGCTGGGTGAGCACATCACACCCTAGCCTTATTCCTATAAATATAGTATTACTATAAGATCACAGGTACTTAATAGCAAGATTAATGAGAAATGTGTGTTTCAAATCAAGACAATATGAACTATGCACCCTCCCATGTCCAAATTCGAGCTACATGTCAAAACAAGCCTCTTACAGTCCTTGACATGTTTCCATATGCTCAAACAAAGTGCTTCTAGCCTCCAAATATGCTCTCTAACTAAAATACCATATGTCAGTACCAACTCGGTACTAAACCGAGAAACCCAAACTCAAATCATGCCCAAAATCCAACCAAGTTCCAAATTAACCTCACTGGATATCTATACATGATGAGACGATGCCAAATGAACTAACAATTGAAGAAAACAGCAATAGGATCAATGAAATCAGGTAAGAATTCCAACCGGTACCGAGAACTCAAGCCTGGCTGCATACTGCCACCTCCGGTGATCACTGACCGCCGACAACATGCTCAATAGTCTCAAAACTTGAGTTGAAGTTTCCGATTAAGATTTTTATTTCTATTATTCAAGTGCTCAGTAAATTAGTTATATAATGAACTTGTAGAATACCAAATTTTACTATTTTTGAAATTTTTTGAATTTTTATGATTTATGAAAGATGGCACAAAATTGGCCTAATTTAGCGTAATTTTTCGTATTTCAGCATAATTAGCGAAATTTTGGTAATTTAGCGTAATTTAACGAAATTTAGTGTAATTCAACGTAATTTAATATAATTTCAACTAATTTAGCGTTATTTAGTATAAATATGCTAATTATACATCAAAAGAAGTAATCTAACTAACAAATATTAAAAAAAAATCTAATTTTTAGTGTTAGATTGAAATAACCAGTACCGAAAAAAATTGAAACCGGCCATTTAATGGCCGGCATGGATATTTTTATAAATTCCCAACGTTAGTGGGTATATTTATTAATTTGTAATTAACTTTGGATATTAATAAAAATGTCGTAATTAGCAAAGTCCAAAAAGTCAATAGACCTAAAATGTTCACAAACCAATTTTGTTATTTGTCAAGAATATAAAACCGGAGACTTGACCATAACCATTTTACAAGGACACCACCAGGGAAATTTTTTATCTATAGAAATTATTAAATACAGATGTACGGAAACAGAAAGAGTACCTCATTTGCAACAAATATAGAAAGATCTGACTCAATGAGTCCGATCCAAAATTTATGGATCGGTCTCAATGGTCCAGATCCATCAATATATATATATATATAGATGAGCTATTGTGCTTTGCAAAGTAAAGCGAACGTTTTATTTCGGGCTCTTTTTTGGATTTTCAAAATCCAAACAGTCGATCTGAACCGTTCAAGTTGATCTACATATTGAAATGTGCTTGGATACCAAATTTTATATTTTTTAGAATTTTTTTACTATTTATTAAGCCACTTTGAAAATTGCTGATCACATGGTCCAGAATTTTGTTGCACTGTTTTTACTGTTCACCCGGATCAGCAATTTTCAAAGTGGCTTAATAAATAGTAAAAAAATTCCAAAAAAATATAAAATTTGGTATCCAAGCACATTTCAATATGTAGATCAACTTGAACGGTTCGGATCGACTGTTTGGACTTTGAAAATCCGAAAAAGAGCTCGAAATAAAACGTTCGCTTTACTTTGCAAAGCACAATAGCTCATCTATATATATATATATATATTGATGGATCTGAACCATTGAGACCGATCCATAAATTTGAATTTGGATCAGACTCATTGATTCAGATCTTTCTATATTTGTTGCAAATGAGGTACTCTTTCTGTTTCCGTACATCTGTATTAATAATTTCCATAGATAAAAAATTTCCCACCACCAGCCCACCAGCCCTCAATTATCCTGCAACATTAATATATTAAGCCTGATACCAAATTTGGTATATATGCAACGTCATTAAAATTTGGCTCTGGTTGAACTGAACGTGAACGGACATCTTATATTATAATATCCGAACAGTTTCTACTCAAAAAAGAGAATTAGATCAAAGATATTCTTGGTTTCCCTCTGAACATTTCTCAAGTGAGACCGTCGTTCTGTTCCTTTTTCCATTCCCCTGCCCCTTACAGTCTTCTGCTTCTCACTCTTAATATCCATCCAACTTCGGGTTGAAAAGATTCACGTTTGCGACCCGCTCCAGTGATCACAACATGTGAGACGCATAAAGGAATTGAAAAACAGTGTGATGTGTACCAACTGGAACAGTGGAAGCGATTAAAATAAAACAGGGAGAAGGCGGGTTGTTTGTGAGGCTATGGCGCGCCCACGACAAACGGACCATGGCCAACGACCTTCGTATACTTGGACCTCAATTTTGTAACCACTGGACATCTCCCTCTAGAATCATGCAACATACAAACCAGCGTTCTGCTCTCTCCAGTTAAGATTAAATGGATTAGAAAAGGTCGAACAGAATTTTGTTAAAAAGTGAAGAGGCGCAATTAAAGAAAGATGTGTGGCTGGTTGCTACCTCAGGTTGGTGCAGCAGATCCTTATCCCTCACCGTTCCTTCTCTCTCTCTACACTTGAGAACCGCACACACACACATATTCTCTCTAGCACCGCTGCTGTTACAGTCAAATAAATAAGGAAGCTTGCTTCTCTGTAGAGTTCTCCTTTTGGTTTGGTTTATTCCAAAAAAAAAAATGGCGATCTCTGGCTAATGAGGATTCTCGGTCGGTTGTTCTTTGCCAATTTCCGCAAAACAAGGATCAATCGTCGATGGTTGTTGGAAAGGGAGTTTGCTTTTTTATATTTTAATGGGGTAGATAGCGTGTTGATTCTTAATGGATCGCTCTGAATCCGCCTCCGCGTGGGACAATTCTAGGTCGAGGTCCAGGTCATCCTCCGTCAGGGATCACAAGCAGAGGGAAAGAGACGGAGACCGGGAGAGAAATAGAGATAACGAAGAAACAAGCACCGACGAAGGAGAAACAGAGGATGGAGGAGTAGGAGAAGAGATTGAAGATGAGGAAGAGGAGGTTTCAGGAGAGGTTAGTCTAAGAGAGTGGTTAGACAGGCCAGGTCGCCACGTGGATCATCTAGAGAGCCTCCACATGGTCAGACAGGTGGCTGAGGCAGTCGGTCTGGCCCACTCACAGGGAGTGGTTGTCGGCAACATTCGTCCTTCGTGCTTTCTCCTCTCGGCCTTTAGTCGGGTTTCGTTTATTGAGTCCGCTTCTGGATCCGGGTCGGGTTCTGATTCTTGCGAAGATACAAGACCCGGGTCTGGACCCACAAGGAATGATATCGAGGAGGAGAGAGGAGAGAAGAATGTATTTCCTCTGAAACGGGTTTTGGGTTTGGAATTCGGATGGTATACAAGCCCTGAAGAGGTGGATGGTGGGCCCAGTACATTTGCATCAGATGTTTATAGATTAGGCGTTCTCTTATTTGAGGTTAGCTCTCTCATTATAGTCGAGCTCTTATGCATTGCCGTATTAAAAATTAATTGGTTTGTATAAATGCATGCATGTAACTTTTGCTGATTAATTATGTTGTCTGGTCTACAGTAGTCGATTATTGTGGTTGCATGCATGTATTTGGTGTTGTGAATTGAGATGTGGTTAGCACATGTTCAGATGCTCTTTTTTCATGCATTATTTGCATGCAATGGTATACATTTGCATTGTCCAAACATCGAGGTAGTGATTAAAGACCAATTCTGAGCGTACATATTTTAAATTATTTATTATTCTTGATGCACATGTTCTTCATTTTCATTTGAGAATTTTAGTTTTAGAGTATTATGTGCCATTCTTGGGCTGTGCCTGTTGATATGTCGATTTGTGTCTTACTTATTTGCTAGCTCTAAGCCATTGCAAGTGTATTTGACCAAAAGAGATCGTCGTTTTTAGAATGCAAGTTACAGGAATTCCTAATTTCTAATTGAGTGCACTATTGGTGTTCTCTTTTCTTTTTTGCTTTTTTGGTTCAGCTATTTTGCACGTTTGACACATTTGAACAGAAGATTGGAATGATGTCGAATTTAAGACATAGAGTCCTGCCACCTCAGCTGCTCCTCAAATGGCCTAAAGAGGCTTCATTTTGCCTCTGGCTTTTGCACCCACATCCTGAAAACCGACCTAAAATGAGGTATGCTTTGCAGTATTCAAGACATTTTTTTGCAAGTTCTTTGGTTGTTGTGTTTGGACTTTGGGTCCTTCATTTGGGGTCTTTGCTAGTATGCAAATGCAATGTGAAACACAGCATAAAAACAAGATCATTTGTATTTTTTTTTTAATTTATCTTTCTTCAGTTAATATCACTAAAGTAATGGAACCATAGGGATTCCATAGTGAAGTGTACTGTTAAAACAAAAGGGAATACTTACCAATAGTATTACTGGATTAGTTTTCATTTTGAGTAAAATGAAGAATAAGAGGATAGTAGTTTGAACTTCTTGTTCGTCATCATTACAAGCTCATTTCTCTACTTGCTGAAAGAGAGCACACATTTTCTTAATAAATCTATTTATTTAAAATTTTGAAGCATTATACCACGTTGCCTACTTGCCTAAAACAAGGAAAACAAATCTGTTACTTCTTACCACGTTGCACTGTGCTTCTAGTTCTTCTAGGAGCTTATGCTACATTTGTGAAATTTTTAAAACTATACTGGTTTAGTCCTGTATTGTATTATCAACTTTCCTGTTAGACAGCCAGTCTACCATATATATTTTGTGAACGCTCATGCCTGGCATTTTCAACAACCCACCTACAAACACAGCATTTAAATTTGAGAAAGGTTAAAACTGATGCCTCCAGTTTTTGTGCCTGCCACTTCTACAAAATTTAAAAGAATGTCTACAGTTGAAAATATGAAATTGATTTCATTAGATATTCCATGTAACTTTCTCTATGTGCATGTCGAATGTGACTTCAGCATTGTTTTATGGGTATTACGAGGTTTGAACATATTCATTGATGTACATGATATCTATGTATATTCATTGTTCTCTTAATGCTCTGAGTGCTCATGAAAATCAAGCTGAAATTTGTAAAATTGTAGATGCACATAAAGAAAGTGGAATAGATCACGTTTAATAGTTTTATTTTATTATTTAGAATTTTGAGCTTTAATATATTAACTTTTAAAATGTGAGGAGCAAGCATATATATATTTTTTTTGTGCTGCATATTTTCTTACATGGGATATATGCTTTTTAAACAAATAACAGTGATGTACTGCAAAGTGAGTTTCTCAACCAATCAAGAAACAGCCTGCAGGAGCGTGAGGCGGCTGTCAGGCTAAGAGAGGAAATAGATGACCAGGAGTTACTTTTAGAATTCCTCCTACAGTTAAAGAAACAAAAGCAAGAAGCTCAAGACCATTTATGTGAAACCATTTCCTTTCTATCCTCTGACATTGATGAGGTCCTACGCAAGCAATCACTCCTCCAAGAGTCAGTCTCTGAAGATGGGTCCCGCAAGCGTATTCGCCCCATTTTCGATATTGCTCACCAGGATGAAGATGTACTGTTGAAAAGCTCAAGACTAATGAAGAACTTTAAAAAACTTGAAGCTGTTTATTTCTCATCCCGGTCAGGCCTTGTTAAAAGAAGTGGTGGCAAGGAGGGGATTAATGAGAGTAGCTCAGTTGACAATTTGTCTACTAAAGAGGGCTTCTGTGAAAAGTTAGAAAAAGAATGGATGAACCCATTTCTGGAGAGCTTGTGTAAGTATTTATCTTTTAGCCGGTTAAAAGTTCGGGCTGAGGTTAAACATGGCGATTTGCTGAGCTCATCAAATTTAGTGTGTTCTCTTGGTTTTGATCGAGATAGAGAATTATTCGCAACTGCTGGGGTGAATAAGAAGATACAAATTTTTGAATGTGGAGTGATATTGAATGAAGAGAGAGATATCCACTATCCTGTTGTTGAGATGTGTAATAGGTCGAAATTGAGTTCTGTTTGTTGGAATAGTTACATGAAGAGTCAGATTGCCTCAAGTGATTTTGAAGGTGTTGTTCAGGTAAACAAAATATTTCAATGAAAGAAAATTTATTTATATACACCTGCAAAAACTTCAAAAATTGCCCTTAGGACTTAGTTATTATTCACTGTCACTGTTTGTTGGGTATGCAATGAAGTACTTCGTAGTTGGTACAAATTTATATAAGTTCTTGTAAAATAATAACTAATACATGCCCCTACTGAACATAGATAATATTACATTAGCCCACCGTCAATATTACTCGGGTGGTATGAGGGAAAAGTCATGGTTTTAGGCATTTTTTTAGGTAAGCAGGGTCAAATTATATAGTTTTAGGCATTTTTGTACTAGACAGAATTGAATCATGGAGTTTATAATTGTCATGTAATTGTCATTTGAAGGTTTTACAACCATGAAGTTTATTTTACACCCGTCTCCTCGTCTTTAAGGGCTGTTTTCATGTTTAGCCGTTCAAATTATCAATCAGTCCTATTCTATGGAACATAAGAAATGTCTTGCATGTTCGTAAAAACATGAAAATTGTCCTCTACTCCCTTTCAACATTTTGATTAAAAATATATCTAAATCACGACTTTTTAATCTTAATTATCTCTGTACAACAAGAAAAAAACATTTTGACATTTTCTAGGTAGATGAATGTAATAATTGTTACAAAAAAGAGGGCAAAAAGATTAGAATATGAGACTTTGACAGGGTTTCAGGTTTGGGATGTGACACGGGGCCAGGTGTTTGCTGAAATGAGGGAGCATGAGAGACGTGTCTGGTCAGTTGACTTCTCCCTTGTGGACCCCACCCGTCTGGCCAGTGGCGGTGATGACGGCTGCGTCAAGATATGGCACATCAATCAGGTAAAATTTTGACTAGCTATCAGTTGCTATTACTTGTTGGTGCCTTGTCAAATTTTGACTTGTTTATCCAGTTTTAGCTGATGCAATTTTGAAGTTATATGGTCTGAGTCTTAAGTTCTAAATCTACTCTAGGTTTAGTTGGATAATTGGTAGACCAAATTTTTGCCCAAATTTGATTGAGATATGACCAGATTTGTGATGGTTTATCTGAGCTAGAATTATATTATGTAATTGATAAAGAATCCAGAAATTTGTCAACTTTGTCAATCAATGTCTTTTTTATTTTTTTATTTAATTTTGTTTTTTGTTCTGAATTTTTAACCATTTCTTGATTGCTAATAAGTCTATTTTAAAGTACCAAATTATTTGTTGAAAGAATATTTATTGTAAAATTGAAAAGATTTGAGTCTTTCTCTATGGCGAATCCCTTGTGCCCCCTCTGTATTTTCCTCCTTACCTCTCTAGCGAATCCCTCTCCTTTTTATTGCTGAACTCTAAACATAGCCGTAATTTCAACTGTTGTAATGCCTCTTCTTGTATTGTTTTTGTTTCAGTAACAGACCAACAGTACAAATTATTGTGAATGATTGACCATCCTTATTTTTATCAAGCAATTTTTCATGTCTTCCTTTTAAAAGTTTAAATATCAAGAATGACCTCACAAAATGGAGAAATATTTTTGTTCGTAGTATGAATTTTAGTCAATATGAGCATGTTCTCCTCTTCAAATAGAAAAATCAGTTATGATTGATATTAGTTATCTTATTAGTTGCTTTTTTTCAGGCTGGCAGTGTAGGTACGATACGAACAAAAGCGAATGTTTGCTCAGTCCAATTCCAGCCTGACTCAGCCCGAAATATTGCGATTGGGTCAGCTGACCATAGGGTTTACTGCTATGATTTGAGAAGCTTGAGAAACCCGTATTGTACCCTGGTGGGCCATGCCAAGACCGTAAGCTACGTGAAGTACATGGACTCATCCACTTTGGTCTCGGCCTCAACGGATAGCACTTTGAAGATCTGGGATTTGAACAGGTGTCAGGCCCGGGTGGTGGATTCTCCTCTCCAAACCTTTACCGGCCATTTAAACACTAAGGTTGGTTTCCTGCATATTAAATGAAATAATCAGGAAATTCATGTAAGAAATGTAAGTCTTAGTTACTTTTGTCAGAATTAATCCTGTCATTATCTTAGTGTTCATAGTTTGATGTTAATACTAATTGTGTCAAACACTATCTAGTAAGTAGGAATCGGGCTTTATTTTATGATTTTCATTTTTTGACTCTTAATAATGCTGTGCTTAAACATAATAAGATTCAAACTCCCGCTTCCCTGCCATAGTTGTAAACTTGTAACCAAGGAACAACTACGGCACATGATCTAGTGAACCCTCGATGATTCCAATTTGGATTTGACAGTTGAATGCCAAAACCATTAAAGTGATTAGTCTGAGGGTATGAACAGGTACCATTCATGAGTGCAATTGAACCATATTTAAGTTCACATGACATATGGCACCAGTGGCAAATTTCTGGGTTCATGTTCTTTCTTTTAGATGGGATTGTGCTTGATTTACTACTTACCTAATTAGACAATCTGGAAGTGTACATGTTACTTTAGAGACAAAACTGGTGTATTCTTTTTATTCATCTAATAGTTTATCTTTTGTTCTTTCCAATGTTAGAACTTTGTCGGGCTTTCCATTTCTGATGGATACATCGCCACTGGCTCAGAAACAAATGAGGTGAGGTCTTTAAATAAATTCAATGGTTTAGGGTAGATATTTTCCAGAAACTATTAAATTATGAAGGGTAGTTCTAGCTTGATATCTTGAAAAATGTTATTGAAACTAAAAAAATGTTAAATTTTGTTACCGCCTGCTCTGCTGGTGCATAGAGGTTATTTAAACGTGCTTAATATTTTTGTAGCATACCAAGCTAGGGCTGCAAACGAATCAAACTGAATCAAACTTAACCCAGTTCGAGTTCGAGTTCGAATCAATTTCGAATCAAACTGGTTCGAAATTGAAGCAGGGTTTCGAAATGAAAAGAAGAGTTCGAGTTTGATTCGGTGCGATTCGAACCAGTTTCGAACCGAACTAGTTCGAAATTGAAACAGGGTTTAGAACTAAAAAGAAGAGTTTCGAACCGAGTCAGACTCAGTTCGAGTTCGATTCGAACCAATTTCGAACCAAACTGGGTTTGATTCGTTTTGAACTGAATTTTTTTTTCGAATCGAACTCAATCGAATTACGAACTACGAGCTTTTTGTGCACCCCTACCAAGCATTGTCCTTTCTCTAATATTGGGTATACTATTTATTTTGGATCATTTTAATAACAATTACTGTAAGATTTGGTTTCCAAGTCGTTGAATCTTGTCCCTTCTTGATCTTGGATTTAGGTTTTTGTATATCACAAGAGCTTTCCAATGCCAGTGTTGTCACACAAATTCAGCATAGTGGATCCGATGTCGGGTCAGGAAATCGATGATCCATCTCAGTTCATTTCTTCAGTATGCTGGCGAGGCCCGTCTTCCACCTTACTTGCTGCAAATTCCAGTGGAAGCATAAAACTACTGGAAATGGACTAATCCTAGAGGTGAAATTAACTAGTTAGGCCTTTTCTTTTTCTTTTCTGGTCTAGGATTTTTATAGGATAGAATAACAGAGACATGTATAAAGAGGAAAAGAAAAAACGTTGTAAGAGGGAGTGGTTTCTGTATATCATTGGTTAGGGGAGGTATATGTATAGTCGCTGAAAATTAGTTTCTTCTTACTTGTTTTTGGTAAGGCCTATTTTTTTTCTATCTAATTTTGTTTTCTTTCCTTGACAAAAATGCTCTAGTTATTTTTTTTCCTAGTAATTTATTTTCTTTGTTTTTAGTCAAGTCTGATATAGGAGTAGAACTAGGACGTTCTTAAGCTTATCAAGTTTTTTGGTGAGTTTAACTCTAAAATTTATCGGTTTGACTTTGAAAGACGATTTCAAACTGTTAAATTGATTTATATGATTTGACTTGATGAGCTTAACTTTAAAAGTTATTGAATTGGCTTCAAATAATGAATCCGGATTGTTAAAATCGATACGTTACTTGATTCGTTTTATATGTAAAATTATAATTTTTTTAATTAATTTAATATAAAGTCAGCAGTAATAAAAAGTTTATAAGTTAATTTTAATGTATTTATTTTTAATAATTTTTTATTATTTAATTTTATAATTAATTAATTCAAATATTTATTAATTGTGCATGTAAACACATCACCGTTGTGAAGTGAACTGATCTTTATGATTTAAATTTGTCCATTTTGGTGCTGTCAATTGAATGGAGAGGTGGGTTAGTGAGAATAGTGAGCTGACTTTAAAATTGAGAATAGAGTTAACTCAATATTTTGTTGAGTTAGTTAAATAGTGAGCTAATTCATAAAAGATAAACAAATAATAGATGGTAGCTCTTGATTCAAATGTGAGTTAGCTCAAAAGAATAATGCTATTTTTGAATTAGCTCTATTCTTGCTCCAACTAAATGCACATCTTAGTTCTAGTTCTGATATAGAGGTTCATTATTATATATTGATACCGCATAAAAACACCAAATTAGAGACAACCAGTCTATCATAATTTCGTTAAAAGAAAAGAACGCTTTCTTGCGATAATATAGTTGTCCTTGAAGAGAAGCTAAGCTCAACTACTGAATGCTAGTTTGTTAAGTTATATTGGGCTAATGAGGAATGGGGAGTGCTATTTTGAGGTCAACTATTACAATATTGAGGGCTGAGAGAATTTTTTTTCTCTAAATACCTGTTTTACCCTCCATGTCTCTCTCTAATATCTGTTTTATTAAATGAGAATGTTATTTAAGGAAAAAGTTAATAAAGGAAAAAAAATGGTTTTTATCTCATATCTCATTTCTCCTCCCTAGCTACAACCCTGACAACTCTTTTGCTCCAATTTACACAATTGATTGTTTTTTTTCGTACCGTGCATTTTAATAGTTATCAGTACCCACTGGGATAAAATTTGACATGTAGATCCTCCTTTTTGTCTTTTTTTTTCCTTTGGCATTTTTCTTGTATCTTATAGTTTTTCAATTTGACTCTCCGGATGTGCGAATACGAGACTTGAATATTTTTCATGAAACACTTCAACATTATGTCGAGAAATGAAATGTTAGCTTCTAAGTATATGAACAGATTTAGGAGCTAGATTTTAATTTGTTGTTATTAGCATGAGGAGGGATCCACTTACACCTTTTTTTGGTGACATCGAATTACCCCCTACATTTTCAAAGTTCAAACAATCGATCCAAACCATTCAACATGATGGATATATTAAAATGTGCATTCAAATCAAATTTTACATTTTTTTGAATTTTTTACTATTTATTAAGATGGGTACAAAAATTCAATGGTATGAAAACAACGATTTTGTAAAATACTTAATAAATAGTAAAAAAATTCAAAAAAATGTAAAATTTGATCTGCAAGCACATTTTAATATATCCATTATGTTGAATGGTTTGGATCGACTGTTTAGACTTTGAAAACTTTGAAAATGTAGACGGTAATTTGATGTCACCAAAAAAGAATGTAAGTGGATCTCTCCTCCATTAGCATAAAAAAATTTCTTTTGCACTTTATTATTTTATTTTTTACCTTATCTCAAAGTATACTCAAAATTAGACTTTTCAGTTTTCATGCAGTGATTAAGATTCTTTTTTTATTTAGTAGAAACCCGTAGGCCAATAAAGATTCTTAATTACTTGTTTTTTTTTAAAATAAATGTGGCACGATAGATTCAGTGAAAATCATTCGATCCCGTAAATATTTTCAGTAATTAATAAATGGGGCTGAAATAACAAAAAAATAGAAACAACTCCTGCACTTGAGTTAGCAAATTGTATACCGTGTGCATAATCCAGCAAGTGAGGTGGTATTTGTGTATTATAAGCCAATGCAAGTAAGAGGAATACTGGGAATACATTTGCAATTAGATACAAGAAGAATTTGGGACGAGATTTTTCCTCTAGGAAGGGAGGGATTACTTTCCTTTATTAGTTTCTTTCATTAATTAGATACATTCCTTTATTAACTTCTTTCATTAATTAGATACAAGAGAGTGAAAGGGTAGCATAGGTATTTAGAGAAAAAAAAATTGCGTGAGCTCTTAAAATTACAATAATTGCCCTGAATATAGCGCTACTCATGAGGAATACCTTCAGTTAGAGTGGAAAAATGGCACGGCGGAGTTGGCCGTCACGAAACGGCACGGCACGCGTATCAGTTACGTGCCGTGACTCGCGTGTCCCGTACCGTGACCATTCGCGTGCCGTGCCCATCTTTTAAAACTTTGGCACGACACGACACGTGAAAGATTTAGTCACGGTACGGCACGGCACGTAGTCACACGAGTCACGTGTAATTAGGACCATTAGATATTGATTTAATGGTGAATCTTGAATAAACTAACCTAAATTATAATTAAATGGTCACGCGAGTCACGTATGGTCACGGCACGTTTAGGCACGGCGTGACTCACGTGACGTGACCATTCGCGTGCCGTGACCACCCCTTGACATTTTGGCCACAGCACGGCACATAAAAAATTAACTTGGTTACGGCACGAGACCAAAGTCACAGCACGGCACGACACGTCACATTTTTTCCGCTCTACCTTTAGTAGATTACTTGTAAATCAAGTTCGAGAAGGGCAGCCCAGTGTTGAACATCGGTGACTACGCTCCAAGCCCAAATGTCCAACTACGATGAGATCCTTCCATGCTCTAGCTAGGCCCAAAGGCCCTTGTAAGATCAAATGTTATGCTTCAAGCATAATGCAACTGGTCTGAATCCTATGCGATTTTTGGCGGCGTAAACAACGCAGTCTCACATCACATGGGTCGAAACTGTAGTACAAATGGGTCAAAATGATCTGTTTTGGATCTCACTATACATATGATTCTGAACGGATCGAGCAGGAATTTGTGGAGGGCCCCAGTTTGCTGTGCGGTAGAACATTTTTCGAATTCGGATCCAGTGAAGTAACCCAACTTTTGAGTTTTAGATCGGGACCGTCCGATTTGAATCCACGAAGTGAGGGCACACATCCCGACAATGAATTAGAACCGAGACAATCTCGAGCGACGAATTCGAATCGGACGGTCTCGATCCAAAACCCAAAGATTGGGTTACTTTAGGGGATCCGGACCCACATTTTTCTGCAGTCGCTGCAGCTCCAATTTGCCCCTTCGCATCGCGTTCGTGCTCTGACTCTGCGCAAGTGGCGTTTGAGATAATCTGTGGCATGTTTGTTTACGGATTATCTGTTGAAGAATGAATTAGCTACTTTTTCGACCCGGTACACAAAATTTTGAACAATAGACAGCACACTAGCACAGATCCTGTCTTATATGCAAAACGACCCGGATAGCTTTGTTAATTATAAATAATTACATGTATCTTTCTTTACGATTGCCAGGTTTGTATAATAAATTTTTCAAAATATCCGTACAATAAATACAAGTTCGAAAAATGTTATGACGAATGTGAATTACTCGTAGCATATTCTGTAAATTTGAAAATAAACATGCTTCTTGCTTTCCATGCAGATTTAATTAATTTGTAAAAAAAACAATTAATCTCGATAAATATTAATTTCTTACTAGCTAGTGTTGCCGGATTGTAAACTTTATTGTTTTAATCAATAAATGTATATAAATGTATATCAATTCTTACAAGCTAGTGCTGCCTACGTAACAGAAAATTATTTATAATTGTTGATTTTTAAAATAATATTTATTTCTTAACTATTATAGGAAAAGGCATAAACATTGTTTTACAAGTAGGGTTAAAATTCACCATTGCTTTTGTGCTCCAATCATACTCTACATTCTTATTTTTATTTTTAAAGTGTAAACGGTCGATTTGAACCGTTCACTATAATCTTTGTATTAAAATATGCTTGGAGACCGAATTTTATATTTTTCGTAAACTTTTTACTATTTTTTTAAATAGGTACAAAATCACTGTTTTCAGAAGATTCTGGACCATCCAAAACAGTGCTTTTGTACCTATCTAAAAAAATAGTAAAAAAAATTCAAAAAATATAAAATTTTGTCTCCAAGCACATTTTAATTTGAAGATCATGTTGAGCGGTTCGGATCGATTGTTCGAACTTTAAAAATAGAGAAACATACGTGGAGCATGATTGGAGCACAAAACCAATGGTGCATTTTAACCCTTCTCTTGTTTTACATGTAGATTATAGAGCATAGAAAATTTGTTATCACCTATTCTTTATTGATTAGATTACTTAGTATAGCCATGTATGATACATATGTATTCTGCCTTCATTCTATTGATTGAAATATTGTCTTAAAAATTACACTAATTAGTCTGAAGCTACCGATTATTCTCGATTAATCGCTTGGCTGTATCTTGTCCGTCTGACAACCACGTACCGTTATTTACAACACTTGTCTGTATAAATGTATTCAATTTTGGGTACCTGAATCAATGAAAGAACCCACCATGACCGCTAGTTTAATTTGTGACTTGTAAGCAGTCATGGAGCTAATGCAGTTGATCCCTTATCCTATGCAAAATAGTCGCTTCTAGCCTCTCCTTGTCGGGTGGAATCAAGTGTCGTGGGGGCCCACCAGGGAGCATTATTTCCCCTGTTCTTTGGGACCACCATCCGGCATCCACCAACCAGACTCCAAACCTAACAAATTTTTTTGGACCTCAATTCAATTGTAATAATTGCATCTGTCATCTATGCTGGTCTTGCTCTTCTATTGACTGAGCTGTGTAGTTATCAATACAGGGGGGTTTCTTGTTGCTGATATTATTTCATGCATTATTGCATTATTGCATGATTTAGAAATGTCATTGTTAATCAACATAACCGAAACAAAATAAGCAGAAAAAACAGATAAAAAGAAAACCGGAGGAATTTTTTTTAATTTAGTTTTAAGAAATATCAAATCTTTCAAGAAAAGATGGGATTGATTGATTTTTTTCTTCTAAAAATAAATGGAGAGTCCGACTCTGGTGCTTTTCCGATCCGAACCATTCAAATTTGTTGAGATTTGTGTTTGAAAAAATTACTTTATCGAGATACGCAAATGGCAAATTTTGAATGGTTCGGATCGGAAAAGCACGGAGGTGCTTTTCTCTGAGAAAAGCACCTGAGTTGGTTTGATAAATGGAACCGAACCAATAGTATGGGTCCACTATGTGCAAGTTTTTGGGACCACACCAATTGTATGTGCCAGTCATAAAATGTTTGAAGTCGAAATAGAGAGAAGATGAGGTAACACTCAGTTAATACAACTTACAAGTAATTAATTTCCTCCATTATCAAACCTCAAATAGATGAAAATTAATGTAAATTATTCTTCATTTATACAAAACAATAAACAATTTTTAACAATAATAATAACAAACTTTCAGTTTGATGTATTTCTTATTTGCATATAAAGAAATGATTACTCAAAATTAAATACGTACTTTGAATACTTCAAAACTTTTATTTATTTATTTATTTATTTCTGTTTCAAGAAATTCTATACTTTTAAAATGAATAAATAATCAATTATGTGTCACAAATATATATAATCTAGCAACGGTGCGTAATGTATGTTCTCTTATTTCAAATGAACATCAATATTCAAATTAGTATTAACTTGACATGATCTTTTCATTCATTTTGTGCTAGATCAAATTAATATGATATGTTATTGGTACGTATCATGTGAAAGTATACTTCATTAATATGATATGCTAATTGGCATTTGTTTAATGGACCATAAAAAAATTTATCGAGTTTAAAAAAGTTATTTAGCTTTTGTTTTAGTTAATTCCACTTAAACCAATTTTGTTACCAATAAAACATGTCCTCTTACATATCTAATTCCCGCATTTTAGTTACATAATAATGTCCATTTCCAATCCAAATTACATACTGTAATTATTGCATGTGATCATATAAACCGGAATGGACTCTGCTGCTTTTCCGATCCCAATTATTCAAATTCGTTGAGATTATTGCATGAAAAAATTTCTTTATCGAAATATGCGAATGAAATTTTTTAAATGATTGAAATCGGAAAAACAGAATCCTTCTTTTCTATAAAAAAAAAAAAAAAAGCAACAGAGTCGGCCCATATAAACCTAAGAGCATCTACATTCCTGAAACTATTAGAGTTTCCAAATAACTGTTAACTGTTTTTTAGAAATTAAACTTCTCTTAATTTTTAAGCCTCCACATCCCTGAAACTAAAATTAGAGTTTCCTAATTGCCACGTCACATGTTATAAAATTTCTTATTAAGATATATTTGCAAGAGAAAGGAATCTCAGCGAATCATTTCGCCACGTCACAGTTTATAAACGATTTCTTATTAAGAAACTATTGAGCAAAGTTGCTAAATAAGAAATTCATCTACATCCCTGAAACTGGTTTAGCAACTGCCACATCAGATTAGAAACTCCAAGAGTTTCAGGGATGTAGATGCTCTAAGTTCTACTTTTGACAGCTGATATCAATCAATTAAATTATCGATTTGGATAAGTTGTAAGTATTGCAGCGAATCGACTACCTTTTTTTATGCAATTTGTCTTTTAAACTTTTTTTTTATTTTTGTGCTGATCATGCATGGCAATCCATGATAATGCCAGGTTTCAGATAAGATTGCACCGGTCAATATCTTCTCTTTTAAGCTCTAATTTTGTTGATTATTCCCGACAAACTGCACCTTAATCATTTAATTTAGATTTATCTTGCGCTTTTAGATAGCGAGCTAGCTATCTAACCCGACATATTTATTTATACCCAAACTTAATTACAAATTAATAAAATTACTCAGAAACGCCAGCTTTTATTAAAAATACCCAAACCGACCATTAAATGGCCAGTCCATGATTTATTTATTTTATTTTTTATTTTTAGAAAAATAGCTAAAATGCTGAAATTTAACACTAAATTTTTTTTTTTTTTTAATATTTGTCAAATTACTTTTTTGATAGCATATTTATACTAAAATACGCTAAATTACTTGAAAATATGTCAATGCTAATTTACACTAAATTACTTGAAATTATGTTTATTATTTTTATTTTTTTAAGAGACAAATAGCTAAAATGCTGAAATCTAACACTGTAAATTTGATTTTTTTTTTTTTATATTTGTTAGATTACTTTTTTGATATATAATTAGCATATTTATACTAAAATACGCTAAATTACTTGAAATTATGTTAATTTATGCTGAATTACACTAAATTACGCTAAATTACAATAATTATGTAGAATTATGCTAGAATACACTAAATTACGCTAAATTACGTATGAATAGGGATGATATCTTTACTGAGAAAGCGAAAAACGACGACGAAACTTCAAACGGCCATAAAACGACACTCGAGTGTCCGATTTCAGCAAATGACCACTTTTCGGAAAGCTTGCGAAAATACGCATGCATTAGTGCTTGTGATGCCGGATTTTGAAATTCAGAATCGCCAAAAAATAAAGGGAAGAGCCTCAAAACTTCAGTTGAAGTTTCCGATTAAGATTTTAATTTCTATTGTTCAATCTACGTAGCTCAGTAAATTAGTTATATAATGAACTTGTAGAATACCAATTTTTATTATTTTTGGAATTTTTATACTATTTTTTTATTTATGAAAGATAGCACAAAATCGGCCCTATTCATATGTAATTTAGCGTAATTTACCGTATTTTAGCATAATTCTACATAATTATTGTAATTTAGCGTAATCTAGTGTAAATTAGCATAAATTAACATAATTTCAAGTAATTTAGCGTATTTTAGTATAAATATGCTATCAAAAAAGTAATTTGACAAATATTAAAAAAAATTCGATTTTTTTTAGTGTTATATTTCAGTATTTTAGCTATTTCTCTAAAAAAAAAATTTAAATTAAGGACCGGCAATTTAATGGCCGGTTTGGGTATTTTTAATAAAAGCCAGCGCTTCTGGGTAATTTTATTAATTTGTAATTAACTTTGGGTATAAATAAAAATGTCGGCTATCTAACACTTGCAATGATACAAATAAATTCATGTTGGGTTATTCAGGTTCTTCTGCGGCGAACTATGTGGCAAAATATGTTGTGGAATCAAATCAGTGATTATAATTATAGTGAAAATTTTCGAAATTCAAAAATATATTTTACAAGATCTAAAATTTGTGGTTAGGATACGTATAATATGAGTATGATTCAGAAATAAAATCTTGAAGTTTTAAGAAGGAAAAATAATTCGTCTTGTAATTCATAAATATTGTAAAGTTCATGAATAATTTATGAAAAATGATTAATCTGTTTAATTCATCTAATATTATTACTATGATTATAATATGAAATTCGGCACATACGCTTCTATTAGGAGAAATGTGCCTCGCCTTTTATGTCAGTATTATATTCTAAAAAAATATTAAAAGTGTATCAACAGTTTCCAATTACTGTCAGTATGTATCCAATTTTCTTCCAAGATCAAGTATCCAATTTTAAATTCAAAACTTACCATCAACTAATCCTGATATGCTAAAATATCTACTGCATTTAAAGATGAGGATGGATCTAAGCCAAGTATATACCAAGTTACAAAGATGAATATAAAAGCCTAGTTGAACCCTTGTTTTCTGGACTGAAATTTTGTACTGGTACTAGTCAGGGGCGGACCCAGTGTATTCCAGGGGGGGGGCAACTGCCCCCCCTGGATTTTGAGTTTTAGTAGAGATTTATTACAAGTCAAAGCATTGGAAAGTATAAGTTAAAGCATTGTTTTTTATCGAGTACTCAATTGGTTAATGGATTTAAACCCGATTAGGTAATTAAACCCGATTCGATATTTTTTTGCCCCCCTGACGAAAATCCTGGATCCGCCCCTGATACTAGTGGCAATTATTTATCTCCGTTTTATATCTGAGTTCATTATTTATCTCCCTTATCTGTACGGACATAGCAAAACGATTTTGTTTTGGACTTTTTAAATTATAATTTTAATCAATTATCTTTTAAAAATATCTATCGTTTTTTAATGTAATATTCTGGAATTTGTATTTTTAGAAAAACTATCATCACCGAAGATGAAGTTCGGTATGAAATTTAAAAAACCGAAGATGAAGTTTGGTATGGACTTTGAATCCATTTTGGCCCAATCTTCTCGTATGATGCCACAGAAAATTATAAAATATTGATTAAAAAATAAATAAAAATAAAACCGAATTTCAACCCAAAAAATTAAAATTAGTAGGCAAATCTATTTGTTGAATTGTTTAAAAATTAAACTTTTGAAGTTGTGCTCACCAACTCTTCTTAACAAGCACCTCACACTCAATAAAAAAAAGCAGAAAATATTTTAAATCAAGAATTTTTCGACGAACTTTGCATTTGAGATTTTGTGCGGCGTTAACAACACAGCTCACGTAATGTGGGTCAAAACTGTAGAAAATGAATGGGTCAAAATGATCTGTTTTGGATCTCACAGTATAGATGATTCCCAAAGGATTGAGCAGGAATTTTTGGTGGGCCCCGGTTTGTCGTGCCGTTGGTTGGGGTCTTGGGGAACACGCTCCAGCTTCCATTCGCCCCTTCGCAACGCATCGCGTTCGAGCTCATGAGTCATGACTCCTGAGCAAGTGGCGTTCATGATATTCTGTGGCATGTTGTTTACGGATTACCTGTTGAAGACTGAAATTTGCTAATTATTCGTCCGATACACAAAAATTTTGAACAATAGGCAGTACAGATCCTGTCTTTATATGCAGAAACGACCCTGATAATTTTAGTAATAATAAATAATTATATGTATAGTAGATTGTAAACTTCAGATGTTCGCATCTTTCTCTACGAATATTAGGTTTGCATGTTTATATTTAGGCATTTACTTCGGTGGACATAAGGACCTATTTGTAAAATAAATATATTTTCATTTTCAAAGTTCAAACAGTCGATCTGACCGTTCAACATTATCTCCATATTAAAATGTACTTGGAGGTCAAATTTTACATTTTTTTGAATTTTTTTACTATTTATTAAGATGGTTACAAAATCGTTGTTTTTCAATGGTCTGAAAACAACGATTTTGTAACCATCTTCATAAATAGTAAAAAAATTCAAAAAAAATGTAAAATTTGACGTCCAAGTACATTTTAATATGGAGATAATGTTGAACGGTCGGATCAACTGTTTGAACTTTGAAAATGAAAATATGTTCATTTTACAAATAGGTCCTTATGTCCACCGAAGCATCCCTCTTTTATTTAACTCCACAAATTCGATTTTTTTTTTAAAGTTCAAATTCGAAAAATATATTTTCTTAGAATTACGAAATACATATACATAGTTCAAATTTTATTGCATGTAAGTTTTTTGCATTCTTATTACATGTTTTAACTCCTAATTAAAAAATTAAAAAAACATAAAATAACTAGCAAATTATGATGAAGCAACACTAAACTTACTTCGACCTAGTGGTCTGTAATCATTTTTTGGTACCTGAATCATGAAAGAACCCACCATGACCGCAAGTTTAATTTGTGACTTGTAAGCAGCCATGGAGCTGATGCAGCTGATCCCTTATCCTGTGCAAAATAGTAGCCTCTCCTTGTCGGGTCGAATTAAGTTTCGTGGGACCCACCAGGCAGCATTATTTCACCTGTTCTTTGGTACTGGAATTCAGCCATCACCATCTAGATTGTCCAGACTCCAAACCTAACAAATTCTTTTGGGCCTGAATTGTGATAATTGCATCTATGATGGTCTTGCTATTCTATTGACTGGTCTGTGTAGCTATCTATACGGCAGGTACCTTGTTCTTGATATTTCGACGGGGTATGTTTGGCTGTAAAACAAGAATAAGTAGAATAGACAAATTAATAATAGTTATTGTTTGTCTTATTAGAATAGTCAAATCTCAAAACTCTTAAGAATAGTCTATTCTAATAAGATAAAAAGTTTGGATTCACTATTCTAGCTATTCTAACCTAACCAAACACCGAATAGGCTATTCCGAATAGCCCAACCTCAAATATAGCCCATTCTCGTTCTAATAAAACATACCCTCATACATTATTGATTATTGCATGAGTGAGAAATATCATCATTCATCGACGTAACTTCTTGCCACACAAATTGGCAGGATAAGATTGGGTATCTCTCTTTTTTTTTTCTTAGTAGTCCAAGATTGAGCACTAAAACAAAATTAGCAAAAAAATCAGATAAAAGGAAAACCGGAGAGATTTTCTTTTTCAAATTTAGTTTAAAAAAATAAATATTTCAAGAATTGATTTTTTTTTCACTGGGTGTAGATTTTTGGGAACACACCAATTGTGTAGTTTCAGTGTTTTTCAAATTTTAAACCCCGTTCTGATTACATATTTGTCCGAATACTGATTCTGGCAACATATTTGCTTCAAAAATGGAATCCCACTCTGCTGCTTTTCTTTCAAAGAAAAGCAACTCCTGCTCTTTTCTTTCAAAGAGGAGGAGAGAGAGGAAGAGGATCACGTGATAGAAAGAGATAAAGAGAATAATAGAGATAGAGCAGGGAAAAGAAGAGCACTGGAGTTGGATCTCCAAAAATGCTAGGACCGCACCATTAGTGCGGTACATCTGTTTGTCCTTTATGGAACCATCTAGATTAAAAAAAAAAAACAATCCATCTTCTTTTTGAAAATTTGAGTTGTTAATTTCTAAATTAAAAAAAAAATCAAACCGGAGGGTTGGTGCTGTACAGTAGAATCCAAGGGCTTCCAATTCCATGGGCTGACTGGAACATGGGATGTATGATGTATCATTGATTCATTTCATTTTCCTTGGTGTACTACTGTACTTATTTTAGTAGTTATCGGCGCACAACCAATCTTTCATTTCAATAAATTAGTTTGAATAGTGCATTATTTTAATTTTTAAGAATCTGCTCCCTCTTTTCTTTAACGCAATGGAGACAAATCTAATAGTAGAAGGTATCAAGATTAGTGCAACGAGCCAACAAGCTTAATTGCACATCCCGAAATCAACACTTATTTTTTTTTTCGAGAAGTATATATGTTTGTTGATAAAAAAAATGTTTATAGTTTAAATTATTGGTATTAAAAAAATCGTATATGATCATTCTGAATAAAAAAAAAAAAATTATATATTATATATAAATATTTGAGGATTCAAATATAATAACTTGTCCGTAAGTATTAGAGTGCAGATAAGAGGTAGGATTTAAATACGCGACACTTCGGGATCAAGTCAGATTTTTAAGTGTTGTACTATGTTATAATTTAATTTGAAAGGATGGTCATGACACGTGAATATTCACAGCACATTAATCACATTCAACTATTTTTTTTTTCATAATTTAAATTAATTTATTCAAAGATTCACAATTAGATTATGATGTAATGATCCAAATTACACGTGACTCTTATACTTAGTATAGTATGTTAGTATGTACTTCAAAAGCTAAAGCTACTTAGATGCTTAATTAGATTGATTTAAACGATAAATTAAAATTTTAGAACTGGTGGGTGGTACGTATATTATAAATTGAGTGAGGCTATGGTGCTATGCATAGCACGGATGGCTAGTGTACTACGGCTCAATATGGTACTTTTTAAAATCCTAACGGTCGATCCGACCGTTCAATGTGATAACCATATGAATATGTACTTGCAAACTAAATTTTATATTTTTTCGAATTTTTATACTATTTTTTCAGATAGGTAGAATTTTGATGGTCCAGAATTTTCAAAAATCACTGATTTTTCTACCTATCTGAAAAAATAGTAAAAAAATTCGAAAAAATATAAAATTTAGTTTGCAAGTACATATTCATATAGATATCACATTGAACGGTCGGATCGACCGTTAGGATTTTAAAAAGTACCATATTGAGCCGTAGTACACTAGCCATTGGTGCTATGCATAGCACCATAGCCTCACTCTTATAAATTTACATACAACAAACTCGTTTATTTGAAGAAAATAAAGAATTTTAATGCATTTATTTTATTTCTTATTTTTTAGTTTAACTCGTTTGATTTTACATTATATTAAATTAACAAGTTAACAAGTTAAGCATATAAACACATTTTAAATAAGAGGAGGGATCTAAGTTACAACATTTTTTTTGAGTTACAACAATGTTACAACAACCATTCTTTACGATTTCAAAGTCCAAATCGTCAATCCAAACCGTTCAACATGACCTCCATAATAAAATGTGCTTCCAGATCAAATTTTACTCTTTTTTTGAACTTTTTTACTATTTATTAAGGCGGGTACAAAAACTAGTCAAATTCATACCATTGAATTTTGTACCCATCTTAATAAATAGTAAAAAAATTCGAAAAATGTAAAATTTGATCTGGAAGCACATTTTATTATGGAGATCATGTTGAACGGTTTGGATCGACGATTTGAACTTTGAAATCATAAAAAATAGTTGTTGTAACATTGTTGTAACTCAAAAATATTGTAACTTGATCCCTCCTCTTTAAATAATTTGGATTTCTCTTAATTTTACTAACAATCTCAATAAGTATAAGTTCATTATGACAGAGACCATACATTGGCTACAACTGCTTCCTTTAATAAAAGCCACCACAAGTTGTTTTTGAAAAAAAAATTGACAAAATTAATACAAAAATATTTATCACATTGAGACAAAAACACGTGTTCATGAAACCACATGTCCGACAAATGCACTGCACAACACAAATTCACAAAAAGTACTAATAAGAAAATAAAAGCACCAGCACAATACAAATTCACAGTACTAAATTAACCTGAAATTTATAGTTTTACCATTTTTTCAAAAAAAAAAAAAAAAAAAAAAAAACCAAAACACTCCTGTTTCTGAGAAATTCGAATTCTACTCAGACTGCACCGGCATTCTACAGACCTAAAAACTGAAGTCCGCACAATGCCAATGCGCCCCAGACTAGAGGCCGCACAATGCCACTGCCCCAGACTCAAGTTATTCGTTTGTCATGATATCAATCAACTGATTATCGATTGGGACAGGTTGTACTGCAGCGAATCGACCACGTTTTTTAAGCATATTTGTCTTTTAAATTTTAAATTTTTTGTGTTAATCATGCATTGCTATCCATGATAATGCCAGGTTTCAGATAAGATTGCACCGGTCAATATCTTCTCTTTTAAGCTCTAATCTTGTTGATTATTGCCGACAAACTGCACCTTAATCATTTAATTTAGATTTATCATGCTCTTTTTGATAGCGAGCTAGCTATCTAACACTTGCAATGATACAAATAAATTAATGTTGGATCATTCAGGTTCTTCTGCGGCGAAACTATGCGGCAAGATATGCTGTGGCATCAGATCTGTGATTGTAGTTAACTAGTTATATATAGTAAAATATTTTGGAATTCAAAAATATATTTTACGCGATCTAAAATTTGTGGTTAGGGTAAGTATAATTTGTGGATGATTCAGAAATAATTTGATTTATAATTCATAAATATTGTTAAGTTCGTGAATAATTCATGAAAAAGTTATGAATCTTGTTAATTCATTTACTAGTGAAAACATTCCGAAAAGAAATGATTTACCAATCTTATTAATATAAAAACCCTTTTGAACCCTTATTTTCTGAGTGAAGTTAATTTTGTATTGGTAGCTAGTGGCAATTATTTATCTCCACTTTTTTATTTGAGGTGATTAACAACTTGTTTGAATGGAGAGTAGAAGAAAGGAGGGAATAGAAAGAAAAGAAAAAAAAATTCTCGAATCTTGTTTAGTTAACAAAATCATGATTATAATTAATAGAATCGATTTTTCTTCCGATTTGAAATGAATAATATATTTGCAATGCCGGTGTAATATCCAGATATTTTTTATTGTTAACAAAATATATAGTGAATAATATATTTGCAATGCCGATATAATATCCATATATTTTTTTATTGTCAGATGTCATCCTTATCATACAAGATATTGTCAATATTTTAGTACACAAAATTTGGAGAGCTTTATCCACATATCGCTATCACCAGACATTAAAGTCCCACCTATATATGATCATGACAAGGCATTAATTATGACTGAATTTAATGATAAATTTTGGGAACATTAAAGTAGGAGTTCTTACTATTTGAATATTTAAATATCTAGCTCAAAAAAATTTCAAGAATTAGACTTCTATTTTTGTGCTTTTTAAAAAATGAAATTATAAAACTATACTTAAGTTTAAAAAAAATATAAAATTTTGCCTACTCCTGATTTTTTTCTTCAAAATATACTTATTTTACTAGATTTTTCATATAACAATTATTAAAATATGCTTAATATTCAAAATAATAAAAATATTATGCCTCACCAAAATGTTTGTCCTACCATGCTAATTATTCTCGTTAATTAATTGCTCTACAGTTCGATCCGGTATACGGGATATAATTAGGAGTGGCAAAAAAGCTCATAGTTCGTGGACCACTTGGGATCAGCCGTGACTCACTCGGTAATAGTTTTATCGCTACTGACATGAGCTCAAAACCAGTTAACTCGTCAGTGTATCGGTCTAGAATTAGCGAGTTCGAGTTGGGCCTAACTCGATTGTTAGTGAATTTGTATGAATTTGTGTGATTTTTATGTTGTCCAACTCAGTTCGACTCTGTCCAGCTCGGTCCTAATTATTTGTAGAATTTATTTTCTTCTTAAAATTCAGTCCAGCTCTGTCCTAATTATTTGTAGAATTTATTTTCTTCTTAAAATTCGGTCCAGCTCGGTCCTAATTATTTGTAGAATTTATTTTTTTCTTAAAATTTGGTCCAACTAGACCCAACTGAGCTAATATGAGCCAACTCGTTAGTGGTTCGGTCCAATTATGAGTTGAAATTTTAGCTCGATCCTAATCCAGCTCGCTCGATTTTTACTACAAGCCGATTACGAGCTGAGTCTAACTCAGTCCGAGCCAGATCGTTGCCAATCCTAATCGATGTATGGTTGTGGAGCTAGAAAATTGCTAATCAAACCGTTACCACGTGGGATTCGATTAATGGTAACTCGGATGGATAAAGAAGAACAAATGACATCCCGACATCCTTTTCTATTTGTACTAGAAATTTGAAAAAAAAAAAAAAAAACTTTTTCAATGTATCTCCAAAGGCAAACAATATTGAGGTGACATGCCACGCAATGATGCAACCTATGGGAAACCTATATTACTATTAATTTCTTTTAGCATAATTTAAACATAAGTTTTTCACTGCAATTATTTAAACGATACATAATAATGTCTAATCTAACAGTGAGACAATAATATTGAATTTTTAAAATTAAGTTTTAATTTACGTATCAATTATAAACTCGCATCAACAGAGTTTTATTTTGGAGAAATATATATTTTGGTGTTCTCTATATGAAAAGTGATACGTCTTATCTCCGGAGAGTTAGGTCGTATGTTAGTTTGTGGTTTGCGAAAATAGGAGGTAAGGTATTTAACTCTTCTCTATAGATACTTTGCGTAATGAAATTGCTAGTTCTTGACTCGGATGAGCTTGGGGCCATATATAGGACTGCTGTGATTGTATAATTCGGATGAGCTTACGGTTAATACGACTCTATAATTTGGCAGATCGTCGCATAAGAGTGGTGACGTCCGCATAAAAGCGGTGACTGTCTCGAGCTCGTCCTGGATTCGATATGGGAGGCTTACCGAGCAGGCCTTTATTGAGTCGTCGCGGGGTGTTTCGAGCCCAACTGCGTAGTCAGGCTCGAGAGACCTTCAACAATGAATTCGGTACTCGGCCTACGACTAGTTCATAGGACCTTCGGTGGTACATTACGCTATCAAAAAGCTAAATGGAGTTTAGAGTAAATTTTTTAGAGTTCACCAAACTTTGCCCGTTAGAGAAATTGTAATTGAATAATCTTCTAAGGGTGGAGGTTTTGTCCAAATGGCTTTGGACAAAGTCTCATCCAAAGCCAGACCTAAACTGTCTGATATGCATCAAAATTCGCACATACACTTAGATTCAAAGAGCCATTTAAATTTATTAAGATTTAAATATATTTACACGAATCTCAATGCAAATTGGACATTTAAGCTTGACTTTGGATGAAGCTTTAACCAAAGCCTTCTGTACAAAACCCAATCCCATCTTCTAAAATCCTTATTTTGAGGCAACAATAGAGTCAAGTCTTTTAATTTTTGTAATATTCCATGAGAAAATTCCTGGAAACTAACTTGCAATTTCTTAATTTGTTTTTAGTCCTTATATGAGTTTACTTTGTCAAATTCTTATAAAATTGCAACATTAACTAATTCAGTCATAATTTTATTTTTGTTTTTTTACAACATATTTATTTATATTAACAAAAAATTTGCTCATATAGGTCGGAAAAAGAATTGAATGTTATAAAAATCTATGTCAACCTGCGCATCAACAATTTTTATTCTTAAAAGATTAAGAGGACTTAATTAGGACAAATCAAAAACTTAAACCAGCAGAGTGACTTCCAAAGAAACTTTTTCTTCCCCTTTTTATAATAAGTAATTTTTGCATACACCTAACTGTAAATGTTCATTAGTTTAAAATTCTACAAAAATATCATTAAAAAAATAAAAATAAAATTATAGATATTGCTTATTTAGACAGAACATGCATAAAATTTGAGTAAATTTGAGTTTTAGTTGTCCCTTAAATTAATTTGACTCAATTAAAAATTGAAGGTAATTTTTTTAAGTTATTTGATGAAATGGAGAAATAGAGAACACATCTATAATTTATGTTTCTAATTTGAATGATATATAACAAGTTATCAAATGATTGTACATTAAAATTTGATGAAGAAAGAAGATCCTAAGTATGACATTCTTATTATCTTATACCAGTAACATTTAATTTCAATTTGAAATATTTGAAAGTTTTGCAATTATTTTATATTCGCATAAGACTTGTGATCTTCAATTCTCTCGACGGGACCTAGTGTTTTGCAAACGGACACGGGTAACGCGGGTCACGGACAACACGGGTAAAGAGCACGGACAGGACGGACACGGGTCCAGGCGGACCGAGCCCGGTCTGACCCGGGCGGGTAAAATCAAACCACTAACTGGACCAAACAAAACTTGCCAAGTGACCGCGGCGGGACGAAAGTAACGAAACGGATTTTGGACGGATCCTTGAGGGAATATTCACAACGGACCCCATAAAAAACGGGTTGCTCTATGAAATGGATAAAACCGCAAGGTTAGAGACGCATCATGGGTGGCCCACACCCGCTCAATTATTGACCCCAACCCGACGCGCCTGGTGTACGTGGATCCGCGTTGTTACACCTGTTACACCTGTTTTGACTAACCCTCTCTCCTCTATCCGGGAGTAATAATACCTGGTCCAGTGGTCCCCACCCCCTCTCTATTATTGGTTCCTTTCCTCTGCAATTTATTTTCCCATTGAATGAGTCAGACTCACTATATTTGCCGACTTTTTTTTATTAATATCCAAAGTTAAATAGAAATTAATAAAAAATGTCTAATTTTGTGCCATCTTTCATAAATTATAAAAAAATAGTAAAATTTTTTTCAACAATAGTAAAAATTAGTATTCTACAAGTTCATTATATAACTAATACTGAGCTACCTAAATTGAATAATAGAAATAAAAATCTTTAAAAAAAAATTGAATTTTTAGTATTAGATTTCAGTATCTTGCTCTTCATAGTGTCTCTAAAAAAAATAAATTAAGGACCATCCATTTAATGGCCGGTCGAGAAAAAAATAGAGAACCGGCCATTAGAGGGCCGATTTGAGCATTTTTATTAAAACTCAGCCAAGCTGGATATATTTATTAATTTCTATTTAGCTTTGGATATTAATAAAATGTCGGCTATATTTGATACATTCGGTTTCTATACAAGTAAAACCCAATAAAAGTTGTTTAATTTTGTAAATGATAATTAAATTATCTTTGAATGTATATAGGTGCTACTTTTTGTAAAAGAAAAATCCAATAAAAGAAGTTGTTCAATATAAGTCTCATATAATTTTGTAATTAATAATTATTTTTGGATGTTTGTATAAATAATTTTGTAATTAATAATTTTGTTAAATATACGCTTCCATTTCTTTTAAAAAGTACACAATTCTTTAGCTATAATTTTTAAATGTTGATATAATTTCAGTGCTAATTATTTATTTTTAGCTTCGTAATAGTATTTTCTGTCTCAGATCTTTCTGTTTTGTGACTATATATATTTATAAATATAGCAAAAAATAGGAGGACTATTTTTGTTCCGTTTCTAGAAATCAACAACTATGACTTATTTGTTACCCCAACTAAAATTGCACATAATTGTAGAAATCGAGATATTCTAGGAACCGGAGGGCTAACAATTATGTACCTAATCCGATTTTTGTCCCCCAGCTGGCCCCACCTCAGCTCAATACAAAGATTGATACTCGCCATATATAAAGCCGCTCTTCCTCTCTTTCTTTCCCCAATCCGATTCAAGATAAAAAAGTCGATCAATTTGACTCGAACTTCAAATCGAGTTCAGAGAAGAATCAGACTAAATTAAGATGGCAAGAGATACAACACAACTTGACAGAGAGCAAGTTGGGATGAGTAGAAAGGGAAGCTTGTCGGACATGGTGATGGAATTCTTCGAGGAGATGGAAGTAGAGAAACGGGGAAGGAAAGAAGGCGCCGAGGGTGATTATGAGGAAAACGAGGGTTCAATTGCAAATTTGACAGAAGACGAAATTTTCTGGACTTCGCAACACAATGATCTTCAAGTAAGTTTTGAATAAGATATTTTTTGGGAGAAATCGTGATATTAATTAGATGTATATGCGATTGAACATTACATACCGATATCTGAGAAAATCTCCATTATTTTTAACTGTGTTCTCCTGTGATCATGAAATAAAGCCTACTTTTGTAAGGACATTTTTTTTTTATAATATAGTGACAATTATTGTAGAACATCCTTAAATTAAAAGAGATGGATAGTTGAAGTATTTGTTCCTTTTTATGCAATACATTTTTTTATTTAAAGAGGCTAAAAGCCCATTTCATTGCTGAAATGAACAACTAATTAAAAATATGCCTGGATGTTCAATTGAGTTTCTGTTTTATACATCCTTGCATTTTTTTTAGAAGCCCTTGCATCAAAAAATAGTAATGCTACTTTAAAAAAACACTTACTAAATATATATAGAATTAATTGATGTTCATTTCAAATAGATGGAAGATTTCTACCTAATTAGTAATTACATTATTGCACAGGAAAAAAAATGCATGTGTCCAATTTTTCAAATTAACCCATCAAAGATTGAAATAACGCTGTAAAGCAAGCAATGATTGAAACAAGAAATAACTCTTCTTAATTAATATATTTATTTATATAGGAAGCGCTTGCTAAAGACAGTTCGACCGAGAAAAAGATAAGAGCTGACACGGAAGAAGCAATAAGAAAAATACGAGGCAGCGATTCGATCTGTTCCTGTTCAGGCAGAGTTGTCGAATATTGCCGAAAATGCCTCTTGAGTTATGTGGCGGAGCAGCTGAATAGAAGAGGATATAACAGTGCACTTTGCAAATCCAAATGGACCCGCTCCCTTGACATCCCTTCAGGTAATATTTTTTGCTTCCAAGTAGAAGTCTATATGCATCACATGAAAATTTCATAATGTATAATAAAATAGATGAATTGCTAAGGTTTGCTTTCTCCATCAGTAGGTTAGATAGAGCATATCTTAAAAAGTATATAAAATTTGGATGTATATCATTCTTTTACTAAGTCAATCATGCCTTTATTTAATAATATTATCACACGGTGTTGACTTGACTTTAAAAATCTAAGTTAACATCATTTGATTTTTTTTTTACACTTTACCCTTTATTTTTTGTTGATCTATCATCCAATACATATCTCACAATCACATACTAAAATTAATAACAATAAAACTCACTGGAAGCTATATTTCTAATTGCATGCTAACAAAGATCTTGATAAATTATTTACTTTTTACAGGAGAACACAGTTATGTAGATGTAGTTGTAGATTCAAAATCCGGCAAGAGAAACCCTATTCGGGTCGTGATAGAGCTGAACCTTCGAGGGGAGTTTGAGATGGCTAGGCCAAGTCAACAGTACAAAACCCTAGTTGACTCCTTACCAGAGCTATTTGTAGGAAAATCAGAGAAACTAAGAACCATAGTTCGAATAATGTGCGCAGCAGCGAAGAAGTGCATGAGAGATAACAACATGCACATGGGTCCATGGCGAAAGCAGAAATACATGCAATCAAAGTGGCTCAGCACGCCTGAGAGGATTACATCGGGACCGTTCGGTCGGTCTATACCAGTTATAGTAGAAACTGAAAGGCAGCACAGGAAACAAATTGCATCCATGCTAACTTTCGATCTCCATCGTTCGGCCGTTCAGGTTGTATGATGCAAGGAGATATATAAGAATATATTATTTTTCCTTTTATTTATTTTTATTAAGCTGATCGATGTAAAGTTAAGCGGAATTTGTAATTTGGCTGAGTTATCATGATTGAAAAATGGAATCAGTCTGTTGTTGAGTTACTTTATATCTCTTTCTCACATGCTCTGAGCTTCTCCCAATTTGAAAAAAAAAAAAAAATTCTGTGAATTAATTGCTTTTGTGCTTCCATTTTGAACACGTCTGGTAGGAGATTGAAAAATACAAGGATTAAATCCAATTATTGGATGGCCTACCAAAGAAAAATTGTGTTAGGCCCAAATATTTGTTGCTTTATAGTTGAGCACACTATGTCACTATGCTTTGATGGGTTACAAATATCAGAGAAATGAGTTGTTGTAGGCCCAATGTTCAGTAGGCCAACATGTAATTTTTCAAGTCTATACAACACATGAAGCACCTATCAGGCATTCAGGCCTATTAAATTCAGACATCTAGTATTTTCTTTTCAAAAATGGAACGAACGGGCACAATACCATAGTACCAAATGAAAAATTCGGATTCGGTTCGGCAGAGTCAAAAATTCGTGATTCGGAAATAATTTGGATATAATTCGGGAATGATTCATAATTACAATACGAGACCTCAGTGCATATTTAATTCATCACCAATGATTTACTATACAAAATACTGTTTGTTTTGCCACATAAAATCAATGTAGTAAAAAAGTAGTGGCCACATGGGTGCAAAGTACTCATTCACGTGGGTGCCAAAAATAAGAACCACCCTCCCAGCAGCTGTGCGCGAGAAAAAAGTGAGAAAAAAAACAAAAAAAAAGGCGAAAAATTCGTAAAATTCGTAAAATTCGCGTTTTATTCGGTCAACGAATAATACGCCATTTGGTTCAGAAACACTCTAAAAATGTTTTATTCGCGAATTAAACGCGAATAAAACGCGTATCTTGTTACTATGCACAATACTAGTAGCTCTTTATATCAAATAAATATTAATCATTCAACAAAATTTGACGTACTGCCATTTTGTTATAACAGTATTAGTGCCCGGAGGATGTTTATCATTTATTGTTTCTGTTATAAAAGCAGGTGGCAGTGACAAATCAAGCTCTACTACTATTATGTTGTTTAAAGGTTCTCTAATTAATTGCTTATTTTCAGAGTCTGGCTAAATTGATTCTGGAAGCACTTCGACCGAAGTGCTTATAGGATCAAATTATAATATTTGATGTTCGAAACGTCGATCTAAGTAGCTCAATAAATTGGTTATATAATAAACATGTAGAATACTAATTTTTACTATTTTTGAAATTTTTTAAACTATTTTTATGATTTTTGAAATATGGTCTCTTTTGGCTTAAAAATACTTTTATTTTTAGATTAAAAAAGTACATCTTTCAAAAATCATAAAAAATAGTTAATTTGTTTTTTTCAAAAATAGTAAAAATCAGTATTCTACATATTTATTATATAACTAATTTATTGAGCTATTTAGTTCGACGTTTCAAACATCAAACGGCTAAATTTGACCCGTAAGCATTTCGGTCGAAGTGCTTCCGGAAGCAATTTAGCCGGACTCCTTATATTCATATTCTTTTGTTGAGATTTATTCACAGGAGGTTAATACTATTTCTTAACTGTATATTTTCTGGAAAACATGACTTAGATATTCCAATTTGTCTTTTCTAATTTTGCTAACATTGTTTTTTTTTTTAAGGTTAATTTTGCTAACATTGTTAGGTCGTAATGGAAATGGGAGACAAATTTGAAAGAAAATTCATATAAACTATCAAAGTACCTAAAATTAATACACTAAACTAAGAGTTAGGCTATTTTACAAACATTTACACAATAGTAAATTTAAAACAAATTACTGATAATAAAATTTCAACTAACTAAAAACTTTAATTTAGGATAAATTTAAATGTAATTTAGATTCATAACTGAAATTTGAAAAAAATTCGAAACTTTATATTCAAGAGGGATTGAATTTTCACTAACAAATTGACTATAATAAAGAAAACAAAACAACCCGACACACGGAAGACCACCTCAAACTCTCATTTCTCCTATTTTCTTTTTTACTAGTGGACCCACCTCATTAAAATCCCTCCTCTCTCCCCTTTTTATTCCAGGAAGAAGGAAATGAATTCCCAAAATCCCATCCAATTTTGGATGAGGACGGTTCGAATAAATATGTTTTTCATATTTCATATTTTATATCTTCTATTCCAAACTTTAAATTATTGATCCGAACTGCTCAATATGGTATTAATACTAAAGTATGTTTGGGGATGAAATTTTATAATTTTTGGAAATTTTTTACTATTTTTTAAGAAATGTACAAAATTATTGTTTCTGAACTGTTCAAAAACAGTGATTTTCTACCTATCTTAAAAAATAGTAAAAAAATTCCAAAAATTATAAAGCTTCATCCCCAAGTATATTTTAGTATGGATATCATGTTGAGCGGTTCGGATAAGCAGTTTGGACTATGAAAACAAATATATAAAGTATGAGGTATGATGAGGTATGAAAGACATGAGATATTTGAACCCTCCTCATTTGAATTGAGATCCGCACTCTCCCTCTCTTTTAATTTTGTGACAAGTGGACCCCACCCACACTCAAAACCTTTTCCTCCTATTTCACCTACAATTGGGCCCAACCCCAATTAAACCCATCTTTCTCTTCTTTTCTTCCTGGAGAAGGAAGTCCTTCTCTATTCTCTCTTCTCCTTCCGTACGCGCACCCCTATCCCGCTTGTCCAATCAGTCCGATCGCCAGTACGTCTCCCACGCGAGCGACGACTTTGGAGGCACCCTACGCTACCTACGTCGCTCCTCTCTCCCTCTAAGTGTTACTTCCGTACGCGCACCGCCATCCCGCCTGTCCAATCCGTCGATCTCCAGAACGTCTCCCACACGAGCGACGATTTTGGAGGCACCCTACGCTACCTACGTCGCTCCTCTCTCCCTCGCCAGTACGCCTGCTTTATATAGTCGTCTATGGGATCAGACCACGGATCATAATCAAGATAGGCCAGATGACCTGAAATTTGTAACGTAATTAAATTAAAATTCTAAACTAATTCTTGATTCTGATCCGTGGTCTGATCCCATAGATGACTATATCGGAGTAGGCGAGGATCTTGCAGACTACGCCAGTGTCTAGTGCTTGCACATGAATCCCTCTTTATATTCAAGTGTAGGATATCTGATTTATTCTTTTCGTGGCGTACTCTTACGAGTCGACCCATCTGACCTGTCATATTTATTTAAACTAAATAATTGCATTGAAAACTGTAGAGCATATTTATCTTTTCTGCACTGTAGATAGGACTTACATAATCCCTGAAAAACTATAATTTACTATATTTTAGGAGTAAGGTAACCTAAAGATATAGTATATAATATTATATTATATCAGGTTATTAGTTTGTCTTCTTCTCGTAGAAGACAATATATTATTATGTAGTCGCACGCATGCATTGGTGAGTGTTGAGATGAAAGACCGAGTGACTTCTTCTGTCTCATAGAATGGGGTACGAGCCGACCCGATAGCCACTGAGCTGGGTGATCACTTGATCCCTCGGGAGGTCTTCTAGGATTATTATATGTATAACTTTGATTTATATACTTTTCTCATTTCATTTTACATTTACGTGCACCGGTTCGAGTCCGATGTACAAATCGATTCGGGACTTCCCCCCTATATTAGGAGCTACTCGCCATATACGGGTGTTTTTTATATGAGACTGCACAGGTCCTGATTCCGATAATGATCTGTGGCAGGTTGGATTTACGTTGCACGGTTTGAGGCCGTGGCGTTTCGCTGCACGGTTTGAGGCTGTGGCGAGTTGAGTGCACAGTTTGAGTCTGTGGCACTGGTTACTATGTCCCATTAGTTTGGACGGACGAATGGAGTTCTCTCATACTCATGAGGGACGAGATTAACTATATTTTACGTCATGCTGGTAGTTTTCTCCTATTTTATATGTTTGGTTGAAGAATCGATTTAGTGTACGAAACCCGGGATTTAGATATGTCCATCTGCTAGCATGCTAGTATCTTGTGGGGCAATGCTCGATGTCACTAGGCAACGTGTATCATTGGACTCTCTGATCGCAGTACTTAGACAATATCTTATTGGATCTTTTGATCCGATTGGAACGGCACAGGGTGACAGGGTGCTTATTCTTTCGTACCATTATATTAAATTTCTACACACGGTGCTTAGGTACTGGACTCCGATTTGGCTATTTATATAATACTCTCCTTGTATTTTTATTTTTGGTTATCTTTGCATCTTGTCATATTAGAATAATTACATCATTTTGGATAGTCGCATCTAGGGCTGCACAAAAAATTCGTAGTTCGTAATTCGATTCGAGTTTGATTCGAAAAAGTTCGTAAAAAGTTTGATTCGAAATTGAGTTCGTTCGAAATTATTTCAAACCAAACTTAGTTCGAAATTAATTCAAACCAAACTCAAACTGGACCTAGTTCGTTCGAAATAGGTTCGCAAACCAAATTTAGTTCGAAATTAACTCAAACGTGAACCGTTAATTTCTACTGATAACTTATGTTCACTGATGAAAATATAAGCCGTCCAGTCCATAATTGCTTTGAATTCTGACTTCTGAAACAGAAAGCCCGGTCTAATTACAAGCTCAAATAAAAAAATTCAACAATAAAGCCCAAAATAGAAAAATTAAACAAAACCAGCAATAAAAAACCTAGCCGACTTTCCCTCTCTGTTGGTTGCGAACTTGCGATACCAAAGTCCAAACCCTAGAGTTTCCCTCTGTTGGCTACTTGGCTGCGATACCAAACCGGGATCAGCCGTGAGGCGAGGCGAGGCCACCCTCGTTGATCTCTGCTTTGTTGGTTGATTATTGGGACCGGCTGTGAGGCGAGGCGACCCTTTTTACCGGCCGTTTCTCTTTGCCCTTCTTGCGATTTGCTCCTCTCTCGGATAATTAAAAAGCACACCCTTTTATTGTTGCTTGTTTTATAAATCAAATAGCATTAACTTCTCAGCGCTATGCCGCTATCCAGTTTATTTTTTTTCCTTAAAGATGGCACTTTGGTGATTGTTCTATACTTCTATTGATATATAAATTGTACTTTGAATACATTGGAGTGCTTGAGTTTTTATTTAAATTATACTTCTATTAATATTTGGGTTTTATTTAAATTGTACTTTGAATACTTGAGTTTTTATTGAAGTGCTGTAATTTAAAACTATGGCTCAGTCATAAGTCATAACTCGTAAGTCGTAACAAAGTTCGTAAAGGTTCGAAATTGAGTTCGTTCGAAATTCGGTTCGAAATTGAGTTTGTTCGAAATTAATTCAAACCAAACCTAGTTCGAAATTAATTCAAACCAAACTCAAACTTGGGGGTAAGTTCGATTCGGTTCGGTTCGTTTGCAGCCCTAGTCGCATCTATTATATGTATTTTCTTTTTAATAGTTAATACAATAGGGTATTTTATGCATTACTATTAAACTTGCATACACATCACAAATTTATAAAAGTCGCACGTAGACTATATTTAAAAGTGCTTTGACCGTAGAGGATCCCTGAAGGGGTTTAGTCGCTCACTTACAAGTTGTTTCGTGGATTTTTAGATACAAAGACTGGTGATCAGCAGGAGGATTTGCTAGGAGCTGTCCACGATATTCACGTAGTTTGATTTTATATTTATAGGACTTTTGGATATGATATATGAGTCCTGATGCTTTTGATTCGTACATCAGATTCGTTAGATCATGTATCCTTTCCTTAGATTATGTTTATATTATTATGATGTGGGTTGTATGGATATTATGTATGTATGTTTATTTACGGATTTTATGACTTGTGCTTTTATTATTATTATTCACGCTTCCGCACTTATTTGTTATTTGTATTTGTTTAGCCTTGCGTGTTTATTGAGTTAATGAACACGAGGCGAGGATTGATCACGTTTTAATTCGAAATTTTCAGTTTGGAGTGTGACAGTAATACAAATGACTAAAATAATATTTTTTTTCATGTCCAAATGGTCAATTCAAATCGCTCAATACATTTTATACCTATCAAAATCTTGTGGGATGTAACTTTGTTTATGTACTACTATTATGTGCTTAATGGAATATATGTCTACGGGCTTTGTACCAAAAAAAATTATTTGTAGGATATTAATTTTTATTATTGTTAGGATCTTTTTACTATTCTTTCATATTGTAAAAAATAATCCTATTTGATATGCAAATATTTTAATTTTATTATCATTTTTATTACCCATCTCTCAAATAATAATTCTAGAAAAATTATAAAAAATTATTTGGTAAAATAATTCTAGAAATAATAATATTTGGTAATCTACAAAATTTTGATAAGTACAATTAAGACATTAAGCAACTTGAATCATATCGACTGCTTAGACATAAGAAAATATAATTTAAGTCATTTATATTTCGACCGAAATTGAAACATTTTATAATAGTAAACTAATTAGATTACTGAAATATTCAGACATTTTTTTTACCAGTAATTGATCAGAAGTCAGAACCCCAACGACAGAAACATGAAGACTTACAACACAGACAATTAACTTTTCATGAGGAATTAAATTTAAACCTTGTGAAGATAACAAAAGAAAAACACGAAAAAGGTGAATTAAAACATCAACCATCTTTATTCCTTGCGAACACGAAACTACTTCGAAGCCCCAAAAAAGGTGAAATTAGGGACATCTTGTACCCTTCTTCGGTTTAAAAACAAAAACACCGCTCGAATAGATGTACTCGATTCCATCATTGAGTGTGATTGCCTTCTCGAACTTGAGCACATTGGATCCTCTGGTACCAGGATATACTGGCATGTTGCATCTGCTTGTTGGCGATTTGGGCATATACATGCGGCAGTTGCGGCTGGTGAAGGTAGTCAGCTGTGACGTGTGGAGCTCGAAATAACCGTCTTTGTTGCTTTTAACCAGCATGGAGACGGCATTCGTGCTATTTGTACGGCATCTTAGGATAGCAGTGGCACCTTCATGACATTATTATTTTATCAAATAATGCTGTATTTCTCAAGAATTAGAGAAGAAGAAAATTGCAAATTGAAGTAATAATTATGAAGTGAGGCTTTGGCAATATGCATTAGAAAGTCGCTGCTTCTGATGGTTCAGAATTTTCAACCTATCTAAGAAAATAGTAATTTTTTTAAAAAAAAATATAAAATTTGGTCTGTAAGTACATTTTTATATAAAAATCACGTTGAACGGTTCATATTAACTGTTTGAACTTTATCAGTGTGGATCAATAGCGCTGAGAAGCCTACAAGTAATTACTATTAAATATGAAATTGAACCTAAAAGTTTCAATAAAAAAATGAAGATTTGGAATGAACCTGGAATAGGCGACGAGTCAAACTTCGAACTGTACCCTGGCAGCTTGCATGATTTGCAATATACCATACCTCGTACGCTAACGGAGAACTTGAGACGAGCCCCCGGTGGAGGCAGCGGTAGTCCCCTAGCAGAGAGCATGACAATGGAAAGAGAGAGCACAAGAAACCTAAGCCACAGCATTTTATTAATCCAAAAAACAGAGAAGGCTGGTGGAGTGAGAGAAGGGTATGTTAGGCTATGTACATATTTTGTATGGATCTGTTGTTACTTATAAGTTATAACTGTCACCGAAAGATCAAATGCATGGGAAAGATAAATTATTTTATGAATTTGATTTTACAAGTCTTACTTTTGAGTTTCTCGAGAGAAGGCTTACTATGTGCAGTTAACAATGGGAAGCTTTTGAAATATCCGAATCTGAAATCATATAAATAATTAATTATATGAGGAACATCTATATATATTACGTACAGAGGAGTGATCTACTTGCACATTTTTTTTGTGACACCAAATTACATTTTATATTTTTTGAAGTTTTCAAAGTCCAAACAGTCGATCTAAATCGTTCAACATGATGGATATATTAAAATGTGCTTGCAGATCAAATTTTACATTTTTTTGAATTTTTTTTACTATTTATTAAGTATTTTACAAAATTGTTGTTTTCAGACCATTGAATTTTGTACCCATCTTAATAAATAGTAAAAAAATTCGTAAAATTTGATATGCAAGTATATTTTAATATATTCATCATGTTGAACTGTTTGGATCGACTGTTTGGACTTTGAAAATGTAAGATGTAATCCAGTGTTACCAAAATGTAAGAAGTATTTTTCAGCACCATTAAAAACAATGATTTTCAAACCATCTTAATAAATAGTAAAAAAAAATTCAAAAAATGTAAATTTGGTCTCCAAGCACATTTTAATATAGATTGAACATTCAACGGTTTGAATCGACTGTTTGAACTTTGAAAATCGGAAAACCACATAGTAACACCGAGAGACTAGAAATAAACGTTAATATATTAGCTAGCCCCCCCCACCCCCCCCCCCCCCCCCCCCCCCCCCCCCCCCCCGCTCTCTCTGTACATACACACACACATAATTGATACTTCGAACTGAAGATGTGAATTAGAAATCCAAATATTTAATTTGATTATCTAGGACTACTGTTGTGGATTCCCTGTGGTCAACATGCAATAATTATAGTGTGGCAAGTTAATATAACTTGATAAGTTAATTAATTACATTAGGTACGTAGCTGTATCATAAGCCAGTAACGTTGTACACATTATGATATGGTTGTACTCTCCACGGAGAAACCACATACTTTTTTTCGTTTAAATTGCAATCTCGGAAACCCTTTTGGGATTGAGTTCAACCATGGGGGTTTGGATTAAGAGCATTAAATTCACCCGGGATTTGCGATTGGGATGTCAGCGAATTGGTGGTCATAACTATTGGTTTGCTCATAAAAAGCTTCTCTTTAGGAGTGCATTGGAAGTTACCATTTACCAAGTTGTATTAATTTGTGTGGCCACTGGCCAAATGGATAGATAATCTTGGATCTAGGATAAATGGAATCTAGTTAAATTCTCTGTTACATTTCCTTTGTTAATTGACAATTCTATTTCAAGTCATCATATCTTAATTACCAAAAGTATCCTCCACGAAAGCTGCGATTAAGAATTTGGATATAGGAGAGTTAATTAAAGGTCATGCATTCTCTTATAATTAAGCGAACTGATAGAAACCAACAGCTAATATCATGGCAAAGCCCAAATCAGCCCAATAATATCTTATCTGCACTTTTCGTTACGGGAACTGGATCCTCCAGTCTTTCTCAGCCCATTCGTCACATTCATCACACCAGTGCCTCTTAGAACTGGATCCGTCCGGCCCAATCTCATCCGTGTATCACTGTGTGCTCTCTCTGACTCTCTCCCTCTCGCGGTCTCACCACCACCACACCATCTCCCGCTAAATTCCACTTCGCCATGAACGAGAGTTAAAAGACTGCTGCGATGAAATCCGCTCTTCGAGGGTTGTACACCACTACAATTCCACCTAATTTTTATGGATTTACGAATTATTACAAAAATAGAGCTCTCATTAACCGTAGAAAGTTTCAGACCCAGAGTTGCAAATTCTCCTCTAACCATGAGAAACAAATCGTGCAGGATAGAGCATATCTTCCGCCTTGGTTCAGGTACAATTTTTTTATAATCATATCTCCCGCCTTGGTTCAGAAACAAATCGTGCAGGATAGTGCTATTTGGATCGATACCACTTTAATTTCTAGCAGTATCCCTGGAGATACTACTAAAACGACTGTGTAGAACAGAAGACCTTTGCAACCATATTTCCTATTTTTGAGGTTTGTACAAAATTAATGGCAAATTTATTGATTTACAAGCAGTCAATCCAGCACAGTAATTATATTTCCTTGTTTCATAATGGTTTATCCTTTAAAATGTTTGTAAAATAGCTTGTTAATCAAACCAATACTAAATGATGTTTGAACATCATGAGATTGTAATGCATTGTAAAACTATTCATGAGTTAAGTGAGTAAGGGCTGGAGTGTTATACTTAAGATTTACCCAATGGTGCTAATATTTATTTTTGTGTTATAATGTGGCTCCAACTAATTTGACAATTGTTTCTATGGTTGATAGTGTGGCACCAATGATGGAATGGACGGATAATCATTTCAGAACCCTTGCACGGATCATTTCTAAACATGCCTGGCTTTATACTGAAATGGTGGTTGCTGAAACAATTGTTCATCAAAAGGATAATTTGGTAAAGAATATATATTTTGTTTTCTGGTCATTTCTTGAAAATTCCTGTATTTAACTAAGACAACTTTTATCACCATTATGGTACTGGACCAATTTGTTACTTAAAATATAGTTGGTAGTCAATTAATTATTTTGGACATATATTCATAGCTTACATGGTTCATTTTTTTTTCGCAAAAAACACTCATTTTTATTCTTATTTCCAAGAAGGCCAACAATCTTTTTTTATTTACTTTTTAAGAACAGAATCACTTTTATGTCAGAATAATTTTCTTGTTTCCTTTTATTTCTGTTTAGGATAGATTTTTAGCATTTCCAGCAGAACAACACCCGATAGTGCTGCAAATAGGTGGGAGTAACATAGACAACCTGTCGAAGGCAACTGAGTTGGCAAGTGCTTATTCCTATGATGAAATTAATTTAAAGTAGGTCTGTTTGTTCTGATTCACCACTTTAGCTTAATGTTTTATTATTTATATTTAATTTTTTTTTTGAAATTTGTTACAGTTGCGGATGCCCTAGTGGGAAAGTTGCCGGCCACGGTTGCTTTGGTGCACGTTTAATGCTAGACCCGGAGGTTTGTAATTTATTTGCTTGAATAGATATATCCTCTGGTTCATACTGGTACCAAGCTAGAATGATATGGGTAGAGGATTGGAGCAGTACCAGACAGTTTCAACCATTGTTGGTATCTTTTGCTGTCATTTTTGGGCAATAAGTTATTTTTATAGGCTCCTTTATTTTACAGTACAAAAATGAGCACAAATTATGTGTATAAATTTTTAAAATTAAAAATTTACATAGTTTTGGTGAAGTTCGTAGGAGATGCCATGTCAGCAATTGCATCCAGCTGCTCGGTCCCAGTTAGTGTGAAATGTAGGATTGGAGTTGATGACCATGACTCATATGAAGAACTCTGTAAGGCTTGATATATTCTTTTCTCAATTAATAATTGCATTCCTAATGCAATGGATAAAGTTAGGGCAATGACTTTTATGTTATATTGCACATTGCATTTAAATTTTAAAATATTTGCATCCCCAGATCTCATGCTTTTCAATAAGTCCAATTGCATTCCGGGTCACTTGCAAATAGAATTCAAGTATCAAACTAAGATTTCAACAAGTGTTTTAAATACATTGCTTGTGGACCATCATTAATTCATAGCCCAACATATTAACATTTAATCTTAATTGCAAAAATATGATATTCTTATGTATTGCAAGAAATACAGTGATATTGATGTAATTTATGCATCTTTGTCCTGTCCCGTGTTAATAATTTTGGACCGGTACATATGACTTAAATTTGAGCATATTAATTTAATCTTTGTTTCTACCTCTGCAGGTAAATTTGTAGATACAATTGTTTCAAAGTCGCCGACTAGACATTTCATTATACATGCAAGGAAGGCATTGCTTAATGGCATTAGCCCTGCTGCTAATCGCCGGGTTCCACCTCTGAAGTATGTTTTATTTTTTCCATTGTACATCATTTTTTTTTTCCCAACTAGTTGCTAAAAAAAAAAGCGCAACACTGACTAATACAGAATCTTATTTTCAGACTTCTATTATTTTCTTTATTGTTTTTGCCATTCCTTTACAAAATAATAGAACATAACTTGGAAATTTTCATTGAGATCCTAATTGATTTAATTGCAACAGATATGAATACTATTATGGTTTATTGCGGGACTTTCCAGAAGTACAATTTACCTTAAATGGAGGGGTAAATTACATTGAGCAAGTAATTGAATCCCCTTAAACCACTACTTCTATTGTTATTTGTCACCTCATTGTTATTCGATGATATATTTCTACATAATTTATTGTTCGTGTCATGTTGTGTTGATCAATGTAGGTCAATGTGGCTATGAATCAAGGAGCACATGGTGTGATGGTTGGTCGTGCGGCTTATAACAAGTATGACCCTAAATTCTACTCTTCTTTTTGTTAAGATATTCATCTCAGTTCATTTATATCAGCAAACCTACTAATTTGTTTGTAATACAGCCCCTGGTCAACTCTGGGTTATGTTGATAGTGTGGTATATGGTGTGCCAAGTGATCCTCTCTCCCGTCGTCAGGTACTCACTAATAGGAGTTAAATTACTCTTAATTTACAAGGTATCCATCTTATACTTAAATTGAGAAATAACATTTTCTGTTAGGTCCTTGAAAAGTACCAGATTTATGCTGATTCAGTGGTGGGGAAGGATGCACCAAACAGGCCAAATGTCAGACAGCTTGTTAAGGTAGAATTAGCCTGTGTCAGTTATACTGATCAATTTTGTTATTGCACAAGAAACACTAAACAATTTATTCTCACGACTGCATAATGCCAACATTAAATGGACCTTACACTATCACTAATTATATGAGAAACTTTGTGCAGCCGTTGCTTCATATGTTCCATTCTGAACCTGGAAATGGCTTGTGGAAAAGAAAGGCTGATGCAGCATTGCGCCATTGCAAGGTAAAAAGGGAAGAAGAGATAACAGTTTATTTCCTAGTTTTGTTCAATAATAATGCTATTCTACCATCACTAGGCTGAATTGTTCTATATTATGCCAAATTTGTGTATACTTAGAGTAGAACTAGGGTGTGATGTGCTCGCCAAACTCTTTGGTGAGCATAACTCCATAATCTATCGTATTCATTTCAAACGAGATGAATCCAAGCCGTTGAAACCGATGTACTTCACGAGTGATGTGCTTACATGCAAAATTTTGAATGTTTCGGATTTATTCAGTACAAAGTCAAGCGGTCAAAATTGATGAAAAATGAATGCATTAAAATAACTTCTAAAACTTCATTTTGGATCATTCATTTTTCATAAATTTTGACCACTTGACTTCAGACTAAATGAATTCAAAAAATTCAAAATTTTGCATGTACGCACATCACTTGTGAAGTATATTGGTTTGGATTCATCTCGTTTGAAGTGAATCCGATAGATTATAGGGTTATGCTCACCAAAGAGTTTGGTGAGCACATCACACCCTAGTTCTACTCGTATACTTAATACCCATGGAAAAAAAATATATAGTGTATTACACAAAAAGTGTGAAAAAAGGGACCAGTTTATGGTGTTCTTTTGGATGAAATTAGGAGAGATGTGAGATATTTATGGTTTTGCTAGCTTTTATTGATATTACATGACCACTGGAGGATTACATATTCACAACACAAAATTGGATTGGAAATATGTCTTAGCAAAAATTTTGCATCTTAACCCTGGTTTTCTTGTTTTATAGACGGTGAAATCTTTCCTGGAAGAGACGATAGATGCACTTCCCAATTCTGTTTTGGATTCACCGTTGTCTGGAAATCCACCAAAATGGGAGGGTGAATTTGGAAATATGGATCTTCTATTGCCACCCAAATACGCAGCTAGGACCTGGGGTGAATCCAAATTTCATGCATGTGTGGCCGTGACAACGTAATCAGAACATAGTGAAGTATTTCATTTATTTGAAATGTTAACCAAATAGTGTTGTTGTTTACTAAAAGACCCTTCGTTTTTTGCACGAAGTCTATATAACCTGATACGACCCATTGGTAAAATTAGTTTGATAACCAATTGTATTTTCATATATGATAAATTTTGAAACCTCATTTGGGTTGTTATCACTGTCAAATAAATTTGCTATTAATATAACATTTTTTTAATTTTCTAAACCAGCTTACTTTAAATTTTTATTTCTAGTATCCAAAACTCTAGACTAATCTAATTCAAACCCTCAGCTCTTCCGAGCAAAATTGTTTCTGTGACTCGTTGACTGTTTGGTTTCACTTTCATAGCTCCGACAGAGGACTCAGAAATAAATAAATAAATAATTCTCTAGTCTGTTTTTTTTTGAGAAAAAATAAGGGTCAAGCTCATATTCCATTGATAATTGCGGTTATAGAGTTTGTATCCACTATTTTGAAAAGAAAAATGCTCAAGACAATTGAGCTTAAAAAGAAAATATAAGATTAAAACATAGCCAAACAAAAGAAAACAGAATATGGTTCCTTCATTGCTCAATTTGGAGACTTGTATTATATGGTCAGCTCCATGTGCCTTTCTCTTCGTACCAGTAATGATTTGTATCAGTCTGTTATAGTTTTTTTTTTTCTGTCCTACTTCGTTAAGCAATTTTACCAGTGATACTTGTCTTCCTTGACACATAGTAGCCTTTCATGTTGCCTTCTCAAAAACTGTACCGGGTCCGTACCGTACATTCTCTAGTCTGTTTATCGGTGACTTGAAACTGGAACAATTACACGGTGAACGGGGCGGAATATAGTGGTGGGCAAAGGGTGCTAAGCACCCCTATAGTTTGAAAATTTGTAGTTTGGTCCATTAAATTTTATAATTTTTATATGCATTAATATCTTTTAGCCCTTTTTATAAAATGAAATTACACTAGATTCTTCAGTCCTCCAATCTCTATTTTTTAGTTCTGCCCCTGCCGGTGAAAACTAGATTAGTAGGCCAGAAACATTTGGCCTCTTAATGTTCCACCATGCATTTGCTTATTTGTGGAGCTTGATGTACCCTAATTGCTTCAAACCCATGATATAAAATCATTTGGTTATAGGCTAATTAGCTTATGAGCGTGATTAAATTAAGGTGGAATTAATGCAGCAGTTAATAGCAGAGCAGACAGCCTTGGTGGTAACAAGGGGCGCTAACTTCAAATACCAAATGTATGTTGCTTCCGAGTCAACCAAGTAGGGGCGCAAACGGATCGGTTATTATCCGTCCGGATCTGAATTTGTATTTAAATTTTTGCAGATTCAGATATTTGAATACAGATAATTTGCAGATACAGATGCGGATACGAATATGATTTATATGAATATGGATACAAATACAGTTTTGATTACGAAAACGAATACGGATCCGGGTAGGATAATTATCCATATCCGTCAGTGTAAGTTTTAATTAAACGGATATCCGTTAGTATCGGTAAAAAAATTCCCACGAATTCCACCGCTTGGACTTCTCTCAGTCACTAGTGGTTGGAAAGTGTGCATTACAAAATGAGAAAGAGCGTATTAAAAAATTTATATTTAGAAAGTTTGTTTCTTTTTGCCGAAATTTTTAGGAATCTTTACGTTGGTTTCAACTTTTAATTTAACTTTTTTTACAAAAGGAAAGAGAGAGGAAATTCAAATTTCATTTTCAGAACATACTTCAAATACTCAGATCTGCTAATATTTCGTATGTAACGATCAGATGCTCAGAATTTACATCAGATATTCAAATACCTAGTTGTTTATATTTCGTATGTAAAAGTATATATTTTTAAATTTACGAGTGTTTATATTTTGCATGTAAAGTATATATTTTATAATGACATAATAAATTTAACGTTAGAAAATTTATTTTATTGTCTGAATTATATTTGTATCTTATATAATACTTTTTTCTAAATGAAAAAAATAATAGTTGAAAAATATGTTAATTTTCTTACAATGTATGAATTAAGTACTTGAATTATATCCATATCCGTATCCGATTATATCCGATCCACATTCATATCAGTTTAATATTCGATCCGTATTCGTATCCGTATCTGAAAAATAAATAGAGATACAGATATAGTTTGACCACTATCCGATCCGTTTGCACCCCTACAACCAAGGTTGTCTTCTTTTAAGATAAATTAATCTAATGCGTCAAAGCAATTCCCAAGTCGGATTTGCATGAGAGCGAAAATTTTCAAATTAATTAATGAAATAAAATAAAGAGACAGTGAACAAGCTGTTCATTATCGATTTTATCGTTGATGCGAAAGAAAAGAATAAATCTTTACCAGAGTTAATGGGCCTGCCAACATGAGCTTCTTTGGGCTCTAGTTAAAATACTTACATTATGGCCCATCTGTTGGGATGAAGTACGCAAATCAGGGCCGTCTATTATGATCATACGTCTCACAATCGTTGTATCAGTTTAGGGTTTTGTGGGTCTCCTTTATTATATCTAGTGCTCTGCGCCTCTGCGTTTCTTTGTGGCTGTCTATTGCTCCTCGTCCGTCTTCCTCGACTTTTGTTTTCATGGTTGTTACCCGTTCGTTTTTGGTTTATCTGATTTGCGAGGTTTATTTTTATTATCTTTGATTATTTCGATGAAGTGAAAGTTGCAATGAGGAAAGAAATATCAGCTTCAATGATAATATTGATTTGTGATTAAATTAAATCGCTACGTTCTTTCTGAGCATCGTTTGAGCCTACGTTATATTATTTGACATTAATAATTTTATTGGTGAGTTTCTGAATCATAGGAGCATTTGATTCCAATATTTATTCATTTATTGCTAAAAGATATTTTTTTTATTCAGTATGTAGACATCCATATCCATTATATTTTGAATGCTGTGATTGAGGAACAGTTTACTCTTGCATTCTCTATTTTTAGCACCAAATAGTAGACTGGATACTGGTTTATTTTTAGCACCAAATAGTAATTATTTTTATTTTAAACTTTTTAATAAAAGCAGTAGTTTTCTAGTTTAGAGGACTCGTATATTTATTTGAAAATGTGGTCTTTCATTCGAAGGATACTGATTTTCCTAGATCATAAGCTGGTTCTCACCATATATGTTATTGCCCATAAAAGAAAATCATGACATGTCATAATTATTTTAAGTAAAGTTAGAATCAAGAGATCTTCATGCGAGTTTTGAATATGCGGTCTTTTATCTGGAAGATACTGTTTTTTTTAGATCATAAGCTGGTTCTTAAATGTCAACATACAATAATTTAATGTCCGGCAATTATGATCACGGTCCGGTCCGGGTTTAGTCTGGTCTGGGGCGGGTTTACCCCGGGTTAGTCCGGTTCCGGACGGGTTTAGGCCAGTTTTGGCCTGCCATGGGTTAGGTCCGGGTCTAGGGTGGATTGTTACGGGTTAGTCCGGGTCAGTCCGGTTTGGTACGGGTTTAGTCCTGGTATGGTCTAATTCAGTCCACGGGTTTAGAACCGTAGGGTTAGTCCGGGTCTAGTGGAGAAAATCTACCAAAAACCGTGCTAAGACCCGTTCCTATCCTCGGTCTGGGTCAGTACGGGACGGTTTTGTGGGTGGTCTGGTCCGGTTCTGGACCATTTGGTTTTTTTCAAGACACTATACTTACATATGCCTAAATGAATTATTATGAGAGTTCAAATGCCTCCATTTTTCATGCCTCCATTTTTAAAAACTTTAATAACTTAAAATTTAAAATTTAAAAGTCAAAACAAAATTGAAATGTCTAGAAATTATCCACATTTGGTTTTATTTTGACTTTTAAGTTTTAAATTTTGAGTTATTAAAGTTTTTAAAAATGGAGGCACGACGGAGGCATGAAAAATGGAGGCATTTGAACCCTCCTCATGAATTATCAATTATGCTAATAACATTTCGAGCCTGGACAACATCACAACGACTAATTTGAAAACAAGCAATAGTTATGCAACTCTTATTCCATAATGCAGTTAAATAGAAAACCAACTTTCAGTTCTGAAATTAAAATTATTAACACAAATTAAGGACAATTACTTGCATCCAAGCACTGAAATATCAGAAAGAAACGCATCAGCATTCAACTTCAATTGAACAAACCAATACCTATGGTACATGGCAAAGAGTATTGTTGCTAGTGGGCCCATATAACAGCACGCCAGCAGAGTACACGGCCTGGAGTCCACGTGTCACATTACGCACTCCGTTAAACTCTATTGGAGCACTAATTGAGTTTTTCTGGTAAATCGGCAACTTACAGAAGCTGAATGGTGACCAACCCAGATAAGCCCGGCATTTCTTTGGAGAGAATTTTACTACATTCGGCCATATCAAGTAAAAGAAACCGTTTTTGCTGGTTGTGGTGGCCATTGACACTGGATTCCTGGTGCTGTAGTAGCATGTCACCCGAACAATGGCGCCTGATGAAGAAAATGTGTTTCACAAAGATTGAAATTAATACATAGCTAAAACATTGTTATCAAGACTGGCATGGAATGGTATCATTTGAGATCTCATTTTTGCATTTCATGTCATAATATTACACTAAAAGCATATAATAATTACAAAATATCAGTAGGCATCAGAAGCAAACCAGTGATTGGAGATGCATCCATACTTCTATTATAGCCGTGAAACTTGCACGACTTGCAGAAAACGACACCGATAATGGCTGTACTGGTATAATTGGTGGACCCACCTTTCAGGGGATGGGTTGTTGTTACTTCAGATAGGATTGGACAGGAAAAGAGAAATAAGATTGAAATTAAACCTAGAAGAACTGAATGAAGTGAGGCCATGCTTAAAATGAGAGAATGGTGTGTCAATTAGGGATTTACTAATTTGAGCCATTTATTGGGGGTCTAGGAAACGTAAAATTTGGTTTTGCATGGATGGTTTATTCAATTCAATTGATGGATCCTAGATATTGGAATAAGGTTTAGAGTAGAAAACAAGAAAGAAAAATTATAAAAGGTAGCAACTTGTGATTTATTTCCTCAATGTTTAAAATAATTAAACGATTAGCACCAGGACTTTGTATATATGGTGGAAAAATTGACAGTATGTCTTGCTTTATCAATACAGGTTTTAAGATTTAATGCAAGCTGTCTAATACTAGTTATTGTTTATAAAAGTTCAAATTTTGTCCATTTAATTGAGATTACAAAAATTAGTGTTTGTTGTGGGATTATAAACATCAAGCTTGAATTGGACTGAAGTCACTGAAAAATGTTTTATAATGTCTTAGAGTTAGATATTGTTTTAGTTCTCATTCATATTATGCGATTTCAAAGTTCAAACAATCAATTCGAACCGTTAAACATGATCTCCATATTAAAATGTACTTAAAGACTAAATTTTACCTTTTTTGGAAAACTTATTTACTAATTTATTAGAATTTTTGAAAATCATTGTTTTAGAAAATTATGGATCATAAAAAAACAGTGATTTTAAAAAATATTGAAAAAATAGTAAATGTTTTAAAAAAAATATAAAATTTGATCTCTAAGTACATTTTAATATGAAGATCATGTTGAATCGTTCGGATTGATTGTCTGAACTTTGAAATAAAAAAATATGGATGTGAACTTTACTTCCCAGAACACCGTTGTCCATCTCTATAGTTTCATTTTCAATATCCAATAGTTGACCTGAACCTGCAAAAAAATTAATAATTCCATGAGATCGACATTTTGAATATTTTTTTCATCTTTCTATTTCTTTAAAAAGTATTTAATTTTTTTCTAAATATAGAAAATCCGGGAAAATATTAGTGCTATAACGGTATCAAATTTAAATATTTATAAAACCATGTCCACTGTGTTATGATCGGAATGGGTCCAGAATACGGGTGCACAAAAAAAACTCATCACTTATAATTCGTTCAGAATCAATTTGGATTCAACTTGAGTTGTAACTGACTCGAGTTCATTGACTCGGTTGTCTCATGAGTTCAATTCAAGTTGCCCCCAACTCAGTTCGGAATCAATTCGGTTGACTCATTAACTTGGTAAATTATGTAATGTTTTATTAAATTTTGTACTACTTAATTATGTATTTGCCATTGTTTCATTATGTAAAGTTTTAAATTGTGTACTATTTTGATAAACTATATACTATTTATTTTGTTAAATTTTGTTTTGATAATTTTTAATATGATAAATTATGTACTATCTACGAGTCACGAGTCGACTCGAGTTGTTCGCGAGTTAAATTTAAGTTGGAATTTCTAACTCGAAATTATATTAACAATTTGGATTCAACTCGACTCATGAGTAGCTCTAGTCCACACTGAGGGATTGGGTCGAGGTAATCAAAAGTAACATCTCTATATGTCAACCCTGATCCAGTCCATTGGGTTCTAGATCAAAGAGAAGTCAACTCTCTCAAAAAATAATCATGCATGTATAGTTTATTTTTTCTGGGACCAGGTTCTATATTAAAAAAGAAAAATTGACTGATACACCAAATGTTGTTAACAATTAAGAAAAAGGTGTATTCTAAAGTATCATGTCTAGTGCGCCTTAACATTAAAACGTGGACGAGGCAACTAGGAAACCCACTAAAAAATATCTTATTACAACAATATGAACAGTTCATGGCCATTTTAAAAGTAAACTAGGACAAAATAATTATATAAAAAAACAATACACTTTGTCACGTTGTTATGGTAATTCTTCTTAGTTTCTTGCTAGTTGCTTCTCCTTTAAAATAAGCTCTTCACATTGATCCTTCAAGCTAGCTATATCTATGCACAAAAATTGACAGAAGACCGGGATATGAAAAAAGGACCAGGTTTTCTCATTATTATTCTCTATGTTGTAGTTTTTTCCATTAGTTTCAAAACTATATTAATTTGTTCTACTACTTGTTTTCTACCTTAATTGCTAGAATTTCTTGGCATAATCTCACTCAATTTTTTTTACCCTCGTTGACTTAGAACCAATTTCATGCTTTTGTTTTTCTCTTTATAATTCTTGTTGAGTTAGAACTTAGAACCAATTTCATGCCTTTGCTTTTCTCTTTATAATTTTTAGGCACTTTTGATGAGACTTAAATGCTTATATATTGTTACAACATGAACTACATATAATTACATTTCTGGTCTAATTCGTTCCCAAATACAATCTTTCTAATTAGCGGGAATGAAATATGCTGTTATTCCAATGGAAAAACAGGTCCTCCTTTTCTGATCCCAACTATTCAAAATTTTCCATTTGCGTATCTCGATAAAGAAACTTTTTTCATGCACGAATCTCAATAAATTTGATGGTTGGAATCGGAAAAGCAGGATCCTGCTTTTCTATTGGAATAACAGTAGATTTGTATCCCTAATTAGCGTACTGGAACTGCCAAACTAGAAAGGAGCGTATACGCAATAATTGTTATCTTTAATTACCACTATTTATTGCAATTTTTTAAGGATCAAGACAATTTAGTACTCCATCTATAATATGTAATTCTGAAATGAGTTTCTACTAATTACATTATTTTTGCAATGTATCTTATAAGGATCAAAGAAAGAGCTAAGCAGCTAAGTCAAATGCCACCAAATTTGGATGTCTTTAAAATTTCAGGGCCTGTACACTTGAGCTCCATAAATTGGTGCGTACACTTAATAAGCAATTTCACTTCCATTGATGGTGTTTTTTTTTTTTTTTTGTATATCACACCCAATTACCCCCTAAAAATGTATTCATAATTTGTTTCTGGGTGGTTGTTGCTTAATTGTGAAGAAATTAGAATTTTTTTGACTATTTATCTTGTCTCTTATAAGGAATATAAAGTAGCCTTGAGCCCTTGAGCAATTTCTTATACATATCCTACTGTCAATGTTTGAACATATATAATAGACGAAATATTAGACTTACATGAAACTTCCTTTTTCAGAAGCTTCAAATGGACTTAATTCTGTTTTTAGTTCTCTTCTTTTGTTATAATTTGATAACTTGTTCTACACATGTTTACTTTTAGGTTTAATGTGCAAAAATGGTTAAAGGCAGAAGTCCAGATTGGAAACTCCAAAATGTTGGCTAGCTACTACCTAGAAATATCATATGGTAGTGCCAAAATAGGAAAGGACAATGAAAATTTTAACAAGAACTGCTGAAGGTTCATAGTGCAAAAAAAAGGAAACCAGTTTAATAAAGAGAGTAACAAAACAAACAATGCTTTTAGCAAGAATCATTGGAGGGATTTTGAAATTTAAGCTTCACTTGCTTTTGGCAAATGTTCGCGACTTCGTGGTCAACCAATTTAATTTTTTCGAACATAAAGAAATATGTTCATTCTTGTACAATAATAATTACTTACATCTTTCACTTAATTAAATTTTCTAACACAAAATCTGACAATCTCCGGAAATATGAACTCACTGATAATTAAATTAAACAGGAGTTGTCCACATGATCAAAGAGTAGTTGCCGCATCTCTGGTGCAAGCGACATGCATCCTAGAGAAAGACAGAGAGAATAAACGTGTCGGACCCAAAGCACTTGCGCCGGCTTGGTGGCAGCCTTTCAATTTTGATTGCATAGAGGTGCTCAAAGATAACTACGATTCATCAGTCTTTGGATGCATTTATGAGTTCAAGCCGCCTTTTTCTCCGCACCCCTCTGCACCAAGATTCGTTGTCACCTTGAGAGGCACATTGCCGGATCTAAGACATGGTTTTCAAGATGGTTTGCTAGACTTACATGTGATAATTGGTGGCATCAATAAGAGCATGCGTTTCGAGGCTGCTCTAGATGCTGTCCAAAAGCTCATAACTGATTATGAAACCATAGACATTTGGCTTGCTGGTCACTCTCTAGGTGCTTCAATCGCGACTGTTACCGGGAAGTACATCGCAAAGATAGATATTCACCTCAAGACATTCCTTTTCAACCCGCCTTTCGCCTCAATCCCTCTCGATTGGTTCTCAAGCCTTGACAATAAGTTAAAGGAGCATCTGCGCATTTTGAAGGCCATTTTCAAGGGGGGAGTCTCACTTCTTATGCAAAACCAACGCAAGAAATCACACGATGAATTTTCAAAGTTGGCAACATGGACGCCATACCTATTTGTGAACCCACAGGACCCGATCTCGACATCATATATACCGTATTTCGAAGAACGCAAGAAAATTGATGGGAAGATAATAGGACGCATTGAGCAAGTGGCAACTCGTACCTCTTTGAGGGAAATTTGCAGTGATGTCCTTGGTCGGGGGTCAGAGATGTCGCATCTGCTTCCATCAGCAAGCTTAGCAGTGAACCTAAAAAAGTTCAATGACTTGTACGAGTCTCATGGAATTCATCAATGGTGGCAACCAGATATATCTTTGAAATTCGATGATTATCATTATCAGACTAAATAATGTTGATATCTTTGATATCACAATTTTTGTAAGCTGATGATTGAGAAACATATCGTTCTTTCTTTGTCTATATGTGTGTTTGTGTGTGTGTGTGCGCACACGTGCACATGTCTGGGAGTTATTGACATAAAAAAATGTTCAGCAGCAACTCTAGTTCATTAGTTGTTGGGTCAATAATACAAGGCAATCAAATGACCTGTATTGAAGAACAATCCAACCCTAGCTAGTAGCTGGATACTGAGAGAACTTGAAAATTATCAAAGAAACCAGAATGACTCAAGACCTAAACTTGATCTAAATATTTAGGAAATTTTGGAATGAGTGCATAATTGTTTGAAATGTTTAAAAGTTTTTTCAAGGTTAACCAATTAACCAGTTCGCCATTTCACCATATTTATTATTTTGGGACATCTTATATAATATTATATGAACATTAAACAAGCGGCATTTATCTCAAAAAAGAAAAGCAAACAGTATGGGGATGAAAACAGAGCTGATTTTTTAGTAATTCGTATTTGTTTTATATGTCTGGTAAAGTAGTCAAGAGGAGTCGAAAGTGGGTCGAGTAAGCGGAATGATCCTCAGTTATGCTGCATTACTGCATTTCTTTTTGAAAAAGAATGAGACTCTGAATGAATCAAAATTTACTCTATTTTTTTTTCTTACTCTATTTCGCACTCTCCGTTACTGGTATTAACTGGAACTAATATAAAATTCCTCTGAGATTTTTCAGAAATCACCTTGGAATTACCCTACCAAAGTGGTCACGTATGTCTGATATGTAAATTAGAGGTCAATTGATCAGTAATTATTTATTAATCAAACTGATGAATAAAATGACAGTCAGTTACTGGCCCATAGAATTTATGGTATATCAATGAATAACATTTTCTTTATAAGACCTTTTATTTGAAGAAGATAGACTCGGCATCAGAAGATGTCATAATTTTTATTTATTTTATATATACTCCTTATTATCTACCCTCCAATCCCGGTGGTGAAATGTTACTCATCACGGCCCTTGCGGGTTGCCAAATTTAGATCCATTATCTATGGCAAAACAGCAGTGTCACTTACCATCTCTACTGCACACCGTAATTAAGACTATGTAATTCTTTTTTTTTTCTTCAAAAATCGTTCTGAACTTCTGATGGATACTTTAAAAGTTCTTGAACTGACTCAAGTTTGATACTTTATGATATATGGATATTACTTTCCTTTTGATAGCATTAAGAAAGATATCGAATAGATCTGGCATTTTAGAGGGCTATGTTATAATTATGCTCCTTCAATTGCTACCATAAAAAACAGAGATCAGTGCCTGCATACTGAAACAAAATTGCCTAACTATTACACAATGAAATAACACGCATCTTTATTCTCAGGCATTGTAGCGAAATACAACGTTACATGATTTGCCACACGCAACAGATCCTTATTTCTCCCCACTAATTAACAAGCAAACACATCACCTAAGAATTTGTGACATGGCTTCTCATTCTAATTTAATCAGTGTTTAGAAGGACAACGGGCCCAATTTGGAGGGCCCAAAAATAGAACTCCGGGAGAATAAGTGCCTTGTTTTCCACCAGGCACAGGGTTCACCTCGACCAGGTATAAGTTGGCACCGTATGTACCAGGCCAGAATATCGGCACACTACAGAAACTCAATGGTGACCAGTCTATGTAAGCCTTGCACCGGCTTGGGTTGAAGCTTGCCACGTCAGGCCATGACATGTAGAAGAAGCCACCTGCATCACTTGAGGTTGTCACTGAAATAAACTTCCAGTCTTTGTCGAAGCACGAAACTCGAACAAGAGCACCTAAAAGATTTCATGTCAAAATTACAAAACCATGTTTTCATGCAAAAGGAATAAATTTGAGTAATTAATATAAAAGAGGAGGGTCCACGTGTCTTTCATGCCTCACATACCTTATCTTCGTTTTTAAAATCCAAAAAGTCGATTCGAACTGCTCAACATGATATCCATATTAAAATATACTTAGAGATTAAATTTAATTTTTTTTTTTTTAGATAGTACAAAATCACTGTTTCTGGACCATCCAAAAATAGTGATTTTGAACCTATCTAAAAAAATAGTAAAAGTTTTGAAAAAGTATAGAATTTGGTGTCGAGCATATTTTAATATGGAGATCATGTTGAGTGGTTCGGATCAACTGTTTGGACTTTGAAAACGGACAGAAGGATGTGAGGCACGAATGAGGCATTTGAACCCTACTCTAAAAGTATATAATGCATATACTATGTATAACAAAAGAATGAAAGCATACCTTTAACACGAGAAGTGTCCAGATAGTTAACATAACCAGGGTGTTTGCATGACCTGCAAAAGACTTCACCTCCAATAGTGATAGCAGTGTAATTGGTGGGTCCACTTATTGTATGATGTGATGGTATTGTAGCAGAAACTTTAGAATGAATTGGGCTTACAAGAAGCGCCAAAACTGAAACTAGAGTTACTAAAACGAACTTTGAAGCCATGAATTGATTTGTAGCAGGAAAGCTAAATGTCAGAATATATGATAATGCTTTGATGAAATGAGTGTATCAATGGAAGGCTATTTATAGAGGATTTGCAGAAGGTTTAGTTGTTTTAACTGCATGTAGAATTCAATTTTTTAAACGTAGTAGATATATATTTCTTGGATCCAAGGTCGTTCTGGAGTCTGTGCCTATATAAGTAGAAAGGAAGCAAGTGATTGAATAGGTGACAGGCAGGAATTACTTCTTATCCAGGATAAACAGAGTCCCTGAGGGACAAAAACTGATTAGGTTATTTTTTTTTTTTTGCATTATTTGTGAAGTTCTTTTATAAGCCAATAAATACATGAAGTTAATATACTTAAATTGATATGATGAGTCTTTAGTATCAGAGTGGAAAAATGAAAATTAAATTGGATGATATCTATATAATGATCAGACCCAGTCTCAGGATCAACACACAAGAGAAATTTTATTAGTTATGATGTTGCAGTTGACCCATTGAACCATTTGGAATATAAAAAGAAGAAAAGAACCACAAAAAAGAATTTTTAACAGACAACAAACTTAAACTTTGAGATTGAAGTGTACCATATATTTTTTTTTTTTTTGCATATTTTGTTCATTCTATTTGGTCTTCTCTGTTTGAAATTGAAATTTGAACCTTCATTTATTCAATGTTACTGTGCTACTTATGGCTAGTTAAACATCCTTCTGATTATCCTACTTTTTCAGCTAATAAATTTTGATGATTTTTTTCAACTAATATATGCGGCTGATTTAATTTATTATTTCATATTTTTATGTCATAAAGATTTTATATTGCTTCTGCTGGACAGGTGTACAGGTAACTTGGGAAGCAATTGAGATACAAATCCAGTGAGTTTCTTTGCAATTACTCAACCAAATTCTTGTGATTGAAGCCATATATATTTCTCAAGAGTATCTGGTTCCCTAATACAGGAAGTACTTGAAGAAGAAATGATATATGTGTGACACAGTCTGTACAAATATACTCTCTGATGGCTCGCTACAAATTATAACAGAGAAAATGGGTTGCTGAAGATACATATGTTGATTAAAACTCAAAAAAATAATCAAAGTACTTGATTAATTTGACCAGGTTGACAACATAAGAAACCGTCATTTGCGACTAAAAAATCTAGGGTTTTGATAGCCACCATTTTCCTCCTCTTTCGCTCCATTTTTTTCACACTTTGTAGTCCTTATTTCCGGCACAACACCTCTCCTCTCTCTCGGTTCTATTTTCTCGAGCGGAGAGGAGAATGAGGGAGGGGAGGAACCGGAGCCGATCGGAGTGTAGAGTTCCCATTTCGATTGGAGCGTGACGGTGAGTAGATTCGACCGTTGTCAGAGCGCGGCAGTGGTCGAAGAAGCGGATCCGGTCGTGGAGCTAGATAGCGATTAAAATATTACGGTGATCAACATCTCGATTGGAGAGCGATGGTGAGTAGATCTGGTTACTGTCGGAGCGCGGTGGCGATCGAAAAAGCAGATCCGGTCATGGAGCGAGATGGCGATTAAAATATTACGGTGATCAACATTTCGATTGGAGAGTGACGATGAGTAGATCCAGTTGCCGTCGGAGCGCGACGGCGGTCGAAGAAGCGGATCCAGTCGTGGAGCGAGATGAGAATTAGATACTATATTAGTTTAGAAGATTTTATGAGAATAAAAGAGTAGATTTAGTCAATAAAATTGTTAGTTGACATTTAAAGTCATTTACCTTAAAAAAAAAAACCTCGTTTGGAACTTCGAATATTGTCTCAAGAAATCTGATACTAGTCCATTGATCTCATCATATTTTCCGACAACGCATACATAATTCACTTGACAGCTAGCTAGCTGTGATTTTTATGAAACAAAGAGATTAGTATTGCATCAAAAACTAAACTAACATGCATATATATTAAAATTGATAATTGTACAGGTTACTAATAAAAAGATCCAGAGCTGCGCATATTATAGAAATAACCATTACAATAATTGACAGCACAACAAATTAATTGTAATCCAAATAAATAAAATAATAAAACATAGTAAAATAAAATACAAGATTCCAAATGGGCAACACATTTTGTTTCTCAATTCTCAACACACAAGCTCATCAGACATATAGCTACATGTAGTTGCCTTTCCATAGTTACTAATCTATGATTTCATATTAATTAATTATAATGAATTGTATTAGCATTGTATCGGATATTTATATGGGTATCGGGTTGGGTTTCGGTTGTGGGTCGGATAATTAAATCAAACCCATCTCTTATCCATTACAATATTAGTTCCGGTTCGAATCTGAATTGGATATTTAAGTATTAATTGTGTAACCGTGCTCATAATTTAACCGGTTATATTTTTTAAACCATATTATATCCAAATTAACCGGATCCGAATCGGGACTGGATAAAAGTAACACCTCTAAGTACGTGTAGGAGCTGTTTGGCAATATAACTAGGATTAAATCCTAATCTGTGCTAAGAAACCGATGTTCGGTTGTCTTAATCCGTGGGTGAAAGATAAGGAAGCTAAAGAAAGGGGTAGAGGTGCCTTAAGTTCCGGACAGGAGATTAAGATCCGGGCAAAATGAGGCTAAAGGAAGTGATCTTAATCCGCACTAAGAAGCTGGTGTTTGGCAGAATTAAGCGGCTAAGGAAGCTAAAGTGGCTTTAAGGAGGCTTAATTCCTCCTTGCCGAACAACACGGTAGTAATCAACTTGTGCATTTTGATATCTTGGGGGCACGATATGCAATATCATGTCAAAAAAGTAATCATGCATATATGCATATTTGATATGCCATGCCAATAATTACAAGAATAAATTTACTTATATGCACTAATACACATTAGTTTATAAGGGGGAGAAGGAAAGTGAATAAGCGACATGCATGGTCCTCGATCGGTTGGGATGCCTTAGTGCATTGCTTAATCTTCAAAAATAGAACGAGTCACTCAAAGGTTGGACCCACTTTGACAGATCCCTATGATAGATGGTTTACAACACTTGGCATCTACCAAGCTTTCAAAAGAAAAAAAAAATGATGGACGGTTGCTGAGAATTAGAACTGACCAAGGTATAAAAACGAGAAAAGTTGGACCTTTAACATTTGGGTTCGGAATGGACGGATTTAGATGTGAGGAGCTGGAGAAGAGAGAGTAGCAAGGGAACCAATGGTTCAGTTCATAGAAAGTGTCACAACTCACAACTCATGCGATACTGTCTTTGATTTATTACTTTTCAGTTTAGGTAAAAATTAGAGTGAGAGTAAAAGGCTCGCAGAATATTAGCAAGATATGCTGTGCGTGCTGATTATGTGATTTTGATTTCTGAATGAATCAAAATTTACTCTATTTTTTTCTTACTCCTCTATTTTGCATTTTCTCTATTACTGGTACTTATTGGAACCAATATAAACTTCCTCGAGATTTCTCAGAAATCACCTTGTAATTACCATACCAAAGAATCCCTCTTAAAATTAAGATTTTCCTTTACCTTCTCAAGAGGAATAAACTTCTTACTAAGGAAAATCTAATAAATAAAGGTTGGGTAGGTAATACAGCATGTTCTTTGTGGTGCTTTTGAGTCTACTGATCATCTTTTTGTTCGTTGCCCTTTTACATTTCAAATTTAGAGATGGATTGCAGAACACAACAATTTTATTTTTGATGATTTTACTATGGATGATATATGGTTTATAAATGCTCTTATTGTTGGAAAAACGTGGCTCTATGCACAGCCTAACTTCTCTAAGCTCTCTGTTTCACACAAGGAAAATAGTTGATTTTCTGAACTGCTCAAAATCAGAAACTATCTCATTCACTTTCTATATTTTCTGCTGTTACAAACTTCATCTACTTCATACAAGATTAATATAGCTAATACAAAATCTATCTTTAGATCTCCACTACCTCCACAACATCCTAAATTTAACACATATTCCTTAATTATCTATGCTAAATAGGGATGTTCCAATTATAGCTCCTGACTACTAATCTAAATAGAGAACTATGCCAACTATAGCTTCAGACAACTGAAAATGCCAATCACGTGCAGCAACTTTGATCAATTTTTAACACTCCCCCTTGATTCAAAGTTGCCAACTCCAAGTGCTGATCAGAATTGCTCAAATTTGCCTCGTGTCAATGCCTTTGTAAATATACATGTTTTTTGTTCTTCAGAGCTTTTGCGCTTGAGCTTCACTGTTCTTGCTGCGACCAATTCTACTACCTTTGCTTGATGCCATTCTTCATTTTCTGTTGCATCTTCATAGGTTGTAGCGTCTACAACAAATAATACTTGTGTTGTTTCATATAATTCCTGCACAGATTTCATTTTTCTTATGGGTGTGTCAGTATCAAAATTACGCCTGCAGTAAACTCTTATTGTGGGTGTATTTGGGTCAGGGTTTTGGTTTCTATCAGGACTGTTTGTTTGTAAATCAGGATCAGAACTGCTGCAGTTCAGATCTGAACTAATTGAGTTGCTTGATTGTTGAAGTACTTCATCTTCTACATCATCAAATACCGAAGATTCAACAATCTCTACTCCTTGTTTTTCTTCATTCCATTTCCAATTTGCATTTTCATGAAATAATACATTACGACTAATCACAAACTTCTTGCTATTTGGATTGTATAGCCTGTATCCCTTCGATTGTATGCAATAACCAATAAATATGCATTTTTCTGATTTTTCGTCTATCTTCCTCCTATTTTGTGAATTGATCAAGGTGTATGCAACACAACCAAATATTTTCAAATGCCCAATTCTGGGTTTTCTCTCATGCCATGCCTCATATGGGGTTCTATTTATAACCGCTTTGGTGGGAGATATATTCAATAGGTATACTGCAGTTGCTACTGCCTCAGCCCAAAACTCATTTGGTAATCCTTTTGCTTTCAACATGCTTCTTGCTAATTCTACCACAGTTCTATTCTTTCTCTCTGCTACCCCATTTTGTTCAGGTGTATAAGGTGTGGTGAACTCGTGGTGTATTCCTTCTTTTTCACAAAAAAATCTAAATTCTGTTGATTTATATTCTCCCCCTCTATCTGATCTTAGTACCTTTATTCTTTTACCGGTTTGATTTTCAGCAAATGCCTTGAACTTTTGGAAGTGCTCAAAAGTCTCACTTTTGTTTTTCAAGAAATAAACCCAACTCATCCTGCTATAATCATCTATAAAAAGAAGAAAATACCTACTACCGCCCAAAGATGTTGTTTCCATGGGTCCACACAAATCAGTATGTACTATCTCAAGAACTTGTGTTGCCCTTCTTGCTTGACTTTTGGGAAAGGGTATTTTGGCTTGCTTTCCATAAATACAACCTTCACATATATCAATTTTATCTATTTCTGACAGTCCATAAACCATTTTCTTTTGACTTAACAATTTTAACCCATTGATATTTAGGTGACCATATCTAAGATGCCACAATTCCGAAGGGTTTAGACCTTTTACTACCATTGCTCTTTCTTTTACACCAGAAATTTCAAACGGAAATAATTTGTTGGTTACCATTTTCACCTCTGCAATAGTTTGGTTGGTTGTTCTTTCTTTGATTGTGCAGAAATTTTCATCAAAAGTAACTGAATACCCACTTTTCATCAGCTGCCCTATGCTGAGGATGTTTTTCGATAACTGTGGTATATAATAAACATTGTAAAGATATCTCATACCAGATTTGCTTGTTGGTATAGCTACTGTGCCCTTCCCTTCCACTTGAATAAATTTATTATCACCTAGCTTGACCTTCGACTTGTGGGTTTCATCCAATTCTTCAAAGAAATGTCTATAACTTGTCATATGATTGGAACAACCACTATCCAAAAACCAGATTTCTGAAGCATCAGTTTCAGTTTCAGAATAAGCGATAAATAGATTGTCTTGTTCCATTTTTCCTTCTATAAAACTCGCTTGGTTCTCATCCCTTTGCTTCTTGTAGCATTCTGCTTGATAGTGCCCGTACCTGTTGCAATAATAGCACTGCACATCTTTTCTTTGCAATTTGCCGGACTGCTGGAACTGCGGGAATTGTTGTTGATTCTTCTGGTCTCGCTGTTGGAGTTGAGGTGGAACTTCACTGCTCGTGGTTCTACCTTGAGTCGACTCCCCCTTTGTGTAAAATACCCTTTCATCGCCTTTCTCCTCTGATCTAGACATCCTTGCTTCATGGGTCTGCAGTGATCCCATCAATTCATCAAAGGTATAGGTCGAAAGATCTTTTGATTCTTCAATCGCTGCCACAACGTGATCAAATTTCGGTGGTAGACTTCTCAACACTTTTGCCACCACGGTCTGCTCTGACATGTTGTCTCCGTATGTGCGAATTTGGTTGACAATGGATGTGACTCTTGACAGGAAAATCTGCACCGGTTCTTCTGTTTGCATGAGCAGTGTCTCGAAGTCTCGACGAAGGCCTTGCAATCTGATGGTCATAACTCGTGCGCTTCCCTGAAATGCCGTCTTCAAAGTGTTCCATGCTTCTTTAGCAGTGGTTGCTGCAGCAATCTTGGAGAAAATTGTGTCATGCACGGATTGTTGGATAAAAAACAGCGCTCGCGCATCCTTCCTTTGAATTTCTTGCAAATTGGGGTCTTCAGTAGGCACACCATTCTCTACTAAATCCCACAAACCATGTGACTTGAACAGGGTTTTCATCTTGATGCTCCAGAATTCGTAGTTTTCACCTTTGAACAGCGGAATTGCCGGTTGAGTCACGTTGACTGTGTTGCCCATCGTTTCAGCCATCTGTGCCCAATGAATCTTCTGCTCTGATACCAAAGATTGTTGGAAAAACGTGGCTCTATGCACAGCCTAACTTCTCTAAGCTCTCTGTTTCACACAAGGAAAATAGTTGATTTTCTGAACTGCTCAAAATCAGAAACTATCTCATTCACTTTCTATATTTTCTGCTGTTACAAACTTCATCTACTTCATACAAGATTAATATAGCTAATACAAAATCTATCTTTAGATCTCCACTACCTCCACAACATCCTAAATTTAACACATATTCCTTAATTATCTATGCTAAATAGGGATGTTCCAATTATAGCTCCTGACTACTAATCTAAATAGAGAACTATGCCAACTATAGCTTCAGACAACTGAAAATGCCAATCACGTGCAGCAACTTTGATCAATTTTTAACACTTATACCCCTCAAAGACAAGTATTTGGTAGAACTTGTTCGAGGAGCTATTTTGTGGTGTCTTTGGCTTGAGAGGAATAAGATTTGTTTTCAAAAATTTTCTATTCTTACTTTGCAGGCTGTGAGTTCTAAAATTACCTCTTTAACAACTTTTTGGTGCAAATCATTGAATAATGGTTCTTTACTACATTTATCCTTAATTCTTCTCTTGAGCACTAATGATATGCCATGTCAGGTTCTGATTCCATTAGAGGAAGAGGTGAATCTAGCAGAGAGGGATATGACCGATGTTGGGGCTATATCAGCACTTCAGGATCTAGGAGTATGAACCCCTATGCTTGGGATAGAATACCTAGATAGTTGTTGGACTGATTTCTAGTCTTTTTGTGTGTTTTTATCAGTACTGGTCTTTGCAGTGCCTTGATGGCTTTTGGTGACTTATTAAGCTATATTTGGTTTGTTTTACTGTATTTTTTATGGTACTGGTATATACTAGTTTATGTACATGTTCCTGCTCCAGAGTTTTGGAGTTGGCAACAATATGACTTTCTAGTTTCATGCTGCACCGAGCAGTTACAGATCCTCTTAAGCTTGCCAAACTCTTCGCGAAGAATGACACATTAGGACTTGATAATAGTTGGTCGAGGTCCCGTGTGCCATGTATCGAGTTGTCGTGATGTTCTGATGGATACTTTGATTAAAAGTTCTTGAACTGACTCAAGGTTGATACTTTATGATATATAGATACTACTTTCATTTTGATAGCATCAAGAAAGATATCGAATAGATCTGGCATTTTAGTGGGCTATGCTATATTACGCTCCTTCAATTGATACCATAAAATAACAGAGATCAGTATCAACATGGTGAAAAAAGTTACGGTAACAATTACACACTGGAAATTTTAAACCAACAAAGAAACACATCTTTATTCTCAGGCATTGCAGCAAAATACAACATTACATGATTTGCCACAAGCAACACATCCTTATTTCTCCACACTAGCATCAAACAAACACACCAAAGAGACCCTCAATTCGCGATATGGCTCCACATTCTGATTTAATCAGTGTTTAGAAGGACACTGGGCCCCATTTGGAGGGCCCAAAAATAGAACTCCAGGAGAATAAGTGCCTTGCTTTCCACCAGGCACATGCTTCACCTCGACCAGGTACAAGTTTGCACCGTTAGTACCATAGAAGGCAAAATCGGCCGTTCCGGAGCGGAATCGGCCGTTCCGGAGCGGGATCGGACGGTGCCGATCCGATTCCAGACCGATTTACGCGGACAGTGCAAATTTCGGTCAATTTCGGCCGTTTCGGTCATATTTCGGCCAATTCCAGTCAAATTTCGGACCGTTCCGGCCCGTTCCAGTCAAATTCCTGCCGAAACGCAAATATTAACAAGTTGAAAAATTTTTGCGGCAGCTGGGATTCGATCTCTAGATCATTGGAATGGAGTCCAAGCAAGTTACCACTACACCATCCAAGTGTTTTTGATTTATACCATAACTCATTTGTATATATATAATACTTATATCACAGATTGATACAAATCAAAAGTCCGATTTTCCGATCCGATTCGGCCGATCCCGACCGATTTTTCCGATCCGGATCGGGATCGGTTGGGGCCGATCCCGATTCCGATTCCGATTTTTCCTTCTATGGTTAGTACCGGGCCAGTATATCGGCACGTTACAGAAACTCAGTGGTGACCAGTCTATGTACGCCTTGCACCGGCTTGGGTTGAAGCTTGCCACGTCATCCCATGTCATGTAGAAGAAGCCACCTGCATTACTGGTGGTTGTCACTGAAATGACCTTCCCGTTTATGTCGAAACATGACACTCGAACGACAGCCCCTGAAATTTTTATGTCAAGATAACAAAACCATGTTGTCATTCAAAAGGAATGATTAATTAATAGTTAAAGTGCACATAGTATGTATAAGAAAAGATATAAAGCATACATTCAACAGGTGAAGAGTCCAGATTGCTAACATAACCAGGGAGTTTGCATGACCTGCAAAAGACTTCACCTCCAATAGCAATAGCAGTGTAATTGGTGGGCCCACTTGTCATTGGAGGTGGTGGCTTTGTAGCAGAAACTTTAGAAGGAATTGGGCCTACAAGAAGCGCCAAAACTGAAACTAGAGCTACTAAAACCAACTTAGGAATCATTGAGTGATTTTGTCACAATTAAGCTAAATGTGAGAATATATGATAATGCTTTGATAAAATGAGCTGATCACTGGAGGCTATTTATAGAGGATTTTAGGAGGTTGTAGTTTTGTTTGCATGTATAATTCAATTTTAAACGTAGTAGGTGTCTATTTCTTGGATCTTATGTCCGTTCTGAATTTTGTGCCAATTTGAGTGGAAAAGAAGCAAGAGATTGAATAGGTGACAGCTTGGAATTGATTCTTATCCAGGATAAGTTATTGATGTTAAAGGATTTTTCCAGACATAAAAGCAATTTTGAGAGTAAGATCAGGCAGAGACGAGGGAAACGGACCTGAAAAACAGAGTACCTGAGGGACAAAAACTAATTAGGGTTTTCTGGCATTACATGTGAAAATGGGTTGCTGATTGCTGAAGATACATATGTTGAGTAAAACTAAAAAATAATTAAAGCACTTGATTAATTTGACCAGGTTGACAACATAAGAAACTGTCATTTGAAATTTTGAATATTCTCTCAAGAAATCTTATATTATATATTCCATTTTATCATATGTTCAGAGTGCGCATACATAATTTAGTGGACCACTATGATTTTTTTTTTTACATAAAACAAAGAGATCTAGTACTACATCAAAAATTAAACTAAATGCACATATATTAAAGTTGATTGCTATACCAGTTACCATAAAAAAAAAATCAGATCCTGACCTGTACATATTATAGAAATTAACAACTTTTACAATTGACAGCACTATAAATTAATCATAAACGAAATGAATCAAATAATCAAACTTAGCAAAAGAAAACTACAAGACTCCAAATGGGCAATGCATTTCGTTTCTCAACATGCAAGCTCATCAAACATATAGCGGAACAGGTAAAAAAGGTTATAATTATTTAAAGGGGCAATTGAGACGATCAGATGTAAATAAATCCAGGTGAATAAATCATAAATGCCTTGGATGCCACCATACACAGTATCCTCGGCCACCAGGGATAATGAGGCACCCCACTTGCCTTGTGCATAAATGGGTTTGCTACAGAATGGATGGACTGTAGTAACTGCACTGGACTCAAGGTACGTATGCTTTGCACTGACATGGGTCAAAGCATTCTACTTCAGGGCAGTTTATGTAGAAGTAACCATTTTTGACAGTAAATACGTGTAGCGCTCAACTTGCACATTTTGATATCTTGGGCCACGACACGCATACAAGATCACCTGACAAATATCATGTCAAAAAACAACCGCATATGCATATTTGATATGCCATACCAATACTTAGAAGAATAAATTTATTTATAATGGCAAGAAGGAAAGTGAGTAAGCGACATGGTCTTCGGTTGGGATGCTTTACTGCATTGCGTAATCTTAAAAAACAGAGTGAGTTACTGAAAGGTTGGACCCACTTTGGCAGCAGCATCCCTACAAATGATAGATGATTGCTGAGAATTAGAACCAACCAAGGTATAAAAACTATAGAAGAGTTGGACCTTTAACATTATATGGGTTCGGAATGGACGAATTTAGATGTGAGCAGCTGGAGAAGAGAGAGTAGAAAGGGACCCAATGGGTCAATTCTTAGATGGTGTCACAAATCATGCGGTACTGTCTTTGATTTATTACTGTTCAGTTTAGGTAAAAGTGAGAGTAAAAGGCTCGCAGAATATAAGTGAATTTATATGAGTAGAACTAGGGTGTGATATGCTCACCAAACTCTTTGGTGAGCACAACTCTACATAAACTATCAGATTCACTTCAAACGAGATTAATCCAACCGTTGAAACCGATGTATTTTATGAGTGATGGGCGTACATGCAAAATTTTGAATTTTTTGAATTCATTTAGTCTCAAGTCAAGTGGTCAAAATTGAGAATTTTTTGAATGCATTAAAACAACTTCATTTTGGATCATTCATTTTTCATCAATTTTGACCACTTGACTTGAGACTAAATAAATTCAAAAAATTCAAAATTTTGCATGTACATGCATCACTCGTAAAGTACATCGGTTTCAACAGTTGGATTTATCTCGTTTGAAGTGAATCCGATAGTTTATGTAGAGTTGTGCTCACCAAAGAGTTTGGTGAGCACATCACACCCTAGTTCTACTCAATTTATATATACTGTACTGATTATGTGATGCTGAATGAATTATTATTTACTCTAATTTTTTTACTGGTATTTACTTGAACCAATATAAAATTCATCGAGATTTCTCAGAAATCACCTTGGAATAATTATACCAAAGTGGTACCATATCTCTGATGCATATGTAAATTAGCAGTCAATTGATCGATCAGTTTTTATTCATTAATCAAACTGATGAATAAAATGGCAGTCAATTGAGCTCCGCATCCAATTTTATGATATATTTATTTAATATCTTACAGAACCTCTATGAATATCATTTTCCAATAAGACCTTTTGTTTGAAGAAGACTCGGTTGTTGGGGGAAAGAATCAGTCCATCAATGATTTGATTTTGTCCAAATTATTTTATACATTTATGGACCACACCCTATTGAATACATAGATTATCAAATTCCTTAATTCCATATTAGATCACTTAATTAGAACAATCATACATGACAGTATACAATTTATAATTATATTACATATATGCTAAACGTTGGATTGTTGGATTATGATCCAACATTGGTATCAAAAGATGTCATGATTTTTCTTTTTTCTATACTCTAATGCTCCTTATTTATATACTCTCCGATCTCAGTAGTAAAATTTCCTAAAATTCTCATGGCCCTTGCGTGTTGCCGAACTTAATTAAATCCGTTATCTATGGCAAACCAGCACGTCACGGACCAATCTGTACTGCACATCTATTCCATAATCGGTATTATCAAAATAAAAAAATACTACAGATATCGTGTTCATCATATGAAAATGGTACTGTCATTCTTGGTCCAATTTGAAACTTGCATGGTATTCCAAAAGAAAATAGAACATTAATTGAGACTATGAAGTTAATTAAATCTTTTTTTTTCAAAAAATCGTTCTGATAAATACTTTAAAAAGTTCTCAACTGGACCAAGTTTGATACTTTATGATATATTGATATTACTTTCATTATGATAGCATTAAGAAAGATGTCGAATAGATCTGGCATTTTAGTGGGCTATGTTATAATTACGCTCATCCAATTGTTACAATAAAAACAGAGATCAGTACCTGCATATATAGTGAAACAAAGTTATCGATAACAATTACACAATTAAAAAATATAACTAACAAAGACACACATCTTTATTCTCAGGCATTGTAGCGAAACACAACATTACATGATTTGCCACAAGCAACAGATTCTTATTTCTCCCCACTAGCATCAAACAAACACACCAAAGAGACGCTAATTAAATTTGGGACATGGCTAGCTTCGCACTCTGATTTAATCAGTGTTTAGGAGGACAGTGGGCTCCATTTGGAGGTCCCAAAAATATAACTCCAGGAGAATAAGTGCCTTGCTTTCCACCAGGCACTGGCTTCACCTCGACCAGGTACAAGTTTGCACCATTAGTACCGGGCCAGTACAGCGGCACGTTACAGAAACTCAGTGGTGACCAGTCTATGTAAGCCTTGCACCGGTTTGGGTCAAAGCTTGCCACGTCGTCCCATGTAATATAGAAGAAGCCGCCTGCACCACTTATGGTTGTCACTGAAATAAACTTCCAGTTTTTGTCGAAGCATGAAACTCGAACAACAGCATCTAAAAGATTTCATGTCAAAATAACAAAACAATGTTGTCATGCAAAGGGAATAAATTTGGAGTAATTAATTATATAATGCATATACTATATATGTATAACAAAAGAATGAAAGCATACGTTCAACAGGAGAAGAGTTAGCATAAACTGGGGGTTCGCATGAACTGCAAGAGACTACACCTCCAATAGCGATAGCAGTGTAATTGGTGGGCCCACTTGTCATTGGAGGTGATGGCCTTGTGGCAGAAACTTTAGAAGGAATTGGACCTACAAGAAGCACCAAAACAGAAACTAGAGCTACTAAAACAAACTTTGGAGCCATTGAGTGATTTTGTTGCAATTAAGCTAAATGTGTGAATATATGATAATGCTTTGATGAATTGAGTTGATCACTGGAAGGCTATTTATAGAGAGTTTAGGAGGTTTAGTTTTGTTTGCATGTATAATTCAATTTTTAATCGTAGTAGATATCTATTTCTTGATCATAGTTACTTGGAGCTTGTGCCAATTTGAGTGAAAAAGAAGCAAGAGATTGAATAGGTGACAGCTTGAAATTGGTTCTTATCGAGGATAATTTATTGGATATTAAAGGATTTGCCCGGACATAAAAACAATTTTGAGAGTAGGATCAGGCAGAGACAATGGAAAAAACAAAGAACCCGATTGATACAAGATATAATTGGGCCTTCTAGCTTAATTTGTGATGTTCTGGGGAAAAACAATTATTAGTAGAAATAAATATGCTTAAATTGAGACAACGAGTCTTTAGTTTCCAGTAAACTAAACCGTAGATCCATCATATATATATATATTGTGAAAAGTCTCGTCGAGAGTGCGGTATCGTCGGAGCTCGGAGTGTAGAGTCTCCAATTCAACTGTAGCACGATAGTGAGTAGATCTGATCGTCGTCGGAGTACGGCGGCATTCGAAGAAGCGGATACAGTCGTGGAGCGAGATAAATATAAAAGTATTAGAGTGATCAACATCTCGATTGGAGCGCGACGGTGAGTAGATTTTGTTGTTGTCAAAGCGCCGCGGCGGTCGAAGAAGCGGGTTTAGGGTTTAGGATTCAGAGTTTAGGGCATATATTAGTTTATATTTTGGATTAATATTTTCGTTTACAAAGATCAAATAGTCGATTTCAACCGTTCAATATGATCACCACATAAAAATGTCCTTCTATATCAAATTTTATATATTTTTTAAATTTTTAACTATTTTTTAAATAGGTAGAATATCACTTGATCTAAAGATTACCATTCAATTAAAGGTAGTGATTTTCTACCTATTTAAAAAACATTAAAAATATTCTAAATAATATAAAATGTAGTATGTAAGTATTCATATGAAGATTATGTTGAATGGTTTAGATCGATTGTTTGGATTTTAAAAACGAAGATATTAATCAAAAGTACGGATCGATGTGCGTTATGCATAGTACCATAGCCTCGCTCAAACTCCTGAATTTTTTATTGATGGTAAATAGAAAAAAAAATTGAAAATAGGAAAGGATTTGGGAGATTTTTAAAAATAGAAAGGCATCCATCCGGTATGGCGTCCAGCCTGAATGCCATATTGGATGGAGACCTCTGTCCGAAAAAAAATTAGCCTGGACGCCAATTCAGACGCTGTCGAGGATCAAAATCGGAAAAAAAAAATATAAGGTTGGACGCCATCCCTAACGTTATCCATTGTGACAACTTAATGACTCAGGAAAGGTTCGGCCAGATTAAAAGTTCGTGATTCGGAAATAATTCATGTATAATTCGGAAATAATTTAGAATTATACATTGAGTCTGGACCGGAGATCTTAGCCCCACAAGAGAGCCAAAAAAATATATATATTAGAAAGATTTTTGGGCTAGGAATAATTCGGGTATAATTAGCAAAATGCACGAATAATTTGGGTATACCGAATAATACGCATATTGATTCGCCAATGGCTCAAATTTGAATGCAAATCATTTGTGAATCTTATTACTATGACACTATCCCCTTTGTTTTTCTAGCGAAACCACGACATTCGCACCCATTTGTTTTCTCTTCCTCACACAAACCTGGAGTTTTTATGAGTTACATGACTGGACTCCACCTTGAATGGCGTCTAGGTTTTTTTTTTTTTTTTTTTTTTTGGCAAAGGTCTCCGTTTGGAATGGCGTTTAGGCTGTTTTTTTTTTTTTGGAAGAAGGGTGAATGCCTTTCCATTTTTAAAAATCCCACAAATCTTTTTCCATTTGTTTTTTTAAGTAAAGATAGAGGTCAAGTTACTCAACTATTTAATATTTACAAAAAATTCACTATCCGAATTTCGAACCTGCGACTTCTCACATAGAGAATTGTCTCAAACTCTATATATATTGGACAAACAATTGTTGATGAAAATCAACATAATATTATAATCTTTCTTACTAATAAGCCACTCACATAGGGGAATTATTAAATTTTATGATATAGTAAATTTCCTTAGACCTGCATTAATTACATAATCACCAAAATATTTTTAAATTATTAAGAAAACATATATACAACACGGTACATAACAATTTTATAGATTAAAAGTCCATGCTCGGCTCAAAATCCTGAAAGCATTAGAAAAGAAAAAAATTATTATATACTCCGTAACACAACCCAAAAAGGATATTAATTTGTTGTTTTGAATGTATAACAAGTACTGAATAGACCACAGACTCGGAAAGAACTAGAATGGAAAAAACGTGCCGTGCCGTGCCATGTCTGTGACTAACACGTCATGACTTTGCTGGTTTCATGCCGTGTTATACTATGACAAATTAATTTTTCACGTGTTGTCACTACTACAGAATTTCAAATCAGCACCGGTCAAACAACACTGGATTTGATGCAACCGGTGTTGTATATATTTTAGCACCGGTTAAAAGTACAACCGGTGCTAAATGTCTGACATACAACACCGGTTTATTTGTAAAAACCGGTGCTGAACATTTAGCACCGGTTTATTATTAATAACCGGTGTTATATGTTAGACATTTAGCACCGGTTATTTTAAAAAACCGGTGCTAAAAGTTAGCACCGGTTTTTTTAAATAAACCGGTGTTGTATGTTAGACATTTAGCACCGGTTTTTTAAATAAACCGGTGTTGTATGTAAGAATATGAATTCGTATTTTTTTCTCAAATCCCAATATGAAGATCTCTCCTCTCGTTTTTTTTTCACTTTCCTCCCAGAAATTTCACTATCCCGCTCTCCTATTTTCACTTCCCTCACGAAATTTCATTATCCCGCTCTACAAACCCTCACTCACCAAATCGGATCTACACATCCGATCCAAGCCCTCCTCATCCAATCAAAGGGCTCGCCTTGCCGCCGTCCACGTGGTGCTCAGCCGGGATCTTCGAAATCGCAGATGAGGAAACCCTAGAAATCGCAGACGAGAGAGAGAACGAGGGGCCGAAAGAGGCCAAGAAAACTTGTAGAGCGAGAGGAAAGAAAATGCCTCTATCAAAGCATAATCGAGAAGGTAGTTTGGATTCAAGTACAGATTTGAATTCGTTATTTGAAAATGTCAACTAGTTTGGATTTGTTATTTGTTTGAAAGGTTTTTGTTTCGATTTTAATACAAAGTTGAATATTTTGAAGGTTTCCACTTACTTCAATCCGCTTTCTTCTAGCTCAGTTGTACAAATCCCTTGTTTATTTCTGTTATTTCAAGTTGTTTCAAAAGTAATCAGCCAAAACCTGAGGTAGAAGTTTTTTGATAGCTTCAATAAATATGCCCACTAGTTTAACAATAATTAATAGATTCAATAAATATGCCCACTAGTTTATTTTGAAATTGTGGTTAATTTAGGTTTATCTTGAAGTGATTATTCAGTCGGCACAATTGAGTGAGTTTCAAAATTTTCTGGTAAATTTTGTATGGTGTAACATAGTGATAAAGTTAGTTATTTTAGATTAAGGATCTCTATGTTTCATAATGTGACTTGTAAATTTTTATTTGGATAAGGGAAAAAAAAGTCTGATATGATACTGCTTAGTGCTTATTGAAGAGCTAGACATTTGATTATGTTTTATACTATGTATTTGATTTAACCTACAAAAGCTAATGTTTAAAATATTTTATTTTTGCATTTTCTAATGTGTATTTTTATTTACACAACAGCCCAGAGGGGATAGAACAACTTCGTTCCAGTTTAGAGGTCGATTATACTAATGTCAGAATTCTTATGCTTGCATGGTAAGTTTACTACACTTATTTTTGTTGCATGCTAGTCAGATCAGATACTGTTACCACAGAAATTAAACCCAAAATTGATTTATGGTTGATATTTTATCGATCATTTTTTGTTCTGTGTTTGAATGTTTTAAGGTGAAAACTTAGATATACATTTTTTTTATAGGAAATGTGGATTCTATGTGATGAAGTTAATGTTGTCCCTAGTTACTATATTTTTCGATGGTTTTCTAATACAGGTATAATTCTATTTCATAACATAGTTACTACACTTTTAATTAAGTTCAACATCTAAATTAACAGTTCAATATAATTTCATGCAGTGCTTAAGTTCGTTGCCGTATTCGATGGAAGATCTTAAACAATTTAAGACAATGCTAATTTCTTTGTAGAATGTTTGTAATTGATCTATGAAATTTAAGACAATGTGAGATGATATTATCTTAGCTTGTTTTTTGTTGAAACTATCAAATTTAGTTAAGATGATACTTTTAAATTATGTGTTGCTTCATTTGTATAATGTTTTGTCTATTCTATATTTTGTGCTTGTGAATATTTAATTTATGGCTAGCAAATTTGAAAGCTAGCCTAATATAATCGGAATTCCAAACAATAAAAAAAAATATTGCAAACAGATTGATATACAACACCGGTTATTTAACCAAACCGGTGCTAAATGTAACAAATCAGCACCGTTTGAGTCAAAAAAACCGGTGTTGAATGTAACTTTTAGCACCGGTTTTTATGAAACAACCGGTGTTGTATACTACTTTTAGCACCGGTTTTTATGAAAAAACCGGTGTTGTATACTACTTTTAGCACCGGTTTTTATAAAAAAACCGGTGTTGTATACTACTTTTAGCACCGGTTTTTATGAAAAAACCGGTGTTGTATACTACTTTTAGCACCGGTTTTTATGAAACAACCGGTTTTGTATATTACATTTAGCACCGGTTTTAAACCGGTGCTAATCAAACATAGAATCAGCACCGGCCCGATCAACACCGGTAGGAAAACCGGTTTTGAATGTAAAAAAAAACCGGTGTTGATTTGAAATTCTGTAGTAGTGTGTGTTATGCTGTGACTAAAATGTGAAGGGGTGGTCACACCACGTGAGTCACGCCGTGCCCAAACGTGACTCGCGTGACTTGCGTGACCATTTGATCATAATTTAGGTTAGTTTATTAAAGATCCACCCTTTGGTCAAGATCTAATTGTCCTAATTACACGTGACTAGCGTGACCACATGTCTTGCCGTGCCGTGACTAGATCTTTCGCGTGCTGTGTCGTGCCAAATTTTCTAAAGATGGTCACGACACAGGACACGCGTGCCATACCGTTCTGTACTGTAACCGTGCCGTTCCGTGACGGAACCGGCTCCACCGTACCATTTTTTCCACTCTAGAAAGAACCCACTAGACAAATAGTATTGGTTATGATATTGCCAAAAAAAGGACAACAAAAATTATGAACACATATTTTGTTTTTTTTTTTTCAAATAAACCTTGAACCCTCTTTTATTCCATTCAATGTGCTACTTGTGGCTAGGTAATTTCCTGCTGACTGTCTAAAGAGAAGAATACAATTTATCTGAATTAATTTCAAAATTCAAAATTTCATACCATAAAATTTTCAGATTTTCTACAGCGGTACAGGTTTTGTGCCGGTAATATGGCGCAATAATTGAGTTACAAATCCAAGTAAGTTCCTTGGTAATTACTCAACAAATTCTTGTGATTTGAGCAATACAATTCCCAAGAGTATCTCGTTCCTTAATACAGGGACTAGAAGAATAAAATGGTTTTCCGCACCTACGACTATGGTTTTGTCTTAATTCTTCTTTCAATAATCAGAAATCTAATGGGAACTGTGGCGGTCCGAAACCGTCTAATCTATATCAAAATTCGTATAGATCAAGTGCGTATGAATTAGAAACCTAAGACTGATTGGTTTACTATAAATATATACATATATAGTAGTGTATAGAACTGTTGGCTTTTGGTTAGATACAATATCAAGAGTTTTATCAGCTTTTGATCTAGGGTATGTTTGGTTGTAAAACAAAAATAGTTAAATTAGTCAAATCAAAAATAGTTATTGTTTGTCTTATTAGAATAACCAAATCTCAAAATTTGGATTCACTATTCTAGCTATTCTAATCCAATCAAACACCGAATAAACTATAACATAACTCCAATAATAGCATATTCTCAATCCAACCAAACATACCCTAATTATGTTGTCCTAAAATAGCTTTATGCTTGAGTGAGAGTTTTTGTGTTAACTATTAAACATTGTTCTTGTAACTTAACTTTTATTTCAGTTTAATGAAATTGGACTTCAGTCTTTTCAATAAATAAAAAGTATGTATGAATTTTGATACGGATCGGACGATTGAGTATCAAACTAAATTTGATCTGATGTTCATTAGACTCTCCCACTCCAATAGAAATCGAGAAAGATCCGATCTCGATTTGAACCGTCAGATTTGCATCAAAATTTGTGCAGACAACTTAAAAAAATTGCACATATCAAGTGTGCACAAATATGGATGTAGTAGGAACTGTTTCAACTAAGCATCAGACCGAATTTGATCGAATGCAATCTGGTCATCATTTGTGAAAGAACTATCCTTCTCTTAAGCATCTCCATTCATGAAATTGATTAGTAATTTCAAACCGTTGTCAAAGAGTAAAGAGAAATTAATTTCAAACTTAATTTCACAACTTCTACATCCATGCAATTAATTAGCAATTGCTTTTAATGCCACAACAGTGAATTTGATTGGTTGAGATTGAGTGAAAGTAGAGAAGAAAGGTTTTATTTAGTGAAATCATTCAAAATTTATATTTGTATTACATCTATGAAAGTGAAATTGAAAATGCCAACAAATTTTTTTTTTTTTTTTTTTGAATGAAAATAGAGGTCAAGCAAAATGCCAACAAATTTTTTAAAAGTATCCACTAGAATTTTACAATTCAACTTGATCCTATTGAGATTCTCTATGCGAATTTTGAGTCCATACCATACCTTGAAAAAGGAACGTCGTACCTTTTCAGGCCCGGTTGGGTGATCTCACCCAATAGACGTTAACGGGCTTTTCTTCATTTTTTATATCGAAACATCACCTGTACTTGGGCCCGGTAGCAGCTTCTAGAAAAAAGGCTACTTAGAACAAAAGTTTCAAATTTTTTCTCCTCGGGGATGTCGCCAAGAAACGACAGCCGCTGTGCTCTCCTCTTGTGTACAAATCCCTGGAGTACCTCATCTGAACTGAGATTCGGATTCCTAAAGAAGCTTACAGTTAACAACACAGATCGGCATTAACCAACCGGTTTGGAAAAATCTGTGTGGAGTTACAAAATTCGCGCCACTTCGGGTAGGTGGTGAGAAACGCCAACTACTGTGCTCTTCGCCGAGTATTAATTCCTGTAGTCGCTTATCTGAAGTGCGATTACAAAAGAATGCAATCATGGAGTGACACAACACGGATCGGTATTTATCAGGCGATCAAAAAATTTAAATGCGATAACTTAGTGCCATCCTTATCGGGAAGTAACTGAAGCGTCCTCTCTTCTATTTAAGCGCTCTCTTTCCCAGTTTTCTTCACACCAAACCACACAATTGAGTGTGCGAAGAGAGGAACTTTCGCCATTTTTCTCGTCTACGCTGGAATGGCTAGTAATACTTGGGTATGTATTTTTTTATTTGGAAATTTTTAACTTCCTTTTTCTTAGATTGATGTGATATTCCCCTGCTCATCACTTAAATGACATATTTGCATGCAGTCTAGTGTGTCATGGAGCTAAAGGTTTAAGCTTGGTACCAGAGAAAATCAGGAGCTACTGTCATGGAGCTAAAGGTTGGTATCAGAGACGCTTATTCAGGTGGTATTTGATTTTGGATTTTTTTATTTTTTTTGTTATCTACTATTGCGAACTAAGCAGGTAAGATTTTGTAGGAAATGGGCTTTTTTTGTGGTGTTTTCAAATTCTTGCATAATTAGAAGGCCCCTGATGGGATTAATTATAATTTGATAGTACACAATTTTTAATACCCCTTTGTGTTGCTCCTGATTAATAAATTGTTTGTAATTCATGTTTAGTGAATTATAGTCTTCCATTAAATATATCGTACCATGTATTTTCTTATAGTAGGACTCAGACAAAGATTTTATATAGAATTAACTTTTTTAGAAATTTGTTACTACAATAACTTATTTTGTGAACTGTCCAGGTTGTATTTTGCAGTACACCTCAAATTGGGTATCGCAAACATTTTATGCGACTATGCGTAGAGGTAAAATTTAAAAGTTTCAAGCTCAATAATGCATTCAGGATCATATACATAAATTTGTTTCCATTTAATATTTTTTTTCAAATGAAATATGTGTTTCAAAGGCTGTAATTAAAGGATCAAATACTTGCGTAAAGAAAAGATAACAGTAAATTTTCTGCATACTTTTGTTCATTTTTTTTTTTTGAGAAAAGTGGGAGTGATCCCACCATCTCATTAACTGAAACCAAATTACACTGTTTTTTGTTGTACCAGGCCTCTGGTACTGCTTACAAACATACTGAAACTTCTACAAATACTACTCCTTACACAAAAAATTGAGATAGTAAATTGGTTCTTTTTTTGTGTGTGGTGTTGTCAAATTCTTGCATGTTAGAGGGCCCCAAATGGGATTATATTTTGAAAGTACAAAATTTGTAGTGCAAGTCATGTTTAATCAAATTTAGTCTCCATTAGAATATATCATAGCATGTCCTTCCTACTGTAGGACTCAGATAAAGAATTCATATAGACTTAACTTTTTAGAAAATTGTTAAATATGCTTAAACTGTGGACATTCTATTCAATAATTTATTTTGTTAACTGTCCAGGTACTTTGCAATACATCTCAAATTGGGTATCGCAACCATATTATGCGTAGAGGTATAATTTAAAAATTTCTTGCTCAATAATGCATTTATGATTGTTTTCATAAATTTATTTCCATTCAAAATTTTCAATTGAAATATGTGATTCAAAGGCTGCAATTGAAGGATCCAAGTACTTGCGTAAAGAATAGATAACAGTAAATTTTCTGCATACTTTTCTTTATTTATTCCTCCATCAATTAAGAAATACAACACCTTCCAATATATACCATAAATTTTTTGGATGCAATCTCACAATTACTAGAATAAGATTAACAATAAATAAAGGCATCAATGGGTTAATTTCGAAAGTTGGTGATTGCACAATTCATAGATGGCTATAATAAGGGCTTCTATGAGCCACCAGAAATTTGTCACACCATTCAGGTTCTTGCAACTGAAATGCACCGTCTAGTTAATTTTTGTTTGGTTTGTGCTGTGGGACCTCCATATTATATGAACTATTTGTTGTCAAAAACAAAGGGTTCAAGAGAAGTATGTATGGTGTTCTTGTTGCTCGAATCAGACAAAAATTATATTGGTCAGTGCATTTCTCTTACAAGATCCGGACTGGTGAGATAACTTCTGTTTGACTCGCAGATGCCCTTATTATAATTTCATCTATAGAATATAGTGGTACTCCTTCAACCTCGCTATAGCTCATTATTTCTCTTATTTAAGGTTGGTATGAGATTCTAGTAGTTGTGCGGTGGCATCCTAAGATGTAGAAAATCATTTTTAGTTGAGCGTCATCCTTATCAGGAAGTAACCGAAGCGTACTCTCTTCTATGTAAGCATGCTCTCAGTTTTCTTCGCACCAAACCACACAATGGGAGTGCGAAGAGAAGAATTTTCACCATTTTTCTCATCTATGCTGGGATGGCAGCCATTGGAGTAATACCTATGTATTTTTTTTTATTTGGAAATTCTCAGCTTTTTTCTTATATTGATGTGATTTCCCCTGCTTATCACTTAAATGAAGTATTTGCATGCAGCCGAGTGTGTCAGTGCAAAATCAGGAGCTACTGTCATTGAGCTAAAGGTTTGTATCAGAGACAATCTTAATCAGGTGATATTTTGATTTGGATTTTTTTTTGTTATTTACTATTGCGAATTAAGCAGGGGAGATATTGTAGGAAATAGGCTCTTTTTTTGGTGTGGTGTTTTCAAATTATTGCGTAATAAGAGGGCCCCTAATGGAATTATAATTTGAAAGTACACAATATTTAATGCCCCTTTGTGTTGCTCCTGATAGGAAGATTTTATCAGTCATCCCCTGCAAGACCATTTCCCGAGAGAAGTTGTTTATAGGTCATGTTAAGTCAAATGTAGTCATCCATTAAAATATATCGTACCATGTCTTTTCCTACACTATGACTCGGACAAAGATTTCATATAGGAACTTTATTGCAAAATTGCTATATATGCTTTAACTATGTACATTTTCTCTTCAATAAAATATTTTGTGAACTGTCCAGGTTGTGTTTTGCAACGCACATCAAATTGGGTATTGCAAACATTTTATGCGTAGAGGTAAAATTTAAAAATTTCAAGCTCAATAATGCATTCAAGATCGTCTTCATAATTTTTTTTCCATTTATATTTTCCAGTTGAAATATGTGTTTCAAAGGTTGCAATTCAAGGATGAAGTAATGGCGTAAAGAATAGATAACAGTAAATTTTCTTATACTTTTGTTCGTTTATTCCTCCTCCAATTAAAAAGTACAACAGTTTCCAATATATACCATTAATTTTTTGAATGCAATCTCACAATTAGTAGAATAAGATGAACAATAAATAAGGGCATCAAAGGGCTAATATCGAAGTTGGGGATCACACAATTCATAGATGGCTATAATAAGGGCTTCTGTGAGCCACCAGAAATTTGTCACACCATTCACGTTCTTGCAATTGAAATGCACTGTCTAGTTAATTTCTGTTTGGTTTGTGCTGTGGGACCTCCATATTATAAACTACTTGTTGTCACAAACAAAGGGTTCAAGAAAATTATGTATGGTCAGTGCATTTCTCTTACAAGACCCGGACTGGAGAGGTAACTTCTGTTTGACTCGCAGAGGCCCTTATTATAGTTTCATCTAGAATATAGTAGTACTCCAACCTTGCTACAGCTCATTATTGCTCTTATTTAAGGTCAGTATAAATTTTTTATTAATTTGAGTAGTTGAGCAGTAGCATCCTAAGATAAAGAAAATGATTTTTAATTGAGCGTCATCCTTATCAGGAAGTAACCGAAGTGTACTTTCTTCTATTTAAGCACGCTCTCAGTTTTCTTCGCACCAAACCACACAATGGGATCGATGACGGTCATCGGAGTAATACATGGGAATGTATTTTCTTATTTGGAAATTCTCAGCTTCTTTTCTTAGATTCTTTTGAAGAGGAAATATGGGTCTAGCCCATATTTTCATTGATAGTAATGTCAGTTACAAAGTGTTTGTAACTAATATTGAAAATTGAAATGTAGCTCAAAACAGTTGAGCTTGAAAAACAGTGAAAATAAATGAAAGCATAAGATAGCAAAGTAAAACAAAATAGGAAAAACTGAAAAAAAAAAAGAAGTAAAAAACTACAAAACAGAAAATATGTAAATATGTAAATTTGTGCTAGAATTATGCTAATTTGTTGCTGCCGTGTTAGATCTTGCTTCATGAAACTGAATTTGCCACAGAACTTCGTCCTTGAGCTCCATAGTGTTCTTGTTGTTATTGTCTGTGAATATTTGCACGCATCTCTCTCGCCATAGAATGAACTGTGCTATTAGTATCACTGATTTGTAATTCACTGGGGCCTTTGCGTTTGTCATAAGTTGTATTTTTGGTTCAGCCACCGCTGCTTGAGTCATCCTTCTGGTAATGCCCTTACCATTTCTTAGTATAAGGCCATGGAGAAGGTAAAGTGGTTGAACAAATGCTGGGCTGTTTCTTGAGCCGTCTTGCATAAGGCACATGTATTTTGAAAAACAACAAGATAATTGAATTGATTGTTTTATTGATATACTGATCATACTCTTTACATTGTACAATATTCTATTTATACATTTACAGGGCTAACTAGCCGTTGGAATTGAATCTATTAATGGAAAAGAAGACAAATGTATTTTTATCTATTTGTAGTATGCTTCAGTATATAAGGAATTAAAAGAAAAGAAACTAGGATGAAAACTGCAAAATACAGCAGGAGGTTCTATATACACATCAGTAATTCTTTTGATTCAGATGATGAACAGGATCATACCACATGGCTGTGGGAACACAGTGGAAAATTTACAGTCAAATCATTATATCAATTTCTTAGTTTTGGTGGGATTCAAGAACTACATACTTTAGAATGGCGGACACTTAAGATCTCCAAAAATTAGAGTGTTCATGTGGTTATTACATAAGAATAAAATTCTCACCAAAGACAATTTAAGTACTAAAGGATGGACAGGTAGCAAGAAGTGTCACTTTTGTTTAGAAGATGAATCTGTTGATCATCTATTTCTACTTTGTCCTAAAGCTTGTCAAGTACTTTTTTGGTTAGGCAGTTGTTTTTTTTGGTTAGGCAATTGTCAACACTTCCTAATAGATTGGCATAGTTTGCAAGATTAATTCAATTTTGGGTTTGCCTTGCCTTCTAGTACCAAGAAATACTTCCTCATCACCATAAGCGCTTTTGCTTGGACTGTGTGGAACTTAAGAAATAACATATGTTTTAACCATGCTCACCCAGATACTGTTAGAACAGTAGTCCTGAATATCACTTAGTTTTGTATTGGATAGGATCTGGAGCTGTGGCAGCAGGAGCACAACAGGAGCGAGCAAATTGGCTTCCTCAGAATATGGAGCAGATTCCTCTTCAAGAGTGGGACCCCAACACTGAAGGTCAAGTGATGACCACCTCGGAGGAAGACGAGAGTTTGCACTAGAGTGTGCTCTGCATTTACCAGAACACTACTATATCTCTGTTTTGTTATCTGATTGCCTTGTGTGGCTAAAAGCCTAAAACTTATTCCTTATGCTGCTTTTACTTTTTAGACATTCCTAGTTGTTGTTTTATAAGCTGGATTAGGTGATCTCAGAGAACTTATGTTGTTTTACTTTTGCACTAGAGTGTGCTCTGAGAACTTTTATAACTTATCAAGGAGTAGAACTAAGGTGCTCTTAAGCTCACCAAGCCAAACCGTGAGCTTAACTCAAAAACCTATCGGATTGACTTCAAATGACATTTCTAAACCGTTAGATGTTTAATCTATATTAAAATGTGTTTGGAGACAAAAAATTTCAATTTTTGGAATTTTTTTACTATTTATTAAGCTGGTTTGAAAACCGCTGTTTTTCAATGCTCCAGAAATTTAATAAAAACAGCGGTTTTCAAACCAGCTTGATAGATAGTAAAAAAATTCCAAAAAATGAAAATTTGATCTCCAAGCACATTTTAATATAGATTGAACATCTAACAGTTTGGAAATGTCGTTTGAAGTCAATCCGATAGGTTTTTGAGTTAAGCTCACAAAGGGCTTGGTGAGCTTAAGAGCACCTTCTATAGATGTATAGAGGCTGTGGCTTAAGTTTTGCTGACATGAAAGGCTAGACAGAAAGGCTGTGGCAGAAGGGCTTGGTGAGTTAAGCTCACAACTTAGGCTGTGGCTTAAATTTTGCTGACATGAAAGGCTAGACAGATATGATGTATAGAGGCTGATATAGATAGTGTGACTATATAGGCTCTCCTATAGATGTTTTTCTTTTCTTTCTTTAATGTAATACACTTGGTAGCCTCTACCAAGCTTTCAAAAAAAAAAAAGAGCTTAAGAGCACCTTCGTTCTACTCCTTATCAAGTTTCTATATGAAACGAGCCTTGTAGCCTTCTTTTCATAAAAAAATACATAATGGCTATGCTACATATGTCTGGTAAAATGCGTTAAGCGTTTCCAAGAGGTTCTCTCTCCATGTCACTAGCACAACAGAGAATTAAATAAAGAGAATGGTGACTTGTCTTTTATTTTCTCCCAAATTTCCCAAATTATATATTCATCAATGATGCCATTTTATACATACATATTGTAACACTTATCAAGTGAATTAGATTTTTAATTGTCTTAAATTATCATCTTTAAACATCAGCAAACTATAAATTTATTGGCAAATTATATAAAATTTTGTTGGTATGTTGTTCTCATTCCAAATGTCTTTACTTTAATTTTAGTTAAATTGATTTTAAAAACAGTATTAAAAAAGAGTAGGGTTAAAATTCACCATTGGTTTTGTGTTTCAATCACGCTCCACGATTTTTTCTCTGTTTTCAAAGTTCGAACAATCGATCTGAACCGCTCAATATGATCTTCATATTAAAATGTGCTTGGAGACAATTTTATATTTTTTTTGAAATTTGTTTACTATTTTTTTAGATAGGTACAAAACCACTGTTTTGGATGGTCCAGAATCTTCTGAAAACAGTGATTTTGTACCTAACTAAAAAATTAGTAAAAAAATTCCAAAAAATATAAAATTTGGTCTCCAAGCACATTTTAATTCAAAATCATATTGAACGGTTTGGATCAATTGTTCGAACTTTAAAGATGGAAAAAAAGACGTGGAGTATAATTGGAGTACAAAACTAATGGTGCATTTTAACCCTACTCATTAAAAAATTGTTCATTATCAAGTACATGCTGTTTTCTTTAATCCTTAAGCCCGTTGTAAGTAATCAGAAATAAAATATATTCCCCAAAACTGTGTATCAGATATTGTGGATTTACAAGAATTATGTGTGTGAAGAAAAAAAAAATACTTGTTTATAATGTGAACGAAGGTTAACAACAGTCGTTTTCCTTGTTGAAATTTTTTATAGACTTTTTGAAGAATTTATTTGGTGGATTATTCAAAGTCGAATCTAAATCATTAGATTGTGTCAAAATTCGTACGGATGAATTAAGTAAGTTTGAATTTATAAGTTTTAAATTAATCGTAGAAATCTGAACCTAGATTTGAAATAAATCTGTCCAAAGTTTTTGAGACAAAATCCAGTTCCTTTTGGAATCCATATCCTCTGCATTAACTCAACTTTTGAGTTTAAGGGTTTTCACCGTTGGATTGTATCTATGGTCCAGATTTAATTAGATCTTGTCCGAAGACTCCATCTAAAGTTCACTTGTTCTTCTCCAGTCGTCTAAATTTAAGACTAGAGTGGGAAAAATGGCACGCCGGAGCCGGCTCCGTCACGGAACGGCACGGTAACGGCACGGCACGCGTGACCGTCGCGTGCCGTGATTCGCGTGTCCCGTGCCGTGACCATTCGCGTGCCGTGACCAATTGTTGGCAAAGAAAACACGGCACGGCACGGCACGGGACACGTGAGTCACGGAACGGTAGACACGCCAGTCACGCCAGTCACGGCAATCACGAGGCAATACACTAATTTTATTTTAATTAAAATATTTACATTTAAATTTCAATTAAAACATTTGAATTTTAAAGAATTGTTTCATATTTTTTTTTAAAACGTTAAATGCGATCAAAACCCTAAACCCTAAACCCTAAACCCTAAACCACCCCTCGTAATTTTCGTCACGGCACGGCACGGCACGTGAAAAATTTACTTGGTCACGGCACGGCACGGCACGTTTTTCCCACTCTATTTAAGACGCTCTTTTTCTCCCTCTTCGCCTGATCCCCTTCTTCCTTCTCCAGTCACGCAGTTCGAAGATTGATTTTTCTCCCTCTTTGCTACACCAGTGCATGGACGAAAATTTACATTGGTCTCTTCGTTAGGATTTCCCGTCTCTGTTTACAATTTTTTTTTCTCTCCAGTCGCGTCTCTGTCTCTTCCACCGCTCTTGTTCAAAAAATGAAAAAATCCTACTTTTTTATTGTATCTTATCTTCCCATGTCCCTTGACCTCTTTTCCTTGGACTAAAAGTTTCAAGAATCTTTAGTTGAAAAAGTGAAGATGTGAGTGAGGAACAATAATTGCAAACAATTAGTTTTTTCTTATTATGAGGACGGAGGCAGGAATTCATGGAATGAGAGTCAAAAAAAAAATTTAATAAGAATGATGAATAAGAGAGATAATATAAAATAAGAAGTGTTACGTGTAAGATTTTGATTTCTTTTTATTAAAAGAAGTTTTAAAAGGTTAGAAATCTCTCAAATTATGCACAAATCATTTTTTTTCTAAAGAATGGAGTCAATTGTATAAAATTACACAAAAAAATATGAAGGTCAATTTCTTGTACTCCTAATATTTTACTGTAATTTATATAAGAGAAGTATATTTTTAATAATAGTTAAAAAAAAAAATAAGAATCAATTGACCTCCATTTTTGTATAGTAAGTCCGCTCCTGCTTATATACCACTCTTGTCTCCTCTCTCTAGCTTGGAAAGATGTAGTCTCCAAACCAAAACAATCTTGAATTTGCTCGACCTTTTCTTCTCTGACGAGCTTCTTGTCTGCCACACAAATTGAGTTCCATTTTGGTTTTAGCTCTCTTTGAGGTTTATTTCAATTTTGCAAAATTAATTTCGGAGTTATTAGTTTCACTTTTTTTTTTTGTCAACACCAAAAACAAAAGATCTGAGGAATATTTTTGGAACTACGCTACTGGAGAAGGTAAAAGGCCAATTAGCTGAGGGCCTGAGGTCAACATTAAATATTGAAAACAAAATGGATTGCAAGAATTGTTTTGAAACTGGAGATGATTTGGGTCATGCTACTACTATGATAATATGATGTCACTGCTTCCCTAATCAATTAGTAAAAGCATCATTCTCTCAAAGCAACTCCTCTCGGTACTTGAAAACACAACACTTGTTCAAGAGGAAAAACAGAGCAAGCGCAGATGGCCGCTTCTAGAGTGAAATTGGGATCCCAGGGATTAGAGGTACTATTTTGACACTTTTTTGTAATTTGTTTTTAAAAACCCTTTCATGCACAGTTTTACAGAAATAATTACGGTTATATTTGCAGGTGTCAAAGATGGGTTTTGGATGCATGGGGCTCTCATATGCTTACAACTCTCCGGTGTCTGACGACATCGGCATATCGATAATAAAACACGCATTTGACAGCGGCATCACCTTCTTTGACACCTCGGATGTCTATGGACCTCATACCAATGAGATTTTGGTTGGCAAGGTTAATTAGTTCTAGACTTCAATCTTGTTTTGTTTTCATGCAGGGGATTTATAATTCTTCAGAATTTTGAAAAAATAATTAATGGCTACAACTTCGTTCAGATCATAAAGAAAATTGGTAACCACAGATTTAGGAGCCTTCATCTCTCTATGGGGAGACACATGTTTAATTTTTTAAAATAACATTAAAAAATGCTGGAGTGCACTGAGGCCCTTTAATAAAAAAAATTAAAATAATATTGCTTTCATACTTAATTTTGGAAAATTCAACAGAAAAATTAAGTTTGGTCAATTTTTTTTTAAATTTACTGAAAGGAGGAATTGAAACTCACACATCCATTTGAAGGGGCCAACCAAAAAATTTCTTGTTTTCCTAACTTACAAAGGCCTTCACTTATCAGGCTCTTAAGCACTTGCCAAGGGAAAAGGTGCAAGTGGCTACCAAATTTGGAAATTCAAGAAATGCTGCTGGAAATCTAGAGATATGCGGCAAGCCAGAGTATGCCCGTGCGTGTTGCGAGGCAAGCCTTAAAAGACTTGGAGTAGAGTACATTGATCTCTACTACCAGCACCGGATTGATACAACCATTCCAATCGAGGAAACTGTAATTATGTTCTTATCCTATTAATTCTTTGTTACTGCTAATTCATTTGTGTTTACCCTTGTTAAGAATTATCAATTGATTGGGCCTGCTCATCTATGCCCAAAACCTTAATTTGGTAGACAAATAGGAGGCCACAAATTCTAAAGATTTGTTTACTTGAAGTAATACCAATCAGTAAACAGTAGCCTTATGAGATTGAGATTTTGTTCTAAATAGATTGGAGAACTAAAGAAGCTAACTGAAGAGGGGAAGGTTAAGTATATAGGATTGTCGGAGGCAAGTCCTGATACAATTAGGCGTGCACATGCGGTGCATCCAATTACTGCTTTGCAGATGGAGTGGTCCCTCTGGTCTCGTGATATCGAGTCAGAAATTGTGCCACTTTGCAGGTAATACTTTTACTTATCTTGATATCAAACATGCTAAAATATTGTAGAATAGGGCAATTTCAGTTGAAGGTTCTTTCATATGCAACTGCATATGAAAAAAGAAAACCCAATGACACAGACATATATGAGTATTGTTAAGGTTACTTATTAGTTGCATTTTGGTTGTACAGAGAACTTGGCATAGGAATAGTAGCCTACAGTCCCCTTGGTCGTGGATTTTTCGGTGGAAGGGGAGTTGTTGAAGAAGTAAAGGACGGCTCATATTGGGTAAATTTTAAACAATATTGCTTATTGCCTTATTCTGACAAATTCACCTTCAGTTCGTATACCAGTTTAAATATGTAGTAATGATTTTGTTAATCTTAATTTTGATAATGAGATAATCAAGAACTATACTAGAAGCACTAATTCAAGAGTTATATTAGTAATATAAAATCAAATAATCAAAAGAACAAATTACGAAACCTAGTAATTAAAATCTTTGGAAAGGTCCCATTAATGTCTTACTAGTAAAGAGATTTACAGGTGTGGTACTATAACATTCCATTTGTAATCCTTCATTTAAAGGTACATTTTATAATGTAACAGTCACTGGCACGGTTATCCAATCATCTCATACTAATTTTTGGTTTATTTTATGAATATTAAACCCCAATTAAAGAAAAATCATAATTAAGTTACTGATTCAAAGCTCTACAAAATAATGATACAATGTTACACATACCCCCCTTCATAATACCAGAAAATGGTGTGTCAATAATTTGTATCTCGAAGACAAGTACATGTCGCTGGTACTAAACTAATTGTTTTTCTTTATTGGAAAATAGACAAATCACCCAAGGTTTATGGGGGAGAATTTGGAGAAGAACAAACATTTGTTTTTTCAGCTTGAGAGCCTAGCCAAGAAACACAAATGCACAACTGCTCAACTAGCTCTGGCATGGGTTCTTCACCAAGGGGATGATGTGGTTCCCATCCCAGGTTTGCTTGATTTATTTTCTATCACCTTCCTTCCGAAATGATTATTTTTCTATCACATCCCAGGTTTGTTATTATTAACTTTTTCATGTAAGGTTAATTGAAATGGTATATAAATTAATGAAAGAAAATTAATCATTAATAACCAGCACATTGCTATATGTAACAATAGCAAAACAATACATAAAAGTGGGTTACCAATCATAACAATAGCAAAACAATGACAAAAATAATAATACTGACAATTGAAATGTAATTTTGTTTTTGTGGGTTATATTAGGAACCACCAAAATTAAGAACTTGGAGAGCAAAATAAGTGCACACTCGCAGATGAAGACATCAAAGAGTTAATTGATATGATAAATGCAGATGATGTGGCAAGTAGTAGATCAGTAAGTGGAAATGAGCATGCAAACTGGAAATATGCAAATACACCACCTCTCAATCTCTGAGAAAAATATTATAGATATATGATATGGCTGAAGTGATAAAAATGAAATTTTTGACAATTTATTATTTTTGTTTACTTTCCTTTTTAATAAATGGGCAGGCGAGCGGCTATGAATGATTTATTATATTGCAGTTACTTTAGTTTAATTTTGTTTTGTTGGTAATATCACCTCCAGTTACTTTTAATTTATCATAAGGTTGACAGTAATGGAGATTAATGGGTCTCTTTTGGACCTATATATTTTACTGGATAATTCTTTTTTTTTAATATGATTAATGGGTCACTTCTTTTATTTTTTTTGGGTACTTTTTTACTTTCAAGCAAAATGCTGACGTTCATAATTTTTATGCATGCTGACAATTATCAACGTTCCAAATATCCATAAAATTCCAAAAGGGAAGGCAAAAAAATATATGTAGCGACTTTTAACCGCACATATAAAATGACCCGCCACAACTTAAATAATCACATAAACCTTAAAAAGAAGAAGCAGCAAATGATCTCTCCAAAGTAGCTGTTATCAAGGTCTTTATCAAGGATAAGTGGAATATCACTATAAAAGATAACTCCAATAAATAAAGTCACAAAATGGGCCCTATCATTTTTCAATGTTCAGTGAATTTGATTGATGTGGTTTAGAGTCCACACATGCGTTAAAAAATATCAAGATGTGATACAAAATTGCTTAAATATTAATTTTTTTATTGTTCTCGTGCTTGAATATCAAGATGGGATCCAATTACACTCTTTTTTTGACACATCTTGATATTGTTTTTTTTATAGACCAATTTTGCGATTTCAAAATCCAAACAGTCGATCCGAACCGTTCAACATGATCACCATATTAAAATGTGCTTGGAGATCAAATTTTACATTTTTTTGAATTTTTTTACTATTTATTAAGATGGTTACAAAATCGCTGTTTTTCAATGGTCTGAAAACAACGATTTAGTAACCATCTTAATAAATAGTAAAAAAATTCATTAAAATGTAAAATTTGATCAACAAGCACATTTTAATATATCCATCATGTTGAACGGTTTGGATCAACTATTTGGACTTTGAAAATAATAGATGTCAAAATGTGTAAAAAAAAAAAATGTAATCCGATCCCCCTCTAATAATAATAACTGCTCTGTGGGGGTCATAAGTTCTTTCCGAGTTATTATTTTTTTTTTATGGTTAGTGGAAGATCCACTAAAAAATATATTGATGATTCCGAATTTAAATTTAAAATATAAAAGCATCACAAGCTGATCAGAGGATTCCTAATTTGCTTGTGTGGCTGTTGTATCGAAAGGGACTGGTATTTTACGGTCCTTGGGTTTGGCACCAGGCCCTTTCGTCTTACAGGCTACAATAACTTCAGTAAATTGCAAAGAAAACTGCAAAGAAGCCATAGACTTGAAAATTTGGTTCTTTGAAAGAATACAGTGATCTCTACAATTGATCCGGCGACGCAATTAAAATTGTCATTAAATATCTCCGATCACAATATTTAATACAACTTACTTTAGTTGTGTGCTATGCTCACTAAGTTCTCTTTGATCCGATAATGATACAATACTACGAGCAAAGCTATATAGTGTGTATTATGCTCATTAAGAAAACTTGGTGAGCATAACTCTAAAATCTATTTGATTGGTTCCAAACGATGAATACAAACTGTTGAATTTGGTCAATTTCATAAATGGTACGTATACATGCAAAATTTTAAAATATTTGAAATCATTTAGTATAAAGTCAAGCGGTCAAAAAATAATGAAAAAGAAATGCATTAAAATAATTTGTACATAACTTCATTTTTTTTAACACCTTTTAAAATTATACTAAATAAATTCAAAATTTTACATGTACATGCATCACTCGTAAAGTAGATAGGTTTCAACAGATTGGATTCATCGCGCGTTTGAAGTCAATCCGAAATGATAGATTTAGGAGTTATGCTCACCACGCCCTCTTGGTGAGCATATCACACGCTAGCTTTCTACATATTAAAATCACAGTTTTTCAGAAGATTTTTTACCATCCAAAAACACTGATTTGTACCTATTTAAAATGATAGTTCCTAAGCCTTAGTACTACCAATTGGTTTTGTGATTTGTACCTATATGGCTAAGATCAAAATGGTAGTTCCTGAGGTGCTACCAATTGGTTTTGCGATTTTCAAAGTCCAAGCAATCGATCTAAACCGTTAGATGTGATATCTATATTAAAATGTGCTTGGAGACCAAATTTTACATTTTTTAAATTTTGTTCACTATTCATTAAGATGATTTGAAAATCATTGATTTTAATAAACAGTAAAAAAATTCTAAATCATTGAAAACAACGATTTTTAAACCATCTTAATAGTAAAAATATTCCAAAAATTTATTCTCCAAGCACATTTTAATATAGATATCATGTTGAACGTTTGAATCAACTGATTGGACTTGAAAATCACAAAACCGAATTATTATGACCATGCATAGCCACTCACTAAAGATACGGCTATATTAAGAGCAAACACAAATCTCCATTCCATTATTAAGCACGTTGGGTGTTCGATCCGCCAACGGCTACGATTGAAATATTAATTTTTGGATTTAATCTCAGCTCTCCAATCACATAATCTATCTTCTTTTGATTAAATACATATGTTTTATGTTTTAGAAGTTTAAATTTAGCTACAAACATACTCGCTACACATACCACCACACTATGCGTTACAATTAAAATTAAACAAATTCTAAATTTAGCGATATAATTCTCCGTTTTCTTATATATATTTTTCCTTATTTCTCCCTCTCCAATTGAAATTTTCTATACGGCGGATCACAATGCAAATTAATTTTTTGTTCACTTTCTTATTTATCTACTTCCTTATTTCTATACATATTACTATGAAAAATGTAGAATATATTTCTAATTTTGTTTTTTTTTTATGAAAATTTGTCATTTTGTATGAGAATTTATTTTGTTATCTTATCATATATTCTGTTGCAACGTACGGGCACGGTACTAGTTTAAATATATATGAATTAAACAGAAATACAACGAAATTCATTAAAGCTTATAAAACCAAATGGATGAACCAATAAGGTTCTGATTGAAAAGTAAAGATAACACGGCATGGACTAATAATTAAGTGTGCATATATATATAGGCACTTGAGAGAAAAAAAAGAAGTTGGCATTGTTGTTACCTAAAGAAATGTCGGCCCCACTTGGGACGTTCCATTGATTGCCACTTTGCCAGTACCACCAGGCTTATCCCCGTCTGCTTTAAGAGCTGGTGCTGGAGCTAGCGTGGGTCGAATGCTACCCAGAGAGTACACTTAATGACGAGCGTATCATCTTTCAGATAGTTCGAGGCTTCGAGGTCCGACCTCTTAATGATGTAGGTGCCATAGTCCCAACAGGCCCTGCCATTCCATGTCGAGAAAGTGGTCAGATCCGAGGAAGCACTAACAAGGGCCGTGGTCGACCATTTGGAGGTTGTCCAGTCCCGCAAACAGAAGGAAACTATATGCCCGGACTTTTTTCATTGGGTTCAGCACCTTGACAAAAACTTTTATGTAGTCGGAGAACGATTTGTGTAGAAGTCAAGTCAAGTAACCATTTTTGACAGTAAATACGTGTAACGCTCAACTTGCGCATTTTGATATCTTGGGGCACGACATGCGTACAAGATCACCTGACAAATATCATGTCAAAAAACAACTGTATATGTATATTTGATGTGCCAGACCAATAATTACCAGAATAAATTTATTCATATGCACTAATACACACAAGTTTAAAATTATTGGACAGGAAGCAAGAAGGCCAAGAAAACAGTTCAAGAGGAAACTAATCAGTGGATTCCGGATGAAGAGGTAATGGATGCAATTCCATTGAAGGTGATCTGGCCTGCAGAAGAGGAAAGCTTGTCATTTCATCAAGAAGACTCAGACTAATGATTTCAAACAGTGTTTTGTTTTGGTACAGTATAGTGTTAAGGATGAATGAACTTCAGTTCAGGTGTTAGTAGTTGATTAGTAGAGACTAGAAGTGTGATGTGATTACATATAAAATTTATATGGGTACTTTTGTTCTAGTTAAACTTTAATAGTTTATTGGGATTATTCTTTTTTTTAACTAAACTAAGTGGTTTCGTTAGTTTTAATGAAACAACTGTCTTTTTAACCAAAAAAAATACACACAAGTTTAAAATGGCAAGGAAAGTGAGTAAGCGACATGGTCCTCGGTTGGGATGCCTTACTGCATTGCTTAATCTTCAAAATAGAGTGAGTTACTGAAAGGTTGGACCCACTTTGGCAGCAGCATCCCTACAAATGATAGACGGTTGATGAGAATTAGAACTGTCCAAGGTATAAAAACTAAAGAAAAGTTGGAACCTTTAACATTATGGGTTCGGAATGGACGAATCATGCGGTGCTGTCTTTGATTTATTACATAATTTTCAGTTTAGGTAAAAGTGAGGGTAAAAGGCTCGCAGAATATAAGCGAATGAAAGGGGATACGATGGCTTCACTCTTTCCCACCCAGGAGCATAGGAAGGCGACACTAGAAGCCATTGCCAATCTCAACCGGGCACATCCGCCTCCCACCTACTCACAGATAACAGTACGACAACTCAACCCGCCACAGCGACCTAACACCCGAACACACAACGAATCGGAGAAAGGAGTAACTGTTCTTCACCAACCCAGGTCTTACACACCTCATCTACGCATTAATGGAGGTCCAAAGTCAGAAGCTTTTAAGAAGGAGCAACACACAGCCCATCAGATTACAGCAAGCACCAGCGGAACTCTCATCAACTTACCTGGCAACAATACCTCTCCTCCAAACAGCGCTGACACTACTGCTTTACCTCCTAACAAGGACGAAGAATGGACGAAAGTACAGCGAAAACAGAGAAAACAGAATGACTTCTCAAGTAAGTTCACCCACCCAAATCTCTTACAGAAAATGAAAGTTTTGAGAGAACAGGGCAAATGCTTTAAATGCGCAGAGAGAGGTCATTTACAAGCAAATTGTAGAAATTTAATAAAGTGCTTTAAATGCAATGGAGTGGGTCACAAATCTTCGTGGTGCAAAACAACAGTTATAAAATCCAACACAGTGCCTCGCACAGTTGCAAAACCACATCACAATAGAGAACAACCCAACAAAGAAAAAGAGAAAGCTATGGAGAACTAGCAAACCATGCCAATGCTCTCCCCAGACTCACTACCTATGGTACGCCATGAGATTCGCCGGGTCTATGTTCCAAACAGAGATGGTCTCCACCCATCCAATGAGTTGCTTGACAGGGCAGCCGTAGTACATATGGGTCCTCATTGCAACGAACGCACCCTTGCACACCGCCTTGCAAACACCCTTGCTGCGCAACTCCACAGCCACCCAAGAGACTTCATGATAGGCAAGCTCGACCGATCCACTGGACACTTTCTAGTGGCATTTCCAACGGTAGAACTGAGGAACCATGCTGTAAATGTGGGAGTTTTCGCCATAGACAACAACTCTCGTGTTCAACTTGCTGCATGGAAACCTAGTCTGGGCATGGTATATGACCCACCGGCTTACAAAGCCCGACTCAAACTAGTTGGAGCACCGATGAACATTTGGAATGTAGATGACTTAGACCATCTTCTAGGCGGTCTTGGCCATGTCATCAAACTAGCACCGGTTTTTGACAATTAGAATTTTGAAACATTGAGAGTTCTCATCACGTGTCACAATCCGACAAGCATCCCCCCATCTCTCCTCATGTCCACAAACCCCTACTCCAAGACAGTGATGGTAGAACTAGAGGGCTGGTCACACTCACCAGCAGGCCGGCCACCATCTCCAGGAGGGGGCGATGCAAGGCTGCACCACCGTAATAACAGACGCGCCCCACCGAGCCCTCAAAGGAGGTCCCCGGACTCGAATGATTACTCGAGATCACTGACAGACACTTACCACAATCCCGCCGATTCTGCCTACTCTAGAAGGACAAGGCCGGTATCACCACAACCGGTACAAACAAAGCCGGTACAAGGTCAAATGGTAACTATCTTGAGACACAACTCAGAAATGGAGATCAACACAAGTAAGGACAAGACAGATGCAGAAAGTCTCGTACCTAGGGAAGGAAAGAGTTTCATGCGAGACACAAAAATAGTGCCAACGGTCATATTCAAAAAAGCCTGGGGCAGTGTGTCCATCCACGCGCAGTATAGTTAAGGTACAACTACTCACGTGAGGAAAATTATGCTGGAAGCTCCCATGCCAAATCTTTTCTCCACAGCATGGTTTCATTTTCAAGCCCAAATAAGCATTCCTACTGTTGGGCCAACTAGCACGGACCTTATTCAAAAAAAGGCCACAACTCTCACCCTCACACCACTCGAATCAGAAGGCCCAAATGAGGAGGATTTCTTCACACATTCAGTCCAGACCAGCCTAGTCTCACCAGCCACTGACCCCTTTGCCTTTCTCTTTGACGATGGACCTCCACCTGGGTTCCGCAATGAGCTAACCTTCAAAGAAGAGGTAAGGAGAAGCCGCAGAATCAAAGAGAATGACACTGGTCCATACATCTCGCAAGAGGAGAAAGCATGCAAACTCAAGGGAGAAGATTTTGTATCCTTCTCGCCCAAAAGGATCAAGAGGAAGAACACAACCGCATCACCAAAATTCAAGCTAGACTACATGCGCACTTACGACCCACTTTCAAGCGCCCAAGCAGAAATAGTGGCCAATGCGGCAGGAGTTGAATTTGAAGAAGTTTTACATTTCAAGGTGGGTAGGATGGAGGAAGAAGAGGAGGCGGCTAAACAGCTGTCTTCTGCCATGGCCTGAGGAGGCCTTCTTTAATTTCTGCATCAAGGCCAGTAGTGGTTTTAATTCGGTTTTAATGTTTAGCTTACTTTTGCACTTTAATTTGGGAAAGAGGAATAGTGTACAATGGTTAGCAGTAGGGTGGAGTAAAGAACAGCAAGCTGCAGTGGCCTTGAGAAATTGTATCAGTTTTATTTTGAAATGGAAGAAGTTGGAGTTTCTTTGTTTCCCATGAATCACAACACCAAATTAAAATTTATTTCTTGGAATGTCCAAGGATTGAATGAACTAAATAAGAGATTAGCGGTTCGACAAACTCTACTGATTGAGAGGCCGAATTTGGTTTGTATTCAAGAGACCAAATTAGAGAGTTTAGATAACAGAAAATTATTAGAAATTTGCAGTTTTCGCTTATCACAACATCAAGTGTTACCGGCTAATGGTACCAGAGGCGGAATTTTGGTGGCATGGTCACCTTCAAAATTCACACTAGTGTCGGCAACAATCAAGACATACAGTGTTAATGTCCTTTTAGCACACAATGTAGATGGAAATTTTTTTTGGTTTTCGGGCATCTACGGACCCTCCACATCACAGGGTAGATCGACATTTAAAGAGGAACTCATTTCACTCAAGCCAATCGATGACACACCTTGGCTACTAGGAGGTGACTTAAATTTCACCTTGGCACCACAAGACAGAAACAGCAACACCACCGCAGAATGGAGAACCACAATGGGTTTCGCTTCCTTAATCTCTACCTTAGGTCTAATTAATACTCCGCTACATGGACACCGTTTCACATGGTCGAATGAGAGAGATCAACCACATATGGCACGCCTCGACAGATTTTTAGTCTTAAATGAATGGAATCAATCCTATCCGAACTCAACTCAGACAGTGTTACCGAATACATCCTCCGACCATTGTCCGATTGTCTACACAGCAAACACAAGGTACAGGAAATCTCAGTTTTTCCGTTTTGAGAACTGTTGGCTCCGCTTCAAACCATACCAGGACATGATAACGAATATTTGGCAAGCACTACCAATAGCCCAAACACCAACACAGCTTCATGGAAAATTGAAGACTCTACAACAGAAAACCAAAGAATGGGCTCAAAATAGAATAACCTTAATTAAGGAACAACTTCAAACATGTCGAGATTACTTAGGATGGCTTGATCAAGTGAGGGAAAGAAGATAGACAACACAGTTAGAAAAATTCATGGCGGCAAAAATAAAAAAAAAGGCACACTGATTTATCGGTACTTGAAGAGAATATTTGGAGGCAAAGGGCAATAACTAAATGGGAAATACAAGGAGACAGGGGGACCAGATTTTTTCACAGTATGGCATCCGCAGCAAAAAAGGTCAACACGGTCATGCAAATTGAGCATCAAGGTACAGTTTGTACGGATCAGAGATCCAAAGCGCAAATTTTTTTCCAATTTTACTCACAATTATGGGACAAACGTCAACACCGATACCAAACCTCCATTGGGATAATTTGTATCCCTCAACTGACAATGCAAAGAGTTACAAATACTATCTATAGCGGGTCGAATAGTGTTGATAAACTCAGTTTTGTCGTCACTACCGACCTACTTTATGTCATGTCTAAGATTGCCGGTTTGGGTTATCAAAGATATTGATAAGATAAGAAGGACATTCTTATGGCATGGAACAACACCACAACCGCACTTCAAAATCAATTTGGCAAATTGGAACCTATCTTGCACACCGAAGGCTTTTGGAGGCTTAGGCATAATGGACTTATCGGTCTTCAATCAGGCTCTCCTCATCAAGTGGTATTGGCAATGGAGAAAACCGCAAATGACGCTATGCAAATCAATTTTCCAGCAACATACGACCACCAACGGCCTACCAGATTCTCCTATCTTCACTTCTGCAATCTCCAAGTCCCTTCACTACTGTCAATTTTTTTCTCACACAAGATTGGTGATGGAAAAAGAATTCAGCTTTGGAATGACAATTGGGGAGGACAAATTCTCAGCACCTTATTCCCGGACCTATACACGCATGCTCTAGACACGCAAATCACCCTTAATGAAGTCTCTCAGGTTCACAATTTGAGATCCTTATTCAGGCCAATCTCTTCTGATACTGCAAATCAGGAACTGGTCAGCTACAACTTACACTAACGGGTCTGGTTCTAAACCCGTTAACGAATGATGATATCAGTTGGAAATGGAATGACACGGGTATCTACAAAGTTCAAGCAAGGTACAGAGCAATGAAGGACAAACCGAGAATACTTAATGGAGCACAAAAGATCTGGAAATTACAAGCACCCCCTAGGATGAAGGTTTTCGGTTGGTTAGCATTGAACAACAGACTTCTTACCATAGATAATCTCAACAAAAGGGGATGGCCGCTGGTCAACAGATGTGTACTTTGCAAGGTACAGGGGGAAACAATCACGCATATGCTTGATGAATGTACCTTCTCAAAATCGGTATACTCAGCCGTGGCCAGCATCGTACCAGCCAAGGTACCGACCCTGACAAACAACACACCAACACAAACACTGATTACTGCGAGTATACCAAAAATCCAAAGAGAGACCATGCTCATTACGCAGTTCATGATTTGGAGGGAGCGTTGCGCACGTACTTTCACAGAAGTCAGCAAGGATGCACAAGACATCAAGGAAGAAGTATTGTGGCAATTACAGTTTCAAAGAACAGCCACAACACTCGTGGGAGGAGCAACATAGAGGAATAAAGATCATGGTCCCAACAGCTTCATTGATTTAATTGTCTTGTTTATTTCATTTACTTCTCTAATTTTCTTTACTTCTACTTGCTCAACTATTTTGAGCTCCATTGCCTTTGTTTACGTAGTTACACAACCAATGTAACAGAATCTTTTCCTTCAATTAAATACGGGCTAGACCCATATTTTTCATCAAAAAAATTTCCTTACTGGTATTTACTTGAACCAATATAAACTTCATCGAGATTTCTCAGAAATCACCTTGGAATTATTATACCAAAGTTGTACCATATCTCTGATCTGTAAATTAGCAGTCAATTGATCGATCAGTTTTTATTCATTAATCAAACTGATGAATAAAATGGCAGTCAATTGAGCTCCGCATCCAATTTTATGATATATTTATTGAATATTTTACAACAAGTTCACAAGGAGACAACCACCAAGAGTATATGGGAGAAGTTGGAGTCTCTGCTCATGACAAAGACACCCGCAACGCGGCTGTATGCAAAGGCCCGCCTCTTCTCTCACATGATGGAAGGTAAAGCCTTGAAGATTTATTTAGAGAAATTTCGTGAGATAGTAAATGACCTAGAAAACCTCGGTGTGAAAACGGATGATGAGGATTTAGCCATATTGTTGTTGTACCATCTACCCGCATCCTATACTCATTTTAGGGATACCCTTTTGTATGGTAAACAGACCATAACTTTAGATGAGGTCATGACCAGCCTCCTATCAAAGGATAGGATGGACTCATCTAAAATTGAGAATAGTGGAGAAGGATTGTATACAAGGGGTAGATCCAATGAGAGGGACAATTCCGGAAAAACACGGTATAGGTCGAAATCTCAACATAAAAATCTTATTTGCAACTATTGTAAGAAGAAAGATCACATTAAGAAGAATTGTTTTAAGTTGCAAAATAAGAATAAGGCCAATGCAGAGGAAGGGAATTCATCAAATCATGATAGTGCAGATTATGTTTCTGATGACCTTCCATATAACACCAAATAGAAGTTGGTTTAAAGAATATACCGTTGTAGAAAATGGGGTAGTATATATGGGAAATGAAGCATCTTGTGCAATTAAAGGAATAGGTTCAGTTCAAATTCGCACCAAAGAAGGCCTAGTTCGCACCCTAAATGATGTGAGATACGTCCCTGAAATGAAAAGGAATCTAATTTCCTTAAGTGCTTTAGAAGATAAAGGCTTGCATTTTTCAGCAAGGGATGGTATTTTGAAAATTTCAAGAGGTCAATTAGTGGTGATGAAAGGCATAAGGAAAGGCAACCTCTACATACTGGAGGGTGAAACAATGAAGAGTAGTGCTTATGCTGTAGAGACCAAAGATGACACAAAATTATGGCATTTGCGCCTAGGCCACATGGGTGATCGTGGTTTAAATGAATTATGTAAGCGTGGTCTACTTGGCAAATGCAATACTTTCAAAGTTGGTTTATGTGAGCATTGTCTGTTTGGAAAACAAAAGAGGGTATCATTCAACCGAACTGCTAAACACGTGACAAAAGGCATTTTGGACTACGTACACGCCGATGTTTGGGGGCCTTCGCGTCAAGCATCGCTTAATGGGGCCCGGTACTTTGTCACCTTCATTGATGATTTTTCAAGGAAGGTATGGGTTTATTTTATGAAAAATAAATCAGATGCTTTTAGTAATTTTAAAGTCTGGAAGGCTATGATAGAAAAACAAACGGGTCGTGTAGTAAAGAAATTAAGAACCGATAATGGGATGGAATTTTGTTCAGGAGAATTTAATTGGTTTTGTCAAGAGAATGGAATTGTTAGACATATGACAGTTCCATATACCCCTCAACAAAACAAAGTTGCGAAAAGATTGAACCGTACACTTCTTGAGAAAGCAAGGTGTATGCTTTCTAATTGCGGTTTGGGAAAGAGATTTTGGGCAGAAGCGGTAAATACGGCGTCCCATATTGTGGTCAGGTAAACCAGCAGATTATGGCGACTTGAAGATTTTTGGATGTCATGCATATGCACACGTAAGAGAGGGTAAACTTGATCCACGTTCTGTGAAGTGCATCTTTCTTGGGTTCTCACCTGGTGTAAAAGGTTACAGACTCTGGAACCCTCAAACATCCAAAATACTTGTATCTAGAGATGTAGTTTTTGATGAAAATTCTGTTTTGAAAAATAAGCAAGATATTACAGAATCAAGCAATTCTCTGTCCTTTGATGGTGATCAAATGGAGAAAACACAACATACCCACCTCTCTGATGCATCACCTAGTGCCACCATTCAATTTAGCATGATACCCCTTGGTAAGGTGACGCAGCATGCAACCTCTACTGGCACCACTAACCAGCAGCAGCCCATCGCGCCAGAAAACCACGTCAGACCTAGGGATGGCAATGGGCCGAGCCCACAGGCATTTTGCTAAGCCCATGCCTGACCTGCCTGTTAAGAATTAATGGCCCACCTGCCTGGCCCAATCTGCCGGGCCTCAAAATCCATACCCGGCCTGCCCATGGGCTTTTCTCCCATGCCCATGCCTGCCTGATCAGGCCCGGCCTTATCAGACCAAATTTAGACCCCATACCATTAATTACATTTCTAAAACCCAAAATTCAGACCAAATTAAACAAAACAGAAATTAAACAAAAAAATTAAATAAATTAACCAAGCAGAAATTAAACCAAAAAATTAACCAACAGTTTAACTAAACAGAAATTAACCAAATAGAAATTCAGACAACACTTGAGTACGATATTAAACCAAAAAAATAACAGAAATTAAACAAAAAAATCATTATTATTGCAAAATCTACAAACATTGAAAAGCTAGCATTGAACCAGCGTCCGGCTGGGCAGGAACAACCGGCAGGCCATATATTACCAGCATCAGGCATCCGGCTGGGCCAGGAACAACCGGCAGTGTATTGAAGTAGAAGGCGTCCGGCTGAGCCCGCGACCTCTTCAGCGCCCGCTGAAACTCTCATGCGCCCAGAGCACCGATGCTGGACACGACCCGAAGCTACCGTTGTTCAGCCGCGCGACTCCCGCCTCGTGGTGCGCTAACTACGACGCCAGGCACACCTCATGCCGAGGCCGTTTGGCCAGCGGGAGTTGGTGGCCGTTCAGATCCGGCACGTAGTGTCCTCTTCAGAGGTAGCGAAAGCGAGGGTGGTCTGGCGGAAGCGGAGAGAGAGAGAAAAAGTAGAAATTGACGGGGCCTGCGAATTGATAAAACCCTAGCTGCGTAGATGTAGAGAGAAAAAGAATGGCGAACTAATAAAACCATTAAAGAAAGACAAACTGACAATCCTTTATTAAAGAAAGGCTACATCTACATCTCTCTGCACCTCTTCAGTAATAAAACCTAGCGGGCTGCGAACTGAAAATCCAATTCAATATCATTTTCCAAAAGAAAGGCCCAACAGGCTGCCTGTGGGCTTTAGTATAAGCCCAAGCCTGACCTGGCCTGTCTCTAGGCCCGGCCTTACCTGGCCTGTTACAGTACCGGACCGAACGGGTAAAGGGCCGGGCCGGGTGGGTACGAGCGGGCCACCGGGCCGATGGGCTTTTCTGCCATCCCTAGTCAGACCTGGACCTGGTTCAGGTGGAGTGCAAGAAAGAAGCCAGAAACAGTCCGCTGTCGCTCCAAAAGGTGTTCAAACACAAACAATTGTTGCTGCTCGTTCAAGAAGAGAAATCAAGGCTCCAAAGAGGCTGATTGAAGAAACAAATTTTGTTGGCTTTGTATGTGCAGTGGAAACCGAATTGGAGTCTGACGAACCCACATCATACTGTGAAACATTGAGCAGCCCAGATTCTGGCAAATGGGTGGAGGCGATGCAGGAGGAGATGCAGTCACTTCAACAAAATTCGACGTGGCGTTTGACAAAATTATCCCCCGGCAAAAGGGCAATTAAATGCAAGTGAATTTTCAAGAAAAAATAAGGAATACCGGGGGTTGAAGACATGCATTACAAGGCTCAATTGGTTGCAAAAGGGTACAATCAAATTCCAAGTGTTGATTTTAATGATATCTTCTCCCCAGTAGTCAAGCATACTTCAATTAGATTGTTCCTCGAGTTGGTTGATCAAGATGATTTGGAGTTGGAACAACTAGACGTTAAAATAGCTTTTCTATATGGGGAGTTAGACGAGGAGATTTATATGGAGCAACCGGAAGGTAACCATGTTAAAGGAAAAGATCATTTAGTATGCAAATTGCAAAAGTCTCTTTATGGCCTTAAGCAATCACCATGTCAATGGTATAAGAAATTTGATCATTTTGTTTTGCAAATTGGTTTCAAGAGGAGTAATTATGATGCTTGTGTTTACTGTAAGAGAAGTCATACCTCTTTTGCATATTTGTTACTGTATGTTGATGACATGCTCTTAGCCGCCAAAAGTTTGGAGGAGATCAAGGAAATTAAGTTGCAGTTGGAGTCTGAATTCCATATGAAGGATCTTGGGGCAGCAAGAAAGATTTTAGGCATGAAAATTTCAAGAGATAGAAGGAATTCAAAATTGTACCTATCTCAAGAGAACTATGTTCTTAAAATTTTGGAGAGGTTTGGGATGGATAAAGCAAAAGCAGTAAACACACCCATGACAGCACACTTCAAACTGTCAAAACAACAAGCACCTGTTTCTCAACAGAAGGTAGAAGAAATGGCAAAAATACCATATGCAAGCGCCGTGGGATCATTGATGTATGCAATGGTGTGCACCCGTCCAGATCTAGCACATGCCGTGAGTGTTGTGAGTCGTTTTATGGCAAATCCGGCGAAGGAACACTGGCAAGCAGTGAAATGGATATTCTGATATCTCAAGGGCACACATTCAAGCCACCTCGAATTTTCAAGAGATACTACAAACCTGATAGGCCAAGTAGATGTAGATTATGCAGGATGTTTGGATACTCAACGATCAACATCAGCATATGTGTTTACTTTTGGAGGATGTGCAGTAAGTTGGAGATCAAGGCTTCAAGAGTGTGTAGCATTATCTACCACTGAAGCATAATACATGGCCCTCTCGGATGCAATTAAGGAGGCGATTTGGCTTCGAAATATACATGGTGAATACCTCACTAAAGATAACTCAAGGCATTCAGAAGTTAAGGATTATGTGCGATAGCCAAAGCGCAATATACCTCACTAAAGATAGTATGTTTCATGAGCGTACTAAGCACATAGATGTGAGATATCACAAGCTGCGCGAAGTTTTGGCAGAAGGTGACATAACTGTGGAGAAAGTCAGTACATCTGACAATGCAGCAGACATGTTGACAAAAGTCCTTACTTTAACTAAATTCAAACATTGTTTGGATTTGGTTAACTTGGTGTAGCAAGGAGAAAGGTCAACAAAATTAAGGGCAAGGGAAACATGGAGTCAGGATTCATGAATGAAGTTGAGGTGGAGATTTGTGATGCGACTCCATCATGATCAATCACACGGCCAGGAGATACTGAATTTGATCGAATGCAATTTGGTCATCAGTTGGGAAAGAACTATCGTCCTTCCTAAACGGATTTTGAGTCCATACCATACCTTGTAAATGGAACATCATACCTTTTCAGGCCCGGTTGGGTGACCTCACCCAATGGACGTTAACGGGCTTTTGTTTCATTTTTGTATATCGAAACATCACAGCTACTTGGGCCCGAAAAGTAGCTTCTAGAAAAAAGTGTACTGGAACAAAAGTTTCAAATTTCTCCTCGGGGAGGTCGCCAAAAAACGCCAGCCGCTGTGCTCTCCTCTTTTGTAAAATCCCAGTAATACCTGCCCTGAACTGAGAATCCCAAAGAAGATTGCAGTTACACAGATTGGCATTCCAGCCGGTCTGGAAAAATCTGTGGAAGTTACAAAATTCGCGCGCGCCTCTTCTGGTAGATGGTGAGAAACGCCAACTGCTGTGCTATTCGCTGAGTATTAATCCCTGTAACCCCTTATGTGAAGTGAGATTACAAAGAATACAACCATGGAGTGACACAACACGGATAGGTATATATCAAGCGATCTAAAAAACCTAAATGCTATAACTCAGTGCGATCCTTATCGGGAAGTAACTGAAGCGTACTATCTTCTATTTAAGCGCGCTCTCTTTCCCAGTTTTCTTCACACCAAAGCACACAATTGAGTGTGCGAAGAGAGGAATTTCCGCCATTTTACTCGTCTACGCAGGGATGGCGAGTAATACTTAGGTATGTGTTTTTTTATTTGGAAAATTTGAGATTTTTTTCTTAGATTGATGTGATATTCCCCTGCTCATCACTTAAATGGAATATTAGCATGCAGTCGATTGTGTCAAGGAGGAATCAGGAGCTACTGTCATTGAGCTGAATGTTGGTATCAGAGAAACTCAGGAGCTACTGTCATGAAACTAAAGGTTGGTATCAGAGTAACTCCTAATCAGGTGAAATTATGAACCTTTTTTTGTCATGATGATGGGATTATAATGGAAGTACACAATTTGTAATGCCCCTTTCTATGCTGCTGATTAATAATCTAATAGGAAGATTTATCACTCTTTTTCTGAAAGACCATTTCCCGAGAAAAGTTCCATTAAAATATATCGTACTATGTCTTTTCCTACAGTAGGACTCAAATAAAATTTCACATACACATAACTTTTTTAGAAAATTGTTAAATATGCTTAAACTATGTACTTTTTCTCTTCAATAATTTATTTTGTGAAATGTCCAGGTTGTATTTTGCAGTACATCTCAAATTGGGTATCGCAAACATTTTATGCGTACGTATAGGTAAAATTTATAAATTTCAAGCTCAATAATGCATTCAAGATTGTCTTCATAAATTTGTTTCCATTCAAATTTTTCAATTGAAATATGTGATTCAAAGGCTGCAATTAAAGGATCCAAGTACTTCCGTAAAGAATAGATAACAGCAAATTTTCTGCATACTTTTGTTCATTTATTCCTCCATTTAAAAAAAAATACAACACCTTTTACTATATACCATCAATTTTTTGGATGCAATCTCACAGCTATTAGAATAAGAAGAACAATAAATAAAAGCATCAATGGGCAATTTCGAAGTTGGGGATTGCACAATTCATAGATGGCTATAATGAGGGTATGTGAGCCACCAGAAAATTGTCTCACCATTCAGATTCTTGTAACTAAAATGTACGGTCTGGTTAATTTTTGTTTTGTTTGTGCTGTGGGACCTCCATATTATATGAACTATTTGTTGTCACAAACAATGGGTTCAAGAAAAGTATATATGGTGTTCCCGTTGCTCAAATCATTCAAAAAATGTATTAGTCAGTGCATTTCTCTTACAAGACCCGGACTGGTGAGATAACTTCTGTTTGACTCACAGGCCCTTATTATAATTTAATCTAGAATATAGTAGTAGTCCTCGCTGGAGCTCATTATTGCTCTTATTTAAGGTTAATATAAGATTCAAGTAGTTGTGCAGTAGCATCCAAAGATATTAAAAATGATAAAATAAGTAATTGTCATCCTTATTGGGAAGTAACCGAAGCATAGCTCTCTTCTATTTAAGCATACTCTCTTCTATTTAATTAGGTGTCATCCTAAGAGAGTAATTTTCACCATTTTTCTCATCTACGTTGGGATGGCGGCCATCAGAGTATAAGATTCAAGTAGTTGTGCAGTAGCATCCTAAGATACTGAAAATGATTTTTAATTAAGTGTCATCCTTATTGGTAAGTAACCGAAGGATAGCTCTCTTCTATTTAATTAAGTGTCATCCTAAGAGAGGAAATTTCGCCATTTTTCTCATCTACGTTGGGATGGCGGCCATCATAGTAATACTTAGGTATGTATTGCTCTTTATTTGGAAATTCTGAGCTTTTTTTTCTTAGATTGATGTGATATTCCCATGCTCATCACTTAAATGAACTATTTGCATGCAGTTGAGTTTGTCAAAGCAGAATCAGGAGCTACTGTCATGGGGCTAAAAAGTAGCATCAGAGGAAGCTCTTAATGAGGTAATATTTTGATTTTTTTTTGTTACTTGCCTATTGCAAACAAAGCAGGTGAGATATTGTAGGAAATAGGTTCTTCTTTTTGTGTGGTGTTTTCAAATTCTTGCATTAGAGGTCCCCAATGGGATTATAATTTGAATGTACACAATTTGTAGTACAAGTCATGTTTAGTCAAATGTAGTCTTCCGTTAGAATATATTGTAGCATGTCCTTTCCTACCGTAGGACACAGATAAAGATTTCATATAGTTAACTCTTTAGAAAATTGTTAAAATGCTTAAACTGTGGACATTCTCTTCAATAATTTATTTTGTTAACTGTCCAGGTATTTTGCAATTCACCTCAAATTGGGTATCGCAACCATATTATGCGTAAAGGTAAAATTTAAAAATTTCGTGCTAAATAATACATTTAAGATCGTCTTCATAAATTTATTTCTATTCAAATTTTTCAATTGAAATATGTGTTTCAAAGGCTGCAACTAAAGGACCAAGTACTTGCATAAAGAATAGATAATAGTTAATTTCTGCATAATTTTGTTCATTTATTCCTCCTTCAATTAAGAAATACAACACCTTCCAATATATACCATTAATTTTTTGGATGCAATCTCACAATTACTAGAATAAGATGAACAATAAATAAGGGCATCAATGGGCTTATTTCGAAGTTAAGGATTGCACAATTCTTAGATGGCTATAATGAGGGCTTCTGTGAGCCACCAGAAATTTATCACACCATTCAGGTTCTTGCAACTGAAATGCACCGTCTAGTTAATTTTTGTTTGGTTTGTGCTGTGGGACCTCCATATTATATGAACTATTTGTTGTCAAAAACAAAGGGTTCAAGAGAAGTATGTATGGTGTTCTTGTTGCTCGAATCAGACAAAAAATATATTGGTCAGTGCATTTCTCTTACAAGATCCGGACTGGTGAGATAACTTCTGTTTGACTCGCAAATGCCCTTATTATAATTTCATCTATAGAATATAGTAGTACTCCTTCAACCTCGCTATAGCTCATTATTTCTCTTATTTAAGGTTGGCATGAGATTTTAGTAGTTGTGCGGTGGCATCCTAAGATATAGATAATGATTTTTAATTAAGCGTTGTCCTTATCGGGATGTAACCGAAGCGTGCTCTCTTCTATTTAAGCACGCTCTCAGGTTTCTTCACACCAAACCACACAATGGGAGTGCAAAGAGAAGAATGTTCACCATTTTTCTCATCTACGCTTAGGTATGTATTTTTTTTTTTTTTTTTGGAAATTCTCAGTTTTCTTTCTAATATTGATGTGATTTCCCCTGCTTATCACTTAAATGAAGTATTTGCATGCAGCCGAGTGTGTCAGTGCTGAATCAGGAGCTACTGTCATTGAGCTAAAGGTTTGAATCTGAGACACTCTCTTAATCAGGTGATATTTTGATTTGGAATTTTTGTTTGTTATTTATTATTGCGAACTAAGCAGAGGAGATAGTGTAGGAAATAGGCTCTTTTTTGGCATGGTGTTTCAAATTATTGCGTAATAAGAGGGTGTCCCTAATGGGATTATAATTTTAAAGGACACAATATTTAATGCCCCTTTGTGTTGCTCCTGATAGGAAGATTTTATTAGTCATACACTGAAAGACCATTTCCCGAGAAAAGTTGTTTATAAGTCATGTTAAGTCAAACACTCAAATGTAGTCATCCATTAAAATATATTGTACCATGTATTTTCCTACACAATGACTCGGACAGAGATTTTATATAGGAACTTTTTTGGAAAATTGCTATATATGCTTTAACTATGTACATTTTCTCTTCAATAACATATTTTGTGAACTGTCCAGGTTGTATTTTGCAAAGCAGGTCAAATCGGGTATCGCAAACATTTTATGCGTAGAGGTAAAATTTAAAAATTTCAGCCTCAATAATGCATTCAAGATCGTCTTCATAAATTTGTTTCCATTTATAGTTTTCCAATTGAAATATGTGTTTCAAAGGCTGCAATTCAAGGATGAAGTAATTGCTTAAAGAATAGATAACAATAAATTTTCTGCATACTTATGTTTATTTATTCCTCCTTCATTTTAAAAAATACAACACCTTCCAACATGTTCCATTAATTTTCTGGATGCAATCTCACAATTATTATAATAAGATGAACAATAAATGAGGGCATCAATGGGCTAAATTCGAAGTTGGGAATTGCACAATTCATAGATGGCTATAATAAGGGCTTCTGTGAGCCACCAGAAATTTGTCACACCATTCAGGTTCTTATAATTGGAATGTACTGTCTTGTTAGTTTTTGTTTGGTTTGTGTTGTGGGACCTCCATAATATATGAATTATTTGTTGTCACAAACAAAGGGTTCAAGAAAAGTATATATGGTGTTCTTGTTGCTCAAATCAAGCAAAAGCATATATTAGTCGGTGCATTTCTCTTATAAGACACGGACTGGTGAGATAACTTCTGTTTGACTCGCAGAGGCTCTTATTATAATTTCATCTAGAATATAGTAGTTTTCCTTCAACTTTGCTAGAGCTCATTATTGCTCTTATTTAAGGTTGAAGTTTTCCTTCAACTTCGCTGAGTAGTTGTGCAGCAGCATCCTAAGATATAGAAAATGATTTTTAATTAAGCAACATCCTTATCATCTTTATCAGGAAGTAACCGAAGCGTACTCTCTTCTATTTAAACACGCTCCCATTTTTCTTCGCACGAAATTATACAATGGGAGTGCGAAGAGAGGCATTTTCGCCATTTTTCTCATCTAAGCTGGGATGGTGGCCATCGGAGTAATACTTAGAGGTGTGTATTTTCTTATTTGGAAATTCTCAGCTTTTTTTCTTAGAATGATGTGATATTCCCCTGCTCATCACTTGAATGAAATATTTGCATGCAGTCAAGTGTGTCAAGGCATAATCTGGAGCTACTGTCATGGGGCAAGAGGTGGGCATCAGAGAAACTCTTAATCAGCTGATATTTTTTTTCGTTATTTAATTACTATTTCGAACTAAGCAGGTGAAATATAGTAGGAAAAAGGTTATTTTTTTGTTGCGTGGTGTTTTTAAATTCTTGCATAATAAGAGCTCCTGTAATGGGATTATAATTTGAATATACACAACTTGTAATGCCCTTTTGTGTTGCTCCTGATTAATAATCTTATCAGTCGTGTTTAGTCAACTGTAGTTGTCTATTAAAATATATCGGACCATGTCTTAACTATTATAGAAAATTGTTAAATGTGCTTAAACTATGTACATTTTCTCTAATTTATTATCAACAGAAAAACTTTATATTGAATATGATGACTTTGTTTTATTAATTTTCAAATGCATTGAATTTTTAATTTTCTTTATTTAGGAAGTTGGTAAACCTCATTGAAACAATTGCTGAAAGGACCTCTTGTAGATTACTTTTTCTTTGAAACAACAAATCACATAGATGTGGGGCCAATTCTGGTTGTGAATTTGTGATGATAATTTCTGTGGGTTTTTTTTTTTATGTTGTGATCTTGTTTTGGATGGTTTTATGGTTTGATTTGAGGTTCAATGTAATAGGGTAGAATTAGGGTAGCTTTACTTTTAGACAATTGTGATGTAATGCTGGTATTGACTGTTTGGGTATATGGTACCAGACGTTTGCTACCAGTGCCCATAAAACCTCTTTTAATTTAATTGAAATCGGTGGGTTAATTTATACCCACTATTATCAAAAAATAAAAATAGATGCGGGCCATTTGGGTGTGTGACATTCTGGTTAAATTTAATATTTGATGGTGTTGATCATGACAACGAGTCAACGACATTGCTCTTAGTAACTCAAGGTAACTTGGTTTCATTTTTATGTGTTATAGCTGAAGAATAAAATTTTACCAAAGAAGTATACCATCCAGAGATGGCTGACTGCATTTTTTTCTTTTCAGTTTCCATTGTGCTTTGGTTTGATGTGTTCAATTTACCTTTTGTCATATTTGTCTGTTCCATTTTCTGGATAGCCACAGGCACACAATTAACATGGTTAACAACGTTTGGTGAAGCTGGTTGAAATATATACATAAGAGCACTACTTCACATTAACTAATAGAAATATATAATTTTTGGAAAATCGGTTTAACTTTAGATTAAATATTATTGTTGGTTTAATTTTAGTGAATACATGCATGGTGCGAAATTTTAAATAAGAAGGCCTGAAAATTTACTAAAAGAACCTGAAATAAAAAGATAAAGGTAAAGTTTTCATCTGATTACAACTACCCATCACGTTCATTGTTAAGAAAACATCAATCTCATATAGAAATAGTTTTACATTCTAGGTCCCAAAAATTTCAAACAAATTTAGAAAATGAGCAAACCCATTCTTAGATAGATCCAGCTTTGGCTTCTTCTTCAGCTAGTTAAATCCTAAAAAAAAGAACAAATAAAAACTCACAAGTTATCATCACTTGTAGATTATATAATTAGCCTGAATGTATATCCAACAAGGGATTATATGACCAATGATAAGATTAGTCACTGCATATATATACCTAATTTAAGGTCCAACGCATGATTAAACGAAGTAGAGGTTCCCGCTATATCATTGAATGTTTGCACATGAGAGAGCTACAAAAAAAAGGACCCAAACAACAATATAAAATATTATCTCAAAAAGTATTAGTACTTTTTATAATTGCATGTAAAGCAGATCAGAGTTACATGTTAGGATTAAATGAAGCTAGCTATGACTATAGCATGATGCTCTTTTTCTAAAGTGCTTGCAGGGTGAATGGTTCAGGCCTGTCCTATCAAGAGACTTGAACAGAGGGAATAAAGCGAACTTGTGCCTAGATATTATACAGGGTATCAGTGTATGTGTATTAACAACCGTATATATATACAACCTATGAAATTAATGCAACAGCATCTATGAGATGAAAACAAGTTATGACATGTGAAGAAATGACAGGGTGCACGTCTGCTATACTACATACAATCAACAACTGACGGCCTGGATTTGAACCCTAGAAATCAAATGGTGTGGGGTCTGATGGGATTCAAATCTGCTGCTATCCTCGTGTATGAACAGTAACATTGTTATTCCTGTTTTTTCAAATCCAACCGTTTAACTATTTCAAGATGCGTGCACAGAACAGTTCTCGAAAAAAATTGCTTCGAGATTCGTTCTCAAAAAAAGTTTAACGGTTAGATTCGGAAAAACAAAAATAACAGAGTTACTGTTTATGAAAAGAGACAGCAGCAGATTTGAATCCGGGTCTGATGACATCTACTACTACCGATTTGATCCTTTCATTTTATAGGGATCCAATGCTCACTACTTTTTCCAACTTTGATGAAGGTCGAAAAGAAAGTTTCCTTAATTTTTGATGACTTGTTCATTAGATCTTACATATCTTCTATATTCCATGCACCTTATTAGGTCCTTATGAGAAGAAAATGCAAAATTCTCTCGTTATACAATTTGCAATTTTCCATTGCATTTTTCTGGAGGAAAAAGCAAATTTCAATTATAAAAAGGTAGATAAAATTCTCACCTTATCACATAGAACATAGCCTTCTTCTTGCTGTTTACTAACCTGTACAAAACCGAATTAATTATCCATGACTAATCAAGCAAGAAAATTAAGTGATGCAATATTGCAATACCAATGAACTGATTTAAATGATTATTTATCTTTTTTTATTACCATGTTTTCTAGATAATTAATCTCTCCGCCAATCTTGCGCTCCATTTCTCGGTGCACTCTTTCTATCGCAGTCTCTAAGTTTCGCTCCAACACTTCTAAAGAGGGTAAGGTGTAGCTCTCCCTCTCATCCACATTCATAATTCTACAATTCATTAAAAAAAAATTATCAGTGACAAGTTAATTAACAGTTTCCGGATTAATACCCGGAAATATATGAACTCAGTTCAACTTGTTATAAAAAGCGATTTCTTTCTTCATAAAGTGAACTTGTTTTAAATAAGAAATATGCAAGTACCTGAGTTCTTTCTCCATTAGTTCACATAACTTCTCCACCTTAGCTATCTCTGTATTTTTTTCCTGTTATGTAACACAAAGTTACATTACATCCCATTGCCTGAAATAAGTGTGTGCTCTGGGTGTGCTCGCACGTGTGTGTCTGAGTGTGCTAGAGAATGCTATAGGACAAATATGAACTCAATTAATTCAACTTACCGTTCGATAGTCTCTCAAAATGGAAGTCTGTGTAGCAGCCTCATACTTCTCAACAAATTCCTTAACACTACAAGCAAACAAAAAAGAAAAAAATATCCCAACTTAATATATAGAAAAGCATGGTAGGAAGTACATGAAGGGTTAAAACATATAGATTTACCTCTGAACGGTAGGAGCATGATACTGGTAAATCTTTCCAGATGAAGAAAAGAGGAGGAGAAGGAGGTCGACGTCACACAAAACAGCGAGCTCTCTAGCTTTCTTGAACAAGCCATCTCTTCTTTTATAGAAAGTCGATTGCCTCTGAGTTGGGTTCTCTATCCTCTTTATCTCGGTTTTGCCTCTCCCCATAATTTCTTTCACTACTTTCACTATAAGATGAGGGGAAAATTGCACGCTTTCGGTTCTAAACCCCCAAAACTAGCCAATGGTTGGTTTATGAGAATTTGACATGAATATAGCAAGTGGAAAGGGTATTATAGTCATGTAGGCTTCTGTGAGATGATGAGATGTTTTGTTTCCCACTTCAAAAGATATATAGCAATAAATAAATACATCCTCTCCAGTAGGTATCAAACTGGAGAGTCATACGTATGTCATTAATGTATACATAGGGGTGAAAACGGTATGGATAATATCCGATCCGTATTCGATCCGTATTCGAAAAATTAGATGTGGATATCCGATATCCGAATATCCGTGTGGATATGGATACTGATTGGTTTTACGTTTCAATTATCCGTATCCGAATAGTAGATATATATCATATATTTTAATATGAGGAGGGATCAAATTACATCTTTTTTGGTGACACACTTTGACACCTACCATTTTCAAAGTCCAAATAGTCGATCCAAACCGTTCAACATGATGGATATATTAAAATGTGCTTGGAGATCAAATTTTACATTTTTTTGAATTTTTTTACTATTTATTATGATGGTTACAAAATCGATGTTTTCAGACCATTGAAAAACAGCAATTTTGTAACCATCTTAATAAATAGTAAAAAAATTCAAAAAAATGTAAAATTTGATCTCCAAGCACATTTTAATATGGTGATCATGTTGAACGGTTCGGATTGACTGTTTGGATTTTGAAATCGCAAAATTGACCTATACAAAAAACAGTGTTATGATGTGTCACCAAAAAAGGTGTAATTGGATCCCTCCTCTTTTAATATATATTATGAAAAAATATTGTTATTCACCATTAAAATTAGATAAATATTATGAACTTTGGTATTTTTTAATATTATTTTAATAAATATCCGATCCGATCCGTATCCGTATCTATATTCGGCTGATATCCGATCCGTATCTGTATTCGGAAAATTAAAAAGAGATATGGATATGGTTTTACCACTGTCCGCTCCGTTTTCACCCCTATGTATACATCCTCTTCTTTTTAATGTCATTTTTTTTTACGCACAAAAATGAAACTAATATGTGGTGTGCTTTATTATCCTGACATTTTTTTGTTTACAAGTGTGCACTCCGGAGTAATTAAAACTTGTCAACTATATACATTTTAGAATTTGATTTTGCGACCGATTAAAAATGAAAAGGTTCTGCATATTCCGTACCATATTTTCCTAGACTATACAATTATAATTTATACATTACATCCAAATCATAATTATCATAACTTAAAAGGTGTTTTATTTTCGGAAATAATTATTGTAGTATTGTACATACTTATATCCTATGAAATAATTGCTATGCTATGCTCAATCAACAGAGCGGATGGTGGTAAAACCATATTCAAATCCGTTTTTATCTTTCAAATACATATACGGATCAGATATTATACGGATATGAATACAGATCGGATGAGATATTTATTAAAAAATATCAAAGTTTATAATATATATCTAATTATAAGAATGAATAATATAAAATTTTTTCATAATATATATTAAAATATATGGTATATATCTACTATTCGAATACGAATTGAAACATAAAACCATATTCGTATCTTTATCCACACGAATACTCGGATATCGGATATTCATATTTGATTTTTCAAATACAGAACGAATATTATCCACTCAAATTTCACCCCTAAATTCAACAGTCATGGGGCTCTTCAGAATTCAGATTGAATGTGTGCCAATTGATAGTTGAGTGAGGCTATGGTACTTCGGCTAGTGTACTATGGCTCAATATGGTACTTTTTAAAATCCTAACGGTCGATCCGAACCATTCAATGTGATATCCATATGAATATGTACTTGCAAACTAAATTTTATATTTTTTCGAATTTTTTTACTATTTTTTTAGATAGGTAGAATTTTGATGGTCCAGAATTTGTATAAAACACTGAAAATTCTACCTATCTAAAAATATAGTAAAAAAATTCGAAAAAATATAAATTTAGTTTGCAAGTACATATGAATATGAATATTAAATTGAACGGTTTGAATTGACTGTTAGAATTTTAAAAAGTACCATATTGAGTCATAGTACACTAGCCGAAGTACCATAGCCTCACTCTTGATAGTTTATCTTTTTATCTGTCCTCCTTTTTTTCGTTTTACTTTTGTTTCTCCATGGAGGTCTTAGGCTCATAGTGGTAGCTCTATTAGGTCATGCATGCATGAGCTCTGGTCTGCAGTAAATTATATGGCAAAAGCGATGAAGTGGTGAAAAGCAACAGGAAACAGTAAAGGTGATGTCACAGGTGATAGTAAAAGACAATATAATGCATGCAGTTGTAGCTTTAAAGATGGGTATGGGTAACTCTGTACGGTTCTCTGTAGAGTGTATAAATTAAGGAAATGTAGAGCTACGGTAAACTTTCTATTCAAAATTATATCTTGTGTAAGACTTACGGTAGTAATATGTATATGAGTAGGGTTAAAATGTACTATTGGTTTTGTGTTTCAATTATATTTTATATTTTTTTTTTCATTTTCAAAGTTCGAACAATCGATTTGAACTGCTCAATATGATCTTTGTATTAAAATGTGCTTGGAGATCAAATTTTATATTTTTTGAAATTTTTTTACTACTTTTTTAGATATATACAAAATCACTGTTTTCAGAAGATCCTGAACCATCCAAAACAGTGATTTTGTACCTATCTAAAAAAATAGTAAACAAATTTCAAAAAATATAAAATTGTGTCTCCAAGTACATTTTAATATGAAGATCATATTGAGCAGTTCGGATCGATTGTTCGAACTTTAAAAACGAAAAAAAAAATGTGGAGCATGATTGGAGCACAAAATCAACGGTGCATTTTAACTCTACTCTATGCATATTACATATTGATCCCCTGTTATGAATTTACGAATATTTTTACCATTTTTTAGATAGATAAAAGAACCACTTGATTTTTTATTTTTGAATATTTATGTCTTAAAAATATAGTAAAAAGAGTAGAATTAGGGTGTGATGTGCTCACCAAACTCTTTGGTGAGCACAACTCTACATAAACTATCGGATTCACTTCAAACGAGATGAATTCAACTGTTGAAATCGATGTACTTTACGAGTGATGCGCGTATATGCAAAATTTTGAATTTTTTGAATTCATTTAGTCTCAAGTCAAGTGGTCAAAATTGATGATTTTTTAAATGCATTAAAACAACTTCATTTTGAATTATTCATTTTTTATCAATTTTGACAAGAATTTGGTGAGCACATCACACTCTAGTTCTACTCTAGTAAAAATAGTGGGAAAGAGTAATTAAGAAACATCACGTCTGGGCCGATGTGAAAAGAAAAGGTTGGCAGCTGTACCTGTTTCTGAACGAAAGACTCAAAACTGTGCTCTCCCTTGCGTTGCATCACCTTTGGTACGGTAATTGATTTTTTTAAAGTACAACTACGGAACGTTGAACCTTGACAACAACTTAAAATGATGTTCGTAGCATTCTCAAAATGGCAGTGAGCCAGTGAGCAACTGAGCATTGAATATTTGAATACCATGGTAGCCCAGCTGTCAGAGTTTGTTTTTTGGATAATTCGAGTTATAAAAAAAAAAAAGGTGGTTCCATTGTTACGGAATACACGGAATTGGCCGAAATTTTTCTAGTTACCCCCTCAAATTTCATAAAAAAATTTGGAAAATTGTGGCTCCTCGCAGCCTTAGGCTGCATTGTTTCTAACTTTTAAACAGTTATAGCTGTTGGTAAATAACTCTGATTTGAACGTATGACTCCAATTTAAAAATCTCGCAAAGAGATAGAGAGCTTGGTATCCTGGGCATAGTCCCCGAAAGCTGACAAAATCAGAATTACAAAATAACGTCGTTTAAGGTCTCAAAATTTCAGTTGAAATTTATGATTCTTCAGCAATTATGTATTTTTCTTTTATTTTTAATCAAACACGGTCCGTTAATTATTCATCAAGATTAGATGATTAGAGTAGTTTAGAGATATGTTTGGATGCACCAAGAATAGGGGCTATTCGGGAATGGAACTATTCAGAATAGCAATGTGCACACAAACAATATTTTGTTATTCGGAATAACTAGAACATGCAGTTGTTATTCTCTATTCTTTGTAAGTGTTGGAATAGCTACCATTCGGAAGTATTAAGAGAGAGAGAAAATATTTCCTTCTCGGATTTCCGCTAACACAGTTCCGAAATGCTTATGTTATCTCCACAATAACAAAAGATAAATTTAAGAGAATAAAGGAGTATAGATATACAATTGAGAGTTATTTGACACGTTGTAAATATTTATTTTTATCTATGAAATTATTAGTAGACATTTAAAGCCACTAACTTTCAAAAAAAAAATATTCATCGGAAAATTTAATTTGATAATAACTAACATCTCAAAATTAAGAACTAATATTTAGAGGTTTTTTCTATTTGTTTTTGTGTTCTATAACATACCTTAGAATTAATCATTTAAAAAAAAAAAACCTTCACGCAGTCTAAGTGGAGCCCCATTTTCCAATAAAAAAAATGTAGGTGTCTGCGTGGATGGTAAAATTGAGTTTTTCAAGAAATCGATGATGAGGTCAAAATTCTGAAATTTGAGGGTGGTAACTAAAAAAATTCAGTGGAATTACATAGAATATATGAGATTATACGGGCATTAAACGGCTCCCAAATCATTTAAAATATAAGAAAGTAATTTAATTTTTGTTGTACTAGGAAAACAAATGTGAAAAATTATGTTTTTCTCTTTCAAAAACTTCATGTGAATACTGATTTTTCATATGAATTAATGTTGAGAATGTTAAATTAGATGCTTCAACTTCCGCCTTGTATAATTTTTTGCAAAGGGAGCTTTAGAATTGTACAACTAAAAATTTATAGTGAAACAACGTACAGGTAATAAAATATTTAAATTTATAAGATATCAATATTAATACATGAATATACTGCAAATTCAATAAAACTAGTATAAAATAACTTTCATGAAATTGTTGAATATTAATACATGAATAGATTGCATATTCAATAAAAATCTAAATACAAATTGCAGTTTGTATTAACAAACTTCACATAAACTCTTTGGTCTTTTGTTGTTCAATCAACTAGTCAGTCAAATAGCAACTGAACAGATCTAAATTATTATGACAAGTAAATTACATCACATTTTTAAGTAGGTCTAATTATTAGAGCATCTTCATTTCAGCAAACGTTTAGCAATTAATTTGGACCACGTCACTGAATTTAGCAATTAAAGATATTCATAATTTCTAAATCACTCCATCCTAGAAATTTAGAGTTGTTTTTAAAGCAAACTTGCTAATTTAAAAATTGCAGTACATCCCGGCAATTATATTAGCAATTAACACATCAAATTAGCAATTTAAAAGAAATCATCATTGTAGATGCTCTAAAGAGTTGCTTTTAAAACAAACTTGCTAATTTAAAAACTGTGGTACATTCCAGCAATTATATTAGCAATTAACACATCATATTAGCAATTTAAAAGAAATCACGGTTGTAGATGCTCTTAGTCTGATTATTTTTTTAATTTCAACGGAATATTTAGCACATTTACATAATTAATTCTATGCACAACTATATATGAGTATGAGTATCGCAAATTAAATAGTAGGTTTTCCCAAACCAGCTAAATCTTATCCCACACAATTCCGTGAAATAGAGGTACTATTCTATTCTATTGTTTACTTTCAATTCAATCTCTACTCAGATCTGAATCGAAATCTTTTCAGAGTTGACGAAATTGTATAGAATATCATAAGATATCAAGAGAGCCAGGGAGATAGGAGTAGGTCTGATGGACATCGGACCTACATTTAGGTTCAATTAGCTCTAGTACTGTACGATTAGCATCAAAATCTATGTGCATGGAAATTGATACATACTTGAACGGATTTTGATGCGGAGCACACGAATCTTGATGCAGATTGGATGGTCATCACACCCATCGAACCTACTCTGAATTCAGAGCCAGGAGGTACAGGGGTCCCAAATTTTGAGTTTGCATTCGGACCGTATGATCAAAATCTGAATCAATCTGGCTTGAATAGAATACATGAGTCCCTTTAATATTTGTATCAAAATAGATCGGCGATCCGGATTCAAACTCAAAATTTGAGTTACTTTAGAGGATCCGAATTTGAGGATCATGCCCCACCCATGATTCATATAATGCTAATATATTAGGGATATTAAAAAAAATAATAAAAAAAAAATAATGGTTGGGATCCAATTATATGAGGATAAAATCTGTAAATTTATTATAATTTTTTTTCTTCTCCAGTCTTAAAGTAATAAATTTTCAGAAATACCACCTAATCACCTACAACATAATTAACTCTCAATAATACAGTTAATTAATGGTACAGTGAATTTTGGAGTTACTGATTTTAACATATTATTAAAGTTGGTGAAATCTTAGTTATAATAATTTCCTACATGACCGTTAGTAATGAGTTCCTGTATGACCGTTCTCAGAGCATCTCCAACCCAGCAATCCGTAAAATTGGGTCAGAGCCAATAGAAAAGAAAACAAAGGGGTCAGAGCCAATAGGAAAGAGAGAGAGAGAGTACCAGTATATCTAAAAGAAATCGTTTACTTTATAAGTAAATTTGTTTTTTTTTTTAGAAATCGACATACAATCCAATAATTATATTAGCAATTAACACATCATATTAGCAATTTAAAAGAAATTCCCATTGTAGATGCTCTTAAACAGTTTTTCATATATTTAATATCTAAACTTTTTTTCCTTTCATGGACCAATGAAAATCATTCAATTGAACCTTAAAACGGTCATGTTGGTCAAAGAGATTAACCATTGGATTTTTATTAATTAATTCCTCTCTTCTTTGGAACGAAAAATAAAACAATAATTTCGCCCTTTATTCCCTATCAACTGTATTAGTAATTTGTTTTATGTTATCTTGTTAAATATTTTTAGAAACTTTATTTTGAAAAAGAGAGAGTAAAATGAAAACTAAAGTAGGCACTGGATCTCTACATTTTTCTTAAAATATATATAGAGGAGGGTTCCAATGCATCCTCTTTTTTGTGTTCCCAATGCACCCACATTATATATATATATATATATATATATATATCTCGATTTTCAAAGTCCGAATAGTCGATCCAAACCGCTCAACATAATCTTCATAATAAAATATGCTTGGAGATCAAATTTTATATTTTTTAGAATTTATTTACTATTTTTTTGGATAGATATAGAATCATTGTTTTAAGGAGATTCTGGACCATCCGATAAAGTGATTTTGTATCTATCTAAAACAATAGTAAATAAATTCTAAAAAATATAAAATTTGGTCTCCAGACATATTTTATTATGAAGATTATGTTGAGCGGCTCGGATCGATTGTTCGGATTTTAAAAACGGAGATAAAGGATGTGGGTGCATTGGGAGCACAAAAAAGAGGGTGCATTGGAACCCTCCTCATATATATATTGCGATCTAGTTATTTATTTACCTAGCTTTTTTTTGTTGAGTGAGGCTACGGTACTATGCATAGCACGGATTGGTCCGTGCTACGGCTCAATATTTGAGTTTTCAAAATTCTAACGGTCGATCCGAACCGTTCAACATGATTATAAAATGAATATGTACTTGCAAACCAAATTTTACATTTTTTTGAATTTTTTTACTATTTTTTTAGATAGGTAGAAAATCACTTGATCTGAAAATTCTGGACCATCCAAAAATAGTAATTTTCTACCTATCTAAAAAAATAGTAAAAAAATTCAAAAAATATAAAATTTGATTTGCACGTACATATTTATTTTATAATCATGTTGAATGGTTCGGATCAACCGTTAAAATTTTGAAAATTCAAATATTGAGCCATAGCATGAACCAATCCGTGCGTACCGTAGCCTCACTTTTGTTTTGTTTTATGCTTTGGTCGTGAAAGATATAATAAGGATTCGGTAGTGTACTTTCTTTCGTTTGTTTTTTGTGGCATTGAGTTGCTTTCATCCATTCCGTAAATGGAAATTCACTTCTCCTGTCTGATGCTTTCATGTGGGAAGATTTGCTATTTTCGTCTCCAATTCGTACTCACCGTACGATTTGCAAGATATTGCCTCCGACCAGTGATAGAGGGATGGTCCCCTTCCCCTGTGCCACGATTTGACCTCACGTCGGCATCAGCTCTCCAGTGCTGTAACAAAATGGAGATGGATTTTGGCCCCGCACGCACATTCATTTCCTCAATCATTTACTTTAATTATTCTACGCCAATTTACTTGAAAAAAGAAAAGAAATTAAAAAGTTAAAATGCATCATTACCATACTAAAATATTCAGAAAAAAAAGTGAACTTAAACTGTTTAGCGAGACTATCGCACTTTGCATACTGTGAATTTTTATTTTTATTTTAAAGTTGAAGCAGTTAATTCAAATTGTTTAACATTATATTTATATAAAAGCATACTTCAAAATTAGAATTAAATTTTGTAAGAAGTTTTTTTACTACTTTTTTAATGGATATAAAATTACATGATCCATAAATTCTCGACCATTCAAAAATAATATTTTTCTATCTATATAAAAAATAGTAAAAAAATTCTACAAAAAATGTAAAATTTGGTATCCGATCATATTTTCATATAAAAATTATATTGAATGGTTCAGATCAATTGTTTGAATTTTGAAAACAATAATATAAATCTATAATACGGCTTGCAGTGCGCATTGCAAAGTACCATAGCCTAAATTTCTCTTCTTTTTATATAAAATATATGTTATTTTTAGATAAGTGGATCTACAGCTCACCAGAGGGAGGTAAAGTCGATCGGGACCGATAAATCTCCACTAAAACTCAAAATTCAAGGGGCGCAGAAACCACCTGAATCCGCCCCTGACTGCAGTCTTCTAGGTCCAGTCCTCTTATCTCAACTGGTACCACCAACTCTGTTCCAGACATTGGTTCTCGTTTTTCGGCCATATGGAAAATCAATCTATTCCTTTCTAACCATATGGTCCATATTACTACACGAGTGAGGCTATAGTACTTTGCAATGTGCGGATTGTTTCGTGCATTGGATTCATATCTCAATTTTCAAAGTCCAAATAGTCGATCCGAACTGCTCAACATTATTATCATATAAAAATGTACTTGGAGACCAAATTTTATATTTTTTGGAATTTTTTTTTACTATTTTTTGAGACAATTAGAAAATCACTTGATCTAAAAATTCTGGACCATCCGAAAGTAGTGATTTTCTACCTATAAAAAAAAGAGTAAAAAAATTCCAAAAAATATAAAATTTGGTCTCCAAGTATATTTCCATATGATAATAATGTTGAGCGTTTCGGATCGACTATTTGGACTTGAAGACGGAGATATGAATCCAATGTACAAAACAATCCGCGCATTGCAAAAAACCATAGCCTCACTCTTACTACACCTCCAATTAATTCAGCTAACATTTTGTCCTTCAATGGTACACAAGCATCTAAATACCACAGGTCCTGTACTGTATCACAAGAAAATTGAAATCCATTAAATTCAGCAATCAGTGCCAAATCTGACTCACAAGACAAGTAACAAATAGAAGATCACAAGTTTCAAATTCTTCACAAAAAAAAAAAAAAATGCAATTTTGACCTCCTTGCCATTCTTTCTTTCCTAATTTTTCCTTAGTAAGTATTTTTTTTCTTACTAGCCATAAGAAAATTTCACTTTTAATAGAATTTTTTATTTCCATATACTACTGTATTCAACATTTTGCATTCCAATATATTCCAACCAATTATAACAAGAATGAACAAAAAATTTGGCATTCGCTGTCAACCTAAAATCCCTAAATTGCATAACTAAATTATGGATAATTTTTTTATATAAAATATAGTTAATGGTAGACGGAATTAAATTATGATTATGTAAATAAAATGTTTATCAATTTATGACAGCCCAATCCGACATTAAAGCGTTTGAAGTAAAGCCCGCATATTTTGAAATGGTCAATTCCTTGGGGTTTTCTCAATCCTTCCTTTTGTTGATTTGGGTTGTTACCCATCAATTCGAGCTTGATTTAGATTAATCTAATATTTAAATGCAATGATGCCGCAACGGTTCAATAATCATACTATACTGACTAGAGCAATGGAATCCGAAATTTTTATTAATATTAAAAAAAATAAAATAAATCAAAACACCACTGAAATTGGAGAATTCAAAAAATATCAAGGCCTTCAATTCAATATGCGGCCTCATACTTGGAGGGGCGCAGATTGAATTAGAGGCCCCTAAAAACCTAAGTATCAGTATATTACAGTACATTTTTTGGTTTTTGGGAGGCCTCCAATTCAATCTGTGGCTCCTCAAGAATGGGACTACAGATTAAATTGGAGGTCCTGATATTTTTCGAATTCTTCATAATTTGTGGGGTTTTTTTTTACAGTAGTATTAATAAAAATTTCAGCAATGGAACCGTATCCTCTAGTGTATTGCACCATACAATATATAAAGAACGGTCTAGATTTAATCTTTGATGGGTCAAAAGAAATTTGATACCTAATATTATAGATATAGATGGTCCACTTTGAGATTCGTGCCAGATTAATTCTATCCCATTATTGATATAGATGGTCTGAATTTAGTAATTATATCCTAGGGTAATTTGAAGGATGCTGATTCATAGTGCAATGCAGCTATTATTTTAAGTCGAAACCAAGTATACTATGTAGTGGGGGCGGTCCGATATCAAAATTCAGTTCCATGTTCGATTAGAGACGTTCAATCTACATCAAAAGATTTGTACATTTGATTCACTCTGACTTAACATCAGACCGAATTTGATTCAATACCTATCGAACCGCTCTGATTTCGTATACTATCCGTACATCGACTCTTTGCTACTGCACTAATGAACCATAATTTTCAATTTGATATGATACCCATTGAACTGCCCCGTATACTATATGTGCATGAGAAGCAGATTTATGTAGATTGACTGGGATTAATTGATCTCCAAATTTTTTTTTCAAATTTTTATATTTATGCATCATTTGCTATATAATTTATAATAAAATACTACAAATATTGTAAAATTAATTTCATTCTTAACTTAAATTTTTTATATAATTGACTTTCACCGTATATTTGACCTCGTAGTAAAATCTAGTTCCGCCTCTTCTCATTTCCTCTTTCAAGTTTCGAAAATTCATGTTAGTCATAGGAGCCGACATTTTTAAAAATACCCCAAGTTAATTACAAATTATTAAATCTGCCCACGAGTCGCTGGTTTTATTAAATATGCCCAAACCGGCCAATAATTGGCCGGTCCCGATTAAAATTCGATTAATGGCGGGACCGGCCAATTATTGGCCGGTCCTGTGATTTTTTTTTTTTTTTTAGAGAAAAATAGCTAAAATGCTGAAATGAAATCTAACACAAAAAAATCGAATTATTTTTTTAAATATTTGTTAGATTACTTTTTTTTATAGCATATTTATACTAAAATACGCTAAATTACTTGAAATTATGTTAATTTATGCTGATTGACACTAGATTACTTTAAATTATGTTAACTTCTTTTTAAGAGACAAATAGCTAAAATGCTGAAATATAACATTAAAAATCGAATTTATTTTCAAATATTTGCTAGATTACATTTTTTATATATAATTAGCATATTTATACTAAAACACGCTAAATTACTTGATTTATGCTGAATTACACTAAATTACTTGAAATTACAATAATTATGTAGAATTATGCTAGAATACACTAAATTACGCTAAATTACGTATGAATATGGATGATATCTTCACTGAGAAAGCGAAAAACGACGACGAAACTTCAAACGGCCATAAAACGGCGCTCGAGTGTCCGATTTCAAAAACTGACCACTTTTCGGAAAGTTTGTGAAAGTGCGCATGCGTCTGAACTAGCTTTGCTAGATTTCCAAATTCATAATCGCCAAAAAATAAAGGGAAGAGCCTCAAAACTTCAGTTGAAACTTGTAGAATACCAATTTCTATTCTCCAATCTACGTAGCTCAGTAAATTAGTTATATAATGAATTTTATTTGTAGAATACCAATTTTTATTATTTTTTGGAATTTTTTTACTATTTTTTATGATTTCTGAAAGATGGCACAAAATCGGCCCTATTCATACGTAATTTAGCGTAATTTACCGTATTTTAGCATAATTCTACATAATTATTGTAATTTCAGCATTTTAGTAAATTTACCGTATTTTAGCATAATTATTGTAATTTACCGTATTTTAGCACAAAATCGGCTCTATTCGTAGCGTATTTTCTAACAAATATTTAAAAAAACAATTCGATTTTTTTGTGTTACATTTCATTTCAGCATTTTAGCTATTTTTCTCTAAAAAAAAAAAAAAAATCACGGGACCGGCCAATTATTGGCCGGTCCCGCCATTAATCGAATTTTAATCGAAACCGGTCAATTATTGGCCGGTTTGGGCATATTTAATAAAACCAGCGACTCGTGGGCAGATTTAATAATTTGTAATTAACTTAGGGTATTTTTAAAAATGTCGGTCATAGGAGTATAGGTTTCATTTGAACACTTGTTTTTAGTCTAAATCAAAGAATGACAAGTGTTATAATTATTTAGAGATAGATTAATGAAGATGTTACTCTCGTAGCTAGGTGCCACGTATACACAGTTCCTTAGACAAATCATAGCATCATTCGCCATCATCAGCGTTTTGAAGGATTTTTTTTTAAAACCATAATTAAAAAAAATTAAAATTAGGGAACCAACATGATTGCCTGGCTATTTCGAAAAACCATAAGAACCGAACAGCCTATTCGGTCCCCAAAATTTTTTTTCCTTGGAACCGAATTGGCATTTCGGTCCCCCCCATTTCACAGTTTTTTCGAAAAAAAACTGTGCGGCCTTCCGTGTAGCACCCTGGAACCGAGATCCCAATTCGGTCCAGGGTATTTTCAGTGGGGACCGAATTGGCATTTCGGTCCCCAATTTTTTTTTTTTTTTTTTAGAGACAAAATGATAAAATATAACACTAAAAAAATCGAATTTTTTTCCCTTTGTCAAATTACTTTTTTTATATCATATTTATATGAAAATAGGCTAAATTACTTGAAATTATGTTAATTTATGCTGATTTACACTAAATTACTTGAAATTATGTTAATTTTTTTTTTAAGAGACAAATAGGTAAAATGTTGAAATATACTAAAAAATTGAATTTTTTTTTTTAATATTTGTTAGATTACTTTTTTTATTACAATTAGCATAGTTATACTAATAATTATGTAGAATTACACTAAATTATAATAATTATAATGAATTACACTAAATTACTTGAAATTACAATAATTATGTAGAATTATGCTAAAATACGGAAAATTACGCTAAATTACGTACGAATAGGGATGATATCTTCACTGAGAAGGGAAAAACGACGACAAAACTTCAAACGGCCATAAAACGGCGCTCGAGTGTCCGATTTCAGCAAATGACCACTTTTCGGAAAGCTTGCGAAAATACGCATCGTCCGTGCCGGATTGCCAAATTCAGAATTGCCAAAAAACAAATAGAATGGCCTCAAAACTTCAGTTGAAGTTTTCGATTGAGATTTTCACTTTTATTATTCAATCTACGTAGCTCAGTAAATTAGTTATATAATGAACTTGTAGAATATCAATTTTTATTATTTTTTGGAATTTTTTTACTATTTTTAATGATTTATGAAAGATGACACAAAATCGGCCCTATTCATACGTAATTTAACGTAATTTACCGTATTTTATCATAATTCTACATAATTATTGTAATTTCAAATAATTTAGTGTAAATCAACATAAATTAACATAATTTGAAGTAATTTAGCGTATTTTAGTACAAATATGCTATCAAAAAAATAATTTGACAAAGGAAAAAAAAATTCGATTTTTTAGTATTATATTTCATTATTTTAGCTATATGTCTCTTAAAAAAAAAAAAAAAAAAATGGGGACCGAAATCCCAATTCGGTTCCCCATCCCATTTCGATTTTCTGTGGCGGCTCTGCCAAAAAAATGTGAAATTGGGGGGGGACCGAAATCCCTATTCGGTCCCAGGGAAAAAAAATTTTGGGGACCGAATAGGCTGTTCGGTTCTTATGGTTTTTCGAAATAGCCAGGCAATCATGTTGGTTCCCTAATTTTAATTTTTTTAATTATGGTTTAAAAAAAAAATCCCATTTTGAAGTCTATAGATATCTGTATCTTTTAGCTTGATAAGCTTAAAAAATGCTGTGCTTTGATAAATGCTTCAAACTTTCACAACTAGCAAATTAATACACTTATCATGGAATCTTCTTTTGTTATAGACGCTAGAGATCTAAATGCAACAATTTTCTGAAAATGATTAGCTTTATTTGAGGGAATGAACCGATTTTTTTTTATTACCATTTTTGAATTAAAAAGAAGAAGAAGATATACCCAATAACCAATAGTCACTATTTTTAAAAAATTCCAAAATTATCAGGTCCGCAGATTATAGCTACGGAACCTATAGACTGGTTGCGCAGCTATAATCGATTTTTTTATTACCATTTTTGAATAAAAAAATAAGAAGATATACCCAATAGCCAATAGTCACTATTTTTGAAAAATTCCAAAATTACCAGGTCCGAAGATTATAGCTACGGAACCTATAGACTGGTTGCGCAGCTATAATCTGCGCAACCATATGAATCAAGAATAATAAATCTATTTTGACTGCACAAATTATAGTTGCAAAACTAGCATGTTTCTTGCACAACTATAATCTGCAGACCTAGTAATTATGATAATTCTAAAAAAAAAGGGGCTAAAGGGTTTATCTTTTTTTTCAAAGATGGTAAAAATAATTCGGAGGAATTAGTGCGATGTGTATGTTTTAATGTTTTATAACTTTGCGTTGTAGTTTATTTTTATTTCCTTCATTGCTCTTGTAATTTTTTTTGTGTAAAACTGTATTTTTTTTTAATGAAATTACAAGTTTCTTACGAACAAATCGAATAAAGTACTATATTAAACCAACAAAAATGAATAGATCCACTTTTTTACTCCAATAAATAAATTAAATCACGTCTGTCACAGTTTAACATTATTCTTCATATGAAAAATGCAGATTGGAAGAAAATACAATTTAAATTGGATTTATGTGAAAAAAAACCCTTCAACGGTTCAACCCATCCGTAACTATAAATAAATAAATAAATATATCCGTATGAAAAAAAAAAAAAAAAACCAACATAACCGCTCTGAGTCCTCCATTTGGCATCAAGCAACCATACCACTTAAAAAAAATGAAACAATAATAATGACGACCATAAAATAAATGTAATTTAATTTGATAAAAAAAAAGTCCAATCAGAGAAAATGGTCTCCTAGCAATAGCGGTCCGGATCCCCTGAAGTAACCCAATTTTTGGGTTTTGGATCGGGACCATCCGAATCGAATCTGTCGCTCGAGATCATTTCGGGATTCGAATATGTCTCTCGCACTCCACTTTAGATGGATGGTCACGGATTCGAATCGGACGGTTCCAATCCAAAATCCAATTTTTTGGTTACTTCACTGGATCTGAATTCATAGCATACCCCTCGCAGCAAATAAAAGGACAAAATATTGGTCATGCAAAGATAATTAATTACCAATAAATATTCTAATAATGTGTGATTGTAATGTTCCCTGATTCAATGAATCAATCATAGTGTGGAACTGTTGATGGAATTTCCACCGTCGGATGCACCAAGACAGAATACCATCTGCAATTAATTTCTCAAACAATAAACTTAGACCGATTTTTTTTCCCTTTATATTGCATGTTTCATGTTTCATGAGGTCAGTAATTCAAAATTAATTTGGTTTCCTTTTATTCCCTGATTTACTTTTTTGACAAAATTTAATTCCCAGCAAACCCTCCAAATCAATAGAGAACAATATATAGTAAGTGCATTAATTTTGAATGAATAAATAAAGAAAAAAAAAAACAGATAGTGCATGCATTAATATTGAGTAGGAAACTAGGAATAGTAGCAAATGACCGATGTTACCGTTGGCTATATTAGATGACGCCACGTGTTACTATTACAATATAAATCAAATTCTTTAATTGTTTTCAAACTATTCGCTTTCAAAAACCTTTCCACATAATAGACAGATTGAAAAAATTCAGAATTATTTACTATTTTTACGATTATTTACGAATAATATATAAACTAGTATCGTGCTCGTGCGTTGCAACGGAATATTATAAGATTGAATAGAATATGAAGAGACTTTTTTTTATTGACATTTCACCCAGAATTAAGAAAAAAATATATAAATGAAAATAAAAAATACAAATGACAAAAAAAAAAGAGATAAATAATAAATAACAGTAAAAGAAACAACAACAAATGAAAAAAAATAGATCAAATATAACATGAAAAAAATCTTGAAATATCACTGCTAGTGTGATTCTCTTCCCAACATTTCTGAAAATGAACAAAAAAATATGAAAAATAGATTATAATTGCTCCAATTGAAAAAATATAATAAAATTAGAAAAACAATATTTCTATTCTTGATTTTCTCGATTCCAGGTGTGGGATGATTTGTATAGAAACAACTCCAATCAAATATATTTTAGATTTTTCTATTATGCCATTGGGATCTATATAGAAACAAACAAAGAAAAAATTGATTTTCATTTTCTGTCGTGATAATTTGTATAGAAACAAAGGAGATATAGGAAACCAAAAATAAGGAAACGAAGAAGTTGCTAAACGTAGGAGAAATAAGAAAAAAAATGTTGCCACAAGGCAGTATATTCAATTTTAATTGTAATATATTGTGTGACTATACATGTAGCGAATATGTTTTTAACTAAATATAGACTTCTACACTTAAAAAAGATGCATTTAATCAAAACAGACAGATTATTTGATTAGAGAGTTGAGATTAAATCTGAAATTTTAACTTTCAATCATAGCCGTTGGAGGATCGGACACCCAACGTGCTTAATAATGGAATGGAGATTATTCACTAATTTTAGATTATGAAACGTGAATCTCGCCAAAATATTTTCGAATTTCTAAATTGCCACCGTAAGCATTATACAGGGAACGGTTAATTTTAATAATGTTCCTAGCCCACAATTTGGCCCAATCATAACCCAGTTGTACTGCCACGTGGCAGACCGTCAAAGTTTCCAATAGACCAGCTGTCAGTCAGCGCTAAGAAAAACGGTAGCGTTATTCATTTCCTTTTTCCTTTCTATATTGATCTCATCTCCTCTATTTATACAGATATTCCTCTGCATTATACACTTAATACCTCTTGCTTATTTCTCTACCCATCTCTACACTTCTTTTTGTACACTGAGTGCAATCTTTTAGAAGAAAACAGAGACACAATTAATCTGTCCTTGACAATTCTCTAATGGAGATTTCTAAAGCTACCTTTCTTCTAGTATTCTATCTATTTGTTGCATATTCTCATGCTTACACCTTCTATGTTGGAGGCAGAGAAGGCTGGGTTTTGCACCCGTCCGAGAATTACTCCGACTGGTCCTCGAGAAATCGATTTCAAGTCAACGACACTCTCGGTACTTAAGCTTTCAATTTAAGCAATTAATTCTAGATAAAAAATATGAATGATCGATGCTGATATGTGATATCTTCCTGTTTTTATATACTTTCCAGTTTTTAAATACAAAAAAGGAGAAGACTCTGTTTTGGAGGTGAACCAGCAAGACTTCGACCAGTGCAACTTGAGCAACCCGATACAAAAAATGGACACTGGCGACTCGGTGTTCAAATTCGATCGATCGGGCCCATTTTTGGAGGTGAACCAGCAAGACTTCGACCAGTGCAACTTGAGCAACCCGATACAAAAAATGGACACTGGCGACTCAGTGTTCAAATTCGATCGATCGGGCCCGTTTTTCTTTGTTAGTGGTACAGGTGACCGGTGCAAACAGGGACAGAAACTGGGCGTGGTTGTTCTGGCGGCACGACCCATTGTACCAGCACCACCTATGGCACCTACATTAAGTCCAGGTCCAAATTCTCCGGTTGTGGGACCTCCAGGTATTTCGCCTGTTTCACCACCAGCGGTAAGTCCAGTTGCATCACCTCCCGGAAGTTTAGCTCCATCTCCTTTGGTTTCACCACCAACAAATTCTCCTGTATCACCACCTACTATAAGTCCTGCTCCATCTCCTTTGGTTTCACCACCAACAAATTCTCCTGTATCACCACCTACCATAAGTCCAGCTCCATCTCCATTTACTATCACACCACCGGTTCCAACACCGTCGCTTACCCCACCAACTGGTTCTCCAGCTTCGAGTCCTTCAACGCAGCCATCTGCATCTGCTCCTGGAACATCAGCAGTGCCGGTCTTCCGGTTTTCGTCGGCGTCATTAGCAGTGATGGTGGTGATGTTATATTATGGATTTTTGAATTGATTGGTTTTAGTAGTATTGTTATAAAATCCTTTAAGGCAGAGAATTATTGCATAGACTATATTACAATAAGATGCATTGATTGTGTTGATAATTTGTTGGTCTTGGAATTTATTTGTACTTGGTTTTTTCCTCTTTTTTTTAGGGTTATGTTTAATTGAGAGATATTTGTTCTTACTTGATATATATATATGATTATGCACATTACAAATGATTTGTATTGGTCGAATCATTTTGCTGTTTTTGTTGGGGTTTAATTTATGCATTGAAACAGAGATTATTGTAAAAGCAATTTAACAATAAGATGGCTATTTGATTGTGTTGTTTATAGTCCCAAAAATATTATTTTTTTTACGTAATTTTTTGTTGAGAAATGTTTTTTTTTTTAGTGAGGTCAGTGCATGGATATGTAATTATTTTAAATTGTATATACATAATTTTTCATATATTTATTTAGTTGTACCTTCTTTAATTATCGAGGATACGTATACAGGATTTGATTGAGTGTTACTTCATAAAATCTCTAAATGAACCGCTTATGTTATTGAGCCGGTCAAGAACGGTTAAACCAACCGGTTATCCTAAAAAAACACGGACCGCACAACAAATAAACCCGACTTTTTACCGGTTTAATTCCCATTCACTTTCTTTCTTTCTTTTCTTCAAATCTCGCAGTCAATCACCTCTCTCCCACTGGAACGACTACACAGTGGAGAGGGAGCGAAAGAAAAGGAGCAAATACTGCCCTTTCTATAATTAATTACCTCTCTCCTCTGATTACATTGCTCGTAATTGATTTTGAGTTGAAATTGATCACTTTGGTAGAGGTTGAATGCAAGCGCAAGGACTTCTCTGTTCTTATCTAATACCTATAAATTAATAAAATTGATGTAGTTTTATTTCAGTGAAACTGTTGTTGTTTGAGTTGAAGTAGGCATTTTTGTTTGTGTTGTTTGGTCTAATTTTTATTTGAGTTGCTTGAAATGTAATAGCTTCTAATTTGAATCTATTTCAGCGCATGCAAGGTGTTCGATGAAATTGTCAAGTGAATTTTCTTATTGGTATCTGGTCCTGGAAAGTATAATTCTAATTGGTGCCAATTTTACCAAAGCTGGATTAGCCATGCAAGGATTAAAATGTCACTTACAATCTGGTATTGAATCTTAATGACTGACCTTACTCTTTGTGGTATTGAACAATTGAAATGCTCTGAAAGTGTTTGATCTAAAGTCCGAATCAAAACCAATTGATGCCTGTATACATGATAACATCAAATCATGCTTCATGTTTTGTAGGAGTATACTTCTAAATTGTAGCTAATATTATTTTTTTGGTTTTTAAATTTCCTATATTAATCAATAAATTTGATATGTAGTTATCATTTACAATATATGTACAAGTATTATGTAGAAGTGTGATTTTTCTATACACAATCTTCATATCTCATCAATATATATATATATATATATATAGGGAGCGGCTAAGTTGCTGCCGGCAGCATTTCGGCAAGGTGCTTACGGAGGAATATCTTGCAATTTGATGTTCAAACAACAAATTCAAACCGTTAGATGTTCAATCTATATTAAAATCTACTCGGAGACCAAATTTTACATTTTTTTGAATTTTTTTACTATTTTTTAAGCTGGTTTGAAAACCGCTGTTTTTATTAAATTTCTGAAGCATTGAAAACATCGGTTTTCAAACCAGCTTAAAAAATAGTAAAAAAATTCCAAAAAATGTAAAATTTGGTCTGCAAGTAGATTTTAATATAGATTGAACATCTAACGGTTTGAATTTGTTGTTTGAACATCAATTGCAAGATATGCTCCCGTAAGCACCTCGGCCGAAATACTTCCGGAAGCAAATTAGCCATACTCATATATATATAAAATCAGTGGTTGAACCGATTGATCCATCGGTCCAACCAGTAAACCATTGACCCGAAGCTTTACCGGATCGACGTCTGGTCCGGTTCTGATAACATTGGTAGCAAATCTGTTTTCAGTGGATTTGTTCAACTAAGATAAATTAGTAACTTGAGATATAATTTTTTAATTATTTTGAACAATAAGTGTATATTTAATTATTATTTTTCTAAAATAAAAATTTTCTTCTGACTTTGCTCATGTCGGTATGTATTATTTTTTCTACAACTATTGTAATGTCACATTTCAAGGACTCGCTGTTATTTTTTTATGGCACTTTAAGATGTTGACTATAAATATGTGCCGACATATAATATATTTGTATTATATTTGTTCTATGGCACTTTTAAAACTTATCATTAATTTATATTGTTAACATATAATGTTGACTAAGTCAACAGTTTTGTTCCATTATGATGATGACGGCCAAACTAAATTTAATAATTCTAATGAGAAGCTTAATACTCTCTCTCTCTCTCTCTCTCTCTCTGTTCTTGTGACGGTTAGTTTTTTTTTATATATAATTTATCAAGTAATTGGGTAATATTTCAATTTAAGATTAGAATGGCACTTAACGTGGCATTATTTATTCACATATTGTTCGGCGTGAAAACATATAATTGACAGAGAAAAAACAAGACAGAATTGAATATTTTTCATCTAATATTTTATAACAAATAAAATCTCCATAAAATATTATGTTTTTTCATCTAATATCTTTTGTGCGGAGGAGTTTCATTTTAGTGGCAAAGACAATACTCTTCGTCTTCGTGTGGGAGGTTACAAGTTCAAAATTCAAATAGAGAAATTTTTTATCGATATTAAATAGTTAGGTGACTTAACCTCTAACTTTTACTCAAAAAATATTTACAAAATATTTTTATTGAGAGTTTTGAATGTGAAACTTTTCACACAAAAGATATTGCCTTTGACACTAAACCAAATGCTAATTTTTCTTTTCCAGTCCTAATTTTCTTTCACATACAAGATATGTATTGTGCGGGACTATATCATCGTAACAATTTCAGAAATAAATATAAATTCCTATGAATACATTTAAAAAACAGTATTTTATAATGCAAATGATATTAAACTACTGATATTCTAAAAAGCATACGAAACATTTGTAAATTTCATAAATAATTCAGATATAAGATAATGACTTATGAACATACATTTAATTTATCTACGCTGTTGATAAATATAAAAAATAATTAAAATTATAACATGTATATCATTCCTAGTATTCTTACAATGGAGTGTGTTACTATCATTTCCGAAATTTTTATTAATAACCCCAAACAAAAGAAAAATATCAAATGTAACCCCAACCCCAAAAAAATTTCAAAACTAACCCAACCGCCCCATGATTGGGCGGTTCACCCTACCCACCAAACCGCCCAATCACTGGGCGGTCCACACGGCCAAGCAAACCGCCCCATGGTGGGGCGGTTCACTATGCAGCCTATAAATGCCCATTCTGCCTCTCATTCTCACACTCTCTCGCCCTCGCCCTTGCCCCGAATTCATCGCTCTTCTCCGCAGGTAATTTTTTTTTTATTAGTTTTTATTATTATTATTTTACTATGCATTACTGTAGATTACTGTAGATACTGTAGATTACTGTAGATTACTGTAGATACTGTAGATTACTGTTCATTACTTTTATTTTATTTTTTTAATTAATTTTATTAAATATTTTTTTTATTGTTGTTATTTACTAATAATTTAACTGTGTACTATTATTTTGTAACTGATAAAAGTTTGTTTATTAATGTAGATAAAATGTTGGTTACACTATATGTGGGCGGGAAGTTCGAGGTGGGTGTGGAGGGAGTACATTACTCGAAAGATCCGACCCACGGCTTTGAGGTAAATGAAAACACCTCATTTCTGGAACTTAAGCAAATGGTATTCGAAAGGATTGGTGTAACCCCCAACCGGTATGACATAGATTTGGTTACTCGGGTTGACTCAGGGCGGGATAGACCTTACTATGTAAAGTATCCAATAACAAATGAGGATGGTTGGAGATGTGTTTACAATACTTTTCAATCTACGGGTACCCCGATAATGGAGTTGTATTCCAGAAAGTTTCTGCGTCGGACCAGGGTTGGACCTTCTACAGACCATACAGGTTATGATAGCCCGGTGCAGCAGCACTCGGGTTTTGACCACTCGGGTAACCAAAACTTGGGTCATGTATCACCGTCTGAACCGCACGCACCACCCGTTCATACTGATTACACTGCTGATTACACCACTGATTATACCACTGATTATAGCACCGACCTACCACCACCACCACCTCCACCTCCTATTCAACCCGTAGTAGAAGCCAGATTTCCTTCTGTACCACCGTCCGTACCTATACTTGTACCTGTTATTGTTTCCCGGAGAGATGCTATGTTGGAGGCTGAAGGGTAGAGAGGGAAAAACGTGCCGTGCCGTGCCGTGACTAACACGCCGTGCCGTGCCGTGACCAAGTAAATTTTTCACGTGCCGTGCCGTGCCGTGACAAAAATTACGAGGGGTGGTCACGGCACGCGAGTCACGCCGTGACTCGCGTGCCGTGACTAATTCGTGCCGTGACCAAACGTGCCGTGACCAAACGCGCGTTAGTCAAATTTGATCGCATTTAACGTTTAAAAAAAAAAATGAAACGATTCTTTAAAATTCAAATGTTTTAATTGAAATTTAAATGTAAATATTTTAATTAAAATAAAATTATACCTTATAGGAAGGTATGTTAGTGTATTGCTTCGCTACTGCCGTGACTGGCGTGTCTTCCGTTCCGTGACTCGCGTGTCCCGTGCCGTGCCGTTCCGTGTTTCCGTGCCGTGCCGTGTCGTGACCAAGACAATTTTCGTGCCGTGCCGTGTCTTCTTTGCCAACAATTGGTCACGGCACGCGAATGGTCACGGCACGGGACAAGCGAGTCACGGCACGGGACCGACACACGTGCCGTGCCGTTACCGTGCCGTTCCGTGACGGATCCGACTCCGGCGTGCCATTTTTCCCACTCTACTGAAGGGGTTGATGCCATACCGGAACGTGAAATTAACTCGGGTGATAGTTGGGACGGGGATTGGGATTCTGATCACTTGTCAGACGGTGATGGAGATTATTTACCCAGGCAGGACAGATTTCCGATTAGAGGTCGGACAGACAGGCACCCGGTAGCCACATTCAACGATACCACTGCTTTTGAAGAAGCAGACAGGAACCAAATGTTTTCAACAAGGGTGGAGGGCAAATTACGCAAACATAGGGAGAAAGGTTCAGTTATGACCGTTGTCCCGTATGGGGGTCGCTTGGAATTCGAAGTTCACTCTCCGAATGAGTACGCTCCAACCAGCCGTAGAGCAGATGGGACTATGGAGTTCATTAAAAGGCCTTACAAGTATGTTGTCATTATCGGAGATGACAATACTGTAACATGCACATGCCAAGGAATCCAACTAGCCCACCTACCTTGTTCTCATGTTATGGCGGTGTGCCGAGTGAGAAACTTCCGTGAGGATGATTTTGTCGCCGACATGTACCGTACCACTTACCTTGCGAGTACTTGGGGTGCATCATTCCATTCTTATCCCAACCAGCATGCGTGGCCGGCCTATGTTGGAGATAAAATCGTCCCCCCCAGAAAGTGGATCAGGTTAGGGAGAATACTTTGTGTATGCACTGAACTTCTTTTTAATATGGTTATTTAACTTCTTTTTATATCAGAAAAGGGAGAAGGCCCCACAAGCGTGCTGTAATGACAATGGATCAGATGCAGGGTAGGCGAATGGGACATCAGGCTCGGCGTTCAACTTGTGACAGGCAGCGAGCAGGTACATTTCATTTTATATTTTATAATTCATTTTACATTTTAAGATTTCAATAACATACCATTTTTGGTGAACTGGAATGCAGATGCCATCAACGAAGCCAACGAAAGAGAAAATGCTAGAGTTGTTGCGGAGGCAACCGGTAGCGGTAGTAGTCATGCAGAGGCATTCGGTAGCGGTAGTAGTGTCGCACAACAGTCTGGAAGCAGATCGAGAACTCGTCGACTTCTAAATTTGTTCGGTCGTCGTCGCTAAATTCAAACATGTCTTAATATATCTTAAAAAATATATATATATCTTATAAATATATCTTACTAAAATAAATATCCTAACATATCTGTAAAAAAAAAAAAAAAATGCCTAACCGCCCGATTGGGGGGCGGTTTTCTTAGCTGTGTGGACCGCCCAATCAGTGGGCGGTTTGGTGGGTAGGGTGAACCGCCCAGTGATGGGGCGGTTAGGTTAGTTTTGAAATTTTTTTCAGATGGGGTTATATTTGACATTTTTCATTTGTTTAAGGTTATTAATAAAAATTTCGGCTATCATTTTTCTCTCGAATTTTTCGGTTCAATTTTTTGTTGTTGTTGAAATTGGAACAAGTGACAGACTGACAGTGACGATGAGAAGACTAGATGACTAGATCGTATGTTTCTTTTTTAAACTGTCAAAGCTGGCAAATTGTGTTCTTCTTTCTTGAAAAAATAGGCTTTTATTTGAGGCCAGGTAGCGCATTGCTCACTAAAGTCAATTTATACATAACTAAATAAGAGGGAGACGATATAAAGACTTGAGCAAAACTAGAGTCTGATGTGCTCACCAAGAGAGTGCGTATCCTCTGAGATATCTCAACTTTTGCGTGACCGACGTGTACGGTGCCTATTCGGGGATAGCATAGGGTCCAGCAATATTTGTGCTTTGAGATTTGTGTATAATGTATTTGAACGGTTGAGATATTCTGAAAAAAAACACTCAAATTTTGAGATATCTCAGAGGATGCGAATTTTCACCAAAAGGGGTTGGTGAGCACATCTCCAAAAGGCTATCGGATTGACTTCGAACTATGAATTCAAACCGTTAAAATTCATGTATTTCGTGAGTGATGGATGTACATGCAAAAATTTTAAAGTTTCGAATTTATTTAGCACATGGTCAAGCGGTCAAAACACTGAACATTTTATAAGTTATATTTTAAATTGTTTTATATATTCATTTTTCATTATTTTTTTGACCACTTGATCATGTACTAAATGAATTCAAAACTTTAAAATTTTTGTATGTACATGCATTACTCATGAAGTACATGAATTTCAACGGTTTGGATTCATAGTTCGAAGTCAATCCTATAATTTTTTGGAGGTGTGCTCACCAACCCCTCTTGATGAGCATATCACACCCTAGTTTTGCTCTAAAGACTCTAGGCAGCTGTGTTTTTTTTAACTCAAATCTATCATTAAATTTCCTTGTCTTGTTGCTTTTATTTTGTATTTTTATTTTTATCTCAAATGTTAGTAACGAGTCTGGCTAGTATGATATCAGTGTCATTTCAGTCTATATAACATCAACTCCAAAACCTATCGAATCGACTTTAAACGGTGAATCCAAACCGTTCAAACCAATCTATTTCATTAGTTGTGCGTTTACATGCAAAATTTATAATTTTTCTAATTTATTTAGTATTAAGTCAAGCGGTCAAATGTATGAGTTTTTAAGTTAATTTTAATGCATTTATTTTTCAACATTTTTGACCGCTTGATTTGATACTAAAATAATTAGAAATTTTTTTTTTTTTGCATGTAAACGCATCACTCATAAAGTAAATCGGTTTTAACAGTTTGAATTAGTCGTTTGAAATATATTCAATCAATTTTGTAATTGGTGTCATATGACACTGATGTCATACTAGCCGAACTCATTAGTAACGACCCATAATGATTTACTATGGACCTTTTGATAAATATCACTCTTAAAAAACGCGTTGTCATTTTTTTTACAAATGTTCAACCTTATAGATGGATAATAGTGGCATATCTTTTATCTTGAAAATTCAAAATCAAATTTTAATATGATTGAAAATATTTGATGACTTAATTTGTCTTAAAAGATTTGAAACTCAACCATTGTTAGTATCAATGTGTAGAATATGTCGATGTACAGACTTGCATTTAAAAATTAAAATTACAGGTAACAAATTCAAATCACTAAATTTGTTGTGCAATTTTATTGTAGAAGGGTTTAAATGCTTCATGTTTTTCATGTTCCATCTTGTCTCACATTTATTATCTCTGTTTTTAAATCCAAATAGTCGATTCAAACCGCTCAACATGATCTCCATATTAAAATGTACATAGAGACCAAATTTTTAAAATTTTGGAAATTGTTTACTACTTTTTAGGTAAATATAAAAATGCAGTTTTTGAATGGTCCCAAAACAACAATTTTGTACCTATTTAAAAGAATATTAAAAATTAAAAAAAAAATACAAATTTGGTCTCCAAGCACATTTAATATGGAGATCATCTGAGTTCTTCTGATCGACTGTTTAAACTTTGAAAATAGATAAAGGATATGAGGTACGATGAGGCATGAAAAATACGAAGAATTTGAACCACCCTCTTATTGAAGATCGATGTTTTATTAATATTACAATACTAAATTAAAAAGACAGTGAAGTAATAATCTACAAACTCATAATATATATTTACACCATGGAGCTATCATTTTACAAATTTCACTACGACGACCTCGATTTATTGACCACTTTAAAACAAATGAAACACGCTAGATTGTGCGTATATATACTTTCAAATGAGAAACCCAGAATAATATTCTCGTTTCTCATCCTGCTAACTTTATGGTTTTCAAGTTTTGACAAGTAACATCGGGTCCGGATACACTAAAGTAATCCGACGGCGATCAAATCTAACGGTCTGGATCTAAACTAAAAAATTAGATAACTTTAGGACAATGTTATCATAATTGGACCGGAGATCGACCCGGTAAAGCAGCGGATCATTAATTCACCGGTCAAACTAGTAGGTCAACTAGTTCAACTGTTAATTTTATATCTATATAATTAGCAAGTGATTTTCTATCTATTTAAAAAAATAGTAAAAAAATTCTAAAAAAATGTAAAATATGGTTTGCAAGTACATATTCATATGGAGATCATGTTGAACGGTTCGAATCGACCGTTAGAATTTTGAAAACTCAAATATTGAGCCGTAGCACGGAGGCCCTCTATGCTACGGCCTACGGGTAGCACCGTAGCCAACTCCCCTATAGTCTAGTCTATTACTCTAGAGCACATATGATCTAGTCTTTTTGTTTTTTATTAACACATTTAAACCGAACCGTGAGTTTTGTGGTCCACTGGGTCCGTTTTTTAGATAAAAACCGGTATAATTGAAAATATCCGGTTTCATTGCACATCCGATCGTAACAACAAATCAAACAGGAAACAAGTCCGGTTCTGATTTATTCCAGCCAGACCGCCCAGTCCGGTCCAGTTCTGATAACAGTGCTTAAGGAGATCCGAACTCAGTAACACCAGGGGCGAAAATAGACATTGGAGAAGGAAAGTTAAGCCTCTTTATGAATTGAAATTTATATTTTTTGTCCTTAAATTTTTAATTTTTATAAAAATTATTACTATTAATCCTTCCTTGTAATATAAAATTATATAACACTTATTCATCCAATCTCTTTAATTTTAATTTTCTAACTCTGCCTACGAGAATACAATACAAAATTTGAAGAATAATAGCTTTCAGGTGCATTTACTCAGCAATTCATAATCTAGTATCTTTCAAATTTAAAACATTTGCTCTTTGGAATTGCATATTAGGGCAATTTGTGGCTATTACCAATATTAAGGTCCCAGCGAAGATCTACTTGACTTATTATTTCCGAAGAATGATTTTGCAAATAATGGAAGCATCGCATATGTACTTAGTTTTTTTTTTTTGGAATTCACACAATTTCATTCAGTTAGAATATTTGAAATGTATATTTTTGCGGTCCGTTTGCGTTACGGTTCTATATTAAACATGCATTATACGAAAATTAATGGGTTTTATATATAAATATAGTTCATGATAGACTGAAAGGAAATATTTATTAACTTATGACAGCCCAATCCGCATTAAAGCGTTTCGAAGTAAAGCCCGCATATTTTGAAATGGTAAATTCCTTGGGCTTTTTCCAATCCTCCTTTTTGTAGGATTGGGCTGTTACCCCATCAATCCGGGCTTCACTTGATTAAAACTAATTTAAAACTAATATTTAAATGCAATGATGCCGCAACGGTTCAATGAATCATACTGACTAGAGCAATGCAGTTATTATTTCAAGGCGAAACCAAGTATACTCTGTGTGTGGAGTGGGGGTGGGATCTTAAAGTGGATTGAACAGTTCAGATGTATTAACTCAAAAGATTTTTTTTAATTAATGCAGAGGATACGAATTCGGGGGGTGGGGGGGAGTTTGATGTCTGAATTTGGTTCAATGATTCATCGGAAACATCCAATCCACATCAAAATTTGAGTATACTTGATTCACACGAATCTTAAAGTTGTATGTATGAAACTTGATATGGATCAGACGACTCGGATTTAACATCAGACCGAATTTGATCCGATACCCATCAAAACGCCCCGATTCTATATGTACGCACTAATTAAACATAATTTCCTCTTTCCATTTCTTGAAAATTCATGCTTGTCATAGGTTCATTTGACCATTTGTTTTTAGTCTAAATCGACGACTGACAAGTGTTATAGATATTTAGAGATATATTAATGAAGATGTTATTCTCATAGGTGCCACGTATACATATCCCCAGAAAAATCACAGCATCAGTCGCTATCATCAGCATTTTGAAGTCTATAGATATCTGTATCTTATAGCTTGATAAGCTTGAAAAATGCTTCATAGTATCACAACTAGCAAATTAATACACCAATCATGGAATCTTCTTTTGTTATAGTTCTAAATGCAATAATTTTCTGAAACAAGATGGTTAGCTTTTCGTTGAGGGGATTAGTGCACGTGTGTTATATATATATATATATATATTTTTTTTTTTGCCTTGTAGTTTCTTTTTACTTCCTTTGTTGTACTTGAAATTTATTGGGTAAACCTATATTTTTTTTAGAGAAATTCACATTGCTGGTACGACCGAATCAAATAAAGTACAATAAACAAAAAAAAAGGGAACAAACCCACTTTTCTTACTCCAGTAAATAACTTGAAAATCACATCTATAACAGTAAAACATTATTCTTCATGGATAAAAATAATGACGATCTTAAAACAAATGCAATTTTAATTTGATAAAAATGTCCAATCGGAGAGTATAGAAAAGAGCATATCCTCGGAGCAAATAAAAGGCCAAAATTTAATTTGGTCATGCAAAGATAATTAATTACAAATAAATATCTTATTAACGTGTGATTGTAGTGTTCCCTGATTCCCTGATTGTAATGCAGCAAAATTGAATGCCATCTGCAATAAATTGACTGCACCATGTGCTGTACACCGATTTTTTCTCCCTTTATTGCATGTTTCATGAGATCATTAACTCCAAATTAATTTGGTTTCCTTGTGTTCCCTCTTTCACTTTTGACAAAATTTAAGGGGCTTGGTTCATCCAAAATTAAACTTAAACGTCCTATTTGTATTGAGATTCGTGCAAACATATTTAAAACATAATAAATTTAAATGGATTCTTAAATCTAATTGTTTATACGAATTTTGATGCAGATCGGACAATTTAGGTCAGACTTTGGATGAGACTTTGTCCAAAGCTGTTTAGACAAAAAACCCACCCAAATTGAAGTCCCAGCCAATCCTCCAAATTTAATAGACAACAATTAGGAATGTCTTTGTATACGATACGGTTCGGATGGAAGCATTATTATACCTATATCCATTAATAATTCATCTTTCTCATATCATACATTGTTTATTAATAATTAACTTAATCTTGTCTTACTCTTACCCATTAAAATTATAAGGTAACGAAACGGACAAATAGTGAATAATACTAATATAATAATTAATTTTTATTATTTTTTATAGATAGACCATCAAAATTATTTCATTTCATACATATCCAATCACATTACTAATATAAAAACTAAAATACAAATTTGTAATTAATTCCAACTAATAGTTTAATAAAAAAACAAGAAAATTCAAAAACACAAATATCTCTTTTGAAATATTCAGTTATTTAATTGAATAAGAAGACATCAAGAAAAATAGATTCTGATATGGATGAGAGTTCCACACAAATTAATTTCACCATCAATAAGAATAAATAAAAATAAAAATAATATGTTTAACATAATATTCTCATTATGACAAAAGGCACACGAAATGCCATCCAAATCAATTTCATCATCAAGAAGAATAGATTCTGGAGTAGAACTAGGGTGTGATGTGCTCACCAAAACTCTTTTGTGAGCGTAATTCTATAATCTATCAGATTCACTTCAAACGAGATGAATCCAAACCGTTGAAACCGATATACTTCACGAGTGATGTGCGTACATGCCAAAATTTTGAATTTTTTGAATTCATTTAGTCTAAAGTCCAGTAGTCAAAATTGATGAAAAATGAATGATCCAAAATGAAGTTTTAGAAGTTATTTTAATTTAATGCATTCATTTTTCATCAATTTTGACTGCTTGACGTTGTACTAAATAAATCCGAAACATTCAAAATTTTGCATGTACGCACATCACTCATGAAGTACATCGGTTTCAACAGTTTGGATTCCTCTCGTTTGAAGTGAATATGATAGATTATGGAGTTATGCTCACCAAAAAGTTTGGTGAGCACATCACATCCTAGTTCTACTCTAGATTCTGATATGGATAATAAGAGCGTTCCATCAACTTTATTGGAAGATATATATATATTCATAAATACAGTTACGAAAAATGAAAAACATAAAAAAAATGTTATGCATATCAATTTGTCATTTGTATCAGAAAAACAAGGCCAGGCATTATAAAAAGCAAATGGGAGTTGTTTCAATTCTATGCATGTATCATATTGAGTTGAAGTTAAACATTGAATAAACATTTACTTTTTTACGAGTAAAAAGACATGATTTAGATTTAATTAAATACTAGTATTGTCTCTTGCGTTGCAACGGAAACATATTATAAGAAAACAAAAAAATCTCATACAAAATGATATATTTTCATAAAACATTCAAACTAAATGACAAATAATATTTTTTTAAATGACATATTAAATAACATCTACACGTAGATAACATTCTTTAAATGACCTGTATTTTTTTTTTTTTGACATATTTTCATAAAAAATTTCTAATAAAATGACATATTAAATGACAAGTAACATTTCTTAAATGATATAAAAGAAATAAAAATAAATAAAGACATGACCAATCAATTATCAATCAATTTAAAATTTCTAGAATAACATTAAAAAAATATAAAGAAATAAAGACCTATCAGAAAGATGACACAATTTACATGTGGAGAATACGTGTATTGTAATGAGTACGTGTCTAAATAAAGTTAGACTTTTACACGTAAAAAAAATAAAAAAATACATAGAATAAGAATATTTAATCGGAGAGCTAATATTCAATATAAAATTTTATCTCTTAATAAAAATCATTAGCGATCAAGACATCTGCATGCTTTATATAAGAATGGATATATCTATGTATAATTATATCATTTATAATTATCTATACAGTAATGAATACGAAATAACATTTATACATACCCTTACCAATTTAGCTATGTACACATCGCTACCTAATAAGCTAAAAAAAAACGGATAGTGCATGGATTAATTTTGAATAGGAATAATAGCAATTGGCAATATTACCGTTGGCTAATAGATGCCACGTGTTATCTATTACAATAAAAATAAAATTCGTGAAATGTTTTCAAGTTATTCGTTTTATAAAACCTTTTTAACAAAATAAACAAATAATAAATTTTGGAATCATTTGTTAATTTTACCATTATTTAAGAATAATATATGAATTACTCACCGAATTTTACGATTATTTGCGAATAATTATTCGATAATTTCCAGAAGATAAATTCTAAATCTCGCAAAAATATTTTCAAATTTGTAAATTGTTAGCGTATCCATTCCGCAAGGAAACGTAGTTTTATTCCATAATTTGGCCCCTAATCATAACCCTGGTCCCCGTAACGGTGTAACCCTGTTCTACTAACACGTGGCAGACCATAAAAGTTTCCACATAGACCAGCTGTCAGCGGAATCTATATCCTTTGAGGTAACAAAATATTTCAGTTTGGATTCACATTCGTCCGATCAGAATCTGGGCCGCTTTAATAGTCGTGGGGGTTCTGATTGGACGGTCCATAACTCCAGATCAAAACAGAAATATTCTGTTACCTTAGGAGATACGAATTCAGTCGACGCTAAGAAAAACGGTAGCGGCTAGCGTTATTCCTTTTTCCTTTCTCATTGACTCGTCTCCTCTATTTACACTTAACACCTCTTGCTAATTTCACTACACTTCTCTACTACACATCTTCTTATGCACTGACAAGTGACAGAAAAACAATCTCTCTCCTTGACAATTTTCTAATGGCGATTTCTTCCAAAGCTACTTTTCTTCTCGCATTCTCTCTATTTGTTGCTTGTTCTCATGCTTACACCTTCTATGTTGGAGGCAGAGAAGGCTGGGTTTTGCACCCGTCCCAGAATTACTCCGATTGGTCCGCGAGAAACCGATTTAAAGTCAACGACACCCTCGGTACATAACCTTTCAATTTAAGCAATTAATTAATTCTAGATAAAAAATATGAATGATCGATGCTGATATGTGATATCTTCCTGTTTTTATATACTTTCAGTTTTTAAATACAAAAACGGAGAAGACTCTGTTTTGGAGGTGAACCAGCAAGACTTCGACCAGTGCAACTTGAGCAACCCGATACAAAAAATGGACACCGGCGACTCGGTGTTCAAATTCAATCGATCGGGCCCGTTTTTCTTTGTTAGTGGTACAGGTGATCGGTGCAAACAAGGACAGAAACTAGCCGTGGTTGTTCTGTCGGTAAAGCATATTGTACCGGTTTTACCACCTATGGCACCTTCATTAAGTCCAGGTCCCAATTCTCCTGTTGTGGGACCTCCAGGTATTTCCCCTGTTTCGCCACCTATGGTAAGTCCAGTTCCATCACCTACTGGAAGTCTAGCTCCATCTCCTTTGGTTTCACCAGCAACAAGTTCCCCTGTATCAACACCTGCTGTAAGTCCAGCTCCATCTCCATTTACAGTTACACCATCGGTTACCCCACCAACCGGTTCTCCTGCTTCGAGTCCTTCGACACAGCCATCTCCATATGGTGCTCCTGGAACATCACCTAATGCAGATAGTCCTAATAAACAGACGGGATCGGCGCCTGCGCCGGTCTTCCGGTTTTCGTCGGCTTCATTTGCAATGATGGTGGTGATGTTAAATTATGGATTTTTTAATTGATTGGTTTTAGGCTTTTAGTTGTATTGTTATAGAATGTTTTAAAGCAGTGGATTGTTAATTGTTGGTCTTGGAATTTATTTGTACTTGGTTTTTTGCTTATTTTGAGGGTTATGTTTAAAGAGTGATTTGTTCTTACAGGATATATATATATATGATTATGCACATTACAAATGATTTGTATTGGTTGAATCATTTTGTTGTTTATGTTGGGGTTAATTATGCATTGAAACAGAGATTATTGTAAAAGCAATTTAACAATAAGATGGCTGATTGTGTCCTTTATAGAATTTTCACGCAATTTTTATGTTGAGAAATATGTTTAATTTAGTGAGGCTGCTTGGGGGATATATGATTATGTTTAATTATATATACATAATTTTTCATGTTATTTTTTTACTTGCTAAACTACAAAATTATTGTTCCAGGCAAATCTGTTTTCAGTGGATTTATTCAACTAAGGTAAATTAGTAATTTAATATTTAATTAATAAATTTAAGAGTTAGAAAATATGATAGGGTGTGGCAATTTAAAAAAAAAAAGACATAATTTTAATTATTTTCAATAATAGTTATATATTAATGCAACAAAAATTTAAAATAAATAAAAGATAATAAAAATAAGCATATTCTCTTGTGACTTCGCTCATGTCGGTATGTCTTATTTTTCCTATAATTATTGTAATGCGTCACATTTCAAGTAGTCGTTGTTATTGTTTTATGGTACTATTAACTTGTTGACTATAAGGATATGCCGACATATAATATATTTGTATTATATTTGTTTTGTGGCACTTTTAAAATTCACAATTAATTTAAATTATATAGGTTTTCCAATGATGTTGACTAAGTCAAACAATTTTGTTCCATTATGATCAGTGTTGTAAATAACGGTATGCAGTTGTCGGATAAATAGGATACTGTCAAACGATAAAGAGATAGAGAGAAGGTTCTAGCTAGTGGTGTATAAAACATTTGTTTAAGCTGGTTAATCATCAAATTAGTCGTTAGCAGTGACCAAACTGTTAAAGATTTTTTTGACTGATTGACCAATTTTTTTTTTCTAATTATGATTAATTATTCTCGATTATTTATAATTAATTGTTTGACGGTACTATATCCGTTCAACAAACACATACTAGCTGCCACTTTCAAACTTTTCAAAAAGGCAGAAAGGTGCTTAAAATTTCATTTAGGGAACTTTGTTGATACGAAAGCAGCTTTACTTTTATCAAATCAGCATAAAGTTGACAGTTAAATCACTCAACCGAGTTAATATTCACAAATACTTTTATCCGAGTTTCGAACATATCATTTCTCATACGGAGATATTGTTTTTGCGACTTTATCACTTATTAAAGGCTAGTTATTTTTTCATTCGTAATATGTATTGAACAGAACTATATCGTCATAGTAACAATTCCGAAAAAAAAATATAAATTTCTGTGAATATATTTCAAAACTAATTTATTTAATACAGAACTATATCGTTATAGTAACAATTCCGAAAAAAAAAATATAAATTTCTGTGAATATATTTCAAAACTAATTTATTTTATAATGCAAACGATATATATATTAAACTGCTGATAATTAAAACGCTCAGGAAACATTTGTAAATTTCATAAATAATTCATATGTACAATGAATTACTTGCGGACATTAATTTAATTAATTTATCTATTCTACTGATAAGTATACAAAATAATTAAAATTATATCACTTAAGAACTTGTTTTTTATCTAGTGGCAAAAGACACGTGACTCTTATGTGAGAGATCATAAGTTCAAAACTCACAAAGTAAAAAAAATTTCTATAATATATATAGAGGATTGAAAGTGTACCGCTTAGTTTATCCTCCAACCATAATTTCAAAAAAGAAAAATTATAACACGTATATCATTCCTAGTCTTCCTTAATGTGGATGTGGATGTTCTCTGGAATTTTTGCGTTCAACTTCCTTTTTTTTGTTGGACTTGACGAGTCACAAGAGTGATAGTAACGGCCTAAAGACTAGATAAGATATTTCTTTTTGTACTTTTTTTTTTTTTTGAAGACTTGGCAGTGGGTTAGTGGCTGCTTTTTTTTGCACTGTCAAAGTAGCCGAATTGTGCTCTTATTTTTTGAAAAGTAGACTTTTATTGAGGAGGCCAGGTAGCGCTTTGCTTACTAATAAAGTAAATTTATTCATGGATAAGAAGAGGGACACGCCACAAACACGCTCGTGCATTGCAAATATCATACTCTAGTCTACGCAGCTGTGATTTTTGAAGTCAATATCTATCATTAATTTTCGTCGTCTTGGCGCTTTGATTTTCATTTTTATTCAGGGATGCTTCGGTGGACATAAGGACCTATTTGTAAAATGAACATATTTTTATTTTTAAAGTTCAAATAGTCGATCCGACCGTTCAACATTATCTCCATATGAAAATGTACTTGGAGGTCAAATTTTACATTTTTTTGAATTTTTTTACTATTTATTAAGATGGTTACAAAATCGCTGTTTTTCAATGGTCTGAAAACAACGATTTTGTAAAATACTTAATAAATAGTAAAAAAATTCAAACAAATGTAAAATTTGACCTCCACGTACATTTTAATATGGAGATAATGTTGAACGGTCGGATCGAGTGTTTGAACTTTGAAAATAAAAATATGTTCATTTTACAAATAGGTCCTTATGCCCACCGAAGCAAATGCTTATTCTTGTAACTCTCAAATGTATGTAACGGCCCATAATAATTTATTATGTAACGGCCCAAAATGAAATTCTGACGTGATTGAAATATGACTTAATTCGTTTTAAAAATCTTAAAACTCAACCATTTTTATGTGTAGAATATGTGGACCTACAAACTTGAATTTAAAAATTAAAATTACAAGTAGCAAATTCAAATGACTAAATTTGTTATGCAGCTTTATTGAAGATGAATATATATTTCAATAATATTACAATACTAAATTAAAAAATAGTGAAGTACTAATCTACAAACTCATAATCTATATATTTAAACCATTGAGCTATCATTTTACAAATTTGATTACAACAACATTGATTTATTGATCACTGAACACAAATGAACTTACTAGGTTTTGCATTTGCTTTCCATCCATGCATCTAGTAGAAGGAATCAGAGTAGGTCCGATGCCCATCGGACCTACCTTGGTTCAATGGGTGTGATGACCATTCGATCTGCATCAAGATTCGTGTGCTCTGCATCAAAATCCGTACAAGTTGTATCAATTTCCGTGCACATAGATCTTGATGCTAATCGTACAGTCTTAGAGCTAATTGAACCTAAATGTAGGTTCGATGCCCATCAGACCTACTCCTATCTCCTAGTAGAAACAGAGGCGGATGAAAAATTTACGGTTTTGTCCTTTATGTTTTGTAATTATTATAAGTATTTATACATATTAGTCCTTTGCAAAATAAAATTACAGTATAATAATTTTTCAGCCTCTTCAATCTCATTTTTTTTTTTTCCGTTTATCCTGTACCAACTCTTTCGTTTCCATCTTTCAGAAAGTAACGAAACGCGAACGTTGAAGAATAATAGCTTTCACGTGCATTGACTAAGCAATTTCTGTCATAGTATATTTCAAATTTAAAACATTTTCTCCTCGAAATAAGCACATGGATATGTTGATTAACATTGTAATTGCGTATTTGGGTAATTTGGGGCTATTACAAATATTACGGTCCCAGCGAAATTAAGAAATGACCTTCCTTTTGATTTCCGATCATTCGTGTTTTGCGGCGCGTTTGCGTTACGGTTCTATATGAAACATGCAGCTATGAAGGAATACTGGTGGGCTTGAAGAGAATTCAGATCCTCTCCGGTACTATAATAGGGAATCTTTAAGAATTAGTGATCTGGACCGTTTTTTTTAACTTGGCACGAATCTCAAAGCCAATTAATACCGCTCTGTGCTAGCTCGAATCACAAAGCGGCTGAGAGTTAATCTTAAACTGTAAAGTGAGTGATACGTCCTATTTCAGAAAGAGTAGGCCGTATATGAGGAGACTTTTGGGTTGGGCTCGTCCTGCTGCGGGATGGCAGGCCGAGATGTGAGTGAGTTGAAAACTTAGGTTGTTGTAGAGAGACTCTGACTCTGACCTATGCGATATCTCTCTGAGTGTAAAGTTGCGACCCCCGTTCAATGGGCCTTTTTGCCTTATATAGGCTACCTCATAACCGCTATCTCGCGCGGTTATGAGAGGTGGAACGGTTATTTTGACCACGTTCGGTGGTTATCCCGCATTAAGGCGGTGGAAGCCCATTTCGGGCCAGGCTTGTCTTTTTGGGGCCTTTGGTCAGGCCTTTTTATTCCCGGATCCTTAGTCAAGGATCTCGGGCTTTGGGCCTTTTTTCCTTGGCTCCGGACTGGCTCCTAGAAGGAGATCCGAATCTCAGACTTTCATTGGTCCAAATCTATATTTTAAGGACCTTGAGAACATGACCCTATCAGTAAGGGGAATCTTTTACGGTAACTGGAAGGATACGTTTCCGCTTGAAGATGCATCCAAAGAGAATTAATGGACCTCAATTTTGGACTTTCAATACAACATGGCTGTATTTAATTATACATTTCTTGATATCTGCTAACATGGCTGTATTGGACTTTCTTTAGCTTTGTTCAGTGATATTTTTTTTTTTAAATGTTGTTTTGCACGATGACAGTCACAATAACAACAAACAGATCTTACACATTTATAAAATGTACATTCATGTCTGAAGATCTTATTAGTGCAATAATACCTCGATCTTATACTTCAATTAAAAAAATTATTATAAGAACCTTAACCACCAAACTGTTAGCAGCAAGAACTTCAATAGATTGGGTCGGCAAATGTGAGGTGTTAATGGCCAACACACTTTTACGGGTAAAGATTTTAACAGAGCACTTTTATCTTCATGCAGCGCACGTACTATAGAATCATAATAGCACTGCTTCTGGTCTGTGCGCTGCATGAAGCCAAAACTGCTCAGTTAAAATATTTACCCCACTTTTACCCCGGCAATCGTTATCAATTATCACAATGGTATGGTGATAATCTAGTTATAGCAAATAAATTCATTAAAATTTATATAAACTTATTTCATCAAACAAATTTTAAGCTTAATTTTAAAAATTGTTTCACTGAGTTTCAAACAAAAATATTGAATAGTTTGTTTTGATCTATTGACGTGTCAAAATTTTACTTTTTAAATGATTTATTTGATATATTATTCTGTGTACAAAAAAATTCATTAAGCTAATTATGTGCTACAAACATAGAAATTTCATCAATGATCCCTTTATAAACGCTAAAGAAAAAGGAAATACCCTATTGTATTCGAAAATGAATCAAATTGTATATGAAATACATATTTTTTACTAGAGAGATCTACATGGTCAGGTACTAAATTTCATAATGTCATTCTAACTAATTAGTAGTAAATTCCACTAAATATCTGACCCTGAAATCTTAATCTCATTTATGTGGTGCTTATTTGCCAACCAAAACGGACAATTACCAATTGATCCAAACCAAAATTATGCAGACTTCAATGTTCTGTTAGGTGGGGTTGTTAATCTGTTAAGGTTGCGTTTGGATCGTGCAAGAATAGCGCTAATCCGGGAATAGCTCCGCTATTTTTAAAAGTTGTGATCCAAATGTAAAATAGAAATTAAGAATAGTGCAAGAACAGCGCTATTCTGCTATTCCTACGGAAATGTGGATTAGTGAATTTCTCCAATTGTTAGGTTAGCGATATTAGTCCAAAATAACACTATTCCAAATATACAATCCAAACAACATTTCTACTAACCCGGAATAGTCCAAAATAGCGATATTCTCAAACCACTTGGGTTAGCACTATTCTTAACCACTAACCCAAAATTCGCTATTCTTGCACTAATCCTTGCACGATCCAAACGTAACCTAATGAATCTAAAATCCGATAATTTGATTCGAATCTGCATGAAAAGATTTGTGTATAGATCTGAAAAATATATATGTTGGTTTATTGAATCCGCACGTGGATTTTAAAAATATGGGATGAACTAACTGCTCCCCAAATACAATCTCCGAAAACATCTCCGAACTACCTCCGGTTTAACGTCCCTGTTCTATTTTTAAAGTTCTGTTTACAATCATTTAAATTAATACTAGCAAACATTTAGATCTCTATCTACATGACTACGTGTCTTTAAATTCTAAAATCTAACTAATTCAACACCTAATTATTTTTGTCTCCAAGTCAAAAAAGAAAAAATTCTTTTCACGTACTTTTTTTCCTCTGATTATTCGCGTACATTTTTCTAACAATCTGTGATGAATTTACGAACGTCTTTTACTCAATTTTTTTTTTCGAATGATATCCACGATGAAGTACTTTCGAGTTATATTCGTGTTTTTTTTTTAAAGTAAAAGTCTGTAGGCATTATAAATTTTGCTTCTTAAGCCTTTAAACATCTGTCTACAGATATAATTTTCAAGTGGTAAAATTTTAATCATATTCATTTTTATTTTTCATATACGGATACAAATTGAATATAGTTGAACAAAGACAAATACAAATTGGATATTAATAAGCGGATACTGATAAAAATTGGATATTAAACATATACAAATACATATATAGATATAATTTGAATCTGTAATTTTAATATTTAAACAAAATTAACATTTGATTCAATAAATTATTTTTCTCATTAGAAAGTAAAAAAAAAAAACATAAATTGAATATATAATTTGGATAATCGATCATTGTGGTGAACAAAATATTTTTGTCTCATGTTAAACATGTTATGTCATTATAAAATAAATATCTTCTTAATAAAAATTAATCACCAGCATAACCATATGTTTAATCAAAATATATTAACAAAAATAATATTCTTCTTCTAGACATATGATTCTAAAACAAACGGATATCCGAAAAATTAAATAAGTAGGGATATGGATAATTATCCGTATTCGTATCTTTATCTGTATAAACATATATTTAAAAAATTTAAAAAATGCCAATACAAATAATTATCTATATATGTATTTGTATCCTCTTCCAATCCTAAAACTGTATATGTATATGTATCCGCATAAATCATATCAATATTCTTATCCGTATCTGTAACTATTTGTATCCGTATTTTCAAATATGCAAAAATTCGAATATGAATCCATATATGAACGAATAATATCCAACCTGTTTGCACCAGTATTATTTGGGCTTTGAGATTCGTGCAGAACGTATTTGAACGGTTGAGATATTTCAAAAAAACACTCAAAAGTTTAAAATATCTCATAGGATGCGAATTCATTTAAGACCCGGTTAGGTGATCTCACCCAATGGACGTTAATGGGCTTTTTTCATTTTTGTATGTCGAAACATCACGATACTTGGGCCCGGTAGCAACTTCTAGAAAAAAGTGTACCGGAACAAAAGTTTCAAATTTCTCCTCGGAGATGTCGCCAAGAAACGCCAGCGTCTGTGCTCTCCTCGTCTAAAAATGAATCCGAATCCTTCCAGGTACCAAAGCACACAATTGCGAAGAAAGGAACTTTAGCCATTTTTTTCATCTACGCAGGGATGGCGAACAATACTTAGGAAATTCTCAGCTTTTTTTTTTTCTTAGATTGATGTCATATTCCCTTGCTCATCACTTAAATGAAATATTTGTATACAGTCGATTGTTTCAAGGAGGAATCAGGAGCTACTGTCATTGAGCTCAAGGTTGTTGTCAGAGGAACTCTTTAATCAGGTGAAATTTTGATGATTTTTTTTGTTATACACTATTGCACGTGAACTAAGAAGGTGAGATATTGACATATTGTAGAAAATAGGTTTTTTTTTTTTTTGATAAAAGGCAACAAAGTGCCTGTTTCATATATGAAACATAGAAGTTAATTACATATTAATATGGAAAGCTGTCCACTGCAACTAAAGCACACAAAAAATGCCAGTACAGAGCAAAACACATTAAGTCCGTCTTTTTAAAAGCCACCAAAACACAGTAATTGAAAAGTAAGCTAATACTAAGCCACCTAAACTGGAGCTGAAAATTAGAAGCCCCTAATGGAATTATAATTTGAAAGTACACAATTTGTAATACCCTTTTGTGTTGCTCCTGGTTAATAATCTAATAGGAAGATTTATCTCGTTTTCTGAAAGACCATTTCCCGAAATAAGTTGTTTATAATTAAGTCATGCATGTACCCATGTTTAGTCAAATGTAGTCCTCCATTAAATATATCCTACATGTCTTTTCCTACAGTAGCCAGTAGGACTCAACAAAGATTTCATATAGATGTTTAGCTTATAAAAATTAACGCTACATCCATAATAATGAGTAGTTGAGTAAGTCAAATTGGGTTTAGCTTAGAAAATTTTAAATATGCTTAAACTATATGTACATTTTCTCTTCAATAATTTATTTTGTGAACTGTCCAGGTTGTATTTTGCAATGCACCTCAAATAATTGGGTATCGCAAACATTTTATGCGTAAAGGTAAAATTTAAAAATTTCAAGCTCAATATTGGATTCAAGATAATCTTCATAAATTTGTTTCAGTTTAAAAAATTTCAATTGAAATATGCATTTCGAAGGCTACAATTAAAGGATCAAGTACTTGAGTAAAGAATTGATAACAGTAAATTTTTTGCATACTTTTATTCATCTATTCCTCCATTTAAAAAATCCAACACTTTTCAATATTTTGGATGCAATTTCACAGTTACTAGGATAAGATGAACAATAATGTACTGTCTAGTTAATTTTTGTTTGGTTTGTGCTGTGGGACCTCCATATTATATGAACTATTTGTTGTCACAAACAATGAGTTCAAGAAAAGTATATATGGTGTTCTCATTGGTCAAATCAGGCAAAAAAAAAAAAAAATTAAGGGTAAGGTGGCAACGAGCATCTTACGTTTTTCATTAATAAAAAATCATTTACAAACTTCCTAGGCTATAATTCCTCTATAATCTATATACAAAAGATACTCCTAATAATCCGAAGGGATTAGCGGCACCGGTCTTAGTTGATTGGTTTTAGTTGTATTGTTATAGAATGTTTTTAAGGCAGAGAATTGTTACATCGGCAATATTACAATAAGATGCATGATTGTGTTGATTAATTAAGGCCTTGATTTTATTTGTAATTGGGGTTATTTTTTTAGGCATATGTTATATTTAGAGAGATTTGTCCTTAGAAGATACCTCCGTTCTTATATTAAGCACGTAGATGTTCTGATCCATCAACTGCTGTAATTAAAAAATAAAATTTCGAATTGAATATCAACCGTTCAATAAAAAGTCTGCCTTTTTATCTATGCATCTTTTTGATATTTTTTTACGTGTAGAAGTCTAAATTTATTTAGACACGTACGCACCACACGTAGTCGCCAAATGTAGTTGTCATGCTTTCTTAATTTTTTTTGAAAACTTTCCTAAATCAAATAACCAATTTTCTTATTGATTCTGATTTCTTTCCATATCTAAAATGTAATTTAAGGATATAAATCCACAGTAATCACTACAATTCTTGTCGTTGTATGTCTTTTAATGATACAAATTCACACGCAATAGCAATATGGATTACAAATCCACATTAATAGCAATAAGGATACTGATCCACATTAATACCAAAAACTATACAAATTTTCATGCCACAAGGACTATAATAAATTGATAAAATAGTAAAATAACAAATTACAATATTTTGATTGTAATTGAAAATATCACACAAAATCAACGTACGTATGAATTAAAAACTCTTTAACTTATTTTCTATTAAATAATGAATTTTGAACATATTTGCTCTCTTATTATACGTCCCTGTTCTAATTTATTTTAATATCATTCACGGATATTGTTGAGTAATTATTTTTTTATTCATCTATTTTCTTTTATGAAAATATGTTATTATTTATGAGATTTTTTTATTCATGTAATATGTCTCCGTTACAACGCACGGGCACAATATTAGTAGAGTAGAACTAGGGTGTGATGTGCTCACCAAACTATTTGGTGAGCATAACTTCATAATATATCGGATTCACTTCAAACGAGATAAATTCAAACCATTGAAACCGATATACTTCACGAGTGATGCACGTACATGCAAAAATTTGAATTTTTTGAATTCATTTAGTCTAAAGTCAAGTGGTCAAAATTGATGAAAAATGAATGATCCAAAATGAAGTTTTAGAAGTTATTTTAATGCGTTCATTTTTCATCAATTTTGACCGCTTGACTTTGTACTAAATAAATTTGAAACATTCAAAATTTTGCATGTACGCACATCACTCGTGAAGTACATCGGTTTCAACGGTTTGGATTCATCTCATTTGAAGTGAATACAATAGATTATGGAGTTATGCTCACCAAAGAGTTTGGTGAGCACATCACACCCTAGTTCTACTCATATTAGTATATTATTATACATATTACATATAATTTGTATTGGTGGAATCATTTTGTTGTTTTTGTTGGGGTTTGTTTCATGCATTGAAACAGAGATTATTTTAAGAGCAATTTAACAATAAGATGGCTGATTGTGTCGTTTATAAGCCCTTAAAATAGAATTTTTACGTAATTCTATATTGAGAAATACGTTTAATTTGGCGAGGTAAGTGCTTGGATATATGATTATTTTTAATTATATATATACAATTTTTTATGTTATTTTTAGTTGTACTTCTTTAATTATCGAGGATACAGAGGTTGATTGAGTGTTACTTCATTGAATTATTTTATTCTTCCATGTTTTATGCAAATCAATTATTTGACATCACTTTTGGTTATTTGTAAAAGGTTGGGGTAGCACATGATTGTTCTTAAATTCACTAAATTTATGTGTGAACTCAACTTTAAAATCTATTATATTGGTTTCAAATGATAAAGCTATACTGTTGAAACTCATTTATCTACGAGTGATGCGTCTACATGGAAAAAATTTAAAGTTTAAAATTAATTTAGTAAGTCAAGCGATCAAATATTAGAAGGTTTATAAATTAATTATAATATTGTATTTATTTTTTAAATATTTTTTTATCACGAGACTCTATACAAAATTAATTCAAAAATTTTAAATTTTTGTATGTAGACGCATCACTCGTAAAGTAGATGAATTTTAGCGTTAGAATTTATTATTTGATACTAATTCAATAGATTTTAGATTTAAATTCACAAATAGACTTGGCGAACTGTTTTAAGAACTTGAACATCCTAATTCTACTCAAAGGTCATGTTTGGTTGTGGAGTAACTTTAATCCGGATTAAATTGCTTACTCCAAGTTAAGGTGGAGTAAGTTAATCATGTTTGGTTGGGTCATGTAACTTAAGCAACGGATTAAGTTACTCTAGAAATATCGTTGTCTGTTGTCTAATGAAGAGAGAGAAAATAAAAAAATAGAATTAGTGTATGACAGTGGGCCCCATGACGTGGAGTAAGCTAATCCATCTGAAGAGGTGGAGTAACTTACTCCAGATTAATTTAAATCTTACTCCAACTTACTCCATCAATTTTACTCCATGTTTGGTGGATTAAGTGTGGAGTAAGAGAGTTAATCCACCTCTTACTCCACAACCAAACATGGCCAAAAGGTACAACATACAAGTACTGTTCATATAAAACTGCAATTTGGTAATTTATATATATATTTTTTTCAAATAAGACATAATTTTAATTATTTTGAATAATAACTATATATATATATTTGTAAAAATAAAATAAATTAAAGATAATAAAAATAAGCATATTTTCTTGTGACTTCGCTCATGTCGGTATGTCTTATTTTTCATATAACTATTGTAATGTGTCACATTTCAAGGAGTCATTATTATTGTTTTATGTTTAAATTTTAATTCAGCCAGTCCTAAGAATGCATAAGACTAACCATAACATCTACAATTTTTTAATATTAAATTATTTTGTAATTAAAAAAGCATCCTAATTGTTATCAAATGCGTAAGATAAAATATGGAAATTAAGAGATTCAACTTATTTTATCATAACTTTAAGCCACAACCAAACAAAAATATCTTATGTCATCTTAACTTGGAATAAACAACTTTTTCTATCATAATTTTAACCCACAATTAAACATGGGGAATATGTATTGCGCAGGACTATATCATAGTAACAATTTCAGAAATAAAATATAAATTCCTATGATATTTTAAAAGGCATAGAAAACATTTCCCAATTTAATTTCATAAATAATTCAGATATAAGATGAATTACTTGCGGACACTAATATAACTTATTTATTCTGCTGATAAGTTTTAAAAAATAATTAAAATTATAACACATATATCAAAGTAGGCAAATTGTGCTTTTCTTTTTTGAAAAAAAGAGTAGGCTTTTATTGAGGCCACGTACCGCATTCTCACTAAAGCCAATTTATACATAAATAAGAGGGACGCGATATCAACACGCTCCTGCATTGCAAATATCAAAGTGCTCTAATCATCAGCTGTATTTTTTGAACTCAATCTATCGTTATATTTCCACTTGTCGCTTAATTTGGCCTTTTTTTATATGACTCTCAAATGTTTGTAACGGCCAATAATGTTGAGTCCGGCTAGTATGACATCAGTGTCATATGACACTAACTATAAAATTAATTGGATAGACTTCAAACAATTAATACAAACCGTTCAAACTGATTTACTTTATGAGTGATGCGTTTACATGCAAAAAATTTATAATTTCTAGTTATTTTAGTATCAAATCAAGCAGTCAAAAATGTTGAAAAATGAATGCATTAAAATTAACTTAAAAACTCACACATTTGACTGCATGACTTGATACTAAATAAATTCAAAAAATTATAAATTTTGCATGTAAACACACAACTAATAAAATAGATCGGTTTGAACAGTTTGGATTCACCGTTTGAAATCGATTCGATAGGTTTTGGAGTTGATGTTACATAGGGTGAATGAAATTGATGTTATACTAGTCAGACTCAATAATGATTTATAGAAGGATAATATAGTGGCATATATTAGAAATGGCTTAGCCACCCCAATAAATTAAAGATTTGCAGTTGTTCTCTTTATATTTTGTAATTTTTATAAGTATTTATAAATTTTAGCTCTCTTATAAACTAAAATTCTATTATATTAATTTATTCATCTTCTTCAATTTCAATTTTCTAATGTTCTTGTAATGATAGATTCCTTAGCCCGAATTCAAATATCAACATCAATATAATGATATAATTTTTAGTATATCACATAATCTTAGTTAGATTTTTCATTTCTCTTATATTTACAAAAAGATAATAAACTCATTTTTAGAGATTAATTCATCATATTTTGATTTTAAAATACTTGAACGTGTTTGTGGGAAGAATTCAAATATCAACATCAATATAATGATATAATTTTTTTTTTGAAGGTTGCAATATAATGATATAATTTTACTTTACTAAAAAAATAATAATATAATTTTACATATTAGGATTAAATATATTTATCTTCATATATTTACAAAAAGACATAAACTCATTTTTACAAAAATACTTGAAAATCACATAATTTCTCTATATTTTGATTCATTTTAGTTCTTGTTTACAAAGAGAAACAATAAAATAAAACCATAAGAAGATTTAGATCAAGAAAGAAAGGCAACATAGGATATTGAAATAAACAAATTAAGAATAAAATTTCTATTTTCAATGGGCTAGCAATTCTTTCAACTTATAACCGGTTATTAATTTTTCTAATTATAGCAGGAATTAATTAGAAGCAAAGAATAAGAAAGTTTTTAAAAAGGACAATTCTGGTACATTGAAGAAAAAGTTTCTCTCTGCTCTCAATAAATGAATTTCTACCTTCAAAATAGCAGTCCCCTTTCTCAATCCGGGTATGCATTGGCTAAATGGCTAGTAGCTAATTACAATTTTCATATTGAGAGGTATGGAAATAAATCTGCAAGGAATCGATCCCAACCGTTCAAAGTTTTTCATGCGCGAATCTCAACGAATAATTTTTTCATTCACGAATCTTGAGTAATATCAAGGGTTGAGATCTGAATAACATATTCCTCTTATTCATGGATAGCGCTATTCTGAGAGCTCACTTTCAAATATTGAGGGCATAATGAATTTTTTGTACTGTTATACCACTTTTGCCCCTAATTAATGATTTCCTGAAGTTTTCTATGTTCTAAACTTAATTATTCTTTACAAGGAAAATTATTTAATAAGGTGAAAGAAATAGCTGTAAATTTAGGCCTCTTTGTTTATGGAAATAAATAAATTGGTATGGACAAACTTTATCTTCCATTGCTTATATTTATATGGTGTTAATACATATAAACCAGAAACTTATAACAAACAAATTGGAGGGATGCTTCGGTGGACATAAGGACCTATTTGTAAAATGAACATATTTTCATTTTCAAAGTTCAAACAGTCGATCCGACCGTTCAACATTATCTCCATATTAAAATGTACTTGGAGGTCAAATTTTACATTTTTTTTAATTTTTTTACTATTTATTAAGATGGTTACAAAATTATTATTTCCAGACCATTGAAAAACAGCGATTTTGTAACCATCTTAATAAATAGTAAAAAAATTCAAAAAAAATGTAAAATTTGACCTCCAAGTACATTTTAATATGGAAATAATGTTGAACGGTTGGATCGACTGTTTGAACTTTGAAAAATGAAAATATGTTCATTTTACAAATAGGTCCTTATGTCCACCGAAGCAAATGCCAACAAATTGTAATGCATCATGTTAACAATTGAAACCTAATTAAGTTGAACTAAATCAATAAATGAAAATAAGCTACGATTTATGTGAATATGGAAAGAAATGATATATTTGATAATAACCATGTACTGTTCATGTTATTTCTTTTAATGCATCATTACAAATTAATTAACTTTCCTTTATTGATAATACGAAGCAAAGATAGAAGATAATTGTTGAGGGTAAAATTGGTATTAAAATTTCTCAACACTGAATATAGTGTTTTGAGAATTCAGATCCTCTGTGTTACTCGAGAAAATAAAGTGAGTTTCAGCCGGTGGATTTAAATTTACACGAATCTCAAAGCACAAATAATACTGCCCCCTCCAATCACCCGAATATCCACCGGCTGAGAGCTCATTTTATTTTCTCGAGTAACACAGAAGATACTGGTTCGTGTTTTGAGACCTGAAAATAGCACCGCCCTTATTCATTGAGAATAGCATATTTATTTCCGAGAGGTGTGTATATTCAAGGCGTCGCGCCATTCTAGATCGACTCAAGACTCCGCAGAAAAGAAAAGACCAAAAGTAGAGCAACCAAACCCTAACTCGTGAACGATATCGAGATCGAGAGAGAGAGAGAGAGACTTGTGATCAAAAGAGAGCAGCGATGGAGTTCGACTCGCCATCACCAGTGCCTGAAGATAAGTGTGGGTTCGATTCATCCCCTTATTGTATAGATCCTGTCATCTACAGGCAACCGGAAACATCTGCCTGGATAGCAAAGGAGGCCGTCGCCTACTGGGAGTCCCTTGACGATTCAGGTATTGGATTTGATTTTTCAAGTAGATATGGATTTCTTTCTTTGTTTTTCAAGTAGCTCCAGAGATAAGGATGTACTGACTTAAAACAAAATTATACATTTGTTCGTTGTTGTAAGGCATCAGTAGGAGCTTGGAAAAAAGAAAAGTTAATGGTATTTGCTACACCTTTCGCATGGCCTTGTTAAGAATCAGGAACCTACATTTGTTCTTATCTATACCATTTTGACTGCTTCTAAAGCTAATTAATTTGGTATTATCGGCCTTTAATTATATCGGACAGGTTGTAGCACTATGACCAAAAGCACAACAAGTATTTACCATGATAATTATTGCAATTTACCTTTTTGTAATATATTTTATGTAATGAGCATTACAAAAGTTTTTGGATTTTCTGATGCAGATAAGCAGGAGTTCCTGGATGTGATTGATGCTGGTCTTGTCAATTTCTCGCGTGAAGCTATCCAGGACCCATGGCTGGCGAATTTCCTAACAAATGCAATACCGTTCTATGAGCTCCACCATACGTGGGAGATCTATGTCTGTCCCAGTCGAGCTTGCTCGCGTTTATTCAAGGATGAAGAGTCGCTCATCATTCACCTCAAACGCGATCACTTCTCAGATATTTATCCTGTCGCACGGCCACCCCGATGGCACAATCTGGCCGAGGAGCGATGTTGCGCTGATGCCCTCCGTAAGATGGTCTGGAAACCGATTGTTGTTGAAGCCGCGCTGGATCTGCTCTCGACAATGTGTCTAGACCATGAATACGTCACTATGGCTGATGTGTGTGCTGGTTCTGACCGGCTTAACTCCTTAGATTGGCTGTTTTCTGAGGACCTCAGCAGGAAGAGACTTTTGCTTGAATTGGAAGAGGGATTCCAGGTCTTGTTAGCTAAACAAGAGCAGGCTTCTTTTTCTTTGATATCTGATGGATTTCTCAGGACAATGACTGCCTTGGCTTCGGAGTACATTTTTGTTGACCATCCTCCCAGATATAATTTGTCCTTTGTTAAACGCATTCTGGCGCACTCTCCCCTATCCTTTTGTATGTTGGAGGCAAGACGCCTTTCCCGATTTGTTTCACTTGTGAAGGTGACGATCCAGCTCATGGAGCAAGCTACATTGCACTATGCAAATCAAGAATTGGATTCCGCTGAAGGTGATTTTAGCTGGAGAAAGAGTGTAATTGTGGATGCGCCTTCTGTTTCTATTGGTGCAGACCATTTTGTTTCTGTCCAGGATGGTTCTCTCCGCTATGATGGTGGGGATTCAATACTATCGTCCTTGTGCAGCGCGCCGGCCATGCCCTCAATTAAAATAATCCATAATAAAGCCCCTGTGATCTTTTCTCGTCTGCAGAAAATCCTGGATCAGATAAGATCGTCTTGGCTTGATCTTGACTGTCACCGACCATGGGGCAGTAATTGCCAGCTGAAGCATCAAACCTGTGGGCCATTTAACATTCCATGGGGCCCTCTCTTGTCATTAAGCGGGTTGGATTTTGATCCTGATTTTACCAGACACCTGCTGTGGAGGCCCTGTTGCTTTATTAAGGACCTTGACCTTCTTAATTGCATTGAATCTCACTTTGAGGTTTGTGATCCTATGATTCCACACTGTCTTTTATTTTACCATATACTTATAGATTTCTTTGTTTCCTGTATTTGATCCACTAAACTACTTTGTGTTTCTAGAGGGGGCTGTACCATCTTCAACTTGTCAATGAATTGCAGTGCTTGGAATCTCAGCTCCGCCGTCTATGTGCCGTTGACTTTCGCATGGATATTATACTACTAATGCGATCTTTCTTACGGGTATGCAAATTAATTTCGAGATTGTTGACGTGCTTTCTTCTCCATGCATGTTTTGTTTCTTTCCGTATCTGCTCTTGTGAACTTGAAGCGACTAAGACTTATTATGTTGAGCCTACTCAATTGCAGATGAAATTGTATGTTCGCTTGAGATGCCGCAGATTTAATGTGGAAGAAGAAAATCGTGTTGCGGTATGTGGAGAAATTGTAGATGACTTGCTCATTTTTTATGAACTTGACATATATGTCACTTTTTTTATTATTATATATATCAAGCCTTGTTTAGCGCCACAACTATCTAATCAAGTGTTGCTAGTTGTTAGCTGCTTGTTAAGTTTTGCTGTGTGCTTAGGCAATCCTTGTACAATTATATAGCCTTGCACCCATGAATACACGCTGCCAGTATCTGTCATTACTGGACCTGACATTCAATGTAACAAAATATACAATGACAAACCTCTCTGGTAGGTTTTAGGGATGCAAATAAGTTGGGCTCAAGCGTACCAATCCTAACTTTGCTTTGGGCTGTTTATTATTTGAATTAGTTCGAAGTTGGGCTGAAAATATTTTAAGCTCTTGAATCAGGTCAAGCTCAAGGACTGTACAAGAAATGATTTTTGACTAGTTTTATGTTGGCTGCACATTGTTTCAGCAAATTGAGTGCAAAATATATTGTTTGTTTTCTTGGTGAGATCTATGTAGTCGACAAAATACTAAACCCATCTTATCAAAAAATCATTGATGATCGTGCATTTAAATCTACAATTGCATAGTAGATAAATTGCTGGTACAGTCGAGTTCAGTCAGATAAATGGAACATTTTTATGCGGAAGTACCAGGCTAGAATTATTGTTGGGTGGTGCCTTACGTCAGCTATTATTTTCTTTAATGCAGCAATGCCCAAAAATATCACATCAAGAAGAGCACGCTGAACAGAAGGTCAGTAGTGACGAGAGAAAATCTGAATACGGCTCTGACGACTATGACACCGAAGAATCCTATTTCGACATAAGCAACGACGACGGTGATGAGAGTGGATCCGGAGAAACTTCTGATTCTGAAGATGATTCCAAATCTAATACCGAGAGCGAACCTGAGACAGAATCTAAACTTGATCCGGAACTTGGTGACAAACCTTGGAGGGAAGACCCAGTCTTGCTTGGGTTGGATTCAACCTTGAGTGAGAGTGCAACAGGGAAGACCGCAGACACTGGGCCTTTCTTTTGGATCGCTATCTCTGACATCCTGCGGCACTGTGAAAAGGACCCGAACCCTGGTGGACTTGAGAGCATGCTGGAAGGGTTAAGGCGGTTTAGGCTTAATAAGACATGGAAGTACTGGCTCTGTTACAGCTGTGGCAAAACGTTCATAGATCGAGAGTCCCATATGGTGCATTTGGAGGACCAGCACCAGTTTGGCCTTGCTCATAATGAGTATTGGTTGATACCCAAACAAGACTATCGAGATGAGGTAGAAGATTTAAGACAAGATGAGGTAAAGAGTGAGCCAGGCTTGGAGGACTCCATCACTCCTGATCATATGTATCGTTATTTTCTCGTGGATTCGACAAAGTTATTCGATCAAATACAATCAGCCAATGAAAAGGAGGAACTTGGTCAGGCAAAGCGTAAAGAATACATGGAAATTGTTGGTGGTCTTCATTCTGAACTCTGTTACTTGAGGCGCCTTTTCCGTACCAAATGCGAGTACTTGACGCATTTGGAGGTTGTGAATGCCCTCAATCTCATGTTGTTTAATGGAGGTCAACCCCTCGCACTTCTTGTGTGCTGGCTCCGCAAGCTTTCTATTATGGAGCGGCGTACTAGCACTACCCACCAATTGCAATTCCGGTTTCTCTCTCAACTATTTTGTCAAGCTCATAATCAAGGCTATGGTCCTTTAAGCAACTACTCTGTGCAAAATGTTTTTCAAGACATGAGGGACAATCTCATTTCCAAGGTTTTGCTATTATTGTTCCCTCTTGCCTCTCTTCTTTACCTCATTTCTTTCTCATGATTCAAGTTTCTCCTTTCAGATTCGTTGGCAAGATGAGAAAATTATGGAAGCAGTTGTTCGAATAGATGACGTAAAACGCAACCTCTCGGACCTCTCTGTCAGTGACTACAGGACAGAGATTGTGCCTTCTGTCAGATCATTCTTACATGTATGCAATCTCAATTCGTTTAATGTCCCTGCCTTTGCCATCTCTATAAATGTATCTATATGTAATTATTTTTTTGAATGGACCCTTTGTTTAATTTGCTGCAGGCAAAATTTAGGTTTGATGATAGCCTTAGGTCCCTTGGATGTAACAATGTAAAGGTAGGCGTGACTGCTGCTTATCTTATTATATTTTTTTAACTTTCCATACTCTCTAATATTCCTTCACTGTTAAATGGACTGTCAAAAATTAAATTATTTTAGGAGTTGCTTTCTTCTCTCAACCAAGACTACATTCGAGGCAATCCACGCTTATTCAGTGTGCGGGTACTATCACCTGGTAAAGTGAGTGATGTACTTTGATAGAATTTTTAATCTATTGTCTATTTTCTCTTTTTAATATGTTTCCTGCTGTTCCAGTTCACTAAGTGCTGGCACCTAAATTAAAGGCCAGAACAGATGGTTCCGATGTAAAGATTGATTTGATTTCGACTGAAAAGGGTGGCCCAATTTTGTTTCTTAATCAATGATTATTTAAACAGGTGGTTATCAATACTAGGAGGAAGAAGAAGCTGAGTTGGGGACTTGCTTTAATAGGAACCAGTCTTGACTTTTCTGGTGCGAATTCTATTATTTTTTCTTTCTTTTTACCCTTTTTCTTATACATGTTGAAGGTTTTCTTCTCATGGAAGCTTCCAGCTTGAAAGTTATTTTGCTCTTTCAGGTGAGTGGCCGTGTATAGGAGGAAGAATGCTGAAAATCACTGGCGATCTCAAATATGGTGGGTGGTTTAGTTGGCCTCTAGGTTGTTATAAGAGCTGTGGAAGGGTGACCCGTAAAAATGGCATGCCTTGTGCGCGAATAACATCAGTTGAGTTCAATCTGAAAAATTACCTGTGTTCAGCTGTTGGTCACAAGTTTTATCTCCTTCAAAAAAAGTATGTTGAACAAAATCAGTAGTGAGGGGGAGTTGTAATCTTCAATATTGTTGTTAGCTCACTTGCAATCCCTGCAGCCGCCAGGTTAACTGCTGTAGTTGCATAGAATGACAAGAGGGGGAAAAGGTTGGCAATTAATGTTCAAGAAAGAATTTTACATCAATACTCACCTGTATGATGATTTTCCAGATGAAGTTGATTTTTCTGATCCAACAGTCCTGAATAAAGCTTTGCTATGGCGTTAACCGTTTGGAAAATATGGAGATGTTCTCCATTGAACTTAGACAATTACTTGCGTAGATTTAAGGGATATGTAGGTAATTTCATTAGAGCTTCATATGAAGATAGCTCAATTTTTCAAAAATAGAAAAACCTGTCATTATAATAAAATCCCTGTCTAAATAACAAACAGGAAGTGCAAATACATTTTGAAACCATTTCTTTTATATTCGCGATTATTTGATGATTCACCAATGATTTTTACTTTTGAACCGTTCAAAAATTACTTTATGTTTGATGAGTCATACATCAAATCATAATATTTTATAAACACGGTATGTGAATAATATAAAGATTTGGTATCTAATTACACTATTTTATGATGACATATCTTGATACTATATATTTATAAATTATTTTTGCGATTTCAAAGTTCAAACAGTCGATTCGAACCATTTAACATGATCTTTATATTAAAATATGTTTGGAGACTAAATTTTACATTTTTTTTTATATATTTTTAGTATTTATTGAGATGTGTATAAAATTGTTATTTTTAAATAATTTTGGACTATTGAAAAATAACAATTTTCAAATATTCTAAAAAAATTGTAAACAACTTAAAAAATGTAAAATTTGGTATCAAGTCCATTTTAATATGGAGATAATGTTGAACGGTTTGGATCATGTTGAACTGGTGGGCTTGAAGATGCATACAAAGAGAATTAATGGACCTCAATTTTGGGCTTTGTATACGACATGGCCTGTAGTTTTGGCCCAAAATATTTTTGCAAGCTTCAATTTATGTTATTTGATGACATATTTGCTCATCCCTGCAAGGCTGTAACTGTTTTGAATTTGATTTTATTTTACATTAAAAATAATACTTTCACATGAGAATTTTACGCGATTTACAAAGAAAAAAATGTAGAAAACTAAAGATTCCAAAATTAAATAATGATGATTAATAATAATAATAAAAAAAGAGCAGAATACTACTTTTGGGAGATGCGGAATCCTAGGTTATCTAGCTTTTATGTGTGAATACTAAATACAACGTTTGGGCTTATGACATAGAGATCTTGGCATGTGCAATTGTGCAGTGGCTGGCCGACAGTTTTATTAGTATCCAAAGTAAATTACAAATTAATAAATACATCCAACAACTTTGGGAATTTATAAAACTATCAGGCCATTTTCTGGTCGGTTTTAATTGTTTTCGGTACCGGTCTAAAAAATTACCGGTACTAATTTTTTTTTAGAGAGACAAATAGCAAAAATGCTGAAATCTAACACTAAAAATTCGAATTTTTTTTAAATATTTGTTAGATTTTTTTTTTATATAAGTAGCATATTTATACTAAAATACGCTAAATTACTTGAAATTATGTTAAATTAGCTGAATTACACTAAATTAAGCTAAATTACAATAATTATGTTAAATTATGCTAAAATACGGTAAATTACGCTAAATTAAGCCGATTTTGTGCCATATTTCATCTTTCATAAAAAATAGTAAAAAAATTCCAAAAATAATAAAAATTGGTATTCTACAAGTTTATTATATAACTAATTTACTGAGCTACATAGATTGAACAATAGAAATGAAAATATTAATCGGAAACTTCAACTCAAGTTTTGAGGCTCTTCCCTTTATTTTTTGGCAATTCTAAATTTCAAAATTCAGCAAAGCAAACATTGATGCATGCGTATTTTTGCAAGCATTCCGAAAGTGGTAATTTGCTGAAATCGGACACTCGAGCGTCGTTTTATGGTTGTTGAAGTTTCGTCGTCGTTTCTCGCATTCTTAGTGAAGATATCATCCATATTTACTGTATTTTAGCATAATTTACCGTATTTTAGCATAATTTAACATAATTATTGTAATTTAGCGTAATTTAGTGTAATTCAGTGTAATTTAACATAATTTCAAGTACTTTAGCTTATTTTAGTATAAATATGCTAATTATATATATAAAAAAAATAATCTAACAAATATTTTAAAAATAATTCGAATTTTTAGTGTTAGGTTTCAGCATTTTTGCTATTTGTCTCTAAAAAAAAAATTTAGTACCGGCCATTTCTGACCGGTACCGAAAATAATTAAAACCGGCCAAAAAATGACCGGTATGGATAGTTTTATAAAGAGTGAGGCTACGGTACTATGCATAGCACAGATTGGTCCGTGCTACGGCTCAATATTTGAGTTTTCAAAATCTTAACGATCGATCCGAACAGTTCAACATGATTATAAAATGAATATGTACTTGCAAATCAAATTTTACATTTTTTTCAAATTTTTTTACTATTTTTTTAGATAGGTAGAAAATCACTTCATCTGAAAATTTTATGTTTTTGATTTTCTATCTATCTACAAAAATAGTAAAAAAATTCGAAAAAAATGAAAAATTTGGTTTGCAAGTACATATTCATTTTAGAGTGAGGCTATGGTGCTATGCATAGCACCAATGGCTAGTGTACTACGGCTCAATATAGTACTTTTTAAAATCCTAATGGTCGATCCGACCGTTCAATGTGATATCCATATGAATATGTACTTGCAAACTAAATTTTATATTTTTTCAAATTTTTTTACTATTTTTTCAGATAGGTAGAAAAATCAGTGTTTTTTGAAAATTCTGGACCATCAAAATTCTACCTATCTGAAAAAATAGTAAAAAAATTCGAAAAAATATAAAATTTAGTTTGCAAGTACATATTTATATGGTTATCACATTGAACGGTCGGATCGACCGTTAGGATTTTAAAAAGTACCATATTGAGCCGTAGTACACTAACCATCCGTGCTATGCATAGCACCATAGCCTCACTCTTCATTTTATAATCATGTTGAACGGTTCGGATCGACCATTAGGATTTTGAAAACTCAAATATTGAGCCGTAGCACGGACCAATCCGTGCTATGCATAGTACCGTAGCCTCACTCTTTTATAAATTTTCAAAGTTGTTGGGTATATTTATTAATTTGTAATTAACTTTGCATATTAATAAAAATCACGGAGTGGCTGGTAGCCTGGTCGCCTGGACACCTGGTAGTTGAATCAGTTTCTTTTACAAATGCATTTATTACAAACGTAAAGTGGGGTATAAAAGTGTGGCGCAATTGGGTGATTTTGATTGGGAAAAAATGCTATCTGATTTGGATCTGGATGTGATGGTCGGCAAATGTTATGTTAGGTGTTAATAGCCAACACACACACTGTAACATACGAGATAGGAGTAGGTCCGATGGGCATCGGACCTAGAGTTATGTTCAATTAGCTCTATCACCATAAGATTAGCATCAAGATCTATGCGCACGGAAATCGATACACTTGCACGGAATTTGATGCAGAGAACATGAATCTTGATGCATATCGGATGGTCATCACACCCATCGAACCAAGGTAGGTCCGATGGGCATCGGACCTACTCTCATTCCGTAACATACATCCGCAATCGTTATCAATTATCATAATGGTATGAATATGATGATCATCTAGTTATAGCAAATAAATTCATTAAAATTAGGATAGATAGACTTGACTTGATTGCCCGTGATTTTTATTAATATCCAAAGTTAATTAGAAATTAATAAATATGCCCAACAATTATTGAAATTTTTAAAATTACTCATACTAACCATTTTTTGGCCAGTTTTCATTTTTTTTCGGTACCCTTTTTTAAATTTTTTGTATTTTAGAGACAAATAGCTAAAATGCTGAAATATAACACTAAAAAATCGATTTTTTTTAAAATATTTGTTAGATTACTTTTTTTATATATAATTAGCATATTTATACTAAAATACGCTAAATTACTTGAAATTATGTTAAATTACGCTGAATTACACTAAATTACAATAATTATGTTAAATTATGCTAAAATACGGTAAATTACGCTAAATTACGTATGAATAGGGATGATATCTTCACTGAGAAGGCGAAAAACGACAACGAAACTTTAAACGGTCATAAAACGACGCTCGAGTGTCCGATTTCAGCAAATGACCACTTTTCGGAAAGCTTGCGAAAATACGCATGCGTCAATGTCGGCAATGCCGAATTTTGAAATTCAGAATTACCAAAAAACAAAGGGAAGAGCCTCAAGTTAAGATTTTCATTTCTATTGTTCAATCTACGTAGCTCACTAAATTAGTTATATAGTAAACTTGTATAATGCCAATTTTTATTATTTTTGAAATTTTTTACTATTTTTATGATTCATGAAAGATGGCACAAAATCGGCCCTATTCATATTTAATTTAGCGTAATTTAGCGAATTTTAGCATAATTTTACATAATTATTGTAATTTAGCGTAATTTAGCGTAATTTAACATAATTTCAAGTAATTTGACGTATTTTAGTATGAATATGCTAATTATATATCAAAAAAAGTAATCTAACAAATATTTAAAAAAAATTGATTTTTTAGTGTTATATTTCAGTATTTTAGCTATTTGTCTCTAAAAAAAAAGGGGAACGTACCGAGAATTTTCTGGCCGATATCGAGAAAAATGAAAACCGGCCAGAAAATGGCTAGTATGGATAATTTTAAAAATTCCAATAATTGTTGGGCATATTTATTAATTTCTAATTAACTTTGGATATTAATAAAAATCACGGTTTGATTGCAAGCTTGAGTTTAAAAATTATTTGACTGTTTTGAATAGTTTATTTTGATCTATCTGATTGAGTCAAATGTTTACATTTTAAATGATATATTTTATATATTATTCTCTGTACAAAAAAAATTCATTAAGCTCACTATGTGCTACAAAAAAAAAATTCATCGAAAGTAAATCAAATTGTATATGAAATACATGTTTTACTTTGTTGAAGAGATCTACATGGTCAGGTACTCAATTTCATAATGTCATGCGAGCTAACTAATCAGCATCAAATTCATAAAATATTTGACTCTGAATTTTTTTAATCTCATGCTTTTTGTGCTTATTTGCCAATTGATTCAAACCAAAATTATGTAGACTTCAATGTTCGGTTAGGTAGGGCTGTCCATCTAATATCTAAAATCTTATAATCCGATTCGAATCCACATGAAAAGATTTGTGTATAGATCTAAAAAATATATCTGATAGTATATTGAATCAGCATATTATGAATCTTTAAAAAAATCTATTTTATTTGTTGGATTCATATTTAGATCTTGCGCACTGTTCAAATCTAAATTCGTTAATTTGATAAGCAATATTGTTATGTTGTACTAATTATTATTGAATTGATTTAAAGTTATATGTATTGTGTTTAAAGATATCAAATCACAAGTAGTCATATAATTAATTCAAATAAAGTTATTAATCTTCATATCTATATTCACAATATAATATAATATAACTATATTCGCTTGTGTTATGTATAGGGGTGTCAACGGGTACAGTAAGCGTCGGGTGGAAGCATTTTTATACCCGTATTCGTTACAAATTGTTCTTACCCGTATTCTATCTTTACCCACCCGTATTCTACCTTTACCCGCTACAAATTATCTTATTCATACTCTACTCTTATCCGTTATAGTTGTCGGATAACGAAACAGTAGTAGGTAAATAATGAATAATACTAATATAATAATTATTTTTATTAATTATTAAATAAAACATTAAAACATGTACATTATTCCACGCATGTATAGTACTTTGTTGAAATTTTTTTTTTGATCATGCTAAGCACAAAAAACCAATTAAAGTACTCTTTTCAATGCTTATTAATATATATAATATATATATTTTTTTTATAATTACCCGATCGGGAATGGTACGAAATAGGCTTTACCTGTACCCTTACCCGTTTAGATAAGAAAAAAAAAAATTTACCTGTACCCGTACCCAATATGTTTATGAAAAAATATCTTACCCATACCCGTCTTATCGGATATGGTATGGGTTGGGTACGGATAAAAGGGTGCCATTAACACCCCTAGTTATGTATGTATTTTATTAATTTTTAACTAATTAATATATAATATTATTCAAATTTCATTGAATTTTATGATAATAAATATGAATTCGTATTTGAATTAAATTTTTATTGAATATAAATCAGCACGTGAATTAACCGCTTCAATCCGATTCAATCTATTAACGGCTATAGGGCATATAGGTTGGGCCCGATTAACCAATTATTAACCGCTTGGATAATTGGATTTCAGAACAAATCCAAGCCGGGGGGACCAAATATTCTGCGGCGCTTATTCAGTTTTTTTATCGTGTTTTGAGTCTGTTCTACCAGGGACCCACTTACGTTAACTTCCCCAATCCCCATGGCCTTGTAGCTGGAGCAATTATCGTGGAATCATCCTGTCGGTGAATAACCACACGTTTGACTGCTTGGGTTGATACTACAGCGAAATCTAAAAGATGGAGCCTGTCGCTTTCTGCTATCTGTCGGTGCCTCGGTGGCCTTTCTTTCCGGATCCGTATCCTCTGCATTAACTCAAAAGGGAATCTTTTGAGTTAATGAATTTCAACCGTCTGATTTTAAACGGAGCCAATCCGGCTCGTGTCTATAACATAGGGGGCCCTTTAATATTAGTGCAGATCTAGTTCACACGAATCTTGAAACATATTGGACAGTCGAGATTCATTAACTCAAAAGATTCTCTTTTGAGTTAATGCAGAGGATATGAATTTCTTTCGGTCCTGATCAACCCGATTAGCCTGGGGTAATTTGGTAATTTCATACTCCCCACAAATCCATAACAGGCCGAATCGCAAATTCCCCGCTTAACTCTTCCTCACTCGCTCTTTCTCTCACGCGCTTCTCCTCTCTCTTTATCATATACCTAGAGCGTAATATTAGCAATACTGTATTACTGATCAGTGACAGTGAATTACCTCTATTCTGATTGGATCAAAAGAAATTCGCTCAAAAAATGAAGGCGCAGATCTCATCTGATGGACTAGTGAAGGCGAACAGTTCGTACAGGCGGTTCTCTTCCAGGGCTGCGGTCCCCACCGCTCTCCTCCTTGGTATTCTCTTGCCACTTCTCTTCGTACGCACAGCATTTCTCGCCCTGGAGGCTGGTGCTTCCATCTGTCCTTCCATTAGTAAGTTTTTCAATTCCAAGTCATGTTTCCATTTTTCCTTTTCTTTTTCATATCAATTCGACTCTTCCTTTCATAATAAGAAATGAGGAGATAAGAGCGTGTTATTTGTTTGAATGCTTGAAATCAGGTTGCCTGGGCTGGAGTTTGATTGGAGAAGGTGATCCATCAATGGTGAGTCCGGCAGTTTGGTTAGTTATTGTTCTTTACTCTTTTTGTCTTTTTGACTGTGCAAGATCTACTATATTTGAGTAGGAATAAATGTCTGGAGTGACCGAGTGAAGCGATAAACTGAGACAAAATTGCCTGAATTGCGGCTACTGATCTATCTGAGATAATGAGAGCGATTCACGGGGTGGTGTCTAGTGGGTAATTTTGTAAGAGTATCTGCAGCCTATAATATGTAACCTTCTGTGTTGTCACATCACATGGCCTTACAAGTGAATTTTTTTTATAAACTGTAATTAAAATTTTGTTTTTTACGGAACTAACATGATTATTTTTTTTTACAAAAATCATAAGAACCGAAATTTTTTTTTTATTCCAGACTGAAATGGCATTTTGGTCCGGTCTCCTTTTTGAATTTTCTGTGGTACTGGTTTAACAAGTTTTTACATAAGCCACTGCAGAAATCGAAAAGGAGACCGGACCGAAATGCCATTTCGGTCTGGAATAAAAAAAAAAAAATTTGGACCAAAATGGGATTTTGGTTCTTATGTTTTTTGTAAAAAATTAAGTAATCGTGTAGGTTTCGTAAAATATTTTTTTTAATTATGGTTTATAAAAAAAATTCGCCTATAGTTCCACAATAGGAAATGTACCTGAAAGTAAAAAAAAAATGATCTACTCAGGATGACACAGGAAAGAAGGGATAATTTTGGTTGCTCCTGGAACAGCTCGTGATTGGCACACCGTTCTATGGAAGGGTCAAATGTACAGAATTGATCCTCGATTTTTTTTTTTTTTTTTCTCTGTCTATCCCTGCTTTTAAAAATATAACACTAAGTCACTAATATTTCATTTTAGAAAATTTGGCAAAACCATGCTAATTTCTGAATGCATTTATTCAGCCATTAATCATGACATAGACGCATATATCCAAATCCGCTTCCCGTAACTAAAACTTCTATTTTTATGCTATAAGCAAAATTGTCAAATGTATATATTTAGTAGCTGAACAGGGTTTTGTAATTTTTAAAACAGAAATATGAATGTTTTTCTCTTAAAACCCCGTGTTCACAAATAAAAAGTTTCTAGATTTCCCACCCAAATTTAGTTCTCAGTTGTTGTGAAAACTAAAAGCAGGAGCTTAGAGAGGAATGGGGAAGAACAGGAACTGATGAAATCAAGATGAACAGTGCAACGGTTGAATCTGCACCAGACTCTTTAGAGGGGTTTGTTGCTGAGATGAATTCCATTTCGATTGACGACAGACTGGACATGACTACATTCGTGTTAAAAATCAAAGCAATGGTACTTCAATTTATTGATTATTTGGCATTTATAGTTTGATTCTTGGTATTGTATACATCATATGTTACATGGATAATGCTACATATATCCAAATTGTAAGGTATATCTTTCCTTAACATACATACCTCAATAATGACATTTGATTTCTAAATGGTGGAAAAGTCATTCAAATTATAGTAACAAATTGAAATATCTTTTATATAAGACAATTTATATCACAATTCATTAATTTGTCTAAAATCTTTGATCCCCAATTAATTTGTACATTGAATGTAGATAAATGATCATCTTCATTACATAAATGAATGAAGTGATTAATTGTCTTTGATTTTGCATTGTTCTGGGAGAACATATTGTACCAGCATTTACCATCTGTTATGTATTTTACTGATGTCGTCTATAGATAATGAAGAACTGGTAAATAAATATTCAATCAAATAAAATTTGTCTGAAATCACTTCTATAGTATTTCTATCATATTTCTATATGTCCTTTATCCAACTTAACTGGGATCTTGTTATCCATATAAACTTGATCAGATACTTAAAATGGAACACAAGGCACGCTCTGCAAGGCTCCGATCATCCTTCTATCACCACCTAGCATCAGTCTCCATCCCAAAACCTCTCCATTGCCTCACTCTGCTCCTCGCGGAAGAATATTCAATCAATTCCCTTGCGAGATCTTCCTTGCCAGAATCCCATCATGTCTCATGCCTAACCAACACATCATATCTCCATATAGCTCTCTTGACCGACAACATACTTGCCGCCTCAGTTGTTATCTCCTCCACCATAAAACATTCCAAAAACCCTAATAATTTGGTTTTTCACATTATTACCAATAAGAAGACGTTCTTCGCAATGCATGCATGGTTTGCAGTACACCAGGCCCACCCGGCAGTGGTAGAGGTTAAGGGGTTGCACCAATTTGATTTCTCAGCTGATCTTGGTCGATCTGTTGTGGAGACAATAAAGGAAGTCCGGCTGAGTAAATCGATGTATGCTCAATATGGGGGAGCTGAGTGGGAGGTTAAATGGCTTGAGAGTTTGAAACCAAGTTCTTATTCTTTGTTGAATTATTTAAAGATACATCTACCTGAGGTAAGTTTTTTCGTTTTTACAATTATTAGTAACCAATCAAAATGTTATTTTGTAGTTAGTTTTTCTAATACCACAAAAAGTTGTGGGTTCTTTAGCTAATATGACAAGTAATTGGCAAAAGTAACAAAGAACAAGACAATTATAGTAAGATGAGACCTGAAGTCCTAAATGGTATATTGTTGTAATTCTTTTTTTTTTTTGGGTACTTTTCAGTTCTTCCCTAAGTTAGAAAAGGTGATCTTATTAGAAGATGATGTGGTGGTACAGTGTGACCTGGCTGAGTTATATAATCTCAACCTTGGAGGCAAGGTGATTGGTTCTGTGGTCGATACTATTCGAAACGAAGACAACACCACTCTTTGTATTGACCCTGACAAGAGAATGGATAGTTACTTGAATTTTTCAAACCCAATTATACTAAATACTCCACTTGGCGCAGCAAAAGATAATTGCACATGGTCATGGGGTGTAAATATTTTTGATTTACGGGCTTGGAGGCAAAGCAACATCACCAAGTCTTATCAGTTCTGGCTAAGAAAGGTAGGTCAATTTTATTTATAAATCTTTTTCAATTTCAGTAAACATGACCAGAGTAACTTTTTGGATATTTTACGAATGAGCCCTTATAATTATATATTTACTTTTGTTTCATGTGATGCAGAATCGGGAGTCAGAGCTTGTGCTCTGGCCACTGGGTTCTCTAGCTCCTGCTTTGATAGCCTTCAATGGGTTCATGCACCCAATTGAATCTTCATGGCTTGTGTCGGACTTGGGTTGGAACGAACCAGATCCTGGCCTATTACAATCCCATGCAGTTTTTCATTTCAATGGACCTGCCAAGCCGTGGCTCGAGATTGGCTACCTTGGCTCGCGTGAATTGTGGCGGGCCCACATGAACAGCTCAGATGAATTCCTCAGAACCTGTGGTGTCATAGAATGAGAACTTTAGATGAAATAGAATAGATTGTTAGTATATATATAGTCAAATAGTTGACAAAATACAAATATCATTTCTATGTAGAGTTGAGAATTGAGGAGAGAGAAGTTGGTGCAGCCTTCAGTCTCTTCTCAACCCTGCTCTGCGTACCAGTTTATACAGGTTCTGTTATAGATAACTTTTTAACCTGTGTTGTAAAAATGTACTTCTGTAATATACAGTAGGATGCATATACTTTTATGGAAGTTTTTTCCCAGAAGCAATTCAAACTGGCAATCTAAAGAAAGACTGAAATTGAACAAGATAAACTAGTTTGTGAACATCTATTGATTTGGGTAAAATTTCCATAATGAACTAAATATTGCTCCAAATTTGAGAATCATGTTTTGGTTTAATGCTTAACGAAAATACCTTTAGTGTAGAAGGTCGCATATTTCAAACCTGTTTGTAGGGTCTGTGGATATTTAAAAGTGAAGGTGAGGTTGTCTTCCTCACTTAATTGTTATCTTAAAAAAAAAGTTAGATGACTATGTATGAATCTTTGTCTTAAAGATGAATGCTTAACTCATAATCTTTCCTCATAGTAGAGTTTGATCTATTCTTTTAAAACATTAAGCTTTCTGCTTGAAGAAAAGAAAAAAAATCTACCAATGTTGTAATGCATTCACATTTTGTTCGCATGAACAATTTCTCTGAAAATATATACACACATACATAGCCAGCACATACCTACTTTTTCCATGTGATTGTATTTTTCTTTATTAACATGGACAATATGGTAGCATCATCACTCCATCAGTAATTGACTAAAAAGGTTATTTGACTTTTATAAAAAACAACTAAAAAGTTGAAAGACTTCAGGGACAATGGTATGGGACAAATTAAAGTTATGACCTTGGAAGAATTCTGACCATGTTTTATCACTGATTTAGACTTTTCGTGTCCCTTTAAAGCAAATGTTAGGTCACCGGAAAAAGAATAACAAAGGAAGGTCACTTTTTCAGGTCGGCGGTACTCAATTAACTAAGGCAGCGTAATATTAATACAGAGGAGGGTTCAAATGCCTCTCTTTTTCATGTCATGCTTTTATTTTTAATAACTTTAATAACTCAAAATTTAAAACTTAAAAAGTCAAAATAAAACCGTTGGATATGATCTACATCATTTTATCTATGCAAGTGTAAAAAATTATGACATTTTAATTTTGTTTTGGTTGTCATCAAGAGCTTGTAAAAAACATACTAATGTGAATAATTTCTAGACGTTGATTTTTCAACTTATTGATTCACATAAAAACAAAATCAAAATGTGATAATTTTTTATGAGCACATAGATAAAATGTAGATCATATCCAACGGTTTTATTTTGATTTTTAAGTTTTAAATTTTGAATTATTAAAATTTTAAAAAATAGAGACATGATGAAGACACAAAAATTGAAGGCATTTGAATCCTCTGTTAATATATCACTAGGCCCATTTTATCAAAAGCTTGGGATAGTGTACTACAAACTTCTTTCTAAAGTCCAATGCAATTTGTACGGGTTAACTTATTATTGGGCCGTCATCAAAATCCATTTTTACAAAAGACTTTTTAGGCCCAAAAAGAGAACGAACTTGCCTATAGATCGGGTATGTTGAACAAATCTACACAGATTTATCCTCAAGTTGGGAACTCTGGTTCAAGAGGAGAACCAAACAATTTAAATATCAATATAACTATCTGGTTTAATTTAAAAAGTTTCAACTTATACCAAGTCATTTTTTTGACTGTTTCAAGTACTATCCGTACGTTTACTTTGATTGTTTCTATAATTTTTTGTTTATTTGGTGTCCGTTTACTTTGATCATTGAGTTATAGTTTGTGAAGTTATCATAAGTTGTCACAGTTTTCTTCTGAAAAGAAAGAGACGTTGCAAATTCAGCTTGTTCTTATAAAGTGCTTGTTTGACCACGTGTAGATCTATATTTCTCATTTATCTTATTATTATTTAATTTTGACCACACCTAGTTCCATGTGAGTAGTTCCACTTCCATTCAAATTTAACTCTGGTTAATGCTGGAATTTTTTTTATAAACCATAATTAAAAAATTGATTTTTAGGAACCAACATGATTACTTTTTTTTTTTACAAAAATCATCAGAACCGAAATACCATTTCGGTTCCAGAATTTTTTTTTTTGGGACTGAAATGCCCGACTAGTTTCAAAGTTTTTCATAGCTTTCACAGTTTTTTTTTTTAAACTAGTCGGGACCGAAATGTCATTTCGGTCCAAAAAAAAAATTCAGGACCGAAATGCCATTTCGGTTCTTAGGACTTTTGTAAAAAAAAAATAATCATATTGATTTCCTAAAAATTAATTTTTTAATTATGATTTATAAAAAAAATCCTTCATGCTGAGCAGTGAGCAGCCGTTGACTGAGACTTTTATAAGACAAAACTACGCCACCGCCCACAGGCGTGTGCTGATAACTGTGGTTCACAGCTGGGTGATTGACAAAATTTAGACAACTTTGGTTCCTGTGTGCCGCTTTCTCTATGACATCCTATGTAGCCGGTCTCTTACGTACTCTCTCAATATGGTATCATAGTCACAAGATTTGCGAATTATTTTTTTTTTTTGTGATGCCGAACCGAACGCTGAATTATTCGATTGACCGAACTTTGACCAAATTATTTGCGAATAATTCGCGAATTTTTTCCGAATTTTTTGTAGAACATTTTTTTTTTCCTCCCTTGTAGGACTGAGATTTCTGATTCGGATAATTCCGAATCATTTTCGAATCACGAATTTTTGACTCTGCTGAACCGAATCCGAATAATTCATCTGTGACTATGCATGGCATACATAAGAGTGATTTGCTGTAAAAAAGAAACACACCTGTATATGTCTATTTACTTCCGATCGACAAGAATTTGTTATTATCATTATTATCAGTTTTAGATCTGAATATTTTTACCAGTACAACGCTACTGTTTTTTGAGACGTCAACTAGAGCCCATCATTACATGCACTGGCATTTCTGAACTGCTTTACAACACGTGGTGAAAGAAACTGATTTGCTGCCTTCATAGTGCAAATCAGGACCGTTCATTATAAATCTAGAAAGTTTTGTCCATTAATTGATTGCGCAGTCCAAACTCCAAAACTTTGTCTTTTACTCAAGGTTCTGAGGCCCATTAAACCAATATGAATAAAAAATTTGTTATGAACATACTTATTCAAATAAATTATATATAGGAGCAAATTAAAATTCATAATACTCTGAATTAATCAGACCATGTTATGTTTGCTTATAGCTGAATAAAGGAAGCATCTGTACTCCAGTGGCCAATCTTAATTACTCGGTTCATATTACCTCTGTCTAGTCTATTGTTTACAAATTTTAATATTAATTCCATGGCTAGGTTAATTTATTTTCGTATATAATTCGTTGGTTATGTTATTATTCATATATGTTTATATCAGACAACTACAAAAAAAAATAGCAACCTCAAATTTAAAAAAAAATTAATATATCAGTAAATTAATTAAAAAGAAGACAATTATATATGCTTTCTTAATTAAGATCAACAAAAAAAAATGTTTTTTTTTTTACTTTGCAGTAAGGCAATATATACGCTGTATATATAATGCAGATGATCTAAAGTCCTATTATTCATGCATATGATTTTTGCTTAGAAATGAAATAGTCAATACTCAATAGTATAATAAAATAATATTAAACATATATATTCCATGACCATACAATTAAGCAAGTCAAACTATTCCTTCACGCTTCATCTTACACAAATTGTACAACAAAGGAGTTTTCCTTCTTATTCATCTTTTCTTTTCTTCTCAAATATTTACATCTTTTGCATGATCAGTGAATAAAATATGATTTTTACATAGAGAAAATCATTTTTTCCTAACTTGGTAACAATAAAAAATCAAATGAAAAATTAAATTAAACTTGGTTTTCTTTTCTGAAATGTTTTGCTTAATCATTCGATAAATCCAGTCATTCGAAATATAGAGTTCCTGAAAGTCACAAGATCCCGTCCTCGTAGAGTTCTTCCGTTACCGAAACAGACCGAAAACATTCGATCAGCAAATCTTCGCGCAACAATAACATGCGGTGGTATTATCTTCTTGCAAGCACGATTGTTGGAGCCGCCTTCGTCATGTTCGTCTGAGTCCATTTCGAGAATATCTCTTTGACAAACTTCTCTCGAAGGAATGGCGATGGGGGCCGAAACCCTAATCGATCGGGATTCTTGTACTGAGTTCTGCATTGTATCAGCAACGAGCAGGTCGGTGCAGTGATTGTTTTGATCAGGCCACAATATATCTCTCTCTTCAAGTTCATCCATGCTCCTGTCAAGCCGAGGAATTCTTGGTTTGAGAAGCAGCTAAAGAATTTATATAGAGAGAGAGAGAGAGAGAGAGAGAGAGAGAGAAAGGGGAGAGAGAGAGAAAGGGAAGGGAAGGGAAGGGAGGCGTACAAAACACAACTTTCAATTTCTTATAAAGGAAACTACATCATTGTCAATAGATAATTGAAATTTCTAATTCTCCATTCAATTAATTAATGGAGACACCTTTCGTCATTAATTTAATTTATAGTGCAAGTAATGGAGACACCTTTCGTCACTAAATCTTGTAGTGTATCTATTCAAACTTGCTAATTAAATATGATAAAAATCCGATTTTGTAATATAAGGGACATAATGTCGTCACCTCTTTTTGGGAGGAAATTAATTAACTAAATACAAAATTGTGTTCTTTTTGGGACATAATGTCGTCACCCCATCCGTGAAGCGTATTATACACTGCAAAGTGTAAACACTATAATCTTTTCTTTTCCCAATGCCAATTTTTTTTACCTCGGTACCTGGAATTTTATAATAATCGTGTAATTAATATTTGAGTGCGTGGCTATATATATATGTGTGTGTGTGTGTGTGTGTCTTTTAGCTATAAAATTTCTTGCGAAACAAGTTAGACTTAAAAGAGAGATAATATGCACGGTTGCTCAACTGGAGAAAGATTAAATTATTAATTCATATGGTGGGTCCCAGCTCGTGCGCTGGTTGTGAGAACAAATCACGTAAACGTGTTGATTAAAGAGATGGTTAAAAGAGAATCTTCTGATGGATTTGCCATCTAATTAATATAATATACCTTCGGAAACTTTTCCCGTAGGTTTCTCAAAAGCAGCTGGAATTTCACGTGTTAATTTATATAAAAAAAGAGAGTAAATATGAAACATAAAAAAAATGGATAAATTAAAGGGACCAACTAACTATCCTCCGGCTCCTATTTCCTATTCATCTCTCGGTCAGTAACTGTTTTTGTTGATCGCTAATTAAGAGGGGACCACAAATTTCAGCGCTAAAAGATAAAACAAAATGCGTCATTATCGCGGCGAATGCAAGTATTCATATATAATACATCAAGTATTTAAAAAAAAACTGGACACATCACCCACCCATCTTTTACACGTTTTTAGATATGATTTTTTTTTCTTCGTTCACAGATTGTCAGAAATATTGGTTATAGTGAACAGAGAAAAAAAAATCACCTCTAAAAACGTGTAAAAGATGGATGAGGATGTGTCCAGTTTTTTTTAAATACTTGATATCCTAGGTATGAATACTTGGTGTATTATATATAAATATTTGATGTATTATATATAAATACTTGTGCGCGTCAGTTGTAAAATTTTTCAAATATAAGCGGTCCCCCCAGTTAATTAGCGGTCCCCACGTAATTAATGATTGATACACTTTTTTTTTTTTTTTTTTGTGCTTGAAGTTGTGGTCCCTAGATAATTAATGATTGGGAGATGAATGGGGGATAGGTGCTGGAAAAAAAAAAGTTTCCATAAATTAAATTCTTAGTTGTTAACATGACCTATTTTGTTTTTTGTTCTGACTGTTTCTTGGATATATATGCTCAGTTCATTCAAGGACTTGTAGCCGCTGCTTAGTTGACTTGAAAAACTAACTATAAATTCAGATTATATATATTATTTTTATTGCTGAAGCAGCGTGACTTTTTGGAAAATCTCAATCGTGGACGAATCTCAAAGCTCAAACAATATTGGCTCCCTGCGCTATCCCCGAATAGGCACCGGACACGTGAGTCACTGATATCTCAGAGGATACGCAGCGCACTCAGATGGCGCGGTCCGAATTCGGTTTGATTCTTGCGCACTTGATTCACACGAATCTTAATAAAGCTGTCTTCGTAAAATTTGATGTTGACCCTGAATCCCTGAAGCAGATATAATTATTAGAGTAGAACTAGGGTGCTCCTAAGCTCACCAAGCCCTTCGTGAGCACGACTCTAAAATCTATCGAATTGACTTCAAATGACATTTTCAAACTGTTAAATGTTCAATCTATATTAAAATGTGCTTGGAGGCCAAATTTTACATTTTTTGAAATTTTTTTACTATTTATTAAGATTGTTTGAAAATCGCTGTTTTTATTAAAATTATGTACCATTGGAAAACAGCGATTTTCACACCATCTTAATAAATAGTAAAAAAATTCAAAAAAAATGTAAAATTTGGTCTCCAAGCACATTTTAATATAGATTGAACATCTAACGGTTTGAAAATATCGTTTGAAGTCAATTCGATAGGTTTTAGAGTCGCGCTCACGGAAGGGCTTGGTGAGCTTAGGAGCACCCTAGTTCTACTCTAATTATTAATTTGAGAAACTTTGATTGGGACTACGCAAGTACTGTTGCAATGACAGATGCATGTAATTACCTGTGTACTTGTGTAGTTGTAACTTGTAATCAGTAGTTACTTCAATCAATTATATATAATTGGCAATAACTTGAAGTTACAATATATCCATTAGAAGCAATATACTGTCAAAAACGCAAGTGCTATATATCTATTTTTTATTTAAAAAAGAAGTGCCAGTAAGCTACTGTTGTAAAAAGTACAACTATAATTTTGATGGAGATGTTTATATATGATTAAGCAAAACTATGTACTAGTTGCATGTACTGCGCCGCAGTCACGTAAAGCTTTGGCTAGTTGTTTTTCGTAATGCAAACTATACTAAATGTTAGCAGAAGAAGCAAATAAAAGGCTTTACATAATAATGTGTGCACGCATGCGTATATTATTGTTATTGCCTTATAGGATAGAGATAGGAGTAGGTCCGATGGGCATCGGACCTACATATAGGTTCAATTAGCTCTAGGACCGTACGATTAGCATCAAGATCTATGTGCACGGAAATTGATACAGACTTGTACGATTTTGATGCAGAGCACACGAATTTTGATGCAGATCGAATGGTCATCACACCCATCGAACCAAGGTAGGTCCGATGGGCATCGGACCTACTCTGAATCCTATAGGATAGGCTTAATTATAGGCATCATGCAGTGAGGCCCCACAAATCTAGATAGAGAAGATTATTATATAAACAGTATCTTTTGATCAAATTGCCAACAATATTTTTTTTTTTTGTACTACAACTACATTTTTGTCTTTTTATTTTGACATTTTTTATGACAGATCTGAAAAACATCAAATAAATTACCATTTAAATATATACATACATTAAAATTATTCGAAATTGATAGATAAATTAAATATTCCATACATCTGCTAAAAAGCAGAAAAAATTCAGCAAAAGCCTTAAAATAATATAATGTATATCAATTTAGGTCTATGTAGATTTTGATATTGTTAAAAGAGTAGGGTAAAAATGTATAATTGATTTTGTACTCTAATTATGTTCCTTATTCTTATCTTTATTTTCAAAGTTTAAACAGTCAATTCAAACTACTCTCTTCATTTTAATTAAAATGTACTTGGAGATTAAATTTTATATTTTTTGAAATTCTTTTACAATTTTTGTAAATAGGTATAAAATTATTGTTTTGAAAAAAATTATGACCATTCAAAAAAGTGATTTTGTACCTATCTAATAAAATAGTAAAAAAGCTCCAAAATATATAAGATTCGGTCTCCAAGCATATTTCACATATGAAGATTATATTGAACGGTTCATATCAACAGTTTGGATTTTAAAAACGAAAATAGAAATGTAAAACATGATTGAAACACAAAACCGATTGGAATAAAAATTACTTTTGACAACAGTATAACACGCGGAGCACACTGTAGAGTGGAAAAAACGTGTCGTGCTGTGACTTTGGTCTCGTGCCGTGACTAATTAAGTTAATTTTTCACGTGTCGTGTTGTGTCGTGACCAAATTATCAAGGGGTGGTCACGACACGCAAAATGGTCACACCATGTCACGCCTTGTCCAAACGTGCCGTGACCAAACGTGACTCGCGTGACTATTTTATTATAATTTTAAGTTAGTTTATTCAAGATTCACCGTTTGATCAAGATCTAACCATCATAATTACACGTGACTCGCGTGACAACGTGACGTGCTGTGCTGTGACTAGATCTTTCGCGTGACGTGTCATGCCGTACCAAATTTTCAAAAGATAGTCACGACACGCGAATGGTCACGACACAGAACACGTGAGTCACGGCACGTAACCAACATGCATGCCGTGCTATTTCGTGCCGTAACTGTGTCAGAGCTGGCTTCGCCGCACCATTTTTCCCACTTCTAGCACACTGGTTGATCCACAGTAATACTTCAACTTGGTCTGACACGCGGTAGTTGCGCTACAGCGGCTTGCGTGCAGGGGTTGCAGGTGCGCCAGATGCCCACATGCCCAATTGAGGAAGGGCTGAGTCTGATTTTCTGCGAATATGCAAGTAGAGAAGAGTGGGAAGCAGGTCGCATTGCATGTTCCGCTCTAGCTTCAACGAAGGCATGCTGCGCGATCAACCACATAGACTTGGCAGCAGAAAGTACAGAGAAAAAATCTAAACACGACGAAACGGATTTAACGATTGCTTTGTCGACTGGAACAATTCCCGTTGTCGGTTTAATCCGATCTAACGGTTTATAACGGGTGGCGCCTCTCACACTCGCTTCACAGTTTCCGATGGATCAAAAGTTCAATCATAGCTTCCCACGCTCACATCAATGATTACGATTTTTCCTTTTCTTATCTTTTCTTTCGATAATCAATCAAGTTATTACATTACACGGAAGATTTACCTTCTGTTTTTTTTTATATCAATGATATCGGATAGGAATGGCCGAGTCCACAGGTATTTTGCTGAACCCATGACGCCTGTTAAAATTTCATGCCCAACCTGCTTGGCCCAATTTAAAGGATAGGCCGAGCGAGTTTGACCAGGCCTCCGGACCAATTGGATTTTTTTGTCATCCCTAATATTGATACGAGACCACAAATGAAACAAACTAATAAACCTAATTCATCACTGCGCGGTGGACACTATATTGACCATGCAGTTCTCATTGATTTCAATTATAATACATGCAGGCCGATCTAAAGATAAACTAATAATTTCATTTATGGTTGTTCAATCTTTCTCAAAAAAAATATCAAATATTTGTTTTCAACTCTAACTTTTACAATATAATGTGATTTTACATTTTAGTTTTCAACTCTTTCTTATAAATTTTCTAATTTCACCTCTTAATACATGTCAATTTATAAAATTTGGACTAATTAACAAATATAAATCTGTAAGTGCACAGAAATATGTCCAAGTTTTCAATTACATTCAAAATTATCACAAGACATTGCTTCATTTTTGATAAAATTTGGTAAAAATGGCTCTTGCCATCCAACATTTGATATAATTGTCATTATCGCTATTGGTGTTTTTAAATGCGGTTGCATGAGCCACATATGCGTTTGCAGTCTAATATCCACTCTCAGAATTCCATGAAGCCCATATATGCGGATTCGTTGTATATTTGTGCTCCCAAAACTCATCACAAAAAATTCCATGCAGGGAGAATCGAACCCATGACCTACAGGAGTGGGGTAAAGAGCACAAACCAAGGTTTACAACTCTTTGAAAATAAATTAGTTTTATTTTGTCCATATTCCTTTAACAGCTCGTAGTAAAATCGCATATGTATTTCCGCATACAAATTTGTATATGCAGCTATATATGCAATATGCAATGATCTTCTGCATGCATAAACAAAATCACATTTTAAAATACTGATCATGTGAGGAACTTTTTGAGAACGAACTAGACGGTCAATACGAACTAAGCTTAAATTTAGACTTTGACCAAAACTTAACTACATGTTTAGTACTTATGGCTACTTTATAAATGATTTAGCACATTTACTTTTGATGTGTTAGGGTTCACCGTTGGTTTATTATGTCTAGAGTGAATAATAAACCAATGGTGATAATGGTTATTGAGTTTTAATTTAATTTGATTTGATTTAAAATTTATTCTCAATATTGTCAAAATAACCATTATCAACTAATACATTCATCTTCAGATATTTAAATTTGTAAAGGTATAAATAGTGTTTATCGCGTCATAGCGGAGCAAAAAAGAAGAGCTATACTCATATTGCGACGTTACAGGACCAATAGTGCCATAACTTTTATAGTCCAAAAATATTATAGCACGCTATTTAGAACCCTAAAATTTTGTTTTCGATGTACTTATTTTAATCTATTTGCTTTCTTCACTGTAACTTTATTAGTTTCTTTTATTTTCAGTAATCCGAGTTTTTATTTGTAAATAAATATATAATTATAGTGTTTTTTTCAGTAATCCGGTGTATTCATCAATAACATTTATGTAATTAATTTTCAGATTCCACTTAATTTTTTATTAGTATAGTTTTTTAAGGAGTTAATTTTTAACGTGGTACTAACAATCAAAATATTTTCGCCAATTTAACAATTATGTATTCGTCCTTGACATTTATCTATATATTATTAACATTTAATTAGTTATAATGAAAATGTTCACAAGTGGATAATAAATAAATTTATGTTAGATTGACTCCTAACTTTTTTTTTGTTTAGTTAACCATACATACTTGACAAGCAATGCTTCCCGAATTTTTTATTTATATCCAAAAAATAAATCAAATTACAAAAAATACCCATGTTATCTTGAAAATTTGAAAAATACCCAAACCGGAAATTTTTTTTCCGGATTTGGCCTCTAAACCCGGAAATTTTTTTTCCGGAAATTGAACTCCAAAACCGGAAAATTTTTTTCCGGTTTTAACATTTTTTTTTTTTTTTCCAAAACCGGAAATTTTTTTTCCGGTTTTAACATTTTTTTTTTTTTTTTCCAAAACCGGAAATTTTTTTTCCGGATTTAACTTTTTTTTTTTTTTTTTTTTTAGAGATTCCGGATAAAAAAATTTAACTTAACAAATTTTTTTTTTTTTTTTTTTTTTTAGAGATTCCGGAAATTTTTTTCCGAACTAAATAAAATTTTTTTTTTAAGAGAAAAATAGCTAAAATACTGAAATCTAACGCTACAAAATCGAATTGTTTTTTTAAATATTTGTTTCATTAATTTAAAAAATTTCAAAATAGCTAAAATACTGAAATCTAACACTAAAAAATCGAATTGTTTTTTACTACGAATAGGGCCGATTTTGTGCTAAAATACGGTAAATTTACTAAAATACGATAAATTACGCTAAATTACGTATAAATGGGGCTTATTTTGTGGCATCTTTCATAAATCATAAAAAATAGTAAAAAAATTTCCAAAAATAATAAAATTTGGTGTTCTAAAAGTTTATTACATAACTAATTTATTGAGCTACGTAGATTGAATAATAGAAATGAAAATCTTAATCGAAAACTTCAACTGAAGTTTTGAGGCTCTTCTATTTGTTTTTTGGCGATTCTGAATTTGGAAAACTGGCGAAGCGAGTCCGAACGCATGCGCATTTTCGCAAGCTTTCCGAAAAATGGTCATTTGATGAAATCGGACACTCGAGCGCCGTTTTATGGACGTTTGAAGTTTCGTCGTCGTTTTTTCGCCTTCTCAGTGAAGATATTATCCCTATTCGTACGTAATTTAGCGTACTTTACCGTATTCTAGCATAATTTTACATAATTATTGTAATTTAGTGTAATTCAGCATAAATCAAGTAATTTGGCTTGTTTTAGTATAAATATGCTAATTATATATAAAAAAATGTAATCTAGCAAATATTTAAAAAAACAATTCGATTTTTTAGTGTTAGATTTCAGTATTTTAGCTATTTTGATAATTTCTAAATTATTCTACACCATTTTGAAATTTTTTAAATTAATGAAACAAATATTTAAAAAAACAATTCGATTTTTTAGCGTTAGATTTCAGTATTTTAGCTATTTTTCTCTTAAAAAAAAAAATTTATTTAGTTCGGAAAAAAATTTCCGGAATCTCTAAAAAAAAAAATTTGTTAAGTTAAATTTTTTTATCCGGAATCTCTAAAAAAAAAAAAAAAAAAAAAAAAATGTTAAAACCGGAAATTTTTTTTCCGGAATCTCTAAAAAAAAAAAAAAAAAAAAAAAAAAAAAAAAAAAATGTTAAATCCGGAAAATTTTTTTCCGGTTTTGGAGTTCAATTTCCGGAAATTTTTTTTCCGGGTTTAGAGGCCAAATCCGGAAAAAAAATTTCCGGTTTGGGTAATTTTCGAATTTTCAAGATAACATGGGTATTTTTTGTAATTTGATTTATTTTTTGGATATAAATAAAAAATTCGGAATGCTTCGGGCAGTATAAAATTCTATTCTAACATCTATCTGCGGGCTGTTCGGCAACATAAGTAGGATTAAATCTTAATTCGCGCTTATGTTTGATTGTTTGAATCCGGAGATAAAAACTAAGGAGACTTAATCCTGAGATAGAGGTGCCTTAATGTTCGGAAAGATGATTAAGATTTGAGCAAAATGAGACTAAAGGAAGGAATCTTAATTCTCTTTAAAAGCCGGTGTTCGGAAGAATTAAATAACTAAGAAAACTAAAGCCGGTGTTCGGAAGAAATATCTTTTTTTTTTTAATTTAGAATTTTAAAGGATGTGTGTTTTTCCTATTTATAATTATTATTCTTGAGCAGTCTTATTAGTTCAATAAAGAAATTTTAATTAATACCTTAAAGTTTGTACAGTCAGATTTCTTACAAAGTAAATAAGATAAATGGACACCGCATAAATTAGAGTTCTCTAAGTTTCGATTTATATATTATTTGACCTCCAAGGCTTTGTTCAAAAGAGATTGACAAGATTAATTCAAACTCGAAACTAAGATGTTTGATCTGTATCAAAATTCGTATTTAGAATTTGATTAATTTAAATAGTTTTATGAATTTAAACAATCTGCACGAACCAAAAAAAGCCGATATTTTTTTAGTTACCATCTCAATTCCTCGAAATTCAAACCTTATTGTACCTTTATGCAAAATTAAAAAATTACTACGTGTGTGACCTAGAGTGGGAAAAATGGCATGGCGGAGCCGGCTCCATCACGTAACGGCACAACATGCATGTCAGTTACGTGCCGTGACTCGCGTATTTTGTGCTGCGACTATTCGCGTGCCGTGTCTTTTTGAAACTTTGACATGGCACGCGAAAGATTTAATCACGGCACGACACAGCACGTAATCACGCGAGTCACGTGTAATTAGGACCATTAGATATTGATTTAATGGTGAATCTTGAATAAACTAACCTAAATTATAATTAAATTGTCACGCAAGTCACGCATGGTCACGACACGTTTAGGCACGGCGTGACTCATGTGGCGTGATCATTCACATGCCGTGACCACATCTTAACATTTTGGTCATGGCACGACACGGTATATAAAAAATTTACTTGATCACAGCACAGCACGGTACGAAACAAAATCACATCACGTTATAGCATGGCACGTTTTTCCCACTCTACGTGAGTCGCATAGCAGCGTTGCGCATGTGTTTCAAGCTCAGATTTGCTCAGATTGAATTGAAATAGAGAAAAACTCATACGCAACACTGATCTACGCATGACAGAATCACAGTGCATATGTGTTGAGTTTTAATTTTTTTTAGAAATCAGTAGTAATATCAGAGTTTTAAAATATTTAGGAGGTAACTAAAAAATTTCGGTGTTGAAAGTCCTTTGTCAAAAATCTCACCAATCAGATAAATGTTACTAATCAAAGGAAAATAATTAATAAAGTTTAATTAGGATAATCCCTCAAATTACAAACAGGAAAAAAATCTTAAAAGCCAAGGGTAAAACCGTCATAAATTTTCAGAAGTGCGTTCGCAGAGACACTGAAGCTGTCCACAACAGCGCCTATAGTCGAAGGAAGGCACCTCAGATCTCTCTTCCGATCAAATCTGAAGTATCAGTCACTCAAAAACAAACAAAAAGGAAGAATCAATCGGCGCAACTCGGACGGACGGTGAGTCGGAGGAATCAGCGATCCCGCCGGTTGTTCACCTCCGCCCCGATTTTAATCGTTGCGTTTCTCGCCGTAACGCTGTTGGCCACCCCTCGCTCCTTCTCTGCTTAAGTCCAGTAGTGATTTAGTTCCAATAAGGTTAGTTTACTGATATCTAGATATATTTAGGGTTTGGAGGATTGCCACATAATCGGATCGGATCGTGTGCTGCCGATGGAGTTTTCATTTCATGGTAACTTCACGAAGAAACAATAGTGGGGCCAATGAGCTGATGATTTTTGTTTTTTGCAATGTAGAAATTTCACTGGAGAGGCAATGATCTGAACTGAAATGTTTCCCACGAGTAAGATCAAGCTGATTGCCTATTTAGGCATCGCATTCTCTGCAATTTCATTATTCGTGCACCTTTTTATTGCTAATAGTTCAGCTGGTGGTCCGTATAAGGTGCATGTTGATGATCTATATCCAGTTCAGGTGCAATTTCTCTTTCTCATCTCCTTTTTTGAAAAAAAAATTCATCTCTCAATTGATGTTTCTGATAATTTAGAATATTTGTTTACAGCAAGAGGTCTTTTTCTTGGTAGTATTTAATTTTTTTTTTAATTTTGGGTATGAGGTAAGTATGAACATTTTGGGTTTTGATTGTTCAATTAAGTAATTAATTAAACTTCCGTTGCTGGGATACCCCAGCAGACCCAGTTTGCAATGCTTTTATCGGTTAATTTACCAGTTTAGGCAACAACTTTTGATGGTATAAGCATGCACTTATATTCCCTAGAAAGTTTTAAGGAATGACTGTCTAAGGTAGCCTTGATATGTTGAATTTTAGTAATTCTGATATGTTTTGACAGAGAAGCCGGCATAGAAGGCTGTGGGGCCCTGTGAACTCCTTGGAGACGTTGCATCCAATTGCCAATGCAACTCCAAGGGAGAAACAACCTGGTAAACATCAAATATCTTGTCATAATCATGATTTTTTTTTTAATATTTTGGGGCTACTGATTATAAGCAATTACTATAATGCACTATTTTGCAAACTTGTTCGTATCCAGATTTTTAAATATCCAAAATCACTGGGTAATTTTTCAGACCCTTTGATGCTGCCTTCTTACTGTAACAGGCATTGAGAACTATGTAAAAAGAAATTATTTGATTTTCTTGTAGCTCCTATTGGTGATAATGGCTTCATATATGCTAAGATATATGGTGATTTTGAGAAGATACAATCATCAGTAAGTTTGATTTTCTTTTAGTAGACGAAAAAATATCTTTTTCTAAAAGTTTCTGCAAAATTGCTTCTGTTACTGGCTGAAATACTGATAAGTGATAACTGATCTGGCTGCACACTTTGTCCTGATTTTTCACTTCTTATATTGAGTTAACAACTTTACTTGATACCTTGTTGGCAGATTTCTGATCTTGTAGCTGTTTCAAAGCTTCTAAATGCAACTCTTGTTATCCCAGAGATACAATCCAGTCTACGCTCCAAAGGCATTAGGTTATTTTTTTTGTACCATTAAAATCTTCAAAAGATTGGATCTATGTTTCGTAGACTTGCAATAGACAATTTATTTTTGGAATTTTGATTAACTTGTAATTATTTTTTCTTCATTGCAGCACAAAATTCAAAAGTTTTTCCTACATTTATGATGAGGATAATTTCATATCAGCTCTTTCGAAAGATGTAGTAATTGTGAAGACCCTTCCAAATAACCTCAAGGAGGCAAGAAAGAAGACCAAATTTCCCACCTTTTCAACTAAAGGTGTTGAGTCACTAAATTTTTATTTAGGTCGTGTATTGCCTAAACTGAAAGAATCAAAAGCTATTGGGCTGATTGTCTCGCAAGGTGGATGCCTTCAGGTTTGTTTTTTTACCTTGAAATTTATTAGAATCAAGAGGAGGTATCCAATGCCAATGTTTTTGTGTTCCATCATAACCATGTTTTTTTTTTTCTCCAAATGAAAATTATGAACCGTCGATCTGGTTATCTTTCAAGCATTCATGTTAAATAAATTTCATAAAATTTGAAATTTATGTTGTTCCAAGATCAAAAGGTAGAACTCAATGCATTAAATTAATCACAAAGATCCATTGATTTTTCAGGTTCTTGATCTTGTCCAAAACATAATCAATTTTTTATTTAAATACATAGAACAAGATCAATGGTTCATAATTTTGTTTGGGATGTGGGTTTGAATTATAATGCAAAGAAATGACCTGGATTATTCTTTTCTTACCAAAAGCATCGGCATTGGATCCTTGATCTATCCTCTAGAAAGAAAATTCCCTGCTTGGTCAATAAATTGCGCTGAGTTCCGCATTATTTGCTTTGCAAAACATATAATGTATTATTGGATATTCAAAATTTAGTCTTTACGATCAACTAGGACCTACATGAATAAGGGCATACTGATTTGCCAAAGGGCCCACGTTGTTTCTCAAGGCTGCAATTTCTCATAGTTAACAATGCTAGTATAGAAGCTTTCAACAAACTTGGGGCTCTTCTGCAAATAAAATAGAGGAAGAAGTTGTGTAATTTCTAATATGCGGCTCATCTTGCCACTCTCTGGCAAATCTTATATATAGATTTTATTGCAGTAATTTGAATTAATTGGATTAAGTTTATGAGCAATAAAATATCCTGTTTGTTCAACACCGCACCCATAACAGGATGTTTCCCTGGATATCATTTTTCATTCATCCATTGTTGATATGTTCTCAGGTTTACTATTCTTTTGCAGCCTATTCTACCCCCAACCATGGTTGAATATCAAAGGCTAAGATGCCGAGTAGCTTTCCATGCTTTGCAATTTCGCTCTGAAGTTCGTGCACTTGGCAAGAGAATTGTAGGAAGGTAGAATCTATGATTTAAAATTTGGCTTTATTATTATTGTAATACCAGACAAAGAGGTACCTTCTCATACTATGCCAGTACCCTTTAAGTTCCTGTGCATGTGTACCAGCTAGCTTTTGCCATAATTGAAAACAATTGTTGATCATTATGACTACCTCTTATTTGCAGACTGCGTGCCTTTGGAAAGCCGTATCTGGCTTACCATCCTGGGCTAATGAGAGAGACTCTAGCTTATCATGGCTGTGCCGAAATTTTTCAGGTTTGATTTTATATGGTTGTTTGATATGTCATTGAATTTGGTTGGAAGTCTGGTCAGGTTTCCTCTTACCTTGTAGTATGTTGGGTTTGAATTACTGCTGACACTTTTTTACTTCGAATATTAATTGATGTTCCTTGAATCTGTTCACTTCATCCATGTATCTTTTTTTGTGGCATATATCTATTAACTTGTATGTTGTAATAATAGCCGTGTGTAGATTTTATGGTGATATATCAAGTAATGTCTATATATATTTTCTAGAGCCAATGCAGTGAAAGGTGTATTTGGCATATGACTAAACTGGCTTTACCTTTTTATTGATTTTTGTTTAGGATATTCATACAGAGCTAATACAGCATTCAAGGAAGGACATGATTAAAAAGGGAATTCTCAAGGAAGATCTAAATGTTGATTCGTTTTCTAGAAAGAGGAATGGTTCTTGCCCACTTTTTCCTGAAGAGGTACTCCATAAAATTGGCTTCTGTTTATCATTAAAAATATGGTAGTTTTTTTCATTTGTCCCTAAGAAATAGAAATCTACCATAAACCTCTCTGTAACATGAGAAACATCATATATACCCCTCTATTCCATTTTCTCCGAAGTGACAGTTTTGGTGAGAAAGATGGAGGGGTGCTGATAGTTAACATGCCTTGAAAGCATTGTGCGTACATGATTTTGCTGATTTCCTAGGGGCAGGGCATTCATGACCATTCCTCATTTTCTGGTATTGACACGATATATGTTGAACTAACTTCTATCTTAAAAAATCTTTAGGTCGGGCTTATCCTTCGTGCGATGGGCTATCCACTTGACACAATAATATACCTAGCAGGATCAGAAACCTTTGGCGGACAACGGATTATAATTCCACTGCGGGCTTTATACCCAAACCTCTTGGACCGCACATCTCTTTGCACTGATAAGGAGCGTGAAGCTGTAGTTGGGCCTGAATCGCCTCTCCCTTCAGATATACCATACCCGCCACCTGCTAGGTCTCCTGATGAGCTTCTAAAAGAGTGGAGGCAAGCTGGGCCCCGCCCCAGGCCCCTCCCACCTCCCCCAGCTCGGCCATTCTACCCCCATGAGAAGCAGGGGTGGTATGGCTGGATAGCAGAGTCAGATATGGAGCCGAGTCCGTCCTTAAAAGATCTTAGATCGACAGCACATCGGCTCCTATGGGATGCGGTGGATTATTATGTCTCGGTCGAGGCGGATGCATTCTTTCCGGGGTTTAATAATGATGCAGGTCGTTGGGTGGACTTTGCAGGTCTGGTTATGGGTCACCGCTTGTACCAGAACCCTTCTTCTTTCACATATCGGCCTGACAGGTAAAAATTGGTTATTTTTTTATTTTTATAATAGTGTGATCGTTTTTTGGAGTTTTTGCCGTGGTTGGTGTGGCCACCTATTTCATGTACCCCTGCAAAGTTTCATGCATCTTTTCTCCCAAATATTGGAAATGTCAAACAGGAGATTGTCAAAAGAAGTGTCAAGAGTACTTTTACAAAAATAACCAAAAAAATGAAATTATAAGTCAACCCTTATTTCTTCATTTTATTCAAAAGAGTCTCATTACAACAGCTACCATTTTTGTCTACACGAGGAATTAAGGGGGTACTTTGAATGAAAGCAGATGGCTGGTTTACAGATGATGCACTTTGTAGGGGCACAATAATTTTTTTTTTCTTTCTATGCATTATCTCTTCCCACAACAAAGTATCTTTGTTCCCAGATTGTACTTCAGGGGCACAATATAAGTTTCTTATATTTTTATTTACCAGAAAAGCACTTGCAGAGCTATTTGGAAACATAACTGATAACCTATACCACCCACCACGCAACTGGACCTTCCACCTGCGTTCTCATTTAAATAAGAGCCTAAGTACCAATGGGTTGATAACTGAGGCCCAAATATCGAAGAGCAAATCATTCCTCTCACACCCGCTTCCTGAGTGCTCTTGCACTACGCCCAATCCCAGCCTAGCCCAATACAAGGGCCTTGAAGAGTGCCCTGATTGGATGGTTGGTGACCTTGCTCTTGTTTCAACTAGATTGAATTCACAAAGTGAAGATGAGGATGCAGATCTACCAGAAGATGATTTGGAGGTGGACCCAGACCCAGAAGGTGACTCAAATCGGGTTTCAGATCAGGATGAAGAAATGGATCCAGATGATTAAAAAGGCCAATAATTTTCCTTGGAGCAATATTCTGATGGCCCGTGGTGGATCGAACTTTTGCAGGTATAGGTTTGTGAAAAGGAGAAAACCCTGCTTGAACCGCGTGGCCATCTTTTGGGGATCAAAACACAAAATAGGTGAGCTAACCGTTGGTGGTTTGTTTGTTTTTTTTAATTTTTTTTGTAGTGTTCATAGTTGTTTGTATATTCAAATTTTATTGCCAGGTATGAGAATATAGCTAACAGCTTTTCTTTTAGTACTTTTTGTGATTGCAGAGAACTAATCACAGCAATTGTTGTGAGAATTTTGCTTTAGATACAATGATTAAGAGGCTTTTTAATTTTTATATTTTTAAAGTAACAAATGTGATATTTGTAGATCTGCTCTTCAGCATTTATACGACTCGTAATGGGACACAAGCTGGGCAGATTTGACTTGTTAGTATATATATATATATATATAGAGATTGACTATGGTGAGTTGCGAAGTAAAACGTCGTTTTACTTCACGCTCATACTCCATTTTGAAAATCCAAACGACCGATCCGAACCGCTCAACATGTTCTCCATATTGAAATGTGCTTGGAGACCAAATTTTATATTTTTTGGAATTTTTTTACTATTTATTAAGCCACTTTGAAAATCTCAGATCCGGGTGAACAGTAAAAACAGTAAAAAATTCTGGACCATTCGATCAGCGATTTTCAAAGTGGCTTAATAAATAGTAAAAAAAATTCCAAAAAATATAAAATTTGGTCTCCAAGCACATTTCAATATGGAGAACATGTTGAGCAGTTCGGATCGGTTGTTTGGATTTTCAAAATAAAAATATGAGCGTGAAGTAAAAATGACATCTTACTTCGCAACTCACCATAGCCCAGCTCTATATATATATATATATATATTTTTTTTTTTTGAGATCACCCATTACTCTCTCATAGAACAGACAAAATCCTGGTGATATGGTTTGTATGGCCATTGAAGGATTGTTTGGAGAAGGGGATTGTTGGGGCCGGTGGGAGAAATACTGAGCAGTGCATGGAATTATTATGCTGTGTCATTACTCATAGTGTTAACTCAAAAGCAAAGCAAAATACAGGAGACTGTATTTTCCTACGATTTTCTTGCAAATGCGCGAATTGTAGAGTGCAACTCTTGGCTCTGCACATAAGAGTCAAGTATACCAGTAGGACTGCAAATGGGTTGGCTATAGAAACTTTGGCACCGCTGTGACATAATTTGCACATGATCAACAATTTGCACCATGTTATTCAGTAGGCTAACAATTTCATATTAAAACTTTACAATTTCAGATTTTGGTGGTACTAAATTACATAGAACTTAAAACTTTACAACCACAAGTTTTTAATGATCACATTCCGAGCATAGGTAGAACAACCTGCAATATTTATATGCACATAGTATCGGTACTCGGCATGCAAATAGTTATACACACAAACAATAATATAATAACAATTACTGTCACATACTACATATTCATAAATCATAGCTGGCCATACAACATATCAAGGTCATAATTTAGATATATAAAGTGGAAATAAATACCCAACACGGTGAATGATTACAAGATAACAAATTTCACAATAATAGAATATTAGCTGAAATCAAAATAAATCCTAACATAAAACTCTTTAAGTTAGAATAAAATTAACCCATGTGGCAGCAGTAATGACCTATATTTAAGCGATCTCATAGCTTAATATGCTGAAACACACATCAATCTGGACTTTGACTCTTAAGTACCTAAAACAAACATAAATGACAACAAGTAGGTAAATTTGTAATACTAAATTTAATTTGAAAATGCACTGGTCACAAAAAGAGTTAAGAAGACAGTAGAAAAACTGAACTAAATTTCTAACAAATTAAACAAAAAGCTAAACTAATACTCACTTAAACTTACTTGGCTTTTAATGCATAATTGATATCGAAGAGCTACACCAGACTTGGCACAAACCAAGTCCCATCAAAAGGGCAAGACAGAACCTCAGTTGTACCATCTCCTCTGTGGTATCTACAAAGATATCGATCATCTTTGTCTTTTAGGAAGTAAATTAATGCAATTACCTTTGAATCTAGGAAAGTTACTTGCACATAACGATAACCCACGATAACATTGCATAAATAACATTTTGCAACGATATCAGTGATTTTCACCCAACAAGGTTTCGCTTCTCCATCACCGAAATAAAGGTAGTGTATATTAAAGCGGTACTGCTCACCCTCATAATATTGGAATAACCTCAGGATCTTTCCTCCTGACTCGACCATAATTGTGTGACCCTTTAAAAGAGGGTTTGTGCCCTCTGGTGGTGCGACTTGATAAGCCAATTTTCTAGTGGCAATATCAATGACATTTGTAATGCCAGTTCTTCTCTCGTTGCAGAAGTATTGTCCCATATAGTATGCATGACCACTGTCACCGATCCCTTCTACATAGACCCAATCTTCAGCTTCAGGTCGCCAAAAAGCCATCACATTTTTTATTCCTGATATAACGACAATATCACTGCCTTCAATTGGATCTGGACCAATATAGTCGGGGAAGAAATGAACATTAACAAAATGGACATGGATCTGATCACGAGTAAGAGGATTAAGGAGATACATCTCGGGTTTTCTCAAGTGAGAGGCAAGTAAGTAGCGGCATGCGGGGCCCTGGAGCCTAGCTCGATAGGAACCTGGACAAGTGATAGTATGAACTTTACCAGATGAGAGGCAGTAGAAGCGTATAATGGGGTTTTCAAGGTCTTGACGGCGCTCTAGAAGCCAAGGGAGTTGTGGGGGAGGATCGGTGACAGGGGCTGATAACTGCCACCTCTTGCATACAGCACGGAAGCGTATGAAATCAGAGATATCATGTAGCTTTTTGGAGAAGAGATGGAGAATTTCTTCTGGAAGTTCTGACCAGCTTCTCTCATGGCTTACGACACCATCAGTACCGCTTCGTTTTCTCTTAGTAGAGCTTTTTATCTTTTGCTTGGGCATCTGATATTTGGAGAAAACAAGTGTAGTTAGTACTAAAGTTAAGAAGGCCTAAGTTTGTTATTCATACTTAATTAAGCAGGATAGTGCCATTAAAAAGAAAACATAATTGTTTCTTAATATAAATCTTCTTTTACCTTCCCTTTCTAATTATAAGATAGGAAATTTTCTAGTCATTTATACTTAATCGATCACATATGGTAATCACACACAAAAACATAAAGCTCTAGGCATGACTGAAAAATCATACCTGAACTGAGTTCATATAAGAATATCAAAAACAAAAAATCAATCTGACAAGCATCAGCCAAAAATAAAAATAAAAACCTAATTCTTTCTCAGTTTGCAAAAACCTTTTCCTTTACTCAGATTTGCATATGATATAAAGAATCAGTACCAAAATCAGTTTGCAAAACATTGATTCAATACCACAGAATTTGCAAAATCACAAATATTAGTAGTAGATCCTCAAGAACAAGAAAATTGACATCTAAAAAATCTGAAAAATCTAAAAAATCTGAAAAATCTGAAAAACTGAACATTCATCAAATTGATAAGTCTACTAATACAAAGTTGGAGGCTGTACCAGAACTGGCACCTCAGCCAATAACGTTTAGAAATCATGTCATGTACCAGTTCAAAGTTAAAGGCCATACTAGTACCGTCTGCTTTTTATTCAAAAGTAGCATAACTTACCAATATCATTCAAGAAGGAAGTTTAGCAAAGGAAGAAACAGACCACATTTGAGAAAGGGAATAATACCACAATTATAACCTAATTCAATCCCTTCTCAACCAAATTAAAAACCCAAACAGAAAAGAATGTTCTCAGCAATTAAAGAACAACACTTAACACATTTAAAACACCTGGTTCTTCCCCTATTCTCCCAATTAAAAAACCCAAACAGTGTAGAGGTTCTTACCCTATCACAATAGCAATCACAAAAATTTTATGCATTACTCAAACAACACGGATTCAAACTCAGCACAAATCAGCACAACACAAATTCAGAACATCAATAAACACAACAGATAAGACAACAATTAGGTTCAACACAACACAAAACTAAAAAATTAGGTTCAGATCAGCAATTAAGCAAAGGCCAAAACTAAAGAAGACACAAAAATATAACCAAAACTAAAAGGTTTTTGGTAAATATTACCAAAATTAAATTTGGTTCAGCACCAGCCTCAACAACAGTACAATAGGAGACACAAATTTTTTAAAAAAAAAAAAAAAAGCCCTCACGTATCAATATGTAACCAAAAACCACAAAACTTTTTGTTCTAGGTGGTCTGAATAAAAACACTGTTCGTAAATAAAAAATTAAAGTAAAAGGCTAAACCCTAAACCCTAAAAACATTGTTCGTAATTTTAATAAACATTAACAAAAATTAAATTCTGACCTTGGTGCTGAGAGAGAGTGTGAAGGTGCAGCAGCCGATGGTCTGGACGAGGTGGCACTGGGTGTTCTAGAATTTTGAGGGAGAGCATCTAGATTTAGGCAAATTTCACCATATTAGAATGTTGGAATCAAAATAAATCCTAATATATAACCCTGAGTGTGAATAAAATTTAACCCAAGTGGCAATAATCTATATTTAGGCAATCTCATATCTTAATATGTGAAAATGCACCTCAATCACAAAAAAGTAATTAAAGAAGAAACTGTATAAGGGACGCTGCCAAGCTGTCCTGATTCCAAACAATCTATCTCTTAAAAATAAATGAAATCAAATTGAAATGTTCACGAGCTGCCCTTGCATCCATACATAATCTAATAAATATTAAGAAGGACTTTCAATTTTTTCATAGGGTGTTTGCTCTAAATTTGAGTCTTTTACTCTTTCCTTATTTTTTTTTTTTAGAAATTAATAATAATGTACAGATTTCAGGTAGTTTGCAATTTTGACCATTTTCGGGGTTGGCAAAGATAAAAGAGAAAGGCTTATTAGTTAGGATCCAGGTCAGTTTTAAATTGAATGATCGATGCAATTGTTGTGTGTTTTGGTCTCAATTTTCTTAAAGTAATATACATCATGCCATATATTTTTGAGTTGATTTTGTGATTTTCTTCCCTAAATTTTGCATAATTCTACTTAAATTTGATATAAAAAAGTAAGTGGCACTGGTACTACACAAGTACTGGTATTACACAAGTACTGAAGTACACAGTAATAGTCAGCTTTAAAGCTTTAAAACTACACAGTACTATTATTCTATTACCATTTACCATTTACCAGTACCCATTCCCAATAAATCAATAAATTATAAAACTAACCAAACAGTGGAGAACAGCGGCAAAGAAGAAGAGGGAGAAAAGGAATCACGCAAGGGAGAGGAATTTTGGGAACGGTTCTTACCAGTAAAAGGAATCGGCAGCCGGCTGTGAAAAGGAAATTAGTTTAGCCTTGTCAATAAATTTTGGGCTAGTGCAATAAAACAAAAATAAAATCAAGAATAGACAAAAGCTCACATATTTGTGACTGTAAGGGTGCAAAACGGCCGAAATTTTTATTAACCGAAAAAAAATTAAAAAATATCGAAAAAGAGCTGAATTGTTGTCAGATTTTTAAAAATAGATAGACCGGGTTGAATATTCCCGTCCCATGGGACGGGATGGACCTTCCCGGCCCGATTAAGAATTCGCTAACCCCAATTTCCGTCCGAATAAAAAAAAAAAATTGACAGACCCAGGGACGGGATGGACCTCCCCGTCCGAGGAGAGGGCAAGAAAAAAAAAAAATCAAAATCGGGGGCCGGAATGGACCACCGCGTCCAAGGAGAATTGTTTAGCTCATTAATATACATCTGACAATGAAGTATACAAATATAATGAGAGGATGAACAAATAATCTGAGTTGATAATTGTTGATAGATCTTATAATTTCTAGTGTAAGAATTAATGAGGCTCATCGGCTCACGAGAGATCTGCCTCTTTTTTATTTTCGCAAGGATAAAATTGCCTACATTAATTTCCGTTCCTAGTTCCCTCTCTCTTTTTCTTCCAGCTCAAACCCCTCTTTTTATTTCCCGAAATTTTTTAGTTACCACAGTAAAAAATAAAAAATAAATAATTACCATCCGGCCCAAACTATTTTCAATCCTATCATCTACGCGGATCCAGTTCGCGCACCAAATTGGAGTGGTGCGCGGACTGGGTTGGCGCACCAAAATTGGTGCAAAAACGGAGTGAAACGCACTAAAGAGCAGTAAAAATTTCGGAATAGTTGATGCTCTAATCCAGTCTGTGCACCAGTTGGTGCGTCAACCCAGTCCGCACACTAATTCATTTTGGTGCGCGAACTGAATCCACGTGGGTGGTAGGATTAGAAAAAACTTAAACCGGATAATAATTATTTAATTTTAATTTTATGCTGTGGTAACTAAAAAAGTTTGGTTTTATTTCTCTGGGATCTTTTTTTTTTAAACACAGGTTTTCGAAGCTTTCGCTCCTTTTTTTTTATTCTCGGTCAACACCACACACACATAGATTTCGTAAATCTTTGAAAATTTTATTGTTTTCGACCGTTGTATCCGATAATAATGCTTTCGACCGTTGTAATACGATTCTCCATAAAGTGTGAGGTAACTTTTGACGACTATATTATGTTTGTTTATTAGTTCAAAATAAACAAACAAAAAGTTGGAAAAAAAAAGTGGGAATGATATATATTTTCCACAAAATGACTTGTTTAAATCATATTTCATTCCCTAAGTGAAAACTCTAATAGCTATATTAAATGAATTATTTTCAAATTGTAATCCTTAAGATCTACACACTAGACAAGCTTTAGTTACCCACCCAAATAAGTTGTCAAATCCTTTTCACAAAAGAACCGGCTTCTACTTCTGATTTTTTTTTTTATTATAAACCATAAATAAAAAACAAAATTTTAGAAAACCAACTTGATTGGTTGGATTTTTTACCAAAACCATAAGTACCGAATAGCCTATTCGGCACTGAAGAGTTTTACAAATTTTCAGCATGAACTATAACACAAAAAATAAATAACTCTTCGGTGCCGAATAGGCTATTTGGCACTGGAAAAAAATAAATAGTTGGTGCCGAATAACTTATTCGGTACTTATGGTTTTTGTAAAAAATCAACTAATCAAGTTAGTTCTCTAAAATTCTGTTTTTTATTTATGGTTTATAAAAAAAAATTGCTTCTATGAGTTGCCATAGAAACTTTGTCACCGGCGTACCGCTGTAACATAGGCGGTTTAACCTAAATTAAAAGGTTTTCATTTAAAAAAATAGCGACATTCGAAAATTCTGATTTAAATTTAACAGTCACATAAATAAAAGATATAGATTAAGTCTTTCAGCTTCAAATATTTATAAAAAGATTCCATCAAGTTTTAAACTCACAATTTTTTTTTTTCAGAAACATATTGTCCAAATTATCGTCGTAGTGTTGATCAACAATTACCACCATGTTATTCGAGTACAAAGTTAACTTTCTTTTTATCATTAGCATTTACAAAAAATAAATTAAAAAAAGTGGAATCATTTTTGGAAAATCTTGGAACATAGCATAGATGTTATGATTCATAGCGTTCTTTTTTTTCGGGACGGTACTGTTTATAGCGTTCTAATTTTTTTTTTTATTATTCTCCACTTAGGGGCGGCTAGATTCTAGATCAAACTGCCCCACTGAGGGGCGGTTAGGTTGTTTTTGAAAATATTTGTACACTGGGGGTAGATTTGCTATTTTTTTAGGGTATTTAAAAAAAAATCGGTTCATAACGTCTCAGTTTTTTTTATTATACTATAAATATGTCTAATTCGACTGGAAGAAAAATTAAAAGAAATTCAGAAATAATTAATTTTTAACTTGGACATTTTATCAAATTAGAAGTGGAATTATTTGTCAATAATATTATTTGCAGACATAATTATTTTCAAATGAAAATCTTATTTGCAAATTATTGGTGAATGATATTTCTGAAATATTTGCAAATTATTTGAAAAATATAAATGTCATAATCATAATTCAGATATGACGAACATTAAATTCGAGAGTCAACGAATTTAAATTTTACTCGCAGTTGATATTAGTTCAGACATTATATTTTATTTTACTATGAATTATTATTTAATGAAACAATTTTAAGGTCAATTTTTTGTGCAAATTTTAGTTTACACAAATAATTTCACTTTTAATTTGAAAATAATGTCGAAGTTAAAAATCATTATTGTTGAATTTATTTTTTATATATTTTTTTACAGATTGTATTAGACAGGATATGAACAGTAGCGTTCGAGAAAAAAATAATAATGGGACGCTGTGAACAGTGGCATTTCGAAAAATAAAAAAATTATTTGCCAAATAATTGTTTGTTTTAATTTATGCAGAGCCGTCATGTTTTTACGCCCAACATTTTGCTTTGCTTTAAGATATTAATAAGAAAACTCATTTGCCAAATAGATAGGGTAATTTTGGAATAAAGACGATAATTGGTTTAGGGTTTAGGGTTTAGATAGTTTTCTTATAGCTATTATATATTTTTTAATTTTTTTAATAAATATTAAAATAGAGATTTTATGTATTTAAAATGAGTTTTAATAGAAAAATTAATAAATTGAGTAATTTTGTGAGTTTTGAAATTTAGAAGGATAAATATGAGATTATGAATTTTAGAAAGGAGAAATACGTACTTTCGCGGCGAATTCGAATCCTCTGCATTAACTCAAAAGAGAATCTTTTGAGTTATTACATCTAGACCATTCGATCTGTTTTAGGATCGTGCAAACTAGATGTGCACTAATATTAAAGAACCCCCTATGTTATAGGTATGAGTCGGATTGGCTCCATTTAAATCAAACGGTTGAAATTCATTAACTCAAAATATTCCCTTTTGAGTTAATGCAGAGGATACGGATCCCTTTTGCGGCGGGGTACATTTGAAATTCACCAAAAAAATTTCAGGGGAGCAAAGTTGGTCGGAATCGATAAATCTCCACTAAAATTCAAAATTCAGGGGGCAGCAAAACTCATTTGCCAAATGAGATAGGGTAATTTTGGAATAAAGACGATAATTGGTTTAGGGTTTAGGGTTTAGGGTTTAGAGTTTAGGGTTTAGATAGTTTTTTTTATAGATATTGTATTTTTTTTATTTTTTTAATAAGTATTAAAATAGAGATTTTATGTATTTAAAATGAGTTTTAATAGACAAATTAATAAATTGAGTAATTTTGTGAGTTTTGAAATTTAGAAGGATAAGTATGAGATTATGAATTTTAGAAAGGAGAAATTCGTACTTGTGCGGCGGGGTACATCTGAAATTCACCAAAAAATTGGAATGAAGCTTTTCGCTTCAAAGGGGGGAAAAAGTGCGACCGGTGCGAAGAGAAAGTGAAGAGCAACCTAAGACATTACTCGAGCTCTCCTTCTGCGCAAGTGAGCTTCCCTTCCTCCGCTCCCAACCACAGATTAATTGGCCCCCGGTCAGATCTCCCTTGAATTTTGTTTGCTACCTTTTCTCTTTTATTATTGATACATCTCATTTTTTTTTCTTTCAATTTAGGTCCCTTTGTTTTCCAGTTGAGAGAAGGAAATTGATGTAAAGACAAGTGGAAAAGATTCGCGAGGTGAGTGTGTTTAATAAATACTGGTACCATTTTAAGGATGGTACTTGATGTACTGACCAAACATTAATACTGTCTACAGTCTAAAGATCAACTTCAAAAACACTTTGATTTACATTCAGTAATTTTCAAGACCATGCCAGTAACTTATTCACTGGTAACTTCAATTTACCAGGTTAATTTAACATTATTGACCATATTATGCCAATTAAGCAGCAAGCAAAGGGTAATGAACCCTTACTCTTTAAAACCTTTTTTGTTTTCAGTGAGATCTAGCTGGGAAGTTTTTCAAAGATTGAAACTTTTTCATGTTGGAAGTAAGCCTAAAAATAAACCAGTATAATAATAATGTACTGTAAATTATTAGCCCTCTAGATGTTGCATGCCTATAAAAAATGCTAAGAATGACAACTTAAATGCATTCTAAATTTTGAAACATAATATGAATTTCAATGTATCAATCAGTATTACTCAATTAAAATGTTCTTTTTGTGTGGAGTGCAGCTGACTTTTGTAAGTCCTAAAGAGTGCATGCTGAGACCTGAGACCTGAGACCTGAGACCTGAGACATACTTTATTCTCCCTCTTTCTCTCTTATGTACGTGTTTACTATGCTTAAAATTTGTTTCCTTTCCAATATCATAATCCTGAGAATAACACTAATCTTGAACTAATTTTTTCCTCCTAAATCCCTAGTAACTTGATTACCTGCTAGCCTGCCTTTTTATCATCTCCATCCCTTGGTCCATAAAGATGCCGGGATCAGTAGAGGAACATAAAAAAGGCTTTAATGAAAATTAAATGAAAATTCTATGTTTGTACTTAATTGATGGTCGATTTCATTGAATGAGAGAGAGACAAGAAAGAGAATTTAGAGACTGAGCAACCAAATACTTGTTATTGCTCCTACTATAGTGAATAATAATAATATGGGTAAAATAAGTGCAATACATAGTTGATATAAATCGTTCTCTTCTCCTTCTTTGTTATATTCTTTCTTATTTACAATGTCTGTAGTATACAAGATAAATTGGGGAAGCTATTGCTGACATGGATGAGGACTCATCTTATGGTTCTGACGTTGGAGAATTCTCAAGTGCATCATACAATTCCGATGATGAGGATTTGCGATTTGCAGAGAATCCCGACCTTGCTCATAGGGTTTGTTCTTGAACCTTTTTTTTTTTTTTAATTTTTGTTTGCACTATTGCATAGAGTCAATTTAAGCTTACTTTTTGGTAGTAGTTTTATGGGATGAAATGCCGATACAAATTTTTTAATTATGGTGATGGTAATTAGGGTTTGGGGATAGTATTGGCAATACTGGAAAGTGGTGATTCCATTCACTCTTCAAATCAGAGGACCCGATTGCACTTGGTACCATATTTCCGCACCGAATAATGACAAGAAAAAGATTATAATTATGTGAAGAAGCAAATATGATATTCAAAGAAACAACTCACTAGCACCAGATTAATCAAGCAATGTGACACTTCTTTTTTGCTCGAGCCTCAATTCTATCTATGCAAGCATTAAAACTATATCTCAGTTTCTATTCTTGAGTTTAAAAAATAGAAAATTATAAAGAGTTATGCATTAGGCATGTTTCTTACAAAATTATTGTAAAGCTGGGCAATTGTAAAACTTGTTGTTAGCTGCATATTAGGGAACTAATTTTGCAATATATATTTTATAGGTTATGTTAATGGATGATGCCAAACAGGCTGCAGAATATGAAGATATACTTAAAATGACATTTGTAAGTGAGAAAGAAGGGTATAACTTTTTCGATGAATATGCTAAAGGTAAGGGATTTAGTATTAAAAGAGGTCAACTTAGAAAGAGTGAAACTGGGTCACTGTTCTTTCGTCAATTCCTTTGTTATCGGGAGGGATTTCGCCAGAAAAAACACTTCAATAAGTCTGACCAGAAGAGGAGAGCATGTGCTGTTACTAGGTGCGGGTGCCCGGTTGAGTTTTGCATAAAACTTGATTGGAGTACTGGTGAGTGGTGTGTTGCTAAATTTGTTAATACTCATAACCACATACTGGGAACACCAGACATGGCTTGTTTTCTTCGATCCCGTAGGAAGATTAAAGATTCCACAAGATTGAGGATCTTGTCATTGCAAATTGCTGGTTTAACTATGCACCAAATATTGGATGTGCTGCAAAATGAGAATGGTGGATATGAAAATGTCGGTTTAGTGCCAAAAGATTTGTGTAATTTGACCCATAGGAAAAAAATAATCGAAGTTCATTTAGGTGATGCGAAAACCGTCTTAAGTCAAATGAGGGAGAGAAAAGAAAGTGAACCGGATTTTTTCTACAAGCACAAGGTAGATGCAGATGGGCATTTAACCCATCTCTTTTGGTCCGATTCTCAGTCTAGACTTGACTACGGCTATTTTGGAGATGTTTTAGTTTTTGATAGTACTTGCCGTGTAAACCGGTACAATATGCCGATCATTCCTTTTGTTGGTTTGAGTAATCATCAGAGCACAGTAACCTTTGGTTGTGGCATGGTTACTGATGATTCAGTTGATTCATACGAATGGCTTCTTTCTACACTCATGGAAGCAATGCACCAAAAGTGCCCGACATCTATAATCACTGATGGAGATCATGCAATGTGTGAAGCCGTAAAAGCGGTTTTAGGTGATATTACACACAGGTGGTGCACATGGCATGTTGACCGAAACATTGCCAGTAATCTCAAACCGCCTAGCTCGAGTGCACTCAAATCCTTGGTACATACCGAGTTTGCCCTTGAAGAATTTGAGGATAAGTGGAAAGAGTTTATCGGTAGTAACGATGCATTGAAAGATAACAATTGGTTGAGGAATATGTACGAGTGCAAACACCTCTGGGCAGCTGCTTTTGTACAAAAGAAAACATTTTTGGGCTTAAAATCCAATGAGGGAAGTAAGATCTTTCATAAAAATATCGATCAAGATATGTCTTTATTGGATATTGTAGAGCACTATGATCATCTTTTGGCACGTATGCGTCGACACGATGCTGAGTTAGATTGTAAGGCTTTCCAATCTATACCAGTGACTACTACTGGTTTTGATCTAGAGAAACATGCTGCATCTATCTATACACCAAAAATATTTTATATGGTTCAGTCAGAGGTAATGAAGGCAATGGAACATGAGGTTATTAAAATTGTAGTTGGTGAGCGGTCCAGAACTTATATTTTGGCAATTGAAAGTCAAGATGATGATTTTGTGAGTGTGGAGTGTGTGGGTAGCCCGAAAATTGAGAGATTTGTATGCAGCTGCCAGAAATTAGAATGTGAAAAAGTGCCATGCAGCCACATACTTGCTGTGTTGATTAACATGAAGGTTAATTGTATTCCTCAGTGCTGTGTTAGAGAAAGGTGGAGTAAGAATGTGAAGCGTGCTTTACCTTCAAATGAGAGAGAAATGAAGATGTACCGGGATTTGAGTAATTTAAGTAGCAAAATTGTTCATCTAGCATCCAAATCGGGGGAGCGTTATTTGGAGATGAAGGAGGTGTTGAGTAAAATGCTGGAGAAATTTGAACAAGTTGAATGTGTGGATGTTGATAAAGAAGAAAATGCAAAATCAAAGGAGGCAGGTTCGTCAGATAAAAGTCAGGATTCGGTTCCTGTGAATCTTGATGGTGCATTAAGGGCGAAGATTAAATCCTTTTTCAATGAAAGAAAGAAGTATAAATGTGGGTTTTGTGAACAACTTGGCCATTCGGTCCGAACATGTCAGTTGAGGAAAGAAGCAAGTAAAAAAGGTCGGCTTTAATATTCTTTTTCAACACCAATAATTTTGCATTCTACTTGCTATTTTTCTGAAATGTCATAGTTGATTAGTATTTAATCTTATTATTTTGTTTGTTTGTTTTGGTTTTGATGAATGATGAGTGTAGGAACGGATGAAGGAGAGGTTGGAGAAGCAGAAAAAGAACAGCCAATTTTATGAATTAACTTATTGCAGAATTGTTATTTCCTTCTATGCCAATTGTATCTTCTTTCTTTTGGGATATTTCTGAGGGAAAGAGCTTATGTTGTGTGGTTCCATTTTGTTTTGATGTTCATCAGCTTGTGTTGTAACCAAAACTAATTAAAATATTATCTATGCCGAAATCATTAGAATTGATCGTAGCACAAATCTATCTATATATTTAATTTTGTATGGATGAGTTACTGTGCGCTACAATACTGCTACAGTATCGTCTCTTCTTTTCTCTGTCTGATTCCTATCTGATGGTTGGACATGGACTCCGCTGCTGCCCTCTCTTGCATTTACACCTCTCGTCTTTTTTTCGCTGTGTCGCTCTCTCAATTAAACAGGTGTTCTCTCTCGCTACAACAGTACTCTCCTCTCTCGAACCTTATGCTCCTTCCAAAGAAGGAAAAACTACGCATCTTGAAATCCAGCAGTGGTGGCGGGAGATCAAACATTTCTTTCACGATTTTGGAAGATTGAGAGGTTATATTAATCGTGACAACAGTTATCCGGCATATAGGTGGTGTATGTCTAGTTTGGGCTGAGCCTACACTCACTAGACTTTACGCGGCTTTGTTGGGCCTTGTCTTGATGGTTTCCGGACTTTCCTTTTTAACCCCGAGTTGGGCTCTCAAGGAAGTCTGAATCCTAGATCTTTCGTGGCCCATTGCGAGTTAGTTGAGGGCCTTGGGACGAAATCATTAGATTTGATCGCAGCACAAACTCTATTGGAAGAGGCTAAGAGATGATTGAGGTTAAGATATCATAGAGGCACTTGTACGTGTACCCAATCACATTCTCTCCCTGTGCAGCATTAAATTCCCTTCTGGGATGAACTGACACCCCTTCGATCAGAAAGACGCACCAATCTTAAAGCAATCCAATGTATCAGGAAAACTGAGTAATGCTCATGCTGAGATATCTGCTATAGATGGGGAATCATCAATATTAATTAATGGAGATTGAAATATTTTTTTTTCTAATGAATCGAATATAGAAACTCAAGAGAACTAAAAACTGACACATAAAATTTAATTCGGTTCGGTACCCCTCCTATTTTAGCTGAATATCTTCTCCAGCAGAGTGCATATTATAATGATTTTTAGTTCTTTTTTCCATTTATAATTTCATATAATGATTTCTCCTAGGGAAAGGCCATGAGTTAAACTAACCGAATTCAGATCCTCAAAAGTAACCCAAATTTTGAGTTTGGATCCGGACCATCCAATATGGCTTTAGGATAAAGATTTTTTTTCTCCCGGCTCCTATCCCCCATTCATCCCCCAATCATTAATTATGTAGAGGACCACAACTTCAAGTACAAAAAGACAAAAAAAAACGTGTATCAATCATTAATTACGTGGGAACCGCTTGTATTTGAAAATTTTTATAACTGACGCGCACAAGTATTCATATATAATATATCAAGTATTCATATATAATACACTAAGTATTCATATCTAAGATATCAAGTATTTAAAAAAAAAACTGGATACATCACTCACCCATCTTTTACACGTTTTTAGAGGTGATTTTTTTTCTCCGTTCACTTTAACTAATATTTCTTACAATTTGTGAATAATTTTGCGAATCTAAAACCACAAACGTCTTCTACGCAATTGTCTCTTTCAAATGAGATCCATGATGAAATATTTTTGAGTTATCCGTCGCGCAAGTATTCATACCTCGTAAAATTATTTATATCTCGTCATGCAAGTATTCATACCACGTCAAGCAAGTATTCATACCTCGTCGAACAAGTATTCATACCTAAGATAGAGTGTACTGGACACTTCCAGTAATTGAGTGGTAACGAAATTTCAATAGGTAAAAAATGAGTGAAATACTGATGAGGTATGAATACTTGAATGACAAGGTATGAATACTTGTGCAACGGACAACTCGAAAGTATGTCATCATAGATCTCATTTGAAAGAGAAAATTGTGGAAAAAATGTTCGTGGTTTTATATTTGCAAAATTCCTACCAGATTGTCAGAAATATTGATTAGAGTGAACGGAGAAAAAAATCCACCTCTAAAAACGTGTAAAAGATGGGTTGTGATGTGTTCATTTTTTTTTTGAATACTTGATATCTTAGATATGAATACTTGATGTATTATATATGAATACATGAATACTTGCACTCGCCGCGATAATAACACGTTTTGTTTTGTTTTTTAGCGCTGAAATTTGTGGTCCCCTCTTAATTAGCAGTCAACAAAGGCAGTTATTGACTGGGGGATGAATGGGGGGATGGGAGCTGGGGGATAGTTAGTCGGTCCCTATGCTTTAAAGGGGCGGCACATTCCACCTCGGACGGTTAGACCGGATTGGTCGGAATTCTGATTGGATGGTTCAGATCTAAACTCAAACTTTGGGCTACTTTAGGGGATCCGGATCTTTAACCATGGTGTCAAAGAGTAATTAAGATATAATTAAAAGCATATCGAATCCATCGGTGTTTAGTACATGATTTGAATTGATTTCTCTTTCCAATGTTACGCATGATTAATTTGAATTGACTTCTTTTCCATTTGAGGATTTAATTTAGTACATGATGATTATTAGGATTTGCGACGCTTTTCTTTTGCTGCTACTAGTAACTACTATGCCTTGAAGGCTTGAATATCACACTTATTCCTAACCAAGCCAAATCTTTTCAGTCACAATTTTGGATGCACATGCATTAACCAAAGGCAATTGGAATCCCCGCTACCAAGTTTTAGGTTGAATCCGCTTCTTGGGCCTAAATTCCGTTATACATGATATCTCTGCTCTTAATTTGTATCTCATTTGTTTGGCAGTTTATGTCGCTTGAGAGAGAAAGGGATTGATAATTGACTGTGAAGTGATGACCAATGATTGCTATCTTTCTTAATGTACTGTGGGCAGAGAATTTATTTTTTGCTTATGCTGTTATGCATTAATTGTGATACCTTACATAGATATTTAGAATTTCCTCTTAGCTGAATTGTGATTTATGAAGGTGTAAATGTGTTAGCTTCAGAGATATTTTGACAATATTTTTTTAAAAATCAGTGGTTTTTATACTTGCTAACATTTAGATTAATAAAAAAACGTATTTACAACAAGTCAAGTGATTCTATTTTCTACGTATATTTTTTTATTCTCACAAAATTCTATAAATTACTCAAAATTACTCTAATCACCCTGAATCACCAGCTAAATCCTAGATCTACTATTTTATTAGATCTACTCTTATATTTCTACTTATATACACTCATGATCACTCTAATATTTAAATTCCTTTAATCCCCATCGCGCTCCACGACTGGATCCGCTCTTTCGACCACCGTCGTGCTCCGACGATCGGATCTACTCACCATTACGCTCCGATCGAGATGAGAACTCTACTCTCCGAGCTTCGACGATGCCACACTCTCAGCTCCATCAGCTCCGCTCGGCTTAGGTCCCTTCTCTCTCCCTCATTCTCCTCTCCGCTTAAGGAGGTAGAGACGAGAGAGAGGAGAGGGTATCGTTGTATCAGAAATGATATTTCGAAAAAAAAAAGATGCGGAGTGAGAGGCGACGGCTAAGTAGATCTAGAGTTTACACAATATGTTTTTTTTGTCAGACAAAACGAAAGTTTCAAAATCAAACAAAAAATTATATGTTATTACTCGGTAGGGCTGCACAAAAAATTCGTAGTTCGTAATTCGATTTGAGTTTGATTCGAAAAAGTTCGGAAAAAAATTGATTCGAAATTGAGTTCGTTCAAAATTATTTCAAACCAAACTTAGTTCGAAATTAATTCAAAACAAACTCAAATTGGACCTAGTTCGTTCGAAATAGGTTCGCAAACCAAATTTAGTTCGAAATTAACTTAAACGTGAACCGTTAATTTCTGCTGATAACTTATGTTCACTGATGAAAATATAAGCCGTCCAATCCATAATTGCTTTGAATTCAGACTTCTGAAACATAAAGCCAGGTCCAATTACAAGCTCAAATAAAAAAATTCAACAACAAAGCTCAAATAAAAAAATTCACATGTTTATACCAGAAATTTTGCTTTTTATGGTAGGATTCTGAGTTTTTCGGGTAATCCAGTCTCAACTCTCTCGTTTTTTTCTTTGTTTTGATAACGTTATTATTAATTTGATAAATTTGTTCAATTAATTTCAGCTTTAAGAAACTATTAAATAATAAAAAATAATAAATAAATAAAATAAATAAATATTGTACCTTTATCATTTTTTTGACAACAATACATTTTTTGGTATTTTTTGCATTTATTTTCGAACCGTTCGTTTTACTGCCGGAATTCAACGGTCGATCTGCAACAAAATCATTCCAAATCTGATATGAACGTAACCAACATAAAAGTTTGGAAGTTTTATTATGTATGAGCTTTGATCCAACACGAAATGTTTATGGCCATACGATGCTTCAATTTTCGATCAACTAGATGGATGGGTAAATCAAAACAAAATTTTATCAAACTTTCATGGAAGATGATAAATGCAGTGCTATTTGATTTCAACGGTCCCGATTGAACCACAGACGATATATTTTTGTGCGCCTTCATTAACTCACAAGGCAAGAGTTTATGTCTCATGAAACATATACTCTTGCTTTCTAAGTTAATGAAGGCGCACGTAAACATGTCGTCCGTTGACCAATCGGAGCCGTTGAAATCAAAGAGCATTGCATTTATCGTCTTCCATGAAAGTTTGATAAAATTTTATTTTCATTTACCCATCCATCTAGTTGATCGAAAATTGAAGCATCGTATGGCCATAAACATTCCGTGTTGGATCAAAGCTCATACATAATAAAACTTCCGAACTTTTATGTTGGTTACGTTCAATATTGTACCTTGGTCATTTTAGATCAGATTTGGAATGATTTTGTTGTAGATCGACCGTTTGAATTCCCGCGGTAAAACGAACGGTCCGAAAATAAATGCAAAAAATGCCAAAAAAAATGCCAAAAAATGCAAAAAAATGTATTGCTGTCAAAAAAATGATCAAGGTACAATATTTCTTTTATATGTCTAAAAAATGCAAAAAATGCTGTTATTGATCAGCTATTCATTTAGAAAAAAAATTATATGTATTGCTGTAAAAAAAAATTCAAAAAATGCAAAAAATACTTATTTATTTGATTAAAAAAAAAACATGCAAAAAGTAAAAAAAATGTAAAAAGTTTGAAAATATATATTTTTATTTTTTTCCAAATTATTTGCTGCCTAATTTTATTTTGTATCACTGCAATGCACTTTTAGACTCACTCAATAAAATATTAACTAAGCGAGTGACCCCACAAATCCTGCAATCCGATCACCTCAATAATTTCACACCCTTAGATTTATCCTCTTACCAACGTCTAGATCTCTTCCATGTCATCAATCCGCTCCCTTTCTATTCAACCAATTAATCCGCTATTTTTTCCGCCATTGCCTCCAATTTTTTTTCCTCTTCCTGCTAATTTACGCCAAAACCGCTCGCCCAAATTCCTCTCCCGCTAAGTACCAAAATAATCTCCCTCACGTCTTCTCTCTATGGTGGCCTCTCACAACAAAGACTCATCTCTCGCTCAAATTTCCTGTTGCGTACATTCAAACTGAGTGTGGTATTTGGTTATAATTAATTTTGGAGTGCTTGAGTTTTTATTTAAATTGTACTTCTATTGATATTTGAGTTTTATTTAAATTGTATTTTGAATACTTTGGAGTGCTTGAGTTTTTATTTAAGTTGTACTTCTATTGATATTTGGGTTTTATTTAAATTGTATTTTGAATACTTTGGAGTGCTTGAGTTTTTATTTAAGTTGTACTTCTATTGATATTTGGGTTTTATTTAAATTGTACTTTGAATACTTGAGTTTTTATTGAAGTGCTGTAATTTCGCACTATGGCCCAGTTAGAAGTCATAAATCGTAAGTCGTAACAAAGTTCGTAAAGGTTCAAAATTGAGTTCATAAAAAATTCGGTTCGAAATTGGGTTTCGTTCGAAATGGAGTTCGTTCGAAATTAATTCAAACCAAACTCAAACTGGAGGTAAGTTCGATTCGGTTCGATTCGTTTGCAGCCCTGTTACTCGGTATAGTTTTAACAAATTTTGAGTAGGTACTAGCATAGCATAGCATAGTGAATTATCAAAGGTTGTGAAAATTTGAACTCTAAAAAATTAAGAAGATAATTTTAAAGCAAATCCAATTTACATAGTAAATCTGTTTGGTATCTTACATAATATCGTTTAAAATAAAAAGGGAGAATTTCATGTATACCCTCAAAAACTTCAAAATTACGTATTCCCCCTGATACGTCCTATCTCGGGAGATGAGGCCGTATGGGAACTTGGGCTGAGTAGGATTCGTCCTGCCAAAGGATGGCAGGCCGAGGTGTGAAGGGAGTTGTGAACTCGGGGTGAATTGTGAGAGATTCTGACTCTATCCTGTATGATCTCTCAGGGTTCGAAAAAAGTGTCCCCGCTTTATGGGAATCACTGCCTTATATAGTCCGTCCATAACTGCTATCTCGGGCAGTTATGGAGGACGTGGGTAGTTATGTCAGCCGTTACTGGGATGGGAGGCATTAAGTTAGCCGTTTCCACTATCATCCCGCATGTCGGTTAACACGATCCCCATTTAAGGCATATTGGGGCCGCTGTACTGGGCCCCGACTTGGTGGATCTTTGGGCCTTTCATATGACTTCGGGTTGGCCTCTTAGAAAGGTCCGAATCCCAGTCGTTCATGGCCCAGTTTAAATTAGGTAAAAGGGCCTGTGGAACATGGCCCTATCACCCCCTTCTAAAGTTTGAAATTACGTATTTCCCCTCCAAACTTCAAATACTCACAAATTTACTCATTTTATTGTCTTTTATATTAAAACTTATTCTAAATTTATAAAAGACCCATTTTACCCTTTATTAAAAATATATAAAGCCCATCAGACTCAAATTTGAATCTTAACGGTTATCTACCATCCGAATTGCTTTTAGATCTGTGCACGCAAGATTAGCACAAATCTTGATGTGAACACACACACATATTGAAGTGACATGCACAGATCTTAATGCGTTGCGCGCAATCGGAATTGCTTATAGATCTGTGCATGCTAGATCAGCACGAATATTGAAGCGATGCGCACAGATCTTAGTGCGATGCGCGCTGATCGGACGGCAGAGGAACCCTTCAGATTCAAATTTGAGTCTGATGGGCTTTTATATGCTTTTAATAAATGGTAAAATGGGTATTTTAAAATTTTAGAATGAGTTTTAATATAAAAGACAATAAAATGGGTAAATTTGTGAATTTTTGAAGTTTTGAGGGAGAAATATGTAATTTTGAAGTTTTTGAGGAGTATACGTGAAATTCCCCCAATAAAAAAATATATAAGTTGTGGATGTGTCCTTAATCATATCTATATATGATGCGTACCAAATTTGAATGGATTTTGAAATTTAATCGATCATTCATCATATGATAATTAAAACTTCACTGATAGAACTTTTAAATTTTTTGATGACAATCAAATTGGTCTAAATTTGATACACACGCCTTTTAAAATAAATAAATAATGCATCTATAATTTTTGTTTTTTTTTAACTTGAACAATAATTTTCAAAATATCAAATCCAAGTACAGTAAAATTAAATGTACTTTAAACTTTCCAATTTTGAAATCATATTTGAACAACAAAACGTAGCGAAACCACAACAGTACTCGTACGCATATATTATATATCATATGAATCCCACCTTAAATAATGGATTTGGATTTAATCTTCATTATTCATTCATTAATGATTTTGGTCAAGATCAGTCGAAGTCACTGTCAATTAATTTTTACTTTTTATGAATCTAAGGAAATGAATTGATTTACAATTTTTTTTATAAAAAATCTCAAAATAATGCGAATTAATTACATAGCTAGTCTTGACACTCCATGCTCTGTTTTGGTTCAACATGGCCACAAGGAAAATAATTGAAGAAAGCAAGCATGCTTTTTTTTGCAATTAATATTTATTCTTTATAATTCTCAATTATAATTTGAGAACTTTCTTCAATTTTTACACAATGCGTATGAAAGAATAAATTTAATCATCTACAGTTGCAGAAAGAAATAAACAATTTTCTATATATCAATTTATTATCCATCAAGGAAACCAGTCATCCTCCACACTGCAGTGCGCACATCCCTGAGATCGCGGCCTTTCAGCGTTCGGCCTTGACCGCTGCAAAGAGGAAATGCCAATTTGCCGGTATTTCTCTTGCGTGACACTAGAACATGTGGCGGCACCTGCTCGTTAGTGCATTCCTCTTCTTTCAACCAATTGGTCGAAGTACCCGGTATGGCAATTGGAGTCGAGGCAGTGCTGCCATTACCGTAATTCGATGCTCGAGTGTGTTGATTAGCGGGATTGGTGATCGTTTTGTAGCTGATTGCATCTGTATGAAGGTTTTCAGGCCACATAACTTCTGATTCAAGAAGCTCTTCCATGACAGAGAATGCTGTTTTGGGTCTTTTTCTTTTTTCCTTTTCAATGCTTGTAATGATTTAGTAGTGCAATTTGGGAAGAAAAGGTCGGAGTGGCCTGAATTTATAGAGCAGAGAGGTGATGCAATCATGAGGTTGTGGAGATGAGAGGAAGTGTTGAATGGAATGTAGATTTTTTATATTTTAGAAATTGAAAATTCAAATCTTCGAAAAAGAAATTTATTGTTTTTTTTTATAGAATAGATGGAACTCAACCATTAGTGCGGTTCCACCAAGCATAGTGACAAGATTCGCAAATTATACCCGAATAATTTGTTTTTTTGGTGATGCCGAACCGAATGCCGAATTATTCGGTTGACCGAATTATACCCGAATAATTCGTGAATTTTACGAACTTTTCCCTAATTTTACGAATTATTCGCGAATTTTTCCCGAATTTTTCCCAGAACATTTTTTTTTGGTTTTTTTTTTTTTGCTTCCTTGTAGGACTGAGATCTCTGATCTGGATTATTCTGAATTATTTCTGAATTATACCCGAATTATACCCGAATTATTTCCGAATCACGAATTTTTGACCTCGCCGAACCTTTCCCGAACAATTAAGTTGTCACTATGCCACCAAGGACATGCCAAAACCGTACTGATAGTACGGTTCCAAGAGCTTTTAGACAGATTTGTGGTCCAAATGAGTTTTAATGTCTAAAAATTAGTAGATGGTGTGGTCTCAGAATCCTGCAACTCCTGGAATTGTACTATTAGTGTGGTTCAATCTATTTTTTGTAGAAAAAACAATCAATCTCTTTTCTAAAAATTAAATTTTTAAATTTCTAAAAATATAAAAATGTTGGATTGTATATGCAGAAGGGAAGACCTAGCACAATGGTAGAGAATCTCTACTTGTGTCCCGGAGATTCTGAGTTCGAATCAGCCTCCTTGCAAAAAAGCAAAGAAAAAGTTGCCTAGAAATTCTCTTCCTCAGACCCCAAAACGTGTGAATTCGTATTCTCTGCGGAGCTTTTAATCTGATCTGTTCATTTTAATTGGATGGACCATATTAGATCTTGCCCAAATTGAAAACAAAAAAACAAAATTCTCCTGCCCGATAAGATCTGATCTGGTCCGTCCGATCAAAACGAACAGACCAGATTAAAAGCTCCGCACGACTCCGCAGGGAATAACTCCGCAGAGGATACTGGTCCCACAACGTGTGGGAGCTTTCGACACTGAGTACGCCTTTTTTTTTTTTGTATGTGCAGGAATTGTTGTCAGCCTTATTTGCAAAAGAATCACAAAAACAAAGTTTAGTGGCATATGTTTTCATAATGGGTGAGGGTGATGATAATATGATATTTCATATTAAACTAGTTGACAAGAGTTCAAACCAGATTAATTTTAGTTTTATGTTTTGCAATGCAAAAAATGTTGCACTATGAAGAAAATCTTTACCAGAGTTCAAACCAGAAGGAAGTTTAACAAGGTGTACTCGGTATACAGCATACTGTAAGCTATGTAGTTTTTCTCCCTTATATGTATCCGTGACATTATTAGCAAGAAATACCGTAGGTGTTTACCTTAGTTTTTTTTTTCAAGAATCCAATGGAGATTTTCTTTAATGCCTCCATTTAAAAAAAAAAAAAAATCATGCATCTAATTTTTTTTTTTGAAAAAAAATCATGCCTTGTTTTAGAACTACAATAATTTAAAATTTAAAACTTAAATATCAATAAAACGGTTAGATATGATTTATATTATTTTCTCTATGCAAACCTAAAAAATTACATATCGATTTTGTTTGTTTAGTATGAAGAGCTTGAAAAAATACACCGATTTAGATAAATTATGTACGTAGTTTTTTTTTTACTTATTGATTCATATAAAATCAAAATAAAAAGTGATAATTTTTTATGTGCATGTAGATAATGTAAATCACATCTAACGTTTTTATTTTGACATATAAATTATAGGCTTTTTGTTATTAGAAAGTTAAAAAGTGGAGACACGATGGAGGTACAAGTATCTGAAATTATAATTGTACATAAATCTAGAATTGCAGTTGAAAGAAATGGAGAAATTTTGGATTGTAATTTAAAGAAATAGAGGAATTTTAGGTAATAAAGTATGGGAAAATTGAAAAGAAACAAATTGTAGTATCTCAATCGTTCAAAATAGCAAGATTCCCTTTCTCTGTTCTCAAAGGTTTGAAAAACAAGCCTAATTGAAACAACTGTCTTCTCCATTCGTCTCCAGTTAATACTGCTCCATTCCTCACAGTTATTTTTGGGTTTACTTGCTCCGGCCCCACTGTTCAGTTTATCTCTCTCGGCTCCCGTTGTTACTATGACAGATGCCCATGGAACCAACTCCGCTGTTCTCCAAATTGGAGAACAGGACTCTGTTATTCCGATCTGAACCGTTCAAAGTTTTTCATATCCGAATCTCGATAAAGGTGAATGGCTGGGATCAGAATAACAGAGTCCTGTTCTCCCTTTGGAGAACAGTGGAGTCGGATCCGATGCCCATACCCATACCTCACTTAGAATTCATATCACCTAAGATACCTCACCGTTGAGTTTGAATCCGATCCATTCGTTATATATTTGCATGAATCATAAAAACAACACCGCGTGCTTTTCAGATTTGGGCCGAATTGATTCGGATTTTGATCAGACGGTTGAAATTCAAACTCAAACCGTGAGGTAATCCAGAAGATCCGGACTGTAGCCAACTTCATTCAGATCCGTATCCTCCCAGGTACCTGATTGATGACAATTACGATCGGACGGCCCAGATTAATCTTATTTGGGCCAAACTCAATCCAGTGCCTATGAAGACTGTAGGAGATCTGTTTTGAGATTCGTGCCATGTTAAAAAAACCGTCCGATTGTAATTGTCTTCAATCAGGTACCTCGGAGGATACGGATCCACTTCATTCAAGACTCCTTTCTTTAACTATGGGAGAAATTCATATATATCTTTAGAAATCTCGAAATAATGAATCACCTCTATCTAAAATTTATAATATAATGTTTACTCTTCTAAAAAGTAAGAACTCTCATATTTATCATTCTAAAATTTAAAAATTATATATTGGCCCTACAATTTAAAGTGATACTTGGGGAGGGAATTTTATGGCAAAGTTATTAAAATAATCTTCAAACTAGTCGTTGGTGATTTTTTTTTTTTAATCTTTCATTTCATTTGACTATCTTATCCGTTCAAAATAGGGAGTGGGTCCGATAGACATCAGACCTAATTTGGTCTGAAGTTCGATCAGAACTGTTCGATATACGTCAAAATACATGTGTGCTTGATCAACATAAATATTAAAACTGTTTGTGAGCATTTTAATATGAATCGAATGGTTTCAACCATAGAAGACAAAATCGGCCGTTCTGGCCGAAACGTGAATATAAAGAAGCAGAAATTTGTTTTGCAACTGTGGGGATTCGAACTCTAGCCCTTTAGGGTGGAGTCTATGCAAGTTACGACCACACCATCAAGCTTTTTTGATTTATATCACAGCTCATGTATATATATATATATATATATATTAATTATATCACAGATTAATATAATACAAATCAAAGTCACGCATTGACTAGACTATCCAAGCTTCTGGCAAAAAATCTGATTTTCCGAGCCGATTCGGCCGATCCCAACCGATTTTTCCGATTCAGATTGGAATCGGACGGGGCCGATTCCGATTCCAATCCCGATTTTTCCTTCTATGGTTTCAACTAATCGGATGCCAATTGGATCGCTACCGATTCCCCAAAATAAACGGCTCTAGATGGTCCAGTGAAATTTGTATTACTGAGAGGAGCCTAATACCATTTGAGCCCAATCCTTGTCATAATAATTAATTTAATGCCCGATAGAGATATTATTGGGTTGGGCCTATTTATTATTTTTTAAAACTATTTTGGGCCATACATTTTTGTATGTTCAAACTTGAGAATAAAAATGCAAAATTTTGAGATATGCTTATTTTCATAATTAGAAATAAACCCAAAAGTGTAATAGTTGTACGTACGCTTTTACAGGCAAATAAATTTAGTTTAGTAAACATCGACAAAACAGAACAATGAGGCTTGCGCCACTGTGCTAAGTCTGCGGTTTTTGAACAAATATATTGGTAATCCATCATTTAAATAAATTCTAACATTAAAGTTATTTAAAAAATGAATTAAAATTAAGTATCTGATATTATAATTGTACATCAAATTTTGAATTGCAGTTGAAAGAAATAGAGGAATTTGGATAATAGAAGTATGAGAAAAAAGGAACAAATTATAGTATGTCAATTATTATTCAAAATTCAATGACATAATCCTCAATACAATCCTCAGGATATATATATTTCAAACAAGAAACAAGATTAACTGCCTAATTGAGTAATTAACTGCTAATTAAAAGAATTAGCAACATTCCCTTTCTCTGTTCTCAAAAGGTTCATGAGAAACAAGCCTAAACTCTCATATTTATCATTCTAAAATTTTAAAAATTTTCATATGTGATTCTCAGTTTTACTTTTTTTGTTTGTTTATTTTATGATCTGAAACATATGGTATTTTTTATGGCATGAATTATTAGCATATTGTTGTCATAAGTTTTGTGTGATTCATCATGCATTATGATACTCGAATCTTTACAAGTCATGATCACTTGCTATATATAGGAAAGTAGTTAATAGAGTTAGCAAAGAAGTCTGTTTTCATTTCTAAATAAATTTAATCAACAAATATATATCTATTAATTTATTTATGATTTTATGTATTTTTATATTCAAATTAGAAATTAGAGAAAATCAATAAAATAAATAAAATATACTTAGGTTATTTAATTCTAAGTATAGGGCTACCATATAAAAATAATTTTTATAAAACTTCGACTATTTTCATTCCCAATATGTTTTCATTGTGCCACGCATCACACACAATCCGGACATTTTATAAAAGGGTAATTATATCTTACCCCTTCTTCTTTCTCCCGAATTTCCCCCGTCAACTGTTTATTAACTGTACTTACTTTATTAACTGTAGTTAGTTAGTGGTCCCGAGTTACTTACCATTTTTGGAATTGAATATTTCCAAATTTTCCTGATTCTCTCCGATTCTCTCCCGATTTTCTTCTTCTCTCGCGATTATCTTCCCATTTTTGAATTCTCCGTCGGTGAACAGAAGTTTCGATCTCAGCTCTCCCTAGTCTTTTGATCCTCTCCGTCGCGCAATTCATCAGGCGATCTCAGCTCCGCGTATCATCCGCTCAGACGACCTTCTTCTCAGGCTATCCTCTTCCGATCGGGCCATCTGGTACTCAGGCTATCGTGAAATCTGAAACTTTTATCAGGTAAGTGAATGTTGACGCGATCTGAATTGTTTCTTTATCTCTGATCTTAGTTTTGTGATTTCTGTTGAAATTATATCACATAGCTATTTCTGTTTGATGATTTGCTGTTTATCGATTTGATTATTATGCTTGCTGAAATGAATACATGAATGACTAGTAGGTATATGAATACTTGAAGTCAATACTTGATAGTTTATGTGTGAATACTTAGTATGACAGGATGAATACATACTACCATGTCATTGTGTATTAATACCAGTATTTGGGAATAGTAAGACTGCTTTATTGGATGAATATTTAGATATTTAATGGATGAATACTTTGTTACACTTGTTTTGTATACTAGTACGAGTAGTGATGAATACTTGGTAAGGTTGTTTTTTGTAAATAATTGGATGATGAATGGATGAATACTTTATGTTACATAGTCAATACTTTGTTACATTTGTCATGTATACTAGTACGAGTACTGATGAATACTTGGTAAGGTTGCTTTTTGTAAATACTTGGATGATGAATGGATGAATACTTTATGTTACATAGTCAATACTTTGTAGTGTAGGAGTGAATACATTATATAATACTTGACAATTAATTTTTCAGGATGAGTTTTGATCTGAATGAAATTTGTGGAGATGAAATGTGGATCTAGAAGAGGTTTATCGTGCCAATGAGAGAGTGGTTGATGATGTTGGCAGCAAGGATGATATGTTCGAGTTCGATCTAAACGAGGTGGCAGTGGACAATGATTTACATCAATATAGTAGTAGAGTTGAAGTAGATAGAGAATCTGATAATGATGATGATGATGATGATCATCATCATCGTGTAAAAGAACCTGCAGTTGGGGATGAGTTTGACTCTGTAGATGATGCACATTCATATTATCAATTATATGGATTTCAATCCGGGTTTAGTATATGCAAAAGGTCGAACCACAAAATTGGAGACAAAAACACCCATTATGTGTTTACATGCACCAAATTCCAAAAAAGAGTTGTTTCAAACAATGGTCGTATCCCAACGAGAAAAAGGGGTTGTGTAGGGACAGGTTGCCTTGCTTGTATAAAGCTAAAACCTTCTAGTTTGGAGAAAGGATGGGTTGTAGTAGAATATGTTGGGCAACACAACCACATTTTACAACCCCAATCTTCATTTTTGATTTCTGGATTCCGATACATTCCCGTTAAATATCAGAATTTGTTGGAATTTAATGATGATCAGGGTTTGGCTGTGGCAGTTAATATAAAATTAGTAATAAAAAGTGCTGGAGGTTATCTAAGGTGCCCTTTTACTAAAAAAGATGCACGAAATCATATTGAGAAGTACAAGAGGATGAAGTTACGTGCTTTTGAAGGTGATGATGCCTCCTTGATATTTGAGTACTTCCGAAACAAATCCAAGATTGATCGAGATTTTTTTTATGCTCACGATTACACAAACGAAGGCCGATTATGGAGTGTGTTCTGGGCTGATGGTCGAAGTCGTGCAGCATACAAATATTTCCACGATGTTATTGTTATGGATGCAACGTACTTGACAAATAAGTAAGTAATAATCTTCTAATTATGATATTATTTGCTTTTAATTTAGTATTTGGTATGCTTTGTATGAATACTTACTATTGTTTTTTTAAATATGTGTCAGGTACGACATGCCGCTTGTATTGTGGGTTGGTGTTAACCACCATGGTCATTCCGTCATCTTAGCTTGTGCTTTGATAGGAAGGGAAACAGAAAGAGATTACATATGGTGTCTTTCCAGGTACTATTTGTTAGTTGTTTGAATGAATATTTTCTCTGTTTAATATGAATACTTTGCACTTTAGGGATGAATACTATTTTGTCAGCACAATTACTTTGTACTAATAAATATTTTTTGTCTAGGTTTTTGGAATGTATGAATGGAGTGAAACCGAGTGGCATACTGACAGATCAATGTGGAAGCATTGAATTAGGTATTAAGCATGTATTTGGCTCAGAAACCACTCATAGGTACTGTTCTTGGCATATATTACATAAGCTACCCAGTAAATTGGGAAGAAAGGATAAGAAAAGTGCTTTATCTGCTTTGGTGAAGGAGGTTGTATATTATTCCCAGTGTAAAGAGGATTTTGAGGAAAGATGGGTACAGGTGATGGATAAAATTGGCAAGCAAGATGATCCTTGGTTTAGAGATATATTTGAAATGAGAGAGAAGTGGGTTCCAGTGTATCTCAATTCTCAATTCTGGGCTGGAATGAATACTACACAGCGTGTAGAAAGCATGAATGCTTTCCTGGATAGCTACCTTACAAGGAGAGAAAGCCTTAAAGGTTTTGTTGAATGTTTTGATGAAGCTCTAAGAAATATTTGGGAGAGAGAGCATAAGGCTGACCATGATTCGAAGTACCGAGCTCATAAATGTAATTCTGAATTGCCTATGGAATACCAATTTCAAGGAAGTTACACAAATGATATTTTCCTCAAATGTCAAGAACAGTTCACATTATGTATGAATTTATCGTGCAATCTAATCGCAGAACAAGATGGAGAGGCACTCTATGTTGTTGCAGATTGTTGGGGGAAAAACTTTCAGGTTTTATATAAGAGAGCATTAAAGGAGGTTTTTTTTGTGTTTGTAGACTGTTTGAGGTAATGGGTGTTTTGTGTTTACACTGCATTCAGGTTCTAAAGCATGAAAGAGTGTTTTCTATTGATGAAAAATATATTGTGGATCGTTGGAGAAAAGACATTGATCGTCAGAATTTGACTATAATTGACTCAACTCATCCAACTTTACCTGAACGAAACAGGTAAAATTTTGAAGGTGTGCAGTTCATACTTTTATTATTCAGTTTCATATTTTGAAGGTCTAGGTGAATACTTTGAAGGTCTAGGTGAATACGTCATTGGTCTGCAGTTTATACTTTTATTATTCATGTTTCATATTTTGAAGGTCTAGGTGAATACTTCATTGGTCTTCAGTTCATACTTTTATTATTGAGTTTTATATTTTGAATGTAACAGTGTGCAATGTGATTTGATTATTAATTTTTTGTTTTTCTGCAGTATCTGTAGAAAAGAAAATTGAAGCGGAGAATGAGCCAATATGTAATCTTGCTGACATGGATGGTCCATCTTTTAGCATCGGTTTGACACCGGAATTGAAAGATCTCACAGATGACAAAACCAAAGAGCAAGAGAAACTGGTGGACCAAAAAAGCCCGTTAAAATCCCGGTATAAGGTTGTATATGGAGTATCTGGCAGGAAAAGAGGCCGAAAACAAATTTCTGGAACTGAAACCAAAGTTATTGAAATTAGCTCCCAAGAGCAAGAGCAAGAGCAACAGCAAAAGAAAGACAAACCCAAGAAGAAGGCACCCATTAGAAAGAAAAAGAGGGTAGCAATTCGACGAAAACTGCCTAAAAGAGGCAATGATGACATGAAGCCAGGTTTTGTCGGAGTGCCTTTTGTCCATGATGCTGCCAAAGTTCACATCCCATTCCCTAGTTGGATTCAGTGCATTACTGTCAAGTACAAAGAGGACTTTAATGAATTTGATGAAATTCCTTTCAAGTTAAATGATCCAGAGTGGAACTTTTTTGCCGACAGCATTTTTGTGGACCCAACCTTTGTTAGCTGTACCGGCAAAGTCCCCTTGCCGGACAAGAGTTGGTATTATAAAAATAGGGATTTGGTTAGCGATGAAGTCAGCAATGTGTTAGATTCTTGGGTCAAGAAGTATTTCCAAAATCAAATTCATGAAAAAGAGTACCCGTTTAAGAACACACAGTATAGCCTATTCGTGAATGTAGATCAATTCCGCGACCTTCTATTTTCCGAAAACTTCGTTGGCAGTGAGGTATGATATTCTTTATTTTAATAAACTTTTTTGAGTTAATGCATGTTTGATAACTAGTTCTGGGATAGTTCTATGTTGGTGTGTGAATATGTTGGTGTTAAAGGGTCAATACTTGTCTGGAGTTGGATGAATACTTATGCATGACATTCTGGATGAATACTTTGGGTTTAATGAGTGAATACTTAGTACATTAGGTGTCCATACTAATCTTGACAGAAGAATTAATGGGATAATACTTGGGTACTTGGGTATTAAGTTGATGCATGCATGATTACTGGTTTCCGGATAGTTATATATTAATTAGTGAATACTTTGGTGTCAATGGGTTAATACTTTTGTGGTAGTTGGATGAATACTTTTTGCATTCTAGGTTGATGAATACTTTGTATATTAGGTCTCCATACTAATCATGACAAATATATTTGTTTAGGCGGTTGATATTGCACTGCTAATAATGCAAAGGGAGACTGCTGTGGAAGAAGAATGGTTTTATATTCTCAATGACGTTCTTGTAAGTATCTAAAACTATTAAAAGTATTTTTTCAATTTGATGCATGTATGATTACTGTTTTTTGGGATAGTCTATATTGGTGGGTGAATACTTTGGTGTTAAAGGGTTAATACTTGTGTTTATTTGGATGAACACTTGTGAATTACTTGCTTATGACTACTTTGGGTTTAATGGATGAATACTTTGTACATTAGGTGTACATGAGGTGTACATTAGGTGAATACTTTTGTTTTAATGTGTTAATACTTGTGTAGTCTTGGATGAATACTTTTGCAGTACTATTGATGACAGATGAATTATTAGTTTGCTTTTTTTTAATTATTGTAATATTGTAGGAAATGGCACCATTCAATTCGTTGGAATTGTTGTTCCGCCGTCAAAGGGAGTTATTCTCACCTCAGTTTGAGAAATCCAGATGGTTTTTTGTACCATTAGTTGGTCGAAACCACTGGATATTAGCAGCGTTTGATTTGAAAAATCAAAAAATTCAGATGTATAACTCCCTTAGCCCTTCATCCAACTAGTTCTACCTTGAGCCTCATGTCAATTATATCCACTGGGTGAAGTACTTTCTTTCATGGAGGCTTGGTAAGTATATGTTACTTTATAATTTCATTTTTTAATTAATTGTATTATGTATGAAAACCTTACTTTATAAAATTTCTTGTGTTTATGCAAAATACAGGACAAGAGTCCTGGATGGATATTCCACTATCTTGGATGGCAACACCTCAGCAATCTTCAGTTGATTGTTTGATTTTTCTCTTACGCTGTGTAGATTGTCTGGCCCGGAATGTCCCGTTGGATTTTACTCAGGTTAATATTATATCAAATTTTTAATCCGTTGGATGGATACTGTGTTTGACAGGATGAATACTTGTTACATTAGGGATGAATACTATGTTAGACAGGATGAATACTTGTTTCATTATGGATGAATACTTAGTGCGACAGAATGAATACCTCCTACGTTGTCAATGTGTACTAATACCTTTTTTTTTAGTTAGTAAGACTGTTTTTATTGGATGAATATTTACATCTTTAATGGATGAATACTTGTTACAGTTGGTATGCATAATAACTAACAAGATTTTAATGTGTTAAATTTTTGTAGGAAATGATAAGTGCTGAGCGTCTTCTCGTTGCGTTTCGTTTCCTCATTGATGATAGAAATGAGTGTAAATTTGAGAGCTCATGATTACTTCTGCTGGTGGTGTGTTAATTTGAGAGGTTCCAATATTCGGTTCCTTATTGGATGAATATTTGTTCAGCTTTTCGGTTATTTATAGGATTGTTGGATGTGATTTGATATATCAAAGAATTAATTCTGTTATTTCGTTTTTTTTTTTGGTGAATAGAGAAACATTAATTTGAGAGGTTCCAATATTTGTTCAGCTTTTGGGTTCCTTATAGGATTGTTTCATGTGATGTGATATTAAACAGTTTACTGTATTTTTTTAATTTTCAAGTGATTTTTCATAGTTTCGTGTTAAATAGGTTGATATGTTGTATTCATCCTTCTCTTAATAAGTATTCATCATTTGCACCATAATTGGATGAATAAATGTTTCTTCATAAGTATTCATCCATTTTTGCATAAGTATTCATCCATTTGTATCATTTGAGGTTAAATAGTGTCATAATGTTTCAAGTGATTTTTCATAGTTTCATGTTAAATAGGTTGATATGTTGTATTTATCCTTCTCTTAATAAGTATTCATCCTTCTCCTAATAAGTATTCATCTCTTGTTAAATGAGAGATGAATACTTGCGTAATATTTCCATATATAATTCTTTCTCAAAGATGAGTACTTTTATTTATATGGATGAATACAACTCGTGTTAAGTGTGAATACTATTTCGCAAATCGTCCACTACTAATTCCACCACTTATCTCCGCATATTAATGTGGTCCCCTACTCTTTACACTTAGGTGACTAGGATGAATACTTGTTTAATGAGAGATGAATACTTGAGTACGATGTGTGAATACTTGCTTAACGGACAACTCGAAAGTATGTCATCATGGATCTTATTTGAAAGAGAAAATTGTGTAGAAGACTTTCGTGGTTTTAGATTTGAAAAATTCCTCACAGATCGTCGGAAAAATTAGTTAGAGTGAACGTACAAAAAAAAAACCACCTCTAAAAACGTGTCAAAGATGGGTGGTAATGTTTCCTTATATAGTTATTTCTCAAAGATGAGTACTTTTCTCTACATGGATGAATACTTGAATTGACAAGGGTCAATACTTCTGCGCCTGTAATGCTGTGGAGGCATTTTTGGTCCCCTTCTATTTTCCAATAATTAACGGTTTACTGTGGTCCCCTACTTATTTCAACGGTTATTAACAGTTTACTGTGGTCCCCTACTTATTTTCAGTTGGGGGAAAAGTGGGGGATGGATGGCGGGGGAAGGTTAGGCCCTCCCTTTATAAAAGGCTCTATTATAAAAGGTAAGGACTAATTATTGGTTGAACGCCTCAATTTGCACCTAATATAATCCATATTTAATCATACGACCATAATTCAAACTAGTTTTACATTAATTTTGTTTAATTATACAGTACAAACAATTTCATTTGAATTATACAATTTTGATTTGTATAAATTTTGTATTATTTTTAAGTTTTCGTTAAGAAAATTAATTATCAAAAATACTTTCCCTGCTCCCTTGACCTACTATTACTTTACCTGTATGTATATAAGAAAATGTAAATAATGAATAAATATGAGAAATTTTATTAATATAGATGAATTTTCATATTTAAATTTTGTTATTCAGTATTTGTATCTTAAAGTTCATATGAGTCAATTATCCGACAATTATTCGTTTCGTATCCGTATTCGAATCCGTATTCGGGGATTATCCACTCCGTATTCGTTTAAGGCGGATTTGGTTTTGAATTTTGACATCCGTTTACTATCCGTATCCATATTCGTATCTGCTCGTTGAAAAATCGATACATCTTTGATATCAACATTATCTGCTCCGAATCCGCTCCATTTTCACCCCAATCAGCACTTCATACATTATTTCTCAACTTAAATTATTATTTTCTAGATTTATAAAAAATAAATAACATTTTATATATTTTCAAATTAATACCTATAGCTCGATAAGTGCTTATAGGACAAAAAGCCAACATGTAAATAGTTGATATTATTCCGAGAAATAACCACAGATAAATTAAAACCTATAAAAGGCGTCCTTTTAGAAGGGATAACACTTTATTAAACTCCGAATCTACTAATTGAGGATAAACCCTACTAGAGCCTAAGCAAAGTTTTATTCCCGAAACAAACCAAATTATCCCATCCTCGTTGTTCATCTCTCAATCGATGAGCCAAAAAAAGTGTGCCACTGAAACAATTTATAGAAAAGTGAAAGGATAGTGGAGAGTTTGTTGTTGGAGCTCGTCAAGATTCGTATGCACTAGATCAACACAAATTTATTTGTCCAAACACATCTTGATAGGGATCAAACGATCCTAACTAAATATTAAACTGAATTTAGACCGATATCCATCGCACCATCGATCTCCGATTCCTCCAAAAAATAGACGGCTCTAGATGGTTTAGTTAAATTCGTATTGTTGAGAGGAGCCTAATACACTTTGAGCCCAATCCTTAATAAATAACTTAATACCCAATAAATGTGTTATTGGGTTGGGCCTATTCTTTCTCTTATTAAATTCTTTTGGGCTATACATTTTATTTATTTATTTGTACAATGATTTAGAGTTTATGTTCAAAGTTGACAATAAGGCAACTTCTTTTTTTTGCTTGAATAAATTTCAAAATTTTCTATCTCTGTACATTGGTTGGCTATATGCTCTGATAACAAAAATTATTTTCCAGCCGAAATAATCAAACTAATGACAATATTATAATTCGGTAGATCATGTTCAAATAAGAATTTTGTGATCTGCTTACTTTTCATAATTAGAAATAAACCCAAAGATGCAGTGTACGTTTTACTGGAAAAGAAATTTAGATTAAGTGTACATCGACAAAACAGAACAATGAGATATTAGAAAAACAAAAAATTCACAGATGCAACTAATTACACAACTAGCAATTGCTGCAATCTATTTTAATTCGTCCCAACATAATATTATATGATTTGTATTTGTAATGTTACCATCGACATGTGCGATCAATTGACAGCATATGAAGCTGCCGTGGTCATGACGGCTGGTATCCGTATCCTCCCAGGTACCTGACTCAAGCAAATTGAAACGGATGACCCAGATTAATCCTATATGAGTCAAACTCAATCCGGTGCCTATGGAGACTATAGGGGATCTGTTTTGAGATTCGTACTATGTTAAAAGAACCGTCCCATCGTAATTGTCTTTAGTTAGGTAACCTGAGGTCATGTGAATTCATGACGGTTGTGCAAGGTAACATGATATCTTAGTCTTATCATGAATTTTGTTTCCTTTTGATTGATAACAATCTACTGCTTGCACAATGACAAAGTCAACAAAGTTCATTGTTTTTTTCATTACAAGCCGACGTGCCTTTTCCCTTTTATTGAAAATGACTGAGCAAATTATGTACTGACAAATTTGTCATCGTGCAAAGGTCTTTCATGATTTGACAGTAACTCAGACGAAATATTTGACAATTTTTAGCGCACAAAATACAATGCACCTAAATCTTCTTCGTTTTATTTCAAATATATATAGTGTAAGCACACAGCTATAACATGTTTTCATGGATTCTAAAGTTTTGAGAACCACCCATGCATTTATTGCCTATAAAATATATACAGGGCTAGCTATCAAGCCTTTTTTTTTCAAAAAAATAAAAATATTGCCTATAAACCCTACAATAAGTTAATCCAAATAAAATAATCTACTCCCCTCTAGCTAGATTGATGTTTCAGTGGTTCTACAGAATTATAGAAGAAATAAAAAAACGGAGATGCTGTCGACAGCATCTCTGTTTTTTTATTTCTTCTATAATTCTGTAGAACCACTGAAACATCAATCTAGCTAGAGGGGAGTAGATTATTTTATTTGGATTAACTTATTGTAGGGTTTATATAAATCAATAAGATGTTATCACAAAAAGAAAATGATATTCACTGCGAGGGAAAAAAAGATAATTAATATGTTACATATAAGATTAATGACTGACCTGAAAATGCAATTAATATTTCACACAGAAACAAACTTTTTTTTTTTTTTCCTGTGTTGCCTGTATCCATGCCTTTCACATAAAAAGAAACATAATTTTAATACAGAAGAACATTATTAATAATGCAATCCTCATTGACATTGTCATCCATCGATAAACCCAGTCATCCTCCAAACAGCACTCCGTAGCCGTTGAAGATCACGGCCTTTCAGCGTTCTACCTTGACCGCTACAAAGCGAAAATGCCATTCTGCTTGTATTGTTCCTGCAGGCCATCAGAACATGTGGCGGCACCAGCCTGCTGAACTCTTCCTCCTCATTGCACCAACCACCATTATCACCCGAAAACTCGGCACTTGAATTAGAGGCGCTTCTCGGGATGCCAATTGGAGAGGAGGGAATGCTGTTGTTGGCTTGACGATGCGAAAGTCCAGTGTGTAGATACATGTCATCGGAGTTTGCATCAGAGTCGCTTGTATCTGCATAAAGGTCTTCTTGCCACATAACTTCTGATTCAAGAAGCTCTTCCATGTTAAGATATGCTAATGAGGATCAAATAGTTACTGCTGCTTAATAAAAGGTCCAGTTGCACTGAATTTATAGAAGAGATAGAAGAAGCTAGGATAATGGAAGATGCTGTAACAAAACTAATTATGCAAGGAATATTCCTGCTAGCGTGGCATGATTTTTGACAAACCATGCACGTACGTGTACATTAATTGGCAGCCAAGGCTATTGGAAGGGGAAGCAACACCTTAGACGGACTTTCCTCATTAAACATCTTATAATAATATAATATATCATATGACATAACAAGCTTCTGTTTCTTGTTTTGCTTAATTTGCCAACTCACCTTTTGAAATTCTTAGATTACATATAGATATGTAAACACGTAGATATATTGTATGGTCTATATTTCAACACAAAGTTTGGGTTTCTTCACACGAAAGTTGTTATCTAATTAGTATTGTTAATTTAATTATTAAGTTCACAAGTTGATAATTTATCTAAAATTTAGAAAGAAAATGAGGCGCCAAGAGATATAACAGGTGTTAGGGAAAGGAGACATGCCAAGGTCTCAAGTCATTGGTCGTTTACACATATGCGGCAAAACCTCAGTAAGCTGTCAGATGTACTTAGTGTTCACAATTCATGATAAAAATGGAGGGCTCCATTTTATTTTAACATTAAACCATTAATGCAAAGAGAGACACTTAGAAAAGTTTCATCTTTACATGTATAACAAGAAGCCAAGAACCATCGAAATTTTAACTTTTTCAAGAATTATGAAATTGTATTTTTTTTTTTTTTGAAATATAGAAAGTTGGAAATCAAGCTTACCAACTCTCATTTAATGTCTATAAAGAACCTCTATATGAATTTCGATCCCACAACCTCTTACACAGAGGGTGTTATCTTTTGTCATTAGACCAAAGACTAGTTTTCAGAATTATAAAATTGTATTTACCAAGAACATAGGTGTAAAATTTTTCATTGGAAGTCAATATTAGCAAGTTTTTTAAATTGAGACGGAAAATATAATTTGAAGGTTAACAATCATACAATTAGTAAATAATATGTATAGTCAATGATTGAAACTATAATATTTTTTCAAAGATATATACAAAACACATAGAAGCACAATTATTTGAGATATAAATGAGGGTCAGTTGACCTTAGCGACAAACCCAAGTGAGTGCAAGGTAGGACAGTTGATCCCCTTATATTTTAAAATTTTGTAGAAGATATATACATACCTACAAAATATTGTCGATTCCTGAAAATAATTTTGACCCTCTCTGGAAAACTCATAGTCCTAATTTACTTAGACTTCTTTTTTATTGTATGTACAAATTAAATAAGTTAATATCTTTTTTTTTTTTTTCAAATTTGTCAATCAAAATATTAATTAGAATTAACTAATGAGTGTGATCTGATTAGCTATTTAAATCCGATTCGCTATTTTATTGCCCTTACCTAGTGAAACTTCTGGATCTGCCCCCGGTTGACCTCCATTCCTCTCAACTGAATCCGCTTCTGGTATTTACGTACAATTTAGAAATCATGGATATCTCCGTTTTTCAAAATAATTGAGGTCATCCCTTTTAACGTAGATTGCATATTTGTTACTATGAATTAATTAGTGCGTGGAAAAATTCCGAACAGAGAAGCATGTATAGGTGTCACTATTAGTGTGTCATATCTATAGATTAGAAGCAACCAACCGTAGAGCAACATATGGAAAATTTAATTAGCATATTAATTAATGAAAATAATGAAACCAGAATTGTGGTTGGTGGAGATCTGAAAAGAGACGCCAGAGGTACATGACAAGGCATAAGGTTCCTTTCATGGGAAAGCAAGAGACCAAAACAGGGAAGAACAAATAATTGTGATACTTTTTAAAGCACCATGTTTCATTTTCACAGCAATAATTTTGCTTCGCTACTAGCAACTGAATATTGACTGCGGCTGGTATTCGAGTTGAAAGAATACAAGTTAGAGCATCTATAATGGTGATTTATTTTAAATTGCTAATTTGATGTGTTAATTGCTAATATAATTAATGGAATGTACCACAATTTTTAAATTAGCAAGTTTGCTTTTAAAAATAACTGTAAATTTTTGAAATGAAGTGATTTAGAAATTATGAATATCTTTAATTGCTAAACTCAATGACGTGATCCAAATTAATTGCTAAACGTTTGCTGGAATGGAGATGCTCTTAGTTGTGATCTTTTGCACAAATAAAAACAATAGATTCTAAAAAGAATTAGCCTGATATATTTTCTTGCTCTTGATTCGTGTTGATATATAGATGCAATTTCGTTATAGCTAACCCATAGATATTCGTAGAGGGGATTCCAATATCTCATGTCTTTCATATTTAATATATTTATTTTTAAAGTCCAAACTGTCGATACGAATCGCTCAACATGATATTCATACTAAAATATACTTTGGGATGAAATTTTTTTACTATTTTTTAAGATAGATACAAAATCACTGTTTCTGGAACGTTCAAAAACAATGATTTTGTTACCTATCTAAAAAATAGTAAAAAAATTTCAAAAATTATAAAATTTGGTGTCCAAGCATATTTTAATATGGATATCATGTTGAGCGGTTCAGATTGATAGCTTGGACTTTGAAAACGATGATATAAAATGTGAGGCATGATGAGGTACGAAAAACAGGAGGTATTGGAACCCTCCTCATATTAAGTAACCTGATAACAACCTCTCAGATTCAATTTATGGTCAAATCTCCAACTCTAACTATCTTTGATCAGGATCACCATTTAGAAATTCGCAAGTGCATTTACAGTGGTAGTAGTTGGCGCGTGCACGTCTTTAAAGCTACACGTACACGTCTTTAAACCTAACATATGAAGTCTTTAACCTTATCACATCAAGTTTTTATCATAGCATATGAAAAAATAAAACAATGACACAAAATATAACTCAAAAATACTTTATCATGGATCTCATTTGAAACAGAAAATAGAGTACAAGATGTTCGTAATTTTAGATTTGCAAAATTCCTCACAAATCGTTGAAAATGTACGAGATTAATCGGAAAAAAAGTCAAAGAGTGTAAGTCTTTAAAAGGTTCAAAGTACAATTTTATACATATTATATAAAGTCTTTAAATCTACGCGTACAAGTCTTTAAATCTAGCATATTAAGTTTTTACATATAACATATGCACAAGAAAAAAAATACAGCACAAATATAACTCAAAAATACTTCATCATGGATCTCGTTTGAAATATAAAATATAGTAAAGAAATTTGTAGTTTTATAATCGCAAAATTTCTCATAGATCGTTGAAAAAATGAATGAGAATAATCGAATTAAAAAAAAGGGTAGTTGAAAGAATTTTTTGTTTTGTTTTTTGGAAAAAGAAGAAGCAGTTTGCAGTTGAACTCGTTGAGAACGCAATAGAAAATGGATGCTTGGGAATAACCTTTTCTCATATAGAGAATGGATGCAGTGAACTCCTCGTCATTGCATCATTCGCTATTCCTGCGTGAAGGATGATGACTTGATCAACATGGTATATATGCTAATGGGGAAATAAATCCGCTGTTATTCAAAAGAAATAACATGAACATGTTATTTTGATTCCAACTATTAATTTTCGTTGAGATATGTACATTAAAAAGATTCTTCATTAAGATCCACACATGAAAAAATTTGAACGGTTGGGATCAGAATAACATTGTTCTATTTTTCCTTTGGAATAACATCAGATTTATTTCCGCTTATTGGAAGAACAGAGTGCTTTCATTAATGGCGTTGAGTTTCGGCTCTTTACATCGTCTGCCTTATTGGATGTGGTTTTCAGCCTTATTGGATGTGGTTTTCTCAAGATAGATTGAATCTAAATTAAGAGTTTCAGGCCACAAGCAACTCTTCCATACATGTTATAGTGATGGCGATGCTAATTAGGATATGCTTTGTTTGAGTGGTAATGAGAAATTTCTTCTACTACTTGAAAATGACAAGTTAATTAGAAGCTAGATTATATCAGAGGCAGAGTCAGACTTTCAAACTATGGGGATCAAACGTGAATGGAGGTCAATCATATATAATTTTCATACTAAGAACGAAGGTTAATTTTACGTATTTGTAATATTTTACTATAAATTATATAAAAAATTATATATAAATACAAAAAAAATTAAAAAAATGAAGATTAATTGATCCCTATTCATTTAACCTACATCTGCCTCTGGATCAGATTGCAGGCATGATATATAAAAGGTTACTCAATGCAACTCTTTGTTCTTTCGTAATTTTAAAAAAAAAATCCATCAAGTTATATTTATTCATGCTGACTTGGCACATCCTCGTTAAACACGTGTCCAGAGCTCCTACTGGATAACTGGAAAGGGGCTGATGAAGCATCCCTTCTTCCAAATATTTTTTTTGTATAAGTGACTCACCCCTTTCTTATATGTTTCATGAAATATTCTCAAAGAAATTAATCAAGATTATATAGACACGTGTACCGTTTTGGCAATAATTTTCTTTTATAGAAACCTTGATATCCTTTAGAAAATTAAATTAGGATTGAAAGTAACGATTTAATTAATTATTCATCTAAGAAGATTCTGATTTAATTATATGTATCTTGAAAAACTTGAGGCTACAGTGAATGAGGATAAAGGGAAGAAAAGTTTGAAATGTGCCAAGGTCTTGGCCAACACAAATCAGATGGCTTCTTTTAATTAATTTTGGGTAGTGTTGTAAAAAACGGTTGTTTAGGCCGATTAGTTGTTGGCGGCGACCAAACCGTTATGAATTTTTCCGACTAATAGGCCGATTATTCTCTATTATTCCCGATTATTTCCGATTATTCCCGATTAATTGCTTGGCAGTATCTTACCCGTCCGACGAGCGCATACCGTTATTTACAACACTGGTTTTGGATACACAAAAGCAGGAGAACTCTGCTCCATTCTTTTCGAAAACAGAGGACGCCATTTTTCTTCAAATTCCCCCTTTTCCTTGAAGAATGAGTGGGGGGTTTGACCGGACTTGATCAATTAATACAAATTGAATAGTTCCAATCGGACATCTAATCGAATTTGATCTAATGTCCATCAGACCACCATAATTTTCTTGAAGAAAGGCTCTAATTTGAAAGTTCTTGAAAGGAGTTTACTTGAAACATGGACTACTATCTTTATATTTTATTGTTTTGGTAAACTGTCTACGTTAAAAAAATCCTTAAATATTTGAGGGGGGGGGGGGGTGGGAGGGGGGATGTTAGGAGAACCGTGTGAGTCATGCTGGGCAATTAGGAGGGACCAATGGCAGAGATACACATGGTGATATATTTAAGATATTTTAAAATAATGACAAGGCAAAAAAAAAACAAAAAAAAACCTCCCTAGCTAGGTCATTACAAGTGGAGCATTATCTTCAAATTAGACCATTAATGAGGAGGTTATTGTCATTATCTGAACAGTAGATAAGATTATGTTGACGCCATGGTGGGACTTGGGAGAGCACATGTCACATGAGGAGCTCAATTGGTCAGCATCATCAAAACCAATTAATAAAATAAGATGAAACAAGTTTTGTAGCATATAAAAACAGATGATCTCTCCCCACGCTGACAGAGTGACAGTACCAAATAGAAAGTTTATTAAAGAAGTCAGATACATCTCCGTTTTGGAAATTTTTGGACTACATCCAAAATGGATTAATTAATTAGTTTAAATATAAGTTAGAACACACAAATAATATGATGAGGAGAGATTGAATTACACCATTTTATAGTGATACATTTTGGCATCATATACTTATAAGTTACTTTTTGCAATTTTAAAGTTCAAACAGTCGATCTGAACCGTTCAACATGATCTACATATTAAAATGTGCTTGGAGACCAAATTTTACATATTTTGAATTTTTTGTAGTATTTATTAAGATGTGTACAAGATTATTGTTTTTCAGACAATTTTTTATCATTGAAAAACAACAATTTTAAAAAATTCTAAAAAAATTAATAATAAGTTTTAAAAAAATATATAAAATTTGGTCTCCAAGTACATTTTAATATGAAAATATGTTGAACGGTTTGAATTTTAAAATCGCAAAAATAACTTGTAAAAATATGGTGTCAAGATGTGTCACCATAAAATAATGTAATTGATCCCTCCTCAAATAATATAGTTCAAAAACATAAATAACATAGTTGCAAATTCGAAATGAGGAAATAATTCAACGAGTCCAAATACCTATCTAAATAAATAGTAAAAGTTATAAAAAAAAATATAGATTTTGGTCTCCAAGCACATTTTAATATGAAGATCATGTTGAGCTCTTCTGATCGATTGTTTGGACTTTAAAATTAAAAATAAGAATTGAGGCACAATTAAAGAACAAAAGACATGAGACATTTAAACCCTCCTGGATCTGTATACATTACATTCATAATCATTAATTAGGAGTAGTTATTTTTTATAATGTATATAATTATTAAAAAATTATGAAGAAGATAAAAATCCGTGAGTAATTCAAAATTAATTTGTGAATAATTTATAAATTTTGCAGATAGTCCTGAGATCAATTTATAAAGTTCTTGAAATTTATTTTAAAAAATCGAAAATAATTATTCATAAATAAGTAGTGAGTCGTGTTTCAAACTTAACACGTAAACACGAGCACAAAAAAAGACGCAAATTAAGGGAAGAATAACATTACATTAAGGTCCCTCTCAGAAAAAAAATGCGATACCAAAATTAAACAAAGGAACAACAAGCAAGGGATAACGAGGGTACCTTTAGTCAAGTTCTGATAATCATCTCCCGACTATGTCCCCACTGTCTTAAACGACATTAGATTTTCTCACAAAACAATTAAATTACCACCACACGACTTTACTATATGGATACAAATCATGTAATTGAATTGTTTCTATTCACCGAGCTACAGAGTTGCAGTTTACTTAACATGCATATATATAGGTAAAGAGAAAGCATGACGCCATTTCAGGTAGGAATATAGAAAAAACTACAATGAAGAGAAGTGCTTTCTTTTTTCAATGATAAAGATGCATTTTGACGTTTGACTTTTGGAGTTACCCAGAGCAGAGAGATAAATAAATCACAAATAAAAGATAAATAAATCCTCATTATTCAAACCAAACTCTAACCAAGTTAAGACTCCCTAATAGCCCCCTTTTTATATATGAGTCCGAATCTGCTGCGATCCTGAGAGGGATCGCAGGATCCTAAAATTCCGAATCAATGGTTCAAACTTTTCCGTGTGCGGATCTCAAAAACGTTTTGGAAAAGTAAATTTTCATGCATGCATCTCAAAAAAAACCAACAGTTGAAATCAGAATCGCAGGGTCCTGTGATTCCCGAAAATCACAGCAGATTTATTTTCTTTTATATATAGGTAAGCCTACATTCTATGACCCAATCATTACTTGTTTGCCTTTCCTTGTAAGATTATCATCAAAACCCTATCTTGTTGCCTACAAGAAAGCTAGATAACTACTAATTAATAAAGACTCTGTCTTCTTCTCTTCTTCTTTTGTTTTCTTACTAGGAAACCATACCACAAAAGCTTTATCCCTGTTTAAGTTCCAGGAAGTATTTTAATTGATTAGCAGCAAGATCTAAAAATCACAGGGATAAAAAAATTAGTGGCAAGAAAGAAAATCTCTATTTCAAATATTTTAAAATCAGATGGTACTCTATTAATTTCCATAGCAAATAGTCTTTAATTATGTACAATTAATTAATGTGTACATTGCCAAATTTAACTTGGGAATTTTCCGGGCTACAAAAGCCACCTATCAGTAAACAAAATTCTTCATTGGCTAATAAAACAATAAATTAAACTTAGAAAACAAATTCTCTAGCTATTAATGTGTCATCCATCAACAAAACCAGTCATTCTCCAAACTGCATTTCGAATGTTCCAAAGCTCACGGCCTCTTAGCGTTCGGCCTTGACCGCTACGGAGTGAAATTGCCATTTCGCCACCATTGTTCTTTCGGGACACCATAACATGAGGTGGCACCAACTCGGTGCACTCTTCCTCATAGCGCCCCTTCATACTCTCGCGTGAAAGATGATGAACTGATGAACTACATGGTATGGTGATCGGAGAAGAAGGAGGGCTTTCGATATTATGTTGCGTGTCTTGGCTGCGTCGATTAGCGAATTTTGATATCATTTCTTGATCAGAAAAGGATGAATTTGAAGAGATGGTCTCAGACCACAACACTTCTGCTTCAAGGAATTCTTCCATTTTGTGGGAAATGTTATCTGGGATCTGCTTTGCTTGAGTGCTAATGAGAGATTGCTTTCTGCAATTTGGAAAACAAAAACTTGAAGTTGGGCGTAATTTATAGAAGAGAACTTTTTTTTTTTTTTTTTCAAAAGAGTCCCTTTCTCAAAAGGTTCATGAGAAACAAGCCTAATTTTTGGGTTTCTAATTACTCTGGCACACTTATCTAATCATCTCTGTGTTTTGTGCTTGTAATATATGATCGAGCTCTACTACCGAACCTTTTCAATTTCATAAATGAAACTCTTGGCCGTCACTGCCAACCTATTTCAAAAATAAAAATAAAATGGGAGAAATTCATATATACTTTTATAAGATCTTGAAATAATTATTTCTCTCTCTAAAACTTTATAATATATAATTTTTGCTTTTCTAAAACGCAAGAACTCTAATATTTATAATTCTAAAAATTTAAAATTATATTGCCCCTAAATATTTTAATTAAAGTGATACTTATGGGGAAAATTTTATAGCAAAGTTATCAAAATAATATTCAAACTAGCCGTTGGTCTTTCATTTAAATTGACCAACTTATCCATCCAAAATTGACAGCTCTAGATGGTTCGATGAGCCTAATACTCTTTGAGCCGCTATTTTTTATAATATCCAAAGTTAAATAGAAATTAATATATATACCCAGCTTAACTGGTTATTTTTAAAAATGTCCAAATTGGCCATTTAATGGCCGGTCCACTTTTTTTCTCAACCGGCCATTTAATGGCCGCTTGATACCTTTTTTTGTTGTTATTGTTTTAGACTTGATAATTATGCTAAATTACGCTAATTATGCTAATTATACTGAAATACGCTAAATTACGCTAAATTAGACCTATTTTATGTCATCTTTCATATATCATAAAAATAGTAAAAAATGGTATTTCACAAGTTCATTATATAACCAATTTACTGAGCTACTTAGATCGAATAATAGAAATGAAAATCTTAATCGGAAACTTAAACTCAAGTTTTGAGGCTCTTCTCTTTGTTTTTTGGAAATTCTGGATTTTGAAAAATAGCACAGCCATCACTAACGCATGCGTCGCAAGCTTTCCGAAAAGTAGTCATTGCTGAAATCGGACACTCGAGCGCCGTTTTATGACCGTTTGAAGTTTCGTCGTTGTTTTTCGCCTTCTCAGTAAAGATATCGTCTCTTTTATCCAAAATTTAGCATAATTTACAGTATTTTGGCATATTTTAGCGTAATTTAACATAATTTACAGTATTTTGGCGTATTTTAGTATAATTATGCTACTTATACATCAAAAGTAGGGGTGTCAATGACACCCTTTTATCTGTTTACTCGACCCGTATCGTATCCGAAAAGATGGGTAAGGGTAAAAAAAAAAATTTCATTAGCTTATCGAGTACGGGTAAGGGTAACAATTTTTTTTCGTTATTACTCGTTATCCTATAAGATAATTTTTAAAAATAAAATTATATATATAGATATATATTTGTATGAAAATAATACATGATACAATAAAGTTTTGTATTTTACTAAATTTTCATAATACAAATTAGTTGTATTCATTATTTTTTTTCTTGTTTTGAAAAATATTTTATCGAAATCACAAATCGAGATGTCAATGACACTTTTTTATTTGTTTACCCGACCCGTACCGCATTCAAAAAGACAGGTAAGAATAAAGATTTTTTTTCGCCATCATAACGGGTACAAGTATGAAAATGTCTCCACCCGACCCGTATCATACCTGTTGACACCCCTAATCAAAAGAACTAATCTAACAAATATTTCAAATATTTCAAAAAAAAAAAGGTCTCAACCGGCCATTTTATGGCCGATTTGGTCATTTTTAAAAATAACCAGCTAAGCTGGTTATATTTATTAATTTCTATTGAATTTGGATATTAATAAAAATCATGGCTCTTTGAGCCCAATCCTTGTTTTAATAATTAATAATTAATTTAAGAGAAAATTGGTTATTTGCCACTCCAAAACCTTCTAATTCTAAAAATGTCATTCTGAAATTTGAAATTGTAAAAATGCCACTCTAAACTTCATTAATTCCTAATTTTGCCATTTATACTGTATTCTTATGCTATTTTTATTAAAAATTAACTAAAAAAATACTGTTTTGGTATACGTATTTCTGTATTTCTGATTATGCCCTTCGTACAATTTCAAGGTTATTTGCCAAAACAGTATTTTTTAGTTAATTTTTAATAAAAATAGCATAAGAATACAGTATGAATGGCAAAATTAGAAATTAATGAAGTTTAAAGTGGCATTTTTAGAATTTCAAATTTCGGAATGACATTTTTAGAATTAGAAGGTTTTGGAGTGACAAATAACTAATTTTTCCTTAATTTAATGTCCGATAGGCATGTTTTTGGGTTGGGCCTTTTTTATTCTTTTATAAAACTATATTGGGCCATATATTTTTTGTATTTATTTGTACAATGTTTTAAAGTTTATATATGTTCAAACTTGACAATAAGAAATCCTATGTGGCAATTTTTTAATTTGCTTAAATTAAATTGCATATCTATTTGCATTGGTTGACTATGATCTGATGACAAGAATTATTTCCCAGCCGAAATAATCAAAGAAATGAATAATTAATATAATTCGATTGAGCAAGTATAATAACAAATGGAAAACCAAATAATTCAGAGGTGATTTTTAAAATCTGCTTATTTTTCATTATTAGAAATAAACCAAAAAATGCAGTATTGTACGCTTTTTCATTATATATTAGAAATAAACCCCAAAAAATGTAGTTGTACGCTTTTACAGGAAAATAAATTTAGTTTAGTATACATCAAGAAAACAGAACAATGAGATATTAGAAAAAAGAATTCACACATGCAACTAAGACAACTAGCAAATCTTAATTTCCATATCCTATGTTATTTTTTTGTAATCTTTTTTTAATTCAACTAAGACAACTAGTAAATTTATTAGTTACCATTTGACATGTCTTAATCTTATCACACCTTTTGTTTCCTGTTGATTGATAACAATCTACTTCTTCCACAATGACGAAGTCAACAAATTATCTTATTTGCCTCTCTTTTTTTTTTTTCATTACAAGCCCACGTGCAAGTAAAATTTCCTTTTTTTTTATTGAAAACGACTGAGCAAATTATGTACTGACTACTGACAAATTTGTCTTTCATGGTTGACTGTAACTTGGGGAAATATTATTTGACAATATTTAGCATACAAAAAACAATGCACTTAGACTAGCACGAGGGTGTTTTTATCTTCACCAAGTATTTTTGTAAAATGAGCTTTAAAATCTATCGGATTGATTTTAAATGACAAATTCGAACGGTTAAAACCCGCCTATTTTACGAGTGATGTGTCTACATATGAAAATTTTAAAATTTCGAATTAATTTTGAATAGAGTAAAGTTGTCAAAATACGTTAAAAAAATGAATGCATTAAAATTAATTTATAAACTTTCTAATTTTGACAACTTGACTTTATACAAAATTTATTCAAAAAATTTCATATGTAGACGCATCACTCATGAGATATGTGGGTTTTAACGTTTCGGATTCTTCATTTGAAACCAATCCGATAAATTTTAGAGTTGAGTTCACAAGAAAACTTGGTGAACTTAGGAACACCCTAGTTCTAGCTACTCATGCACTTGAATCTTCTTCGTTTTATTTCAAATATAATGTAACCACGCAATTATTTTTGACGATGTAAAAGTTGCTACTGAGAAATTTAGGGAGGTTTTTTTTTTTTTTTTTTGGCGACTTTTGAGGAATTTGAATGATTGGGGATTTGGAGAAGAGGACACTTGGGTTGCATCATTATTTTTACTACAGCATGTTTTAATGGATTCTAAAGTTTTTAGAACCTCCCATGCATATTGATTGCCTATAAAATATATATATACAGGCCGGGCTATCAAGCCTTTGTTTCAAAAAAAAAAAAAAATGCCTACAAACCCTACAATAAGCTATCAAGCTTTTGTATAGAGGATGTTTCAGTGGTTGCAAAGATTATGGAAGAAATAAAAAACGGAGATGCTGTTTAATTAGTGGTAGATAAATTAATAAGATGTTATCACTAAAAGAAAAAGATATTCACTGTGAGGGAAAAAATAGATAATTAATATATATGTTACTATATACAAGATTAATGACTGACCAGATGATCATGAAAATGTAACTAATATTTTAAACAGAAACAAAAATCATAATTTAATACAAAAGAAACTAATTAATAAATAATGCCTCTTTGACATTGTCATCCATCGATAAAGCCGGTCATCCTCCAAACAGCACTCCGTAGCCGTTGAAGATCACGGCCTTTCAGCGTTCTACCTTGACCGCTACAAAGCGAAAATGCCATTCTACTTGTATTGTTCCTGTGGGCTACCAGAACATGTGGTGGTACCAGCTCGCTGAACTCCTCCTCATGGCACCAGCCACCATCATCACCAGAAAACTCGGCACTTGAATTAGAGGCGCTACTTGGTATGGCAATTGGTGAGGAGGGAATGCTGTCGTTCGCTTGACGATGTGAACCTCTAGCACTTTGATATGTGTCGTCGGAACTTGTGTTGGAATCACTTGCATCAGCATAAAAGTTTTCTTGCCACATGACTTCTGATTCAAGAAGCTCTTCCATGTTAAGATATGCTAATGAGGATCAAATAGTTACTGCTGCTTAATAAAAGGTCCAGTTGCACTGAATTTATAGAAGAGATAGAAGAAGCTAGGATAATGGAAGATGCTGTAACAAAACTAATTATGCAAGGAATATTCCTGCTTGCGTGGTATGATTTTTGACAAACCATGCACGTACGTGTACATTAATTGGCAGCCAAGGCTATTGGAAGGGGAGCAACACCTTAGACGCACTTAATTTCCTCATTAAACATTTTATAATAATATAATATATCATATGACATAACAAGCTTCTGTTTCTTGTTTTGCTTAATTTGCCAACTCACCTTTTGAAATTCTTAGATTGCATATAGACATGTAAACGCGTAGATTGTATATATGGTCTATATTTCAACACAAAGTTTGGGTTTCTTCACACGAAAGTTGTTATCTTAGTATTGTTAATTAAATTATTATGTTCACAATTAAGTTGATGATTTATCTAAAATTTAAAAAGAAAATGAGGCTAAGAGATATAACAGGTGTTAGGGAAAGGAGACATGCCAAGGTCTCAAGTCATTGGCCGTTTGCACATATGCGGAAAACCTCAGTAAGCTTTCAGATGTACTTAGTGTTCACAATTCATGATAAAAATGGAGGGCTCCATTTTCCTTCAACAACCACACTCATATAAAGATGAGGATGATTCCAATGCCTCGTGTCTTTCATAATTTATCATAACTCGTATTTTATATTTTCGTTTTTAAAGTCTAAATTGTCGATCCGAACCGTTCAACATGATATCCATACTAAATAATGGTTGGAATGAAATTTTATAATTTTTAGAAATTTTATACTATTTTTTAAGATGGGTAGAAAATCACTCTTTTTTAACGGTCCAAAAACAGTGATTTTGTACCTATCTTAAAAAATAGTAAAAAAATTTCAAAAATTATAAAATTTCATCCCCAGACATATTTTAGTATGCATATCATGTTGAGCGGTTCGGATCCACAGTTTAGACTTTGAAAACGAAGATATAAAATATGATGTAAGATGAGGTATGAAAAACATGAGATATTGGAACCCTCCTCTCTATAAGAGATATAAGATGTGCATGGAACATTTTCATTTTTACATGTTTAGCAAGAAGCCAATAACCATCTGTATTTTCACCTAGATTAATTGTGAAATTGTATTTAGTACGGTTTAGAAATCATGGATATGTCCTTTTTCTCGTAATAATTGAGATCATCCTTTTTAACGTAAATTTTATATATGCTACTACGAATAATTAATTAATTAATTAGTGCGTGGGAAAAGTCAGAACGGATCAAACATATATGTATAGGCCGTGTCGCTATATATTACTCTATAGATTAGAAGCAACCAACCGTAGAGCAACAGATGGGCAATTTAATTAGCACATATCAAATGAAAATAATGAAACCAGAACATATTATTGGATATCTCAAAAGAGACGCCAGAGGTGTATGACAAGGCATAAAGGTTTCTTTCAAGGGAAAGCAGATAAACCAAAACAGGGAAGAACAAATAATTGGGACACTTTTAAAGGCACCACACATTTCGTTTTCACTGCAATAATTTTGCTTCAATACTAGCAACTAAATATTGTACGTTATAAGAATAAAATTGAATTAGTTTCAACCTCTTAACAGCTCAAGCCTTTTGTTATCGGGCTTTGATGTACTTTGCACAAATTAAAACAATGTTTTCTGAAAGAAACCTGGTTTTTTTTTTTTTTTTTTTCTGGCTTCTGATCCGTGTTGTTATATAGGTGCAATTTGGCTTTAGATTGGTACAAAATCACCGTTTTTTATAAAATTCTCGAGATCATTCAAAAATAGTGATTTTGTATCTATAAAAAAATAGTAAAAGGTTTTCATAAAATATAAAATTTGATCTCCAAATACATTTTGCTATGAACATTTTATTGAGTCTTCAGATGGACTATTTGGATTTTAAAAACAGGAGTAAGAATATGAGTTGCGATTGAAACATGAAAGTTATGATGGATTTGAACCCTATTAATATGATTTTTTAAGCACAAGTAGTATTTATGTATATTCACATTGTATAAATCTAACCAAATATTCTACGATCAGCAAATTGGATCTATATATATATATAGTTTGTTACATACATAAAATAACTTTCATGTGGTAACTAAATGTGATTGTCATGACCTTTTTTTTTCAAGAAAAAATATTTTAGCGTTCGGCAACCCAATAAGGATTAAACCTTAATCCGCGCTAAGGTGCTCGATCATGTTTGGTTGTCTTAGTTTGTGAATTTTTGTTAAGGAGACTTAATCAAGGAGTAGAGGTGCCTTCAGGCGCGCCCAAGCAAGGAATTAAGATTCAGGTAAAAAGGAGAGGCTAAGGGAGAGGATCTTAATCCTCACTAAGAAGCTGATGTTCCAAAAAAATTAAGAGACTAAGGAAGTTTAAGGAGACTTAATCTTGTGTTGTGGAACAAGGATTCAAATCTGCTGAAATCCACGATCATCAACAGTGATCTGAAATTTTTGAAATCCCAAATACAGCCATTGAATTGTTTCGAGATGTGTACATAGAAAAATCAGCTGTTTCGAGATGCGTGCACAGAAAAAATTGGACAACTGAATCTCAGATTTTAAGAATTTCAGAGTTACTGTTCATAGATCTCGGATTTCAGTTGATCTGAATCCGTGGAACAGTCCCAAAGCACTAGTAGACAAAATTTTATGTAAAGAAAAAGCGGGAGCATGCCAACATTAACCCCATAATTAATTTGGGACGTGTGGTTTAGTGTTTTCCACTAAGCAAAGCTGGAATGATAGATGTGATGTTTTTTAGTGATAAGTCGCTTTATTGTTCAAAACAAATTAAATTGTATAATCTACATCAAAGCCAATATGAAGTCAAAACGTTCAATAGACTTGAATTAATGGTACTAAAGTATAATTAAAATCTTTTGATCTAGTAAATATTTAACATAAATTAAATTCTCATCTTTATAAAAAAATACAATATAAGAAAGAAAAATATATAGTAAAGATAATGTAACAAAAACCATTCTTCTATCAAGCTTTAGATAAATAAGAATAAATCAAATACTGCTCAAGTTAATTACTTTCAATAGTGTGTTGGCATGCAAGAGTGTTATTGGTAAATTAATTAAATATATTTAGAAAATTTTAGACGTCAAACAAAAATTGTTTGTAAGGTGTTTTAAATTGGTGTTTAAACATGCTTTAATATTTTTGAGACATCATATGGAAACTAATTTTAAGGTGCTTAACGTTTTAAAGGGGTTTTAAATCATTAGCAAGCGAATTAATTGGAGAAACTTCACTCCTTTGAACACTCTCATATAAGAATTAAACTAATTAGAGGAAGGATCACTTGTTGACAATTGATTTTAATTTTTTTAAAGAAATTCAAATAAAAAATGAAAATTAAGAAGTAATATGAAAGGTGTGTTATTAGATATATATTTACTCTAATAATCAACATGCAATTTATATATGTATAATTATTTGATATTGCATCAAGAACCAATAAATTAAATTTCAAATCATTGGCTTTATGATGAAACATACACAAAATCTCATTATAAACATGATATGTAGATAATATAGATCATACTTATAATATTCATAGCTAGAGCTTATCTTTATAATTCTCAACAGCTTCCTATGGACGTACAAATCGAACCATCGTTGTTCCCGCAAGACAGGATAACATGCGGCGGCGGCACCAGCTCAGTGAACCGCCACTCATTATTCTCGTGTAAAAGATGATGACTTCATTATATATATGCTAATTGCAAGGACAGAGTGCTTCCATTATATTACCATATGCATGGCGCTGAGTTTCAGCTCTTTACATCGATAGATTGAATCTGAATTAAGGGTTTCATGCCACATTTCTGACTCAAGCAGCTCTTCCATGTTGTAGAACTGTTAATTAGGATCTCCTTTGTTTTGAGTATTGATGAGAAATTGCTTCTGCTACTTGAAAATGACATGTTTGGAGCATGATTAATTTAAAAGGATACTCAAATGGAACCCTTTCTTCATTGGTAATCTATTAAAAAAAGTTCATCAAGTTATATGCATGCTGACTTGGCACATTCTCTATAAACCACGTGTCAAGTGCTCCTCCTATTGGAAAGGGGCTGATGAAGCATCCTCCTTCCACATATATTTTTCTTATATAAGTGACTCACGCCTTTTTTATGTTTCATGAAATATTCTTAATTAAAGAAATTAATTAATCTAGATTATAAAGACACGTGTCACGTGTATCGTTTGGCAATATTTTTTTAATAGAAAACTTTATATCCTTTAGAAAATAAAATAAGGTTTCTTGAAAATAACGATTTAATTATTTATCTAGGAAGATTCTGATTTAATTAATGTATCTAGAAGAAAAATAAGGTACAATGAATGGGGATTAAGGGAAGGGAAGTTTGAAATGTGCCAATTCCTTGGCCAACACAAATCAAATGGCTTCTTTTAGTTGCGCAACAGCAGAAAAACTCAGCTCCATTTCTTCTCCAAATGGAGGATGCCATTTTACTATAAATTCTCCTCCCCTTGAAGAAAGACCATTTATTTGAAAAGTTCTTTAATCTATTAGAATTCATCTACATTTTTATTATGTTAGAGAACATCATATAAGTTGTATGGATATGGTAGGATGGTAGGAGAATCGTGTGAGTCATGCTCGCCAATTAGGAGGGACCAATGGAGGAGATACACGTGGAGATATAATTAAGAATTTTTTTTGTAAACCATAAATAAAAAAAATAAAAATTAACAAATCAACTTGATGGTTTCAGTTTTTATAAAAACTATAAGTACCGAGATGCAAATCAGTTTGGTTTTTTTTTTGCTGTGCCGAGATGGTATCTCAGTCCGGTAGGTGTTTTCACAATTTTTTCAATTAAACCGTGTAGTCTTTGGTAATATTTTTTTTTGTTGTGCCAAGATGGGTACTCGGACCCGATTGGATTTTAACAATTTTTCACCCTATGCCGAGATAGGAATTCGGCACAGAATTTTTTTCTTTTTTTAATTTTTCATCTTGTGTCGAGATGGGAATTCGACATAGAGATTTTTTTTCTTTTTTGTCTAATTTTTCCACCTGTGCCGAGATGGGAATTCGGCACATATATTTGTTTTTTTCAATTTTGGTAGGTGCCGAGATGGAAATTCGGCACTTAGCTTTCTTTTTTTTTTTCAATTTCAGCTCGTTCCGAGATGGGAATTCGGCACTTAAGCTTCTTTTTTTCAATTTCAGATATTGATTTTCTGTGGCATGTCGGCTAAAAATTTGTGAAAATTATTAGGCCGAGATGCTAATTCGGCACAGAAAATAGAAAAATGGTTCAGGCTGATTTGACATCTCAGTACTTATGATTTTTGTTAAAACAGAAACCAACATGTTGGTTTGTTAATTTTTTTTGTTTTTATTTATGATTTATAAAAAAATTCCTATAGTTAAGATATTTTGAAATAATGACAAGGCAAGCTAGAAAAGCAAAAGTGCAATGCACATAGGTAGGTAGTCCCAAGAAGGATACTTTTTTGATGAAACCAAGAAGGATACTTAAAAGCATTGGAGACGTGTAGTTTTATTGTGGGACCCGCTTTATTGCCACATAAGTTAAGCTTATTAGAAAAAAAATATTACACGTGGAGCATTATCTTCAACCTATACCTTTAACTTAAAATTTTCCGGGCTACAAAAGCCACCTATCAATAAACAAAAATCATCATTGGTTAATAAAACAATAAATTAAACTTAGAAAATAAATTCTCTAGCTATTAATGTATCATCCATCAACAAAACCAGTCATCCTCCAAACTGCATTTCGAATGTGCCTAAGCTCACGGCCTCTTAGCGTTCGGCCTTGACCGCTACGGAGTGAAATTGCCATTTCGCCATCATTGCTCTTTCGGGACACCATAACATGAGGCGGCACCAATTCGGTGCGCTCTTCCTCATAGCGCCACTTTGTACTCTCACGTGAAAAATGATGATGACTTGATGGACTACATGGTATGGTGATCGGAGATGAAGGAGGGCTTTCGGTAGTATATTGCGTGTCTCGTCTGCGTCGATTAGCGAAGTTTGATATTGTTTCTTCAGAAAAGGATGAATTTGAAGAGATGTTCTCAGGCCACAAAACTTCAGCTTCAAGGAATTCTTCCATTTTGTGGAAAATGCTAAATTGGATTGCTTTTTTTGAGTGCTAATGAGAAATTAATTGCTTCTGTTATATGAAAAACAAGAAGTTGGAGTTGGGGCTAATTTATAGAAGAGAAGAGTGCGCAAAATGGAAACCAAGGAATATCCATGCTGACGTGGCATGTCCTTGACCAACCACGTATACCAATAAACTGCTTCTATTGGAGAGGTAATACTGATGAGGAAGCATTCTCCTTCCACACTTATTTTCCTCATATAAGTGGAAATAATTATTTTATGTGAAATCAATTTAGATGGCAACCACGTATATATTTGGGAAAATAATTTTATAATAAGTTTGGGAACCTTCATACAATACTTTGGGGTCTTGAAGTCAACGACGATATTTTATTCAACTACTATGATCATTATTTAATTATATATGAATCTAGAAGAAAATGAGGCCAAGAGAACTAATAGTTGTAAGCAAATGAGTCCGGATCCTATGGGTAATGCACTAGGAGGTACAATAGGTTACATATCTATCATATTCAATTTAGATTTTATGGGTAGCGCTTCCGTCTGATCCGTTTTAATATGTGTACGTGCTGCTTTAATATTCATGTGCGCTCTCTTCAATATTTGTACGGATCAAATAGGCATGTATCTTGAAGCTGATTGAATGAAAGCGTTGCTTATCAAATTCAAATTTGAATTCAATAGATATCATACCTACATTTTACCAATGCACTATTGGAATCCAAATTACACGTGATATGCATGAATTACATATGATTCTTTGGGATTTTCTTTAGCCAGGGCATGTTCGGCTGCAGTGTGAGCTGGAGAATGAACAGAGAAAAGTAAAAATTTTGAACTGATTTTTAAACGGTGAATGCGGAACATGCTCTAATTATTTTGGGTATTTAAAGTCAGAAAGGAGAACCGTGTAATGCATGCTCATTAATTAATGGCGACCAATCACAGAGATCCACAGATTACAGATACGTTGGGACTTGGGGTTTTAATTAAGATATTTTAAAATAACGACAAGGTTAGAAAAGCGCGTAATAAGGACCCAATTAAAAAGCTATGACAAGGCTTAAAGTAATTCTCAAGAGAAAGCCAAAGCTGAGGTGAACGAATGATTGGGGAACTGTTAGTCCATATGTATGGGACCCACTTAATTTGTTCTGATATTAGGCTTATCCAAAATCATAAAGTTCAAGATTTTCTGTGGATTAGTTGTTGTACATTAATTATCTATATATACAATTTGTATTGTTGACTGGTGCACTCTGTAAAGCTGAGACCCTGAGTGCATGTTATGGTTGGTCCATGGATTGTAAACGAGACGAGTCAAGTTAATCAAAGTTCAAAATTCAGCTCATGTTAGAACAAGCTGGATTGAGTTGAGCTTGACTTCATTATGGGACCCACTTTATTGCCACATAAGCTAGAAAAGCAAAAGTGCAATGCACATAGGTAGTAGGTAGTCCCGAGAAGGATACTTAAAAGCATTGGAGACCTGTAGTTTTATTGTGGGACCCACTTTATTGCCACATAAGTTAAACTTATTATAAAAAAAAATATTACAAGTGGAGCATTATCTTCAACCTATACCATTTGTGAATTGTGACTTTGTGAGGAGATTATTGTCATTATCTGAACAGTAGATTATGTTGACGCCATGGCGGGGAGAAAAAATTGTCAACAGCACCATCAAACCAATGTAATAAAATAGGATGAATTTTTGTTTTGTAGCATAAAAACAAAATGATCTCTCTCCACGCTGGTGACAGTACCAAATAGGGAACGTTTAGTAAAGAAGCCACAGACATCTCCGTTTTGGAAATTTAATTTTGGAACAAGTAGTAAAATTCCAATTTTTTATTAATACCCTAAAAAAAAAAGAAATATCAAATATGCTCTTGAATTTTTTTTTTTAAAAAATGCCTTAATCGCCCTCTTGTGAAGCGGTCAGCTTTTCCAACCAAACCGCCTCTGGTAGGGTGATCCACTGTCTAAAAAAAAAAAAAAAAACACCAAACAGTCTCACTGTGGAGCGGTCCACTATTTTTTTTTTTTAGATTTTGAGAGACAAACGGGTTAATTTTTGGTTTGTTTTTTTATACATGAGTTAAGGGGAATTTCATCTACATGGGTTAATTAATTATACATGAGTTAAGGGGACTTTCAAGTAATTTTTTATACACGGGTTAATTAGACAAACAAACACATTTTTTTTTGTTAACTCAAAATTTGAGTTAAAGTTTTTTATCATCGGTAGACACACACTACTTCAGATTACTTCTTTTGATGTATAATTAGTATATTTATACTAAAATACGCTAAATTACTTGAAATTATGTTAAATTACGGTAAACTACTTGAAAATAGCATATTTATACTAAATTATGCTAATTAGCATAATTAGCATATTTATACTAATTTACTTGAAATTATGATAATTAACATATCTAGAAAGGAACTAGATTTGGGATATTGGTTTTTGTCAAATCAAATTCTCTCAATTTTAGGATGAAATTGAATATAATTGGAATTTTTTCATATCACACGGACTGTTTGTTGTTTGAACATACGTACAAAATGAAAGATACTCAATATTAGGATGCTCGTTATTATCAAATTAAATTCATTAGCCGCATGTGAACACTAAACATTATATCAGTAATTTTGATACAAGTTCTGAGTTTTACCATGCTGCATACGACACTGTCACCAGCCGCAAACGGGTCGTTGTGTGTCTATTGACGATAAAAAAACTTTAACTCAATTTTTGAGGCACTAAATGTTGTTTTTTTGCAATTTTGACTCCGTCGCCTCTTTGGAGGTGACCCTTAGGGCACTATTGCCCCTGTCTCGTCCCAAGCTTTCTGAATTGTGTATGCGCAAAATTTAGCAAAATCGGCCTAATTTAGAGTAATTTTGAGTAGTTTAGCGTAATTTAGCGTATTTATTCTAATTAGCAAAATTTGCGTAGTTTAGCGTAATTGCGTATTTTAGTATAAATATGTTAATTATACATCAAATTTTTCAAACCGATGATTAGCATATTTATACTAAAATACGCTAAATTACGGTAAACTATGCAAATTTCGCTAATTATAATAAATACGTTAAATTACGCTAAACTACACAAAATTACGCTAAATTAGGCCGATTTTGTTAATTATACATCAAAAAAAGTAATCTAAAGTAGTGTGTGTCTACCGATGATAAAAAAACTTTAACTCAAATTTTGAGGCAAACAAAAAAAATGTGTTTGTTTGTCTAATTAACCCGTGTATAAAAAATTACTTGAAATTCCCCTTAACTCATGTATAAAAAAGCAAACAAAAAATTAACCTGTTTGTCTCTCAAAATCTTAAAATATATATATATATATATATATATATATATATAGAGTCCGACTAGGCTACTCCATGGAGTAAAACGACTTGGTACTCCACGCCATATCTTCATTTTCAAAGTTCAAATAGTCGATTCGAACCTTCCAACATGTTCTCCATATTGAAATGTGCTTGGAGACCAAATTTTACATTTTTTGGAATCCTTATGAACAGTAAAAAACAGTAAAAATTTCTGGACCGCCGGATCAGTGATTTTCAAAGTGGCTTAATAAATAGTAAAAAAATTCCAAAAAATGTAAAATTTGGTCTCCAAGCACATATCAATATGGAGAACAACTTGAGCGGTTCGGATCGGTCGTTTGGATTTTCAAAATGGAAATAATGAGGCGTGGAGCACCAAGTCGTTTTACACCATGGCTTAGCTAAGCCCAGCACTATATATATATATATATAATTATGCTATTGTGCTTTGCAAAGTAAAGCCATCGTTTTACTTCGGCTTACTTTTTGGATTTTCAAAGTCCAAAATTTCGATCCGACCGTTCAAGTTGATCTACATATTGAAATGTGCTTGGAGACCAAATTTTACATTTTTTGGAATTTTTTTACTATTTATTAAGCCACTTTGAAAATTGCTGATCACATGGTCCAGAATTTTGTTGCACTGTTTTTTCTGGACCATGTGATCAGCAATTTTCAAAGTGGCTTAATAAATAGTAAAAAAATTCCAAAAAATGTAAAATTTGGTCTGCAAGCACATTTCAATATGTAGATCAAATTGAACTGTCGGATCGACGTTTTGGACTTTGAAAATTCAAAAAGTAAGCCGAAGTAAAACGATGACTTTACTTTGCAAAGCACAATAGCCCTACTCTATATATATATATATATATAGAGAGAGAGAGAGAGAGAGAGAGATCGACTATGGTGAGTTGTGAAGTAAAACGTCGTTTTACTTCATGCTCATACTCAATTTTGAAAATCTAAACAACCGATCCAAACCGCTCAACATGTTCTCCATATTGAAATGTGCTTGGAGACCAAATTTTATATTTTTTGGAATTTTTTTACTATTTATTAAGCCACTTTGAAAATCGCAGATCCGGATGAACAGTAAAAAACAGTAAAAAATTCTGGATCATTCGATCAGCGATTTTCAAAGTGGCTTAATAAATAGTAAAAAAATTCCAAAAATTATAAAATTTGGTCTCCAAGCACATTTCAATATGGAGAACATGTTGAGCGGTTCGGATCGGTCGTTTAGATTTTCAAAATAAAAATATGAGCGTGAAGTAAAAATGACATCTTACTTCGCAACTCACCATAGCCCAGCTCTATATATATATATGAGTAGAACTAGGGTGCTCCTAAGCTCACCAAGTCCTTCGTGAGCGCGACTCTAAAACCTATCGAATTGACTTCAAACGATATTTTCAAACCGTTAGATGTTCAATCTATATTAAAATGTGCTTGGAGACCAAATTTTACATTTTTTGGAATTTTTTTACTATTTATTAAGATGGTTTGAAAATCGCTGTTTTTATTAAAATTCTGCACCATTGGAAAACAGCGATTTTCAAACCATCTTAATAAATAGTAAAAAAATTCCAAAAAAATGTAAAATTTGATCTCCAAGCACATTTTAATATAGATTGAACATCTAACGGTCTAGAAATGTCGTTTGAAGTCAATTCGATAGGTTTTCGAGTCGCGCTCACGGAAGGGCTTGGTGAGCTTAGGAGCACCCTAGTTCTACTCTCTCTATATATATATATATATATATATAGTGGACCGCCCCACGGGGGTGGGGGGGGCGGTTTGGTTGGAAAAGCTGACCACCCCACAAGGGGGCGGTTAGAGCATTTTTTTTTTAAATTTCGAGGGCATATTTGATATTTCTTTATTTTTTAGGGTATTAATAAAAAAATCGGTATAAAATTCCACCATATAGATGTATGTACGGTTTAATTAATTAGTTCAAATAGAAGTTAGAAACAGATCATAATTAAATAACATAGTTTTAAATTCGAAATAAGAAAATAATTCAACAAGGTCCAAATTCATAATGTGAATATAATTAATGCATCTATGGTTTGGGTAGTTCGTTTTTGTTATAATATATGAGGAGGGATCTGATTACATCTTTTTTGGTGACACACTTTGACACCTACCATTTTCAAAGTCCAAATAGTCGATTCAAACCGTTCAACATGATGGCTATATTAAAATGTGCTTGGAGATCAAATTTTACATTTTTTTTGAATTTTTTTGCTATTTATTAAGATGGTTACAAAAATCGTTGTTTTCAGACCATTGAAAAACAACGATTTTGTAACCATCTTAATAAATAGTAAAAAAATTCAAAAAATGTAAAATTTGATCTCCAAGTACATTTTAATATGGTGATCATGTTGAACGGTTCGGATCGACTGTTTGGATTTTAAAATCGCAAAATTGACCTATATAAAAAACGGTGTCATGATGTATCACCAAAAAAAGGTGTAATCGGATCCCTCCTCATAATATATATAAGCATATTTAATAATTTAGCAATAAGATATATAGAAGCTCGTGAGTAATTAAAAATTAATTTGTGGATAATTGATAAAATTTATAAACTTTCCATATAGTTCTGATATTAATTTATTAAGTTCATTAAATTTACTAATTCATATATTTTATTATTTAGAAATTTCGAAAATAAATTATTCAAACTTAACACGTAAATAGGGGTGTTCAAATGGATCGGTTTATTCTGTTTTAAACCGAACTGGAAAATTTTGGTTTAATTGGATCGGTTGTTCGGTTTAAATGGTTCGGTTCGTTTTTGGAATCTCCAAATCGGTTTGAACCGAACCAACCGGTTTAATAAAAAATGGATCGGTTTATCAAAAACCGGCTTGTGTGGTTATCAAAAATGTTATCCAAATCGGTTTGAACAGAACCAACCGGTTTTGAAATGTTTATTTGTAACTTGAAATATTTGTATTCGGTTCAACCGAACAAACCGAAGTTTAAATCGGTTTAATCGGTTCGGTTTTAGATCGGTTTGGAATTTTAATTCGGTCGGTTCGGTTCGGTTGAGTTTTCAAAATTCGGTTCAAACTACAGTTCGGCAAAACAAGTTCGGTTTGACCCGAACCGACCGGTTGAACACCCCTACACGTAAACACGAGCACAAAAAGAGACACAAAGGGGGGAGAATGACATGGCAATATGGCATTAAGGTCCCTCTCAAGAAAAAGTGCGACACCAAAATCAAACCAAGCCAAAGGGATAACTAGAGTACATTTAATTACTGAATAAAAATAATCATCTACCGGTTTTGTCCCCACTGTCTTAACATTAGATATTCTCAATGAACATTTAAATTACTAGTTGACTTTCCTATAATTTTCATAACATGTGTAGGCAATAAATAAATTAAAAATTTATTCCATTTCAAGTGTTGAATTTCAAAATTTTAAGTATTTTTTTTATAATTTTTAAGTTAATTTGTTGATGTAATTATTAAGTCAGGAGAATTTTTTAGGCTTTCACTTAATTTCATGTATTGTTCTGCGATATTTTATCTAATTTATTGAGAACAAATTTTACATTAGTTATGAAACAAACAGCAAATTGAATTAGGATTTAAACATAAATATAGGTAACACAACGAACAGAGAGCATGATGTGATGCCATTTCAGGTAGGAATCTAGAAAACAACCATAACGAAGAAAGGTGTTTTTTTTATTGATAAAGATGCAATTTATATTGAGTAAAAATTAGAGGTAAAACCACTTAACTATTTAATACCTACAAAATTTTTTTTTTTTAATTTTGAACCTGCGACTTTCTACATGAAAATCATTACTTTTGTCATTAAATTAAAAGGCTGGTTATCGATAAAGATACAATTTTATGTTTGACTTTTTAGAATTACACATACTACAAAAATAAAATAAATAAATAAAGCACAAACCAAATTAAGATAAATCCTCCTTATTTAAACCAAAGACTAACCAAGTTAAGACACCCTAAAAGTAACCCAATTTTTGAGTTTAGACGTGTCCGGTGTCTATTCGGGGATAGCGCAGGGGCCAGTATTATTTGAAGGATCCAGGTCCTTTAAGATTCGTGTAGAGCATCTCGGATGGTCTGAATCAAAACTAAAAAATTGGATTACTTCATGAGATCCGAATTCCTTTTTTTGTTTCCAGGTAAGCCTACACTCTAAACTCTATGACTCAATCATTACTTGTTTGCCTTTCCTTCTAAGATTATCATGGAAAGCCTATTTTGTTGCCTACAAGAAAGCTAGATAACTACTAGTAAAGACTGTCTTCTTTTCTTATTTTTTTGGAAACATAATTAAGACTTTGTTTATTCTCATACACAATAAATATTTTCTTACTAGCAAAGCATACCACAAAAGCTTTATCCCTGTTTACTAAGTTCCAGAAAGTATTTTAATTAGCAGCAAGATTTGAATATCACAGGGACAAAAAATGGCAAGAAAGAAAATCTCTATTTCAAATATTTTGAAATTAGATGGGACTCTATTTCCATAGCAAATGGTCTATGATTCTTTACATTGTCAAATTTAATTTGGGAATTTTCCGGGCTACAAAAGCCACCTATCAATAAACAAAAATCATCATTGGCTAATAAACAATAAATTAAACTTAGAAAATAAATTCTCTAGCTATTAATGTATCATCCATCAACAAAACCAGTCATCCTCCAAACTGCATTTCGAATGTGCCTAAGCTCACGGCCTCTTAGCGTTCGGCCTTGACCGCTACGGAGTGAAATTGCCATTTCACCATCATTGCTCTTTCGGGACACCATAACATGAGGCGGCACCAACTCGGTGCACTCTTCCTCATAGCGCCACTTTGTATTCTCACGTGAAAAATGATGATGACTTGATGGACTACATGGTATGGTGATCGGAGATGAAGGAGGGCTTTCGCTATTATGTTGCGTGTCTCGGCTGCGTCGATTAGCGAAGTTTGATATCGTTTCTTCAGAAAAGGATGAATTTGAGGAGATGCTCTCAGGCCACAAAACTTCAGCTTCAAGGAATTCTTCCATTTTGTGGGAATTGCTAAACTGGGATTGCTTTTTTTGAGTGCTAATGAGAAATTAATTGCTTCTGCTATTTGAAAAACAAGAAGTTGGAGTTGGGGCTAATTTATAGAAGAGAAGAGTGCGCAAAAAGGAAACCAAGGAATATCCATGCTGACGTGGCATGTCCTTGACCAACCACGTATACCAATAAATTGCTTACTATTGGAGAAGTAATACTGATGAGGAAGCATTCTCCTTCCACACTTATTTTCCTCATATAATTAAGTGGAAATAATTATTTTTTATGAAATCAATTTAGATGGCAACCACGTATATATTTGGGAAATAATTTTATAATAAGTTTGAGAATCTTCATACAATACTTTGGGATCTTGAAATCAACGACGACCTTTTATTCAACTACTATGATCATTATTTAATCATATATGAATCTAGAAGAAAGTGAGTTCAAGAGAAATAATAGTTGTAAGCAAATGAGTCCGGATCCTATGGGTAATGCACTAGGAGGTACAATAGGTTAGATATCTATCATATTCAACATATATTTTATGGGTAGCGCTTCCGTCTGATCCGTTTTAATATGTGTACGTGCTGCTTTAATATTCATGTGCGTTCAATATTTGTACGGATCAAATAGGCATGTATCTTGAAGCAGATTGAATGAAAGCGTTGCTTATCAAACTCAAATTTGAATTCAATAGATATCATACCTACATTTTACCAATGCACTATTGGAATCCAAATTACACGTGATATGCATGAATTACATATGATTATTTGGGGTTTTTTTTTGCCAGTAAGGACCTGTTCGGCTGCAGTATGGACTGAAAAATGGACAGAAAAAAAAAAAAAATTTGCTCTGATTTTACTGTTAAAAAAAAATTTTACTCCACATGTACAGTAAATGCCGAACAGGTCCTAATTATTTTGGATATTTAAAGTCAGAAAGGAGAACCGTGTAATGCATGCTCATTAATTAATGGCGACCAATCACAGAGATCCACAGATTACAGTTACGTTGGGACTTGGGGTTTTAATTAAGATATTTTAAAATAACGACAAGGTTAGAAAAGCGCGTAATAAGGACCCAATTAAAAAGCTATGACAAGGCTTAAAGTGATTCTCAAGAGAAAGCCAAGGCTGAGGTGAACGAATGATTGGGGAACTGTTTGTCCATTTGTGTGGGACCCACTTAATTTGTTCTGATATTAGGCTTATCCAAAATCATAACTTCAAGATTTTTTGTGGCTTAGTTGTTGTACATTAATTATCTATACAATTTGTATTGTGTGCTGCGAGTTGAGCTAACATGAACAAAGTTAACTCAAGTTCGAACTTGTTCATGATGAGCTGAGTCAAAATCGAACGATCTATTTACGAATTTTTTTCAGAATCAATCTCGAGCGAGCCGCAAACTACTAATTTTTTTTTTAATCCGTCCATTGGTTTAGAAAAGTTGTTAGAGCTTCAATATCAATTAATTTTGAACTGAAAATTTTATCTTTTTTTTTTAGAATTTTTAAAAACAGTATTTTAATATGCTATATAAATTCTGAAAAATAAAAAAAAAATTCTTAAAAATAATGGTTTTGAAAAATTCTAAAAAACTAGTAAATTTTTTTCACAAAATATAAAATTTGATCTTTAAGTATATTTTAATATAGAAGAACATGTTGAATGTTTCAGATCGAGTATTTAAACTATAAAAATAATTTATAAGTATATGTTCTACTTCTTATAAGTAGAGTAGTCAACCCCATATAAATTATATATTTAAATGCTGAATCCTCAAATAAACAGTGTTCGGCCACTAATCTGGGCCGTTCATTCAGCAGCCCATTAATAAATTAAAAGTGTCCGATTGCGCTTCCACAATTGGTCCCATTGGGCTTGGGCCAGATTAAATTTCTTCAAGGCTTAATTAATTGGGGGATGTAGATGTGATTAGACATACAATCAGGTCCTATTGTATAATTATTGAGAGAAATATTTGCAAGATAGCTCTTTCACAGCCTGCTGCTCTTAGTTTTTTCAACTTGCTATTGTATTCATCGTTTGCAAGGTTGACCGATATACTAACGTTGGTACGAAACACTTTATTATACCAAGTAGATTTTTGTAATTTCGAAATTCAAATAGTATTAAAACAGTGATTTTAAAAAAAATTAAAAATTTGGTCTCCAAACACATTTGAATATGAAAAATATTTTGAGCACTTCATATCAATTATTTGAATTTCAAAATCGCAACACCTCACTTGATATAACGAAGTGCTCCGTACCAACGTTGGTATATTAGCCAACCTCCATTATTGCTAGTATTACACGTTCATATAAAAAATTAAACCTCAATCATAACTAAATTTAAAGATCCTATAGTCACATGTTGTCATTTTTTCACATAATATGCATATTAGTATTTCTAAAAAAAAGAATTTTCTAATTCTATTTTACACTGAAAATATCATTTAACTTGAACATGTGAAATAATTATGTATATAAAGTAATAAATTACATTATATTGATAATAAATAAGAAAATTATATATTCTTCAAGTTTGGTCCTCTGTAATTCTAATTTTTGCTATGTTGTATATATAGTGGAGAGGGATTGAAATGATATTTTCATACGTACATTAAAACATGAAACCTTTAAATTTTAAAATAATATAATTAATTAATTACTATCATATAATTATCACTATAAAAAAACTACTCTAGAAATTTTTATTGTTGTCACAAGTGATTCTTTTTTTACTGTTTTTATGATCTAAAACATATGAATTTTCTTTTATGACGCGATCTAGCATATATGCATTTGAAATTTGAACAAGTGTTCTTTTAAAAGTAACATTAAGACAAGTTGGACATGTGTGATGACAGTGGCGAAGTTAGGATTTGAATCAGGAGTAGGCAGAAATTGGGTTCGGGTTCGAATTGCCTCCATAACTCCCTTTTCGCCTCCGGCCATGCTACCTACTGAATCGCCTACCAAAATTAATATTTTTTTTAATTAAGTCCCTTTGATAAAAATGCATAGAAAATTCACCATAGGGCCTAATTTGGAAATACATAGAAATTCATGACAGCACCTAATTTGGAAATGCATAGAAAGTTTAATTCCTAACAGCCTCTGATAGAGCTGCCTTATAAAAATTTCTTTCATTAGTTTGTCACTACGAATACCATACTTATTTTGTAACATTATTTTATTTTATTTTTAACAATGAATAATATTCACTTCAATCTCAGTATTTATCCCTTTCTCCACTGCATGGAAGTCAATGAAATGATCAGTATTCATTTCCAAGGATTATCAACATTCTTTTCTTGCAAAATGACCAGTTCACTTAACTTTGATTAACATTTTCTATCTCAATCTTTTTTTATTAAAATTTTCAATTCAGTTGTCCCGATAAGATCTAATCAGAGAACCCTATATAAAGTATCTCACTAGACTTTAATTTTCACAATTTGATCCTAAACAGATTAGGATCCATATTAGAAAAATAAGAACAATATCAATACTGACTGATCTCAGTGTCAAGAAATAATACCACAATCAGGAACAAAGTATACAAACTCAGAAGGAATCTAAATAGAAATCTGAGATAAATTCAGAAAATCAGAAGTCTATGTCAAAGTGACAACTTTGAAAATTCAGTTTAACCCTTAAATAATCATTCACAATATATAGAATGTTCAGTTTAACAATTCTAATGTACTTGTATATATTTGATATACTTTGACAATCAATTATTTCATATATATACACTAATATATCGATGCCTTACAATTTACAATTAATAAGGCGAACCATTATGATACGATCTAGTCAATATATATTTTCATATAAACGTATCTATATCATTGATTCTTATAATCAATTATCAGTACTACACTTTCACATTCATTTCACTAATTCATTAACAATACTATCATATTTGTAACAGTTTACGTTTATCGTATATAACTATCATTACATTTTTTTTTATTTTCAGTAAATCCTTACAGTCTTCAATTCACTTTCTGTATCAGTTCAATATCATTTCATTTTTCATATTAGAGATAACGTTAATAGACCAGAAAGGGAGTTCGTAATAATACTAATAACTCGATACGATCTCACTGACGTTCACTCGACAGCTAATGGATTATTAGCACTGCATAACTATGCTCTGATACCAACTTTGTCGCACCCCCGATCTAGAGGTGCAACAATTCCTATCGTGTCTATTTACCATTTAATATATGTAACATAAGGCATGGATCTTTTTATGCATTGTTAATAGCATCCATTATTTTTATCACATCCCAATATATTTACAAGAATTATCTGACCATTTATAGTGGATGATGCTAGAGACATACTCTTTGCACCATGTCAGATAAAATAATCTTAAATCCCATTCCTTTAGGTGGCCATGCTGTCAATTATTATCCCAAAAACATTTCTCGGTCTTCGTCTAACAAACCTGTGAATCCCATAAGGGGAACCGGGTGAGAAATAATAAATTATTTCTCAGTGCTAATTGTCACTCTGGTGATTTGATTCGAAGGAAATTCATATTCAGAATGAAATCTCCGTACGAGAAACTAACAGTTCATTTCATAATGACGAATGCAAATGCTCAATAACAGTATCCAATTGAACAACAAAAATTACATAAATAAATCAGAACTCTAAAAATCTTATCAGAATGAATGGTTTCGTCAAAATCTTTTTAAACCATAAAATCTGGCAATATTTGGTTTCTTAGCCTTAAAAGTTCTAGCCTGGTAATACTGATAGATACCATAACATGTATCTATCGTGTTAGGGCTTATACTGTTCTAACTATCTTGACAATTTGTTAACGGAAATAATATATAATCAATATCACAATGTCGTTATTATCTTGACAATTGGTTAACAGAAACAATATGAAATCAATATCACAATACTGTCATTATCGGAAAGAAAATAATTGATAAGACAGTTATCACAGTTCCTTAGTCTTATAGTCACAATCACATTCATTCAGTATCCCCTACCCAACCGATACTGGATTCAGTTGGGGCCATTCACCATATGCGCATAAGGGTCCTGGAGTAAAGTCTAGTAGGTAGCTAGACTTTACGATATATTAATCTTTTTTCTCCACTATATGGAGGTTCAAGGATTACAGTATTCAATTCAGTCACTGTGGTCTCAATCAATCATTTGCAATAAGAATCAATCAATCCATTAACAATATCAACATGATAGTCAACAGTCTTACCTGTAATTCGGTTTCAATTGTATTGAGCTATGCATATGATGCAACAGTTCAATCAATGCAGTCAATCAAATATTCAAAATGCACAGCGAGTTATGATTTAATTCCTAGTCATGAATCTCAGACTAATCCAATAACCCCGCACCTGATATCATAGGGCAATAGATGAGTCACTAGCAGTCTTTCCTTCCTGAATCTTTTGTATTATCAATCTTATTTGTTGATTATGCCTACGTCAGAATAATATATATTCTTATCAATATTTATAATCATTATTATAACCAAATAGTTTACGTATTTCAATATTTAAATCCCAATGATGTATATATTAAGCTCTGCTCAACATATATGATAAATATTCATTAGCGTTTGACTTAGGGTCATATAGTGCTTCATTATATCAAGTCATACATATAGTTAATCACGTATATAATCATCCTCATCATTTGTTTAATTAATAACTGTACCCGCTTTAATTAATGATATCATTTACCATTTATACTATCATTTTCTTAATCCCTTAATTTATATTTATTTCAATCCAATAATCCATATATGTCTAATAAGTCACAATTCAAATCATTTAAGTTCAAACAATTAAAATCTAAAACAGCCCAATAGCCTAATAAATCAAGATTCAAATCTAACAATCAAGTTTCAATTTGTTGATTTTGTGAGATCTGAGGAGGAATCGAATTTTGAGAAAAGTATGCAGAATATTATTTGATTGTATATCTTCTATACTTCTGTTACAATCCTAGAGCTATTTATAATACAAGCTCTTAAAGAGCCGTTGGAGATCCTAACGTTACTGTTCCTATTTATGGTAAACTCTGATACTTGAACTAATCCTAGCCCTTGATTTTCGATCTATGATGATAATAAAATTTGAGATCAATCCTCTATATTTTTAACACTCCCCCTCAAGCTAGGAATGTATATATCGTACAATCCTAGCTTGCTTGTGATTTTGTCGAATTGTTTCGGATCCAATCCTTTAATGAAGATATTGGCTTGATCTTTTGTTCATGCCCGGTGGGATTGCATCGTCTCTAAGTCTTGAAGACGGTTGCATCATTCTTGATGTTCTTCCCATTTCTTCATTCCTACAATTAAAAATTCAACCAATCGCAGTAACCAGATATTTGTATCACATTTTTTTTGTGTTATGGTGACCTTTCGGGTAGAAAGGCTATTGGTTTTTGTTATGGTAGCCGAATTTCGAATCTTGGTTATGGTGGCTCTAGTAGCTCTTTGGCTCTAGTAGCTCTTGGTTATTGTGGCTCTAGTAACTCTATGGTTCTAATAGCTCTTGTTTTGGTGGCTCTAGTAGCTCCTTTTTTTTTTGTGGCTCTAGTAGCTCTACGGCTCTAGTAGTTCTTTTTTTTTGTGTGTGGCTCTAGTAGCTCTACGGCTCTAGTAGCTCTTGTTATGGTGACCGAAACCTTTCGGCTCTCGGTTATGGTGGCCTTTCGGCTCTTGTTTTTGTTGGCCTCTTGGCTAGAGAGGTATGGTGGCCTTTCGGCTCTTGGTTTTTGTTGGCCTCTCGGCTAGAGAGGTATGGTGGCACCATGTAAAAATATGAATATTGGGACTTTCTTTATGAACCAAGCCCTTTTGTATGAAAAAATACCTTTAATTTTAAGATAATTTGTACAATAATTATTTTCAAATTCGGTACCATCATTGAATCTAAATATTTAATTCATGCATTAAATTTGGTCTTCTAGTAAATTAACATTTTTTACAAATTATTACAATTAATATAGTTGTTATAGGAAAATTAGAAGATATAAATATTTTATCGAAAATATGTCAAAAAAACCGGGCCATATTTCTCTCATATATATTTTTGTTGTAAAAAGATTATAAATTATTATGATGTTTTTTATAACGTTTCCAAAAACATAAATCTATTTCTAAATCATTAATTATTTTTCCGGTTGAAATATTATATTTATTGAAAAATAAAGTTTGTGTTGCAATTTACTTCTTGTTAATTAAAATTAAATTAATAAAGAAAGTATTTATATGCAAAAACATCTTTTATATTTTTTTAAAAAAGTTTACATACTCCCATACCATCAAATTGTGCTAATTTCTTAATTGAAAGAAAATTTGCTGTAAAGAGTTCAATAGATACTTTTTTTAAATATTTCTAGAAAATGTTTTGTAATTTTCTAACCATTAATTGGTGCTTCAATTCATTGGCTACTAAAACACTGGTAATTTGATTTATTGGATAAAATTTTATTCCTAAGAATATGAGCCGTTAACACTGCTATCAATTGTAAATTTAATATATAAAGAAATTTTAATTGAATTTAAAGTGATACTGCTTGTTTTTTTTAGTCATTTTCTGAAGTAGCAGCACAATTAATTGTTGGCGCACTTGCCACATAAGATCTGAGTAATTTGACCCGTTTGACCAGCTTGGAATTCCTCTAATGCGCGCGAGTTGGTGCGGAACGCATGCGAGGTAGTGTGAAACCCCTCAGTGCGAGCACACGAGTCAGCCCCAATCGTATGCGAGTTCGCGTGGTCCGCGTGGAATCCCCCAGTGCACAATTCACTGGATGCCTCCATTTTTTGACTGAATGGAGAGGTTATGTGTGGGTTATTAAATCCATTTTCTCTTTCTTTTTCCAGAGAAGCACGCTGCTCCCCCTCTTTTCTTTTCTCTACCTCTCCGCCATTCTTTCTCTTGGTCCCATCGTCTCCCTTCTCCACCACAATCCACCACTTAAGTCGGAGATGAGAATGGAGAAACCAACATTGGTTCCGATGGTGGCCGATCTTCTTGCAGTTCGTGCATCTCTCTCCTTCCCCTTTATCGCTAGGGTTTTGAGATCCCGAGCTAGGGTTCAGAGTTGGTATGGCAATAGCATGGCGGCCGTGTTCCTTGCCGAAGGCTTGTGGACCCCATCACGTTTTGCCTTGAATCAGGTCTGAGGTTTGGCTAACAATTACTGTCTATTGGTATTGCTGAAATTTTGTTTTTGTTTTTGTAAGATTTGCTACGGACAAATTCTGAGCAGTTATGAGTTTTTTTGGAAAATGAAGTAACTGGTTTTTTCTGGTCTGATTTTACTGGTCTGAGATGGTTTTTGCGATAATAGATTTTTGATGAAATTTATGACTACCAAGTTTGCTGGTAGGAATCGGAAGCTTGGAGCTTTATCGGATTATTGGGTATTATTATTGGATTTTCAGAACCGCTCTGATACCATGTTTATTTTGTGAGATCCGAGAAGAAATCGAATTTTGAGAAAAGTATGCAGAATATTATTTGATTGTATATCTTCTATACTTCTGTTACAATCCTAGAGCTATTTATAATACAAGCTCTTAAAGAGCCGTTGGAGATCCTAACGTTACTATTCCTATTTATGGTAAGCTCTGATACTTATGTACCAACTATTCTATTCTATTTCTATTTTGATACTTGAACTAATCCTAGCCCTTGATTTTCGATCTATGATGATAATAAAATTTGAGATCAATCCTCTATATTTTTAACACAATTTATTTTCATTCATTTTCAGATTAAACCACTTCATCTTTCTAAAGTCTAATTTTCTAAACTAAGTCCAAAGGCCAAGCCTATACTTCGATTATTTACTCTTTTTCTCTATTCAAAAATCCAAGAGACCATGCTAATTTTATTTGTGCTCGGCCTGAGATCAGGCATAAAATTCCATTCACTTAATTCAACTTTAAATCGAAACCATAGACAACTATTTTGCATTTTAGTCCTTCTGACGTAAACAAATTACCAACATGAGAATTTTGCAACTTTTACCCTTTGTATTATTTTCCTTGTAAATAAGTCCCTTAAACAACCAAGCCATATAAAAGTAAACACAATAAGTTGGTAACCAACTGGTATCAGTGTTTGGAGGGTTAGAGATATTCAATATCAACTCGGTATAGCACCATAAAGGTCGCCGGTAGAAAAATAAGCCAACCATGGCTAACGGATTGAACCCGATATGAAAAACAAAAGAAATGAGAAACGAATTTTCAATTAATCAACTTGTTTAACTCGGTTCACAATATTGTAGGGCTCGCTTTATCATTTATCACGAGTTACCAACCCTTAATCAGATCAGAGAGTAAACAGAGAAGAGGGAAGAGAATAAACCATAGCCACACAACACGACTAAGGAAGCAAAAGCACAAATCAATCCACAAGATTGCTCAAGGAGCAAGAGAGATAATCCATTTCTTTCCTTTTTAATTTCTATGTTTTCTTTCTCTCTTTTTTTTTTCTTTTGCGCAAACAACAGAGAAGGAAGAGAAGAAAGTCTTAGAAAGGAGAATGGAGTATGTCTGATTTTAAAGAGACGCACGAATTTTGCACAAACAACAGACACGTACTAATTTTAAAGCATTCTGCACTACTCTTAAAGTAAATCGACGGTGATTAAACTCATCGAATCAAAGTAGGTCTGATGCCCATCGGACCTACTCTCAAGTGCTTAGGAAGGACTGTGCCGTGGGAGAGAAAATAAAAGAGATAAGAATGGAAAAATAAATTGTGGGTCCCACAGCTCATTTAAAAAACCACTTTGCAATTTAACCTTTAAATTTTCTTGCTTTACAAATTAGTCCAAAAGTAATTAAAAGAACATGAGTGAGGCTATGGTACTTCGGCTAGTGTACTATGGCTAGTGTACTACGGCTCAATATGGTACTTTTTAAAATACTAACGGTCAATCCGACCGTTCAATATGATATCCATATGAATATGTATTTGCAAACTAAATTTTATATTTTTTCAAATTTTTTACTATTTTTTTAGATAGGTAAAATTTTCAGTGTTTTATACAAATTCTGGACCACCAAAATTCTATCTATCTAAAAAAATAGTAAAAAAATTCGAAAAAATATAAAATTTAGTTTGCAAGTACATATTCATATAGATATCACATTGAACGGTCGGATCGACCGTTAGAATTTTAAAAAGTATCATATTGAGTCGTAGTACACTAGCCATAGTACACTAGCCGAAGTACCATAGCCTCACTCAAAGAACATTATATATCTATTACAAGTATCAATCTTATATTCCTATAGATGTTATATCTCATAGAATTTCAATTTCTAATTTTCACTCCAAAATATTTTAGAAATTTTGAATCAATATAACATACTTCTATATCATTTAAACAATAATTATAAATAATCGGTTTTATATTTCACTTTAAATATTACTTGCTTACTTGAAAAACACCTCCAAGCATTTCTTGTATTACCTTCAGTCATTAATTTCATATATGTATTTTGCATAGTGTTACAATTCGGAAAAAGTTCGTAAAATTTGTGAATTATTCGGAAATAATTCGGCGTTCGATTTGTCATCACAAAAAAAAACAAATTAGTCGCAAATAATTCACGAATCTTGTGACTACGTATGGGATCTTGATGGCTGAGCAAAGCTGGAGCAGGGTCAGATCATATGGGTTAAAATCACCGTCAACCCAAATAATAGAAATTCATGGTATATTGATCCGAAATTTTTTTTCTTACCACCCTCAAAAATCGGAATTAAATCAATACCACCTGTTTATTCAGAATTCAGATTCCACCACGTACGCGTACTGAATCTGTGCACGGATCCCCAACCCGTGCGCGTAGTGGGTATGCGGACGGATCCGCTCGCACGGTGGATATGCGCACCGATCCGTGCGCATAGTGGGTCGGCACACGGACCCGTTCGCGCAGTGGATATGCGTGCGGGGAGAGAGAGACATTACAAATGCAATTCGTGTTACATTAGGTATGCGTACGTGGGACAAATGCAATTCGTGGGTTTTTACTTTTTAGGTATGCGGTCGCGGTATAATAAAATAATTAATCAAAATCCTTGTTTTTGGTGGGCCGCTCTATACAAATGCAATTCGTGTTACATTACAAATATTTGCACGCATGACGTGGTGTAAGCTCATTGGATAAAAGGGGGCAAACAAGACTGCCACGTCGTCTATTGGTAAATGCTTGTAAACTCTATTATTCTGTGGATTCCTTAACTCTTTTTCCAAAAAAAGTAAATAAATCTCTAGGGAGTAGGGTGATGAGACAGGTCCGTGCATTAAACACTGGGCGAACGGGTACGCATATCCACTGCGCGAACGGGTCCGTGCGCCGACCCACTATGCGCACGGATCGGTGCTCATATCCACCGTGCAAGCAGATCCGTCCGCATACCCACTACGCGCACGGGTTGGGGATCCGTGCGCAGATCCAGTACGCGTACGTGGTGGAATCTGAAATCTGAATAAACGGGTGGTATTGATTTAATTCGGATTTTTGAGGATGGTAAGAAAAAAAAATTCGGTATATTGATCCAGACAATTTTGATGTATGATCGCATAAACAATACCCAGAGAAAGGTAAATTAATGAACTACTGAACGTCAACATCACTGTTTACAGTTTCAAACTTTTAATTAATAAAAATTTGAGACTTAACACTCAAGATGTCAATAAAAAATCAACTAGTTGTGGGGTTTCCGACTGTATATTGTTTGAATCCTTCTTTTTTTCTCAAATTTGAAGATGCGTTCTATATTTATTTTTATTTTTTAAGGCGCAAAACACAAATGGACTCGAGCAAAATCTTCAATTGAAAATGTGCATAATTAAAAAGTTTGAACTTTTCTCTCAAAAAAAAATGTCAATAAATAAAAAGGGATTATATGGTTTACTGGCTAGTTTGGTTTGACTTGACACTTAAGGAGCAGGAGCGGATTCAAAATTATTGATAGAGTGGGATACAATTTTAGAGTGAGTCATAATTTTATAATTATTTTTAATATTAAGGATATTTTTTGTAATTTTTTCTGTGAAAAACATAGAAATAAAATAATTTTTTTGAAGAAAAATTTCAAAATCTTAAGTAATAATTTAATAGTTTTTACCTGAAAAATAACATAAAAATAGAAATATATTTTTTGAAAAAATTTAGGCAGGTGGGGCTAGACCTCCTTTAAGGCAGGCTTGAGCATAGTAACACCATTTGCGTTTTATTTGCGAATAAAACGTTTTTTTGACGTTTCCGAACCGAAAATGAATGAAACGTGAAAAAACGTATTATATGAATTATTCGCAAATAAAACACGTATAAAATGTTTTTTACGAATTATTCGCGAAAAAACGTGAACTTTTTTTTAAAAACAATTTGGTTTTTTTTTTTTGGCTCCCTTGTTGGACCGAATCATTTCCGAATTATTTCCGAATCACGAATTTTTAACCTACCGAATCAAATCCGAATAATTCATTTGTCACTATGGGCTTGAGTTCAAACCTTTAACTCAGCAATACATATGCTATTTAAGTAATTGCTTATCAATATTATTCGATCATATTATTGTGTACTAATTATTTTTTCTTCATTGTTTTAACTCTTCTCTTAATATCATAAAGTATGGTGCTTATAACACTTCATAGTTTACAAAACTTCCTATTTCGAATTTTCATATTCTCTTTTTTATTTTGCTTTTCAAATTATTAAATAAAAAATGTGATTTTAGCGTGATGCAATGTAATTTTGTTACTTTTGTTGTCTATATTTAGCACCCTTTTATAAAATATTGTATGATAAATTTTAGTATTGAATTCTTGCCTCAATTAATCTACAAATATATATCCTGCACCAAGGTATTGAATAGACTTAGTTGTTTTATTATAATTATTTGTTTTATCTAGAGTCTAGGATGCACTTGAGTACTTGTAAGTTGTAACAATCAACCCGACATTTTTATTAATACCCAACGTACAAAAAAAATTATTAAAAATAACCACCGGCCCAAATCTTTATTAAAAATACCCATACCGGCCAATTATTGGCCGGATCCGATTAAATAGCCCAACCGGCCAATAATTGGCCGGATCCCATTAAAAATCCCAACCGGCCAATAATTGGCCGGTTCCGAGGTTAATTCGGTTCTATAAATTGGCATGTACACTCCCTCTTCTCTCTCACAAATCATTTCGTCAAATTTCACACTCTCTCTCCTCGATTGAGCAGTTTTTCCCGGATTTCTCATTATCCTCCCAGATTTGCAAGTAAGTCCCTATTCTTTGTTGTAATTTATTTTTTAGAGTAAAATAGTTGTAAAATGTTAGAAATTGTTAGTAATTACCAGAATTTGTATAATTAGTAGAAATAGTTGAAATTAGATAGTAATTAGAGTAATTAGTCAAATTTAGGGTATACGGTTTATGATTTAGGTCAATATATTTTTAATTAAGTATAATTAGCATTGTTGACTATATTTTTACGAAATTTAGAATGTTTTAACATGATTAAAAAAAATTAAGCCTGATATATGAAAATTTAGCATAATTAGGTAAATTAAGCCTATGTTGGTACATTTAGGATATTTTAGCGTACGTAATTATAGTTTTACGTAATTAAGCCTATTGTACCAAAATCAAACACATTTTGGCATATTGTACTGTCGTGAAGCCTATTTGATCAGATTTTACCGTAAGTAAGCCTATTTGATCAGTTTTTACCGTAAGTAAGCCTATTATTTCCGTTTTAAGCGTAATTAATCTTATTTTAGATGCTGTGACCGTTGTAGAGCATATTTTAGCCGTTTTTAGCGTAGTTGAGCCTATTTTAGCGGTTTTTACCGTTATTGATTATTTTTTAAACGTTTTTAGCGTTATTAATTATATTTTATCCCTTTTTAGCGTAATTAAGCCTATTTTAACATTTTTTTACCGTTATGAAACATATTTTAGCCGTTTTTACAGTTATTGAGTCTATTTTAACGTTTTTAGCGTTATTAATTGTACTTTATCAATTTTTAGCGTAATTAAGCCTATTTTAACTATCTTTACCGTTATGAAGCATATTTTAGCGGTTTTTTCCGTTATTGAGTATTTTTTAAACGTTTTTATCGTTATTAATTATACTTTATCCATTTTTAGCGTAATTAAGCCTTTTTTAAATATTTTTACCGTTATTAAGCATATTTTAGCTGTTTTTACCGTTATTGAGTCTATTATAAACGTTTTAAGCGTTATTAATTGTACTTTATCCCTTTTTAGCGTAATTAAGCCTATTTTAACTATTTTTACCGTTATGAATCATATTTTAGTCGTTTTTACCGTTATTGAGTCTATTTTAGACGTTTTTAGAGTTATTAATTGTAGTTTATCCTTTTTTAGCGTAATTAAGCCTATTTTAACTATTTTTACCGTTATGAAGCATATTTTAGCGGTTTTTACCGTTATTGAGTCTATTTTAAACGTTTTTAGCGTTATTAATTGTACTTTATCCCTTTTTAGCGTAATTAAGCCTATTTTAACTATTTTTACCGTTAGGAAGCATATTTTAGCCGTTTTTAGCATAGGCAAGCTTATTTTAGCGGTTTTTACCGTTATTAAGCCTATTTTAACCGTTATTAAGCCTATTTTAACTGTTTTTGCGTAATTAATCATACTTTATCCCTGTTGAAGCGTAATTAAGGTTATTTTAGCTCTGTTCCGTTACAAAGCATATTTTAGCCGTTTTTAGCGTAGTTGAGCCTATTTTAGCGGTTTTCACCGTTATTAAGCCTATTTTAACCGATTTTAGAGTAATTAATCATACTTTATCCCTTTTTAGCGTGTTTAAGCTTATTTTAGCCGTTTTTTTACATTGCTTACGACAACTATGATTTACGGTTCACATAGCGTCGGTTAACAGAATCTTATTAATGAAATTAGGATGGTTAGAGGACGGCCTAGGCTTCGTCCACTGTCACCCATAGTTGACGAGCCGATTGCGACTAGCAGCATAGATCATTTCAGTCCTCTTTTGTGGGTGCCCCACCGCGATCACCGGGTCTCACTGGCTTCTCGTGAGATATGTTTTTTTTTCACATTTTCAAATTTCTTTGAATTTAATTGTTGATGTGCTAACCCCATGTGGATTAAATTTATCAATGTAGGACAAGTCTATTTTAGATGTGAAGCTGCGGTGCGTTCACTTGCCATACTACCCGTTGATGGACCGGTATCTTGTCAATCTAGGCCTCTACCAGATGGTAGACATCTTGCGGACTGGGAGTGGCGTCATCAACGCGTCTCTCATCGCGGGATTGGTTGAGAGATGGCGTCCCGAGACACACACGTTTCACATGCCGTTCGGAGAGATGACAGTGACTCTCCAGGACGTGAGTTCTTTGTGGGGGCTGGCTATCAGTGGCACCCCCGTCAGTGGTGTATCTGACAGCACGACGTTTGGTGCTCAGATTGAGGAGCTATTGTGGGCTGATCCTCGCTCCCTCATTGAGAAGAGTGGAACATCAAAATTCCACTTGAGGATGAAGAGGTTGCGCTAGCATTTCAGCGCGGGTCTGACAGCAGACTCCACCGATGTGGAGATTCAGAGGTACAAACTTCAAATTTCCCGTATTTTTTTTTCTGAATTCCCGTTTGTTGCTGATCTTATATTACATGTTTGTTACTGCAGATATACACGGGGCTACGTGATGGACCTATTTGGTTCCGTCATGTTTGCTGATTCTTCCGGTGACTGCATGCCGATGATGTATCTCCCGCTGCTGGCAAACCTGGAGGACCCGTCGAAGTACAACTGGGGTGCGGCCGTCTTAGCCCATCTGTACTCCCACCTCTGCCGTGCTTCTGTGGTAAGTCCCTAGCTATTATCTTACTATTTTACATAATAAATGAAAAAGTTGCACCTGACATATGAAATTATTACAAATGCAGCCATATACGAAATAGATGTACGGGCTAGTATTGTTGCTTCAGCACTGGTCGTGGTTACGGCTACCGGTTGGCAGGCCCATACCGAATGCGGCGTCGGCTTGGGGAGAGCCCGACGATATCCGCTGCCCGGCATACGGCAAGAAGTGGCACGGTGTTCACAGCTACCAGGATCAGGGCCACGGTTATACATTGGGTATCAGGCCAGTCCGGTCACAGCTGCAGAATTTGACGGCGGAGTAGGTTGAGTGGACCCCGTACGCCACGTTGTACGATGATGGTAGGCTGCCGTTGAGATGTTTTCAGTCTATGGATATGTGGTATTATATGGGGCCGCTCGTACATTTCTGCCAGTTTGGATATCCGCCGTTCATTCCCGCAGAGCCATCTTTCTGAGGTCCACTATCGTAGACCTGCACAAGTAAGTCGTATCTCTTTTGTACTATCATATATTGCTTGATTTATTTGTGTTGCAACTAACGTGTTTCTTACAGAATGAGCCACTTATCGCGTACGGAGCGCGACTGGAGCGAGCACCACGGTTTCTATTGCAGTATCTTGGCACAGCCGCAACACGAGCACTTCTATGTATACCCGGATGAGTTGATGCAGACCCCGGGAGATCCCCTACTGAGGTACGAGACTTGGTACATGCGGGTATGCATGGCGAGCGTATATCTGGAGGGCGATTACGGCGCTCACTTACGCGATATGATCAAGAACGACGACGGTTACACACCCAACGGTAGAAAATGGGCTCGCCAGGTAATTCACTTGAAACTAGATGTTTTTTTTCCTTTAACTGATTACTTCAGCATTGTTTGATCTAACAAATTACTCTTTCAGCTGTTGGCAGCGATCAAGACCGTAGCGCATGGGATCAAAATGCTTGGAAAAAAGAACTGGAGGCGGTTTGGCTACGGCTACATTGAGAAGGGTGCCACTTTCATGGAGGATTCCGGGCACAGTGGGCAGCTCATCGGCATGCTGCGGGACGCCAGAGAAAACATCGATTGGCGTCAGATAGATCCGTCCGAGCCCGATGAGAGTCCGGTTCTGGCGCGAGACATGCCATCCCCCCCGAGACGGTTCCAGAGTGGGACCACCATTGCTGGGTGTTGTCCACGAGGGGATGGCACGCATTCTACGATGACGACGGTCGTCCGTTTCAGCCTCCGGTATGTTTTATTATTTCAGCTGTATGAATTAGTGCAAATTTCTTCGTTCTGTTCTAATTCAGTAGATTATGTGAGTGATTGCAGGGTCAGTCCGAGATGCCACCGGAGCCACAGATGGCTGAGATAGATCCAGATGAGATAGATCCAGCGTTTGGTGTGAGTCTGGACGAGCTCGGTATCTTTGACTATGGGATGCCGCCGATGGCCCACAATGGAGAGGCCAGTGGTAGCGGGGCTCAGCATCAGCCTGACTTTGGGACTGATCTCGCTGCATCTATATTCGGTACACCTCCACCGGTCTCTACGCATGAGTCTGTCTGGGATACTGCCGATATGATGTACAGAGAGGCCGATGCTCGTACGGAGACACCGAGAGATAGAGTGTGGCCCCATCGGGCGAATGCCGATGTTCCACCTAAGCGATGGTCTCCTTCTCCGTGGCGGCACTGATTTATGTATTTTTTATTGTTGTTATTTTTTTATGTTTGGTGTTTTACTATTTTATTATGCTATGTGTGATGTTCCTTTATCTTATTGTTATATGTTTTGTTGTTCTATGTTTTGTTGTTCTTGTTTTATGTTTGTTGTTTTACTATTAGGAGTCACAATCCATTTTGCAAACGTATCATTCAATTCAACATACTCCACACAACTTGGAATAATTTTTTTTTTCACAACATATGAATAAAAAAAGTCATAATAGAGATAAATCACCTTCTACTACTTCACAACTTGGAATAAAAAAAAAGTTCACAACATATAAATAAAAAAAGTCATAATAGAGATAAATCACCTTCTACTACTTCACAACTTGGAATAAAAAATAAAGTTCACAACATATAAATAAAAAAAGTCATAATAGAGATAAATCACCTTCTACTACTACTACTACGCCTAAAACTAAAACCCCTAAAGAAACCGGTTCCGGAAGATGGCCTGCTAGATGGCTCTGCATGGGTCTCAGACGGCCCTGCTTGACTTCCAGATGCCCTTGTCGTACGCCTACTAGTTGATCTTCTCGATGGATTTCTCTGCAGTCCAATCGCCTCACCTCCTAAGTTAAGGGTATCCCCCATTGCTTCTGCAAACATAACAGACGCATCTTAATGGCTTGTAGCGGGGGAATGTCGTGGCCCTCCGGACACACTTGCCCTTGCCCTAGCTGGGTCATTCGCGTACTCATTGGTCGCGTTGCTTGCATCTGCATTTGTATGTTTTTTAGTAAGTTTTTGCAAGTTGAAAGTAAATATAATTTCTGATAAATGTTACGTACCTCTTCGTTGCCTATCAATGGTGGAACGTCACGGTTGATGCCCCCGTCGTCTACCTTCCAGTTCATCCATTGTCATTACATGACGGATGTGTTTTCGCCGCCCCTTCCTAATCCATCCTTGCACGGGGAGTATTGTTGGCTCAGTATTAGGAGGCCAACTTTCCATATTGCCAATAGGAGCAAACATTCCGTTCCAAGTACTCAGAAGGTAGTCCACATTGTACCAGTGTGCAACAAATCTTTCCTCGCACCAGTTTCGGTTCCGACAAACCGCTAACACATGAGCGCACGGAATTGACGTCAACTGGATACCTCTGCACTCACATTTCATTTGGTTGTCGGGATCGCATTTCACAATGTACATGCACTCTCTGCGTGTCAACTCCATAACTCCCAGGTCGTTGCGACGGCAAGGAATATACTCATTTGGAACTGAAACTTGGTACTGCCCTTGGCCGTGTGTGTAAGGCACCAAATGCATTGTTGCAGCTTTCTCCCACTTTCTCCCCAACTTCTCCGAAACACGGGTGGAAAACTTCTGTTTGTTGTCTTTCAATTCCATGGCTCGCTGTCGCCGTGCAACAAACCATTTGTTGCACTTGTAGAATGTATCCTCCACTATGGCAGCAACGGGCATTCTACGGCTATCCCAGAAAACATTGTTCAGGCACTCAGAGCCGTTTGTTGTCATTATACCAAACCGGAATCCTCCATCACAGGTTTGGAAAATCTTCTCATAATTAGACGACTCCGTCGGATCATTCGGACGAACTTTGCCAACCTTCCGCAAATATGCATTACACCTTGGATTTAGCTGTACAAAACGAACATATGTTATTTCAATTTCTAAGTATAGGCTACAAAAAATTAAATGAAATGTGGTACATTACAAATACCTTAGCAAACTCTTCGAACATCTCTTTCAGCTTTCTTGGCTTCTTCTTCTTTGCTCCTTCCCTGAACCTTTGGCCGTACCACCTTTCTTTTCCACAGTTCTGTACCAGGTTGTCAGCAACATGCTGCATGCAAAACCTGTGCACAAAGAGCTCTGGAGGCCATCCGTATTCTTCTGTCAGTGCAGCTTTGATCCCCTTGTGCTGGTCTGATATAACACAGACAAATTGGTTATATCCAAGCACTTCATTCCTCAACCATTGCAGGAAGAAACCCCAATTCTCGGCGTTTTCCTTGTGCACGATTGCAAATGCTAGAGGCAGCAGTTGGTTCTCGGCATCATAGGCACAAGCTATCAAGAGCCTCCCCTCGTACCGCCCTGACAAGAAACACGCATCTATGCTGATCACCGGTCTCAAGAACCGGAAAGCCGCAATGCATGGACCAAAAGCCCAGGCAACAGCCCTGAATTGAACTTGCCCTTCCTTTATTACTCCTGTGTCTTTGTCTCGTATCGGACTGGTCAGAAAATGGTACTTTGATCCGGGATTATTGACGCAAATTGCCATCAGTAGTGGTCTCAGCAAGCCGTACGAATCCTCCCAACCCCCAAATTCTCAGGCTATTGCAAGCTCACGACCCCTCCACAGTCGGTTGTATTTCGGGGTGACTTTGTCATACACAGCCATAACACAGTTTGCCACCGACTGGATGCTCATACAGGGGTCAGTCTTAATGCTGTTCCCAATGACATCGGCAATGATTGATGCCGTCAGACATTCATTGTCGATCCTTGTATACTCAGTCCTGCATGTGTGAGGCTTGTCTTGCATCGTTATAACCCACGCATCTCCATATCCCGATGCTTTACCCCTTAGTTCGTACCCACAACGCCGGTCTTTGCACACCACATGAATCCGGCGGGTGTCACTCCTACTCATTCTTATCTCCTGATTCTTGTGGACATGATGCTCCCTAATCTTCTTCATTAATTCATCCTTGCTTTTAAAATATTGGTTTGCGGCCAGCTCACCCGTGCGCTCGATTCGTGGCCCATAGGAACCAATATCTGCTTCTCTGAACCGAGATACATCATTGAAGTCTGGGAACGGGTGCGTATCACTCCGCCCGCTAAGTTGCCCTGAGCAAGAGCTGCTCCGAATGGGCCCTTCAGCTGTTTCAACTGGACCGTCTCCACCACATCCCTCTAGGTGATCAGAGTCCCAGTCATGTCCATCATACTCATCCCCACTTTGCAAGCGTTCACCCGGGGTATCATTGATATTTTCAAAATCCGACCCAACTTCATAGTATACTGGGCCTGGGAATGGTAAAGGCTCCTCATTCACGGGTCTAGGTGGGGAACAAATTCGGAGTATTGGTTGAGGTCGTGATTGCGGCGGAGTTAGATAGTAGTTTTCTGGGTTAGTAGTCGGATAGTATGTTTCTTGGTGAGTAGGCGGATAGATGGTTTCTTGGTAAGTAGGGGGATAGTTCGTTTCTGGGTAAGTAGGGGGATAGTTCGTTCCTGGATAAATAGGTGGATAGTTGCTTTCTCGTTCTGTTGGGGGCACGACGGGAGTCTCCATTGCAACTGAGCATTGACTAGAACTACCAACCCCTGCCTCTCTCGGAACTCTTCTAACATAGATCTCTATTACAAAATCTCCGTTGGCCTTAAAATACCCACACAACCATCTCCAGGTATTTTCATCTGTTATTCTCGCAAGTGAATATTTTCCGGTGTTTCCATTACAAACTCGGGTCCCCAATTCAAGGTTGCATCTTTCTGGATTATAAGGGGTGTAATTGAAAATTGTGACTTTCAAGTCCAACAGAGATATATTATCGTCAACCATAACCGAAGCAATTGGTTCTCTATTGTAATAAGGTCCGTCTGCATTATGTTCAAGCTTACCACCACAGTGTATAGAAATCAATGGCATTGTGATCAAACTACATTTTGAAAGTGATAATCATTTGTCAGGTTACTAATTTACACAGTGACTGAATAATAAAGAAAATTAGTTTAAATTAAGTTCAATTAGTTTTAACTAATTTTAGTTAATTAAATTTAATTTCAATTAATTGTTATTAATTAAAAATAATTTTAATTAATATTCATTAATTAAAATTAAATAATAAAATTAACTACAATTAATTAAAATTAATTAAAAGTAATTAATTACAATGAATTAAAATTAAATTTATTTAATTAATTACTTAAAATGAATTAAATTTAAATTAATTTATTAAAATGAATTAAATTTAAATTAATTTATTGAAATTTGTTAAAATTAAGTAAAATTAAATAATTACAAGTAAGTAAAATTAATTAATTAAAATTAATAAATTACAATTAATTAAAATTAATTATAATTAATTAATTGAAATTAATTAATTGAAATTAATTAAAATTAATTAAAATTAATTGAAATTAATTAATTGAAATTAATTTTAATTAATTTCAATTAATTTCAATTAATGGAATTAATTAAAATTAATTATTTCAAATTAATTAATTAAAATTAATTAAAATTAATGACAATTAATTAAACTAATTAAACTGAACTAACGTTAATTAAAAAAATATAAAATTAATTAAACTTAACTTAACTTAACTAAAATTAACTTAAATTTAATTAAATAAATATTTAAACTAAACTAAAATTACTTCAAAATAAGTAAAATTAATTACACTTAACTAAACTAAACTACAATTAATTTAATTAAATTAAAAAAAATTAAAACTAACTAAAATTAATTCAAATTAATTGAACTTAATCTAAAATAATTTAAACTATTTAAAACTAATTAACATTAATTTTATTTAAATTAATTAACCTTAATTACAATTAATTACAAACATTTAAAAAAAATATAATTAAAAAAAAAAATTACCTGTTCTGCGGTGCTACCTCTGCGCTGCTGCCTGCCTCTTCAATTGTGGTTGGAGAGAGAAGCCAACTGGGGTTAATATAGGCTGAAATCGTATTATAGCACGGGGCCGGCCAATAATTGGCCGGTTTGGGATTTTAATCGGTACTGGCCAATAATTGACCGGTATGGGTATTTTTAATAAAGATTTGGAACCGTGGATAATTTTAATAATTTTTATTGGACTGAGGGTATTAATAAAAATGTCGGCAATCAACTAAGAAAGATTCAAATTGAATTTTTCTAATAAAATAATAAAATCAACCAATTATGCCTAAATTTGCTTAGTAAACCAATGAGGGAAAAATTATTCTTGCGCAGTCTATTTGCTTAATTAGTCTGTAGATTAGAAAATTTATTGGGTCTTACCAATGACAAGGTCAAATATCACCATGTGCATGCTTTTTGGAACGTAGAGAAAGAAAATATCCATACATTTGATGTTTAAAGAAATTGTGATAAGGCTAATAAAATTTATAATCCGGTTTGTTATCGAGTCAGATTACAAGTGCATAATTCCATCGAGTAGTATAAACGAGTGTCAATTCGCAGGGAATAAGATTTAAGGTCTTGAGCGATTAAATCACAATATTTCAAATGGCTAGACAAAATCTAAAACCAAAGAGTTGTTGTTGTTGATCAATGTATTTGGCGAAAATTAAAAGTAACTAAAATAAATAAGATAGATTTGTGAATTCCTAGGATTTTGGCACACCGTTGTTACTTCAATCCACTTTGATTCTTATCTTATTTGATGTTGTGTTGTGTATTTTAGGTATATGATATTTCGATGTTGCATACACTTTTAACTTTTAAAATTTATAAACCTTCGTACACAATATATAGGTTAGTTGCAAGCGCACAACCTATCGATTGTAGTATGTAGGTGTCGATCCGAAGGGAGGTAGGGAAATACTAATTTTTACTAAAGTAAACTACTTTTAAAACTAAACAATAAAAATAAAAAGGGGGGTTTTGTGTAATTTCGTTTTTAATGAAAATTAAAAGATCGTAGCAAAGCAATTGAAATTCGGATGTGATTCGAATTGGAGAAGTCTAGAGGCTTTTGGCTCACAATTCCTTAGTTAATTTCTCATTTGTTTGATCTCCAAATTCATGTTTGCTTTGATGGGGTTTCTAACATTATGATGTGCCTAAGTAATTCGAACTTCATGATTAAGTACTTCACCCTAGCTACCTAGATTTAAGCGCGTGTTAGCCTATTTCAACTAAGTATTGATACAACTATTTTGGTGCGATGAGTTAACGTTCCTTTAGTTTTAGGGCTATCACGATCATAATAGGGATATTTAGTATTACATGCACATAAAATAATATATTAATGTCTAATCTAATATAAGGTTCCCAATTAGATTTTAGGCTTCACAATTAAGTCTTTCACCCCAACCTAACCATTAATTCTTGTGGTTCTGGACAAAGATTATAATGGTGTGTTGCTAATCTTAAACCCTAAAATAGTTCAAGCACATAGTAAGGTACCGTTAAGCAATTGATCATTAACAATTCAAGTTGTTAAACCTAAACGGGTTACTATCTATCAAGTATACAGATTATGCAATTAGCGAGAACTTATCAATCAACAAGAATAAATCATGCAAACAAACAATCATCATAAAGAGATAATCAAACAAACTAGGAATTAATACAAGTTCATGTTTAACGCCTAAACCCCTAGAGAGGAAATCTAGTCTCTCATGGGTGCTTTCACATCCACAAAAAAATACAAAATAAACATGATAAAAACTGAGAAAATATGTAAGAAAAAAGAATACAACCAATCTTCTAGTTCCTGCCCAAGTTCTTCCCTTGTTGCTTAAGCAAAATCTTGATTTCTTCCTTCTCTTCCTTCAAAATTAGCAACTTAGATTGCAGCAGAAAAGTGGAGAATAATGACTTAGAATCCTCCTTGATGAGCAGTGATAATTTCTCAATGTAGTCTCCTTAACTTTATATAGCATTTTTTTAACTTGGGGATCAAGTTGTTATATTTTCTGCGCCCACTAAGCCCACTAACTTAGTCATTCTCTTTTTGGCACCCACTCAGCCCACTAACTTCCATATTTAGCATTTTTCCAGGCTGGTGCGGTCTGTCGTGCAGAGCTCGTGCGAACCGCCCAAAATTAGAAGGCGGTGGAAATTGTAATCGTTACTAACGATTATCAATCGTTGGTAACGATTAGGCTCTGTTTGCTCATCGAATTTATAGTGACAGCTTGGAACAAGTAGTCTGCCCCTAATCGTTACAACAATTATCAATCATTGGTAACGATTAGTCTCTGTCTCAACATCGAATTTATAGTGGCAGCTTGGAACAAGTAGTCTGCCACTAATCGTTACAACGATTATCAATCGTTGGTAACGATTAGGCTCTGTTTGCTCGATATCTGCAATTTAAACAAGGCGAAGACAGTAACTTGGTTCTTGGATGTATTATATACTAAACTAAGCTAAAATACAATGAATTTGGCACAGTTTTGGAGGTCAAACTCTATCCTAAGGTGTATATAAAAAGGGTTTATCAAAATCTCCCAAGCTTAACCCTTGCTTGTCCTCAAGCAAAAAGTCTAAACTAAGAATTGGGGCCGGTTTCTAACTTAACCAAATTACCTTGATAACTCTAATCATTGAAAAATTCACATGATTTGCTAAAATTCTTTTGAATCCTTTTGAACAATAATACGGACTTTATTAATTCAATCGTGATTCATCTCACAACTTAATTCAATTGAACTTCATACTCACGGATGTCTTATTATTCGTAAAAACTACTTCTTTTGGACTTATCAATATTTTATTTTTCTACCAAAAATATGCCCTCATTTAGTGGTGATTTTCTGAAATTTTTGCCCCCCCCAAGCTTGAAACAAGCTCGGGTTAGAAAGTTGCGGACTTTGTGTGTTGATACAATGCGAATTCATGTTTTTGTTGTTGCTTTTGATTTTCTTTTTTCTTTTCTTTTTCTTTTATTACATGGCACTATTTTTCCAATCCTCATTTAAGCACCGGTTAATTACAAGTAGTTAACCGTATCTAACCGTTCTAATTCAAGGGTGCTTTGCATTCTCATAATTCAACCGTTCTAATTCTACGACCCCAAACAGTGTCCTAGTAATGAATCTCAGACTAATTCAATAACCTCGCACCTGATATCGTAGGACAAATAGTGTCCAAAAAGTCCTCTAATCCAAATATGTCCAAAAAGTCAAATTCATTTTCATCCAACTTTGGCCATAGCTTAAATAATTTAGTCTTTTCATTTCTTTTTTTCCTTTTCCAGCCAAAAGCCCACAAATTAAATTCATATTTCATTCTTTGTTTCCAACGAGTTCTAAAAGTTTCATTTTTGCAATTTAATCCATCAGACAAGGGAATATTATCCAAACATGAGAATTTTACATATTTTACCTTGACTTATACTTGTCTTATAAATAAGCTCCTAGAACCATCATAATAACATACCAGTAAGCACAACCATGTTGGTACCGAACGGTATAGTATTTGAGGGGTCAGAGTTACTCAATATCAACTCGGTATAGTACCACAAAGGTAACCCTCAGCAAAATTAACCAACCATGACTAACGGGTTCAAACCCGATAAAGAAAACAAAGGAAAAAGAAGAAGATTCTTCAATCAATCAAACTGTTTAACTCAATTCACAACACAGTGGCACTTATTTATTCATTTATCAAGATTTACCGGCCTTAATCGGATCAGGAGATCAAACAGAAAAGAGATAGATACCTATAGTCGTACAACATGGATTGAGAAAGAAAAAGACCACACAGAACTATCAATTCAATAGCATCAGTCAGCGAACGAGAGAAATTCCTATATTTTTCTTTATTTCTTTTTTCTTTTTTTCTTCACTTTTCTTCTCCTTTCTCTTTTCTTTTCCTATTTTCTTTGGTTTTCTGTTTTTTTTTTCTGCTTTCATTTCATTTGTTTTCCTTTCTTTTACGGGAGAGGGAGGTCACAGCACACAGAGCTATCAATTCAATTGCATCAGTCACCGAACGAGAGAGAAATTCTTATATTTTTCTTTCTTTCTTTTTTCTTTTTTTTCACTTTTCACTTTTTTTTTTTTTTTCAAATAAGGGGACTTCAAATTTCATTGCTAATATGTTACACACTACTTATTTGGATGAATTACATTTTTACACCAAACCCACAAAATTAAAAAATAAGAAATATTTTTGAAAATACGAACTCTTCCAAAAATGGCATTTTGCTCGTAGAAGGATTTCCAAAATGATCATTCTGCGCTTACAACTTCAAAAAGAACTCCGCACCAAAAAAAAATGTTCAAAATTTATACATAGCTGTAAATCAACAAAAACAATTTCATATGTTGGTCTTAAAAAATACGACCATCCCCATCCTCTCAACTTGACAAAACCAAGCGTTGATCTTTCTCACTATTTAACAAAAGCTCTCAAAATTAAAGAAGAAACTCAAAATTTCGCCAAACAATTTTTCAAAATATCTACCTTAATTAAATCATCGGCAAGCGAATTGGAGGTATCCCCCTTCCATCAACCATCCTCTCATTAGTTGCATATTGCGTTTGGGGTTGCACCAAAAATGCCATGTTCTTTCTCTCTCTACGCTCCATAATAATATGTGGAGGTGCAAAAATTCTACTGCTTATCACACTTCCAGGATCATTATTTCTCCGAAAGGCTATACCGTCGATGGCACGATCTCTACCGGGTATGTTGACCGGAGAAGAACTTCGAACTCTGCGCTGAATTGGTTCCGTTTCATGCCGATTTGTTTCGTCCTCAAAACAGTTCATGAACTCTTCATCATCAAAAAAATCATTTGTTTCCTCTGGAAAGAGTATATCTGTTTCTTCAAATTCCTCTTCCATTTGAAGCCTTTTTATTTGGATTTGAATTGGATCGATGTTCTTTTTCATTAATTTGGTTGAGGTTAAGGAATTCAAGGATTGAAGAGGAGGGGTTTATATTATTACTAGTCTTTATTATGTGGGACCTTTACCCATTCTTGCAAGGTTAATCTCTTAATTCAATATTTAGTATTTAATTAAATAAGTGATTAGAAAAGGACTTGGAGGATAAGGTGAAGCCATAAATTGACCCGGTTTGCAGCCTTGCACTCATTTATTTACTGAGATTAATTACTCCTTGATAAGCCTTATGGATATAATAATGGTGATTAGATGGTGATGATGATGATAATAATCATAATACATATAATAATAATAGCAATTTTCTTCAAAAACAATTATAATAATATGCATATTGTGGATCAATTCGTACTAGTTGTCACACCATGATCTGGAGGTGCGACATTCTACCGCGTTTATTCACTATTCAATATACGTAACACAAGACATGCATCTTTTGTATGATTGCTAATATCATTCATTATTTTTGCCACATTCTAATTTAATTTACAAGAATTATCGATCTAACCATTTATAGTGGATGATACTAGAGATTGCCTTCTCTTTCTTTCTTTCTCTTCCTCTCTTTCTCTTATGTGAGTTGAGTGAGTTGTGAGAGAGAGGAAAGAGAAATATGGATATTTATAGGGCTAAAACAAAAAAAAAAAAATCTCAACCGGCCATTTAATGGTCAATTCTCATTTTTATTCTCAACCGGCTATTTAATGCCGGTTTTGACATTTAAAAAAAAAACCAGCTGAGGTGGACATTATTATTATATTATAATTAATAATTAATAAAAAATGACGGGAAAAACCCTCTGTTTATTCTTTTTCTTCTTTTCATTCATTTATTTTTCTTTCTTTACGGGGGAGAAGGAAGGGAAATAACTAGGTGGTGTTTCACTCAGCACACGCCGCGTGGCATTGGCCATGTGGTCATTCTTCAATTTTCTTTTTCTTTTCTTTATTTGAAGTTTGTATTTTTTTTATATTCAACCTTCATATTTCCAAGCTTTGCAAATTAGTCCAAATACTAATAAGAAGATTATAATTATTACTAAGTGTTAAATCCTCTATTGTACTTATTAATTTGTTTGACTTTCGAATATTCGAATATTTTAGAATTTCAAATTAACAACATATATTTCGACAAAGCAACTTAATTATTATGTTCTGCTAAAGAAAATGATATATTTCACACTAAAATGCAATTTATTTTACTAAAAACATATTCAGGCATTTCATATATTATTTTCAATTATTGATTCCATATACATATTTTGCGAAATGTTACAACTATCAACCCCAACTGTTAAACATGATCTCCATATGAAAATGTACTTGGAGATTAAATTTTATATTTTCAGAATTATTTTGCTATTATTTTAGATAAATAGAAAATTACTTGATTTAAAAATTTTAGACCATATGAAAGTAGTGATTTTTTAAAATAATAATAATAATAATAATAATAATAATACACTCATTGTAAACTAAAATTAAAATAAGTGACATACAAAAATAGTGACATAAAAATATACTAGTCTTCGGATAATACTGACTCATCATTATTAGTTTCTTTTCTTTTTAATAATGAGGCAGACACAAGCTGTAGTCAGAAAAGCCATAGAATTATAGAAGCAACAAAGACATAATAAATGAAAAATAAAATGGTATACGCTTCGATTAAGATAAATGATTCGAGTGTTCTTTTTATGGAAATTATTTTTGAAAATACGAAAGAATGACAATAAGATAATTGCGTGTTAAATAACCCGTTGAAGTTTTCTAAGAAATAAAACTTACCATGTGCTATATTAATTATTGGAATCTAGGCCACCAATGGTTTCTGAGAGCTTCAATTAATTTTAATACACAATTATATTGGCCAAAATATTTTAAGTCGAGAAACGTGTTCTCCACGTGAAGGCAAATATTGCGGCACTTATTATGTAGTCATCCGTATAGCACATTAATCTCGTTTAGATCTATTTAAGCCGGGCAATGTATTAATTGCAGTAATGCCATATGGCGAGGTAATTGGGGAGTGGTTTGATAGGCATCAGATTAAATTCAGTATATATCATATCAGAACCGTTTGATATATATTAAGATTTAATCCAATACCTATCAAACCGTCCTCACTTCTATGGCGAGAACTAAACCTAGACCCATGATGCCAACAGATGATATCTATAAGGGCCTGTTCGGCAACTACTATATCTGTAGGAAAAACAAAATTTATTCAGAGTGAATTTATTTTTTCCACGCATACAGTGTTCGGCCATTCAAATTGGACCCGAACCCAAGCCCATTTCCGTTCCCGCCTGGCAGCCGAACAGGCCCTAAAGTGCGTCTAATGAGTTTGAGGCAATTCTAGCAAACTTTATTTATTTTTTCAAAATTGTTATAAATAAATTAAACAGGTATATTTGCATAATATTTAACATATTATTTTAATTTACAATAAAAGGAGACCATGTGCTTGTTCATAAAAATATTTTGAGGTCACTTGTCGGAGTTGATGTTTATATAACTTGAAATAAAGGTCTTATTGGTTTAAAATATCACATATGAACCAACCTCTCATTGGATCGATTTATGAACCAAATCTCACAGGTTCGAAATTTGAACTTTTCAAATATCTATGAGAACTTTTAGTTTTGACAAATTTTTGAATTTTTATTTTGGGAAAAAGTGGTCCCACCACACCACTTAATCCTATTTACAGAAAAGAGTAGAGTTAAAATGCACAATTGGTTTTGTGTTTCAATCATGCTCCAAGTCTTTTTCTTTGTTTTCAAAGTTCAAACAATCGATTTGAACTGCTCAATATGATCTTCATATTAAAATGTGTTTGGAGACAAATTTTATATTTTTTGAAATTTTTTTTACTATTTTTTTAGATAGGTACAAAATTACTGTTTTGGATGGTCCAGAATCTTCTTAAAACAGTGATTTTGTACTATCTAAAAAATTAGTAAAAAAATTCCAAAAAATATAAAATTTGGTCTCCAAACACATTTTAATACAAATATCATGGTGAACGGTTCAGATTAACTGTTTGGACTTTGAAAATAAAAATAATAATATGAAGCATGATTGGAGCACAAAACCAATAGTGCATTTTAACCTTGCTCTACAGAAAAACTGTTTATTGCATAATAAACAATTATGCAATAAACAATTTACAAATCGTCTGCGTGTAAAGCTTGCTGTCCTATCGAATCGGAAGCAAAAGCACTTGAGGAGGCTGTTCTTTGGGTTAGGAATGAAGGATATTCTGACTGCACTATCAAAACAGACTGTCAAATCCTTTCTGATGCGGCCAATAATTTACAACCTCCAACTGGTACAAACTGGAGAGCTTTTACAGAATTGTGGAAAGCATTCAAAGAGTCGCCTGGTTTTCAATGCTGTTATGTTCCTAGAAGCCAAAATGTTTTGACGGATTATCTTGCAAAAAATAGAAGAATAGAGGGGTGGAATTATATGGGGTATAGTTTTCCTATGTTTTTAGAGTAGTTTTTTTCTTCCTGATGGTGCCTCTGTTTAATTACTAAGGTTTTATTTTAGAGGAAGACAGGAAGTTGTACTGGTACGGATGTAATAGGAGTCTGATGTACTGGTAGTCTGGTACTGCCTACGGGCTTTTGAATTTAACAAAAAAAAAAAAACTGTTTATTACAACCATTGCAATCAAACTTCAAACAAAATCAAGGACCATAATCAAGGGCAGATCCGAGATTTTCGTCAGGGGACAAAAAAATATCGAATCGGATTTAAATATCTAATCGAATTTAAATTTATTAACTAATTGGGTACTCGATAAAAAACAATGTTTTAACTTATACTTTCAAATACTTTGACTTGACCAATCAAAATTTAACAAATTTATTTCAATTTTAACTCTAAATTTAGCTCAAATTATAAATCAAACGTTTAGAGGGAGGCAAAAAAAATTTCAAGAGGTACAAAATCAGTCGGGACCGATAAATCTCCACTAAAACTCAAAATAAAAAAGGGGCAACTGCCCCTCCTGAAACCACCTGGGTCCGCCCCTAACCATAATAACAAATATCAAGATATATAATCAGCTGCCCCCCTGGAACCACCAAGGTCTGCCCCTCACCATAATAACCAATATCAAGATATATAATCAGCTGCCCCCTGGAACCAACTGGGTCCGCCCCTCACCATAATAACCAATATCAGGATATATAATCTAATAAATACACCTGAACGGGTCTCAGTATCAATCTGGTATTTATCAAGTGTAGAATCTGTGTATTCCTCGACAGAATCTCAGCCAACCCTTCCATCCTCACAGATCAATATACATCACTCAAACTGCATCCGAACCAACTAAAAAACCTCCACATAGCATGCAAAATTACATACAAACCCTCTAAAAAGAACAAATGACAAAATCTTTATCAGCTACCCAGCCATCAACTACCTTTATAGTCTTTTCTTTTTTTAAGCCTAATCTAAGATACAAAGAATATAGTGAATTAGTGATCTAAAATGTAATATTTAATCAACACAAATATGTATGACTAGAGTATCAATTATTTTTCATTCTTGTCATTGATATTTTGTATTATGAGCTAGCATTATAGCAAACTAATTGCATCCGAAAAAACTCAAATCTCATTCCAAAATACAAAAAGAAAACAACTAAATTCTATTGAATTTACCAGGATCCATCTTTTGACAACTCAATTCTTTTTTGTTTCTCGTTACATCTTGAATTCTTGCAAAATCAATATACAAAATTACCTAAATGACACAACTATAGGGCTCCGAACAAAATGCACCCCGTCACTCCACGTATATGACCCTGTAACATATGTTCCATTCCCTCTCATGACACTTCCTCTATCTTTCAAAACAAGCTTGAAGCTCTTCTTTTCTCCAACATCCTTAAATTTTAATTCTCTTGGCGAAATTTTAACCGACACTCCATCGGGACTAACTATCAATACCTGATATCGGGCGCTTGCATTGGCCACATTGGTCACTGTTCTGACAACAGAAACAGTACCATTGAGTCTGGATACAGCAATAGAAGGATAGTTCAATGAATACGGCTGTGGTGGGTTCTTAGGACAAGGATAATTGAAATCCATTTGAACACCGGCACTTGCGCACATGAAGAGAAGGTAATCTTGATAGGAGGCTTCATACACTAGACCCGGATCGGCGGCATGGATGGGCCTTATATGGCCTGATCCATAATCAAAGGGGCCTCCTATCGTTCCATCTCCGTTCATCAATGGACCTCCTTGAGCATTGTTTATTGTAGCTGCAATTTGTATGAGCATTGCTTAAATTGGAAAACAGAAGGTGTTGGTAGCAATCAAATTAAGTTGACTTAACATTCGTATATTGCTAGAATAGAACAGAATACAAGCTATGGTGGGCTTTTAGAATTCCATAACACAACAATTAATAGAAGAAAAATATTAGCAACAAAAATTGTGTAATGGAAATTTGACAAAAACAAAGGAGAATTTGCACATTACAGACAGAATAAATGTACCCGTTGTCATCATGGCAGATCTAATGGCAGACGAACTCCAATGCGGGTACATTGATTTCAGGAGCACTGCTGTTGCTGACACATGGGGACACGACATTGACGTTCCAGAAATGATGTTGTATTTTACTCTTCTTTTATCGCTGTCGAGTTTTGTAGGTGATGATGATTCACTCCAGGCGGCAAGTATGTTCAAGCCTGGTCCTGTTATATCAGGCTGGAAAAGAAATTGTTTTACAAGCAAATTCAAACCATATTCTTTTTTTGTTTGATAAAAGGAGACAAGCTCACAAAAAAAAAAATTTACTTTCTATATTCTTTTCCTTGTTTCCCCATTTTTCTGTGAGAACTGTATTTTTCTTTGTTTCTATTTTTTTTCTTTATCCATGATAATAAATTTTTCATAGTTTTGTCTTATCTAAATAAAGAGAAAATAAGCAAAGCCAATAGTAAACACACAGATTGGAAAAACAACACACAAAAGTATTACCTTGAGAATATTAGGCTCAAGTACATTGGGTCCTCGAGATGAGAATTGAGCCATAGAAGGCGATGGCCTCACATCGACCACTGTTCTTGCTTGGCCCAAGCCGGCCGTTGGATTGCCACTCGTGTTGATATAAGCTAAGATCTTAATGGCATCATTTGCTGACACCCCTGCTCCTGGTAGTATATGTGCATCGACAGGTACCTCATCCCCGTTGGCTGCAGGGTTTCCCAAAATTATGGCGGCCCCACCTGCTCTTTTAACTTCTTGTCCCTTTTCAACACGTAGGCCGGTACCTCTGAAGCATACCACTATCTTGCCCTTTACCTTATCTGGAGATAGAGAATTTGGTAGGCATTGCCTACAACAAATTTTAAACAGTTTATGAGGAATATACAAAATATTTTGCATACCCTCTTTAATCTCAATATTATATATGGTTCCTAATTTGAGATATTTTCAATTCTGATTTTGCATGGGAGCTTCTATAGAATTTTTCCTCGCGCTAGAAATTCGAAGCATGGGAAATACATGAGAATTTTAGCATCAATTAAATATTACTTATGAATTTCAAATTTTTACCCTGTAAGATTAGCTTGTGTTCCAGCAATAGCAGCGTCTCCAGCATAAATCAGAGGATAGGCTTTCCCTTTTAGTTGGTACGGTGTTACAGTTTGGCCCTGAAATTTCAGTAAATTAAACTAGGCAAAAAAAACTATATGTTCTCATAATTATGGTAAATTTTTTAATTTACCGTGAGAATTATGCCATTGCCAAGCCTGATCTCTGCAGTAAACACCCGATCAATACTACTTGCCCCAACTGTAATCATCCATGGCGCAAGATTTGATACGGTACCAGGTTCTGGACCAGAATTACCAGCACTGCACACCACCACAATCTCTTTTTTCGCTGCATGCAATGCACCCACTGCAATTCCATCATTCGTAAAATTTTCCGGGTTCCCTACAGATCCAATTGAAATGCTTAATACGTCGACGCCGTCGCCAATAGCATCATCTATAGCTGCTAGCATGTCGGCTTCAAAGCACGAGTTTTCTATGTTGGGGTTTGGGCCAGGTATGGGCCAACACACTTTGTACACTGCCAGTCGAGCAAGAGGTGCTCCGCCTGAAACCATGCCGTATGCAAAGCCACCCAAGGCGGATTCATTGAGGACTGTGCGACCAGCGACGGTTGAGGATGTGTGGGTCCCATGACCGTCGTGGTCCCGTGGTGATCGGTATGCGTAGGATGTGTTGAGGGATCCATAGTAGGCCTCGTATGACTTGAGGTAGTACCTTGCTCCAATGATCTTCCTACAATGGTAAGTAGCCAATGAAATCGTTCAAGTTTATACAAATCCATAAAGACAAATTACAGATCTAGAGTTTAGGCTATAGTTATACTACCAAAAAAAAAATATAGTAGCTTAATTGGTTACGTGAATTGGGTACTTTACTGGTTCATCTGTTTCGAACCTCATTAAATTGTAGTTTTAATTTCCTTTTGTACAAATTTTTAAACATAATCTAATGGACAAGTAAGGGCTAGCCCATATTTATAAAAAATAATCGTAATAAATGAATTGGGTGGATGATTTACATACTAAGGTGGTGTTTGGTTGTGGACTAAATGTAAGGTGGCCTAAGTTGTTATTCCATGTTAGGCCGGCCTAAATTATTCGTGTTTGGTTGAGGTCTAAAGTTAAACCATGGCTTAAGTTATTCCTTGTTTGGTTAGAGTTGGTGGAGGACTAAAGTTTTGGAAGCTTAAGTTAGTTAATTATTAATAATAGGATACTAATTATATAATATTAATATATTAATATATTAATAATAACTATAATGTATTATAATATTATTATAATAATAATTTAATATATTAACAATATAAGATATTAATTATATAATTATATATTAATAATAATTATTTACTATATTAACAATATAAGATAATAATTATATAATTATATATTAATAATAAGATACTAATTATATATAGTAATATATTAATAATAACTATAATATTATAATATTATTATAATAATTATTTAATATATTAACAATATAAGATATTAATTATATAATTATATATTAATAATTATTATTAGTAATAAGATACTAATTATATAATATTAATATATTAATAGTAACTATAATATATATAATATTATTATAATAATTATTTAATATATTAACAATATAAGAAATTAATTATATAATTATATATTAATAATAAGATACTAATTATATAATATTCATATATTAATAATAACTATAATATATTATAATATTATTATAATTATTATTTAATATAATAAAAATATAAGATATTAATTATATAATTATATATTAATAATTATTATTAGTAATAAGATACTAATTATATAATATTAATATATTAATAGTGACTATAATATATATAATATTATTATAACAGTTATTTAATATATTAAAAATATAACATATTAATTATATAATTATATATTAATAATAATTATTGATAAAAAGATACTAATTATATAATATTAATATATTAATAATTAATATAATATATTATAATATTATTATAATAATTATTTAATATATTAAAAATATAACATATTAATTATATAATTATATATTAATAATAATTATTGATTAAAAGATGCTACTTATATAATATTAATATATTAATAATAACTATAATATATTATAATATTATTATAATAATTATTTAATATAATAAAATATAATATATTAATTATATACTTGTATATTAATAATTATTATTAGTAATAAGATACTAATTATATAATATTAATATATTAATAGTAACTATAATATGTATAATATTATTATAATAATTATTTAATATATTAACAATATAACATATTAATTATATAATTATATATTAATAATAATTATTGATAAAAAGATACTAATTATATATTATTATAATAAAATTTAATATATTAACAATATAAGATATTAATTATATAATTATATATTAATAATAATTATTAATAATAATATACTAATTATATACTAATAAGGTATTATTATAATCATTCGAGTTAAGTCACGATGTGGAATAAAATTAAACCACCATGCGAGGTGGTTTAGTTTAGGCCGGCCTAAAGATCGGCTTATGCCATGTTAGGCCGGCTCAATTAAGTCACGTTTGGTGGAATAAAGAGGCCTAAACCTCTTATTCCATCCTTTAGGCCACAACCAAACATGGCCAAAGGTTCTTGTTGACATGGTGCGATGGTGCTTCATTGCCAAAATAAATATCGTGCTTGTATTATATGTATTGGGCTAGTATAACGCTTAAAAATGAAACAAACAAAATAACCTTAACTGACCTTGAAGCCAGAACTGGACAAAACCAAAACCCTTAAAAATTTGACAATGTTGAAAATGTTGCCATGATCCAACGCAAGACCAAGCAATCGACATCCACACAATCTAAATGGGACGGTTTAGATATATACGACGTGAACCTTTTTATTTCTGATCGAATGCTCAAAGTCCAATCTGATTGGAGCCCCGTACAAACGATAGCTCAGATGGATAATAACAAATTACATATTTGGTCACATTTGATCCATTGATCCTTGACAAGTATCCGACGTGAAATCAACGAATAACTACAATTGATATGATATGTATGGTTTATCAAGCAGTGGGAGCAGGGCGGAGGCAGAAATTTTTTGAATGGGGATCAAAATTTTTTTTTAATAATAATAATGAATGAGAGAGATAATATAAAATAAGAAGTGTCACATGTGATTGTTTTTTATTTTTTTTATTTAAAAAAGTTCTAAAATGTTAGAAATTCTTCAAATTATATACAAATCATTCATTTTTTTTTAAATGGAGGTCAATAGTATAAAATTTCACAAAAAATATGGGGGTCAATTTATTGTACATATATCATTTTACTATAAATTATAGAACAAAAATATATTTCATTACTAGTATTTGAAAAAAAATGGAGGTCAATTGACCCCCATTCTATACTATTGAATCCGCCACTGAGTGGGAGCGGTCCGGTGATTGTGTATCGGACCGAACCATCCGGTCCATATTAAGATTCGTGCTTACTTAATCTGCATGAATTTTGACCTGGATTGAACGTCTCTGACAATACATCAAATCAAATTTGATCTGATATTGGTTGAACCGCCCCCCATGACAAGGATCAATCAGACAAGGCATGGCATGGTGGGACTAATCCTAAGGAGAAGGTCACGAGATTCTGTAAATGAACTTTGTCTCTGCACCAGAAAATAAGGCTTTGTACGGCTCCTTTTTTGTCCTCTCCTACGCTCTCCCAAGTAGCTTGTATTGTTGTGGAAGAGGTGGGTCCCGGTTTAAGAAATGGACCAACGTTAACAGAGATAATGCAGCATTTTCAAACATGAGAGAGGTGTGGAGTGTGGACAATATCGGCCTTTAATTTCCTGCCATTGATGTTACCTTCATTTCATTGTCACTTTTTTTATCCATGTAAGACTTGTACAATGTCTTCAACTGAACCAATTACATAATATAAGATTATTTTTCATGGGCCTTTAATTTCCTGCCGAGTATAAATTATATAATATAAGATTATTTTTCATTTTATTCTGAAATGGGATGAACAGATAGAGTAGGTGTATATTTCAGATTCACTCACACCCAAGGTTACAAAATGCGGTTTTCATGCGGTATGTGGAAGACCACCGCATACCGCATATATGGTATACGGCCGCATATGCGGTTTTCATGCAGTACTTGTATATGTGAATTTTAAAATGAGAATTTATATATATATATATATATATAGAGAGAGAGAGAGAGAGAGAGAGAATGGTTAATATCAAAACGTTTGTTCCTGGACTCAGGAACAAACGATTCCGTTCTCCAATTTCCAAAGTTCAAACAACAAATTCAAACCGTTAGATGTTCAATCTAATTAAAATGTGCTTGGAGACCAAATTTTACATTTTTTGGAATTTTTTTACTATTTATTAAGCTGGTTTGAAAACCGCTGTTTTTCAATGCTGCAGAAATTTCATAAAAACATCGGTTTTCAAACCAGCTTAATAAATTGTAAAAAAATTCCAAAAAATGTAAAATTTGGTCTCCAAGCACATTTTAATATAGATTGAACATCTAACGGTTTAGATTTGTTGTTTGAACTTCGGAAATTGGAAAACGGAATCGTTTGTTCCAGAGCTCAGGAAACAAACGTTTTGATATTAGTCACTCTCTCTCTCTCTCTCTCTCTCTCTATATATATATATAAACAAGTATGCGGTAATATGCGGTATGCAGTAATATACTGTAATATGTGGTGATATGCAGTAATATTCGGTATCATACAAACAAGTATGCGGTAATATGTGGTAAAAATATGCGGCCGAATATGCGACCACATATGTTGAAACGCATATTGATTTTCTATGCGGTTGCCAACCGCATACGCATATGCGGCCGCATGAACCGCATTTTCTTACACTGCTCACACCAGCAGAGGTATGACCCTTCCAATTAATTATGTGCAACGAAACATCCTTGAATTGACCGTTTAAATATATATATACATGATCATAATTAAGTTCAAATAAAATGCTAACTTATGATTCCAGAGAAAAAAATATTCCTAATAATATTTAAATTATTATTATTATTGAGATAAAAATGGATGTTAAGCCTCTCAACTAAATATTTATAAAAAAATTCTCTAACAGAATTTCAAGGATTAAAAGGTCCTGGTACACCTCCAATATCTTAAAAAGATTATAAAAAAAAATAGTCTTAACCACTAACTCAAAAATTTATTCTAAACTAATTTTTTTTATTAAAAGGTCCTGGTACACCCCCAACATTTTTTAGATGCTATTTTCGAGAATTAAACTACATCTTTTTGAAGAAAGATGAGGGCTCGTACTGCTACACGTTCAATTCTAATTATTATTATTTAAAAAAAAAATTATTACCTGTTACATGATGATGACTTGAAAGAATGTTCTTCTTGACAAATTCCCCTCCATCTCGCCGGCACGGGGCCAAGACCTTCATCATTGAAGCTCTTGGATTCAGGCCAAATACCTATGCTTATTAGAGAAAGCATCAATTTTGTTATCTTGAATTAATATTTTCAAATTTACTAAGCATATATTATGTATGTGAAAGCAATGGGAAGTTAATTTTTTGCAACTTGCATGTGTCATGTAAGAAATTAATAATTGAGAGATGGAAGGAAGTATGTGCACCAGAATCCAACATTCCGACTATGACATCCTTGCCATGGTTGGTTTTTGAAGGTAGCCAATCGCTCTCTTCAAATCCAAAGCCTCTCTCTTTTATCCCTTCATAGCCTGTTATGAACTCCCATGACCTTGTTGTGTGTGGGGCCGACCTCTTTTCACTTGGATAGGCCGAAATTACTTCCTCTCTAGCTACAATTTAATTATGACATTATAAAAGATGTCATTATCTTGTAGTAACAAATTTTGCCAAATAGTATTTTGTGTTGTGAGACATTTCAACGTGAATGTTTACACGGGTTTTTTAATGTAATTTTTTTTTTTTGTAAACGGAAAAACTAACAACTAGTTTTATGATATTGTTTACATTAATAATTTCAAATGTCATAAAAAATATTTATTCGCCAAAAAAAATGGAAGCTAATACGGTTCATGTTTGTAAGATATTTGCCGAAATAGACAGCAACAATTATTTGGATTTATTCTATTGAATTGATCAACAAGATATGATGGGGATGTTGTGTTGAATGAATACTCTCTTACAAGATCTTTGAACAAAATCTATTCTTGAAATTTCTTCAATTAAAAGAATCCTAACTAATGGCAATACAATTTTGAAAGAAGGTCATATTACCAAATATTTAAACCTCGTGCCTCTCTGTCTATACTTTCCAATATTATTAATTAATTCTCATTATCATAAAAAAATGGGAAAATTGGTTATTTGTCACTCCAAAACCTTCAAATTGTAAAAATGTCATCCCGAAATTTGAAATTGTAAAAATGCCACTCTAAACTTCATTAGTTCCTAATTTTGCCATTTATATTGTATTCTTGTACTATTTTTATTAAAAATTAACTGAAAAATTCATACCCTCCGGAAATACAGAGTATAATAATACATTATACGTATTTCTTTGGATCGATACCTTTGTTATTTTTAATAAAAATAGTACAAGAATACAGTATAAATGGCAAAATTAGAAATTAATGAAGTTTAGAGTGGCATTTTACAATTTCAAATTTCGGAATGGCATTTTTACAATTTGAAAGTTTTGGAGTGGCAAATAACCAATTTTTCCTAAAAAAATTAGTAAGAGGACCACTAATTTCAGATTTATATATCCAGGTACAAAGAAAAAAATACCAACTATTTGAACTATTCTCAAATGACTCAACAAAATTATGAAACTTAGCTGTTCACCTGAAAGGACATCAGCTTCTTCATCAGACAACAAAGCAGCAAATCCATTTATGCTGTTCTTATAGCTATACAACATAGATCGTCTCGCCTCTTCTTCACTAAATTTTTTTTGCAAAAAAGTTCATTATAATTAATAATTGTAAATAAAGATTAAACACAAAAACAAAAAGGATATATATGCTCAAACATTTAGTTGGTTGTACCTATTTTTAACTGAAAATAGAAGAGCATGGTGGCCCTCTTGAATTTCTTCGGCTGCGTAACTTCCACCGTGTTCGCCTAGGTATACGATGTACACCTTTAATGATATTACCAAGACATTAATTCTATCAAGAATATATTTTATCAGAGAATAATTAATGGAAACAAAATACTGAATTAATTACTGACCTTGTGACTTTGTTTAGAATAACATGAGAGGGAGAAGAAAGCAAAGAGGAATAACAAAGGAAGAAGAAAGGAGGAGATAAAAGGCGCCATTCAAAAAATTTAGATAAAGAATAGTGCACTTAAGTCCAAGTTTGTTTGCTTGGTTTCTTTATATACCACAGCAAATTAATTGGAGCCGTTGTGGGGCCTATAAGATGTGGATATGAACTAATTAGATTGTATTCTTGTTTTGAAATGTTTTCCATTTTTTAAGAGCGTTGTTAATTTATTCATTCATGCTTTAATAAAAATTATTCGTATTTAATTTATAAATTGTTTATATCCGAATTAACAAGTGCTTATATGTAATATCAAAGTGTTCCCCTTTCGCTGCTTTTTATTTTCTAAAATCTAAGGAAGTTAAAGTTAAATACTTTTAAAAAAATTTAATATATATCAGGGTTCTAAATAGTGCACTATAACGGCGCTATAGCGCCGCTATAGCGTTTTCGGACCATAAAAGTTATGACGCTATCGGCGCTATAGCGCGCTATTTAGTGCTGTAGCGCCGCTATATGGGCATAGCGTCGTTTTTCTAACTGTTCCGCTATGACGCGATAAATTATTTAAACCTTTGATATATATATATATATAGAGAGAGAGAGAGAGAGAGTGTGTGTAACTAAGGTCAAAGTGGTAGTTCCTGGCCACTGGTGCTGCCAAGTCATTTTTGGATTTTCAAAGTCCAAACGGTCGATCCGAACCGTTCAAGTTGATCTCCATATTGAAATGTGCTTGGAGACCAAATTTTACATTTTTTGGAATTTTTTTACTATTTATTAAGCCACTTTGAAAATTGCTGATCCGGGTGAACAGTAAAAACAGTGTAACTAAATTATGGACCATGTGATCAGCAATTTTCAAAGTGGCTTAATAAATAGTAAAAAAATTCCAAAAAATGTAAAATTTGGTCTTCAAGCACATTTCAATATGGAAATCAACTTGAACAGTTCGGATCGATCATTTGGACTTTGAAAATCCAAAAATGACTTGGTAGCACCGGCGGCTAGGAACTACCACTTTGACCTTAGTCACTCTCTCTCTCTCTCTCTATATATATATAATAATTATGGCATTGATCTCGGTACAATGAGATCAAGTTTGCACAAACAGCGATATGAAGACTTTGAGTCTCACTAATAATTAAAAAATAAAATAAAATATGTCATGTTACCCATATATGTTAGAAGTTAGAATCGTTCAAATTTTATTGGAGTATTCGTTAAGAAGTTTTAGTAAGTTCGAAATTCAAAATTCAAAATCCGCACAAAAACCGATATCAAGATTTTGACTCTCATCTAATACTTTAAAAATAGCTTGAGTTATGTTACCAATATACGTTAGAAGTTAGAATCGTTCAAATTTTATTTTAGTATTCTTATATTTGGAAGCTAGGATCCCTGTCCTATTTTAGCGGTACCAATATTTCATGAATTGCATACAATTGAGGACCCGATTCCACGGTGAACACTATTCGATCATTACTGTTACTTAGTATCGAATACAATGAGGATTTTTATTTTATTTTATTTTATTATGTAACCTATGTTATTATTGTACGTCAATTTCATTTATAGAATTAATGAAAAGGTGCGAGTATTTTTTGATTCAAAAATTCATATTGCTATTTATAAAATTATACTGGTCTCAAAGATTGTCTCAGAGTTATTACATACTTTATAAAAGAAAAACGCGTAAGGTTTTCATCATTACGTTAGAGGAAACCCATTAAAAATTAGTATTTACGCTTCCGTTTAATGATGTCGTTACTTCAAAACTATAAGATTTAAATTAAGTTTGTTATTTTATTTTAGATTTACGGATTCTAAATTATTTGTGTTCTAATTACAAAATACGTTATGATTTTATTAATTCCTATCATCTTTTAATCTTACCTAAACGATTAATTAATTAATTTTTTTTATAAAATGTTCAACTATTTAACAAAATACCACTTCTTCATTTTTATTAGCAAATATTTTTGTGAGACTCAGATATAAAGTTTCTTGTACTCTCTCTCCTTTCCTCCTTAAATATGCACCGTAACTATGAGAGAGTTGGTCAATTTTATAAAATACCTCTCTTTATAAAAAGTTAAGATAAATACCCTCATTTCATTTTTTTTTTTGACAATGTGATTTTGTATGCCGATTTTTTTTCTTACAATCTTTAAAAAAAAAAAAACAAAGCAACTATTGTTTTAGAAAAAAAAAATCAGAAATTACGAGGTTCGCAGTTATTAGTTGCGCAACCAAATTGACAATTTTTTTAAACCTTGATTCCGTCAAATTGCATCTGGGGCCCACCTAATGATTGAACTTTTCACTCATTTGAATCAATTTGAATCAATCTCAATCAAAAATTTAAATAGCGTTTATTGCGTTATAGCAGAACAATTAAAAAAACGACGCTATTGTTATATTGCGCCGCTATAGGGTGCTATATATAGTGACAATAGCGCCATAATTTTATGGTCTAAATAGCGCCACTATAGCATGCTATTTAAAACCTTGATCTCAATTGAACGGAAAAAAAAATTGGTTGAGCAGCTAATAGCTGTGAACTTGGTAATTCTAGATTTTTTTTTTTCCAAAATAGTGGTTATTCGTTTTTTTTTTTTTTGAAACATGGAAAGAAAAAAAAAAAACGTCGGCCTAATGTGTCAATATTTTCTCCCCTTTTCTTTTCCTCTTCTTTTCACAAATATAATTATGTTAATGTTGATAATTAGAATTCTAGAATAGATTATTACTCAACTAGTTTGGTTTGTAGTGTAGTTTTTTTTACTTAGGGCCTGTTCGGCACCTTGGGTTTTTGTTGGTTTTGATGGGATTTTCAACTATATAGGATTTCTTTTCTACGGTGCGTTCGGCTAACCAATTTTATCATAGGGAAAATCCTATAGAAATGCCAAAAAGTTGAGAAATTCATAGGAATTTTAACATTAGCTCTGAGCTCATTTTTCTTTTCCCACGGAGTCACTAATGAAGCAATGTGTATATTTTATTATTTTAAGTAGTCAAAAGTTAATTGTTGACATGCAATCACCATGTAAAATAATAAAATATTATTTTAACATAGATCCAATATTATTTTACAGCATATTAGTCTAATATATAGGTGAAAAAAAATTTGTGTACAACATTTAATTTTTTTACAATCTTTTTTTAGAATATTTAATTATTTTTGGTATAATTTGTTTTGTACAACATTTAATTATTTTTTTGTACAACTATTAATTATTTTTGTATAATTTAATTTATTTATTTAAATAAATGTAATTGTTGACAAAAATAAGAAAATACTTTTTGTTTTGTTTTATGTATTTCTATTTTTTTATTTCCTATTTAATTAGAAATACATAATTTATAAATAAATCAATATTTCCCACAACTAATCCCACAGTACAACCGAACACTCATCAACAAATTCACATAATTATTCCTGTGTGTTCCCATGAATATGGGTTCCCGCAAATTAAAAAGTGGATTCCCGAACCCGTAAAATCCCATCCCGCACAATCCCATGACATCCGAACAGGCCCTTAACGAATTCCGTTCCTTGCTTGCTTATGCACTTTTTAAAGACGCCTTTTCAATTAATTAATACAAGGAGGGAACGGTTAAGAGAGTAAAAGAGAATATAAATTTGTGTTTCAGGACGTTTTGTTAATAAATTTGAAAGTGAGATTTTTTTTTAATGTTTGAAAAAAGTGCGGTATTTCATAAAATATCCCATTAATCTCCATTCTTATATTAAGCACGTAAATGTTCTGATTCGTCAATGATTTTGATTAAAAGATGAAATTTCGGATTGAATATCAGGCCTCCAATTAAATAGTCTATTTTTTTTATTCTATATATATTTTTATTTTGTTTTACGTGTAGAAGTCCAAATTTATTTAGATATATACCCGCCACACGTACTCACCACATGTACTTGTCATTTTTTCCAAAAACTTTCCTAAATAAAAATCACAAAATGACATATTATAAGATATGTATCAAATTATTTACTCATTTCCCTTATTGATATTGTTTCCATTTTAGTTTATAAATTATTTGTACACTGGATTTTAGACAAGTTCTATTGCATGCTACCAAAAAAGTTAGAATTAATGAAGGAGCGAAGAGCTACTCAATGATCCCACTAAAGGAAATTAATAAGGGATGTTAAAGTATACAATGATTTATTTATATCAATTCAGATTTGGAATTAATTTACAATGTTGAAAAAACACTGTCAATATTAATTGCATGTATGTGTTTGATCTAATTACAAAAATATTAATTTATTTTTTATCATCAAATATGTAGTATTCCATTATAAATGCATTTTTATTGTCTATTTTTTGTGAAAATATGTAATTTTATATGAGAGTTTTTTTCTTCTCTAATAATATGTCTTCATTGTAACGCACGAGCACAATACTAATAAATACTTACATATATAAGCAATTAATTCACCCCGATCTTGAATTTATAAACAATAATTTCCAAACTAATAAATTTTAAACAGTATCCGAGAATTTGCGAAATTTCCAAAAAAAAATATTTTAAATCATGGGCCAAAATTGTCCAACTTAGTTTTTTTTTTTTTAAGAATTAATGAATTAGTCTTTGGTGTAGTGTCAAAAAAACAATACTTTTTGTATTGAAGATCGCAGGTTCGAACATTTTGGTTTGGTTCGAACTGAAATAAAATTGACAAATTAAATTTTTATTCAGTTTTCAAAAATCAAACTGAACTGAAGTGGAATAAGAACCGAACCAAACAAACCGAAGTAAATTTCGGTTTGTTCGGTTGAACCGAAATAAGATATTAATCATAAAATAAATATTTTTTGTTAATTTTTTTTAAAGATGGATTTAAAAATTCTACTTGGTTCGGTTTGACTTGTTTTAAACCGAACCAAGCAATATGCATTATGTCGTAATTTTGAATTTTTTTTTAAATATTTGGCTCAGACGGGAATGTGATTAAAAATTTCGGTCGTACGTACATACCTTAGTAGGACATGAAGACATGGGGGCAGTTTGTATACAATATTTTATTTGCAGTATATAAATATTTAAAAATTAATCTTGTGTAAGAATTAGCATGTTCGAAATCCAGCTGAAATATTTAAAGTTGATAAATTTAATTCATATTTTCTTAATTATCTCAAAATAACATTATATATTCGATGCAATGTAAACGAAAACTTAATTTTGACAACGACAATTCTAAAAAAAAAAAAAAAACCTATTTGTACCGGTCACTATCTGCAAGTGTTCAAATAAACATGATCGTTAAGGATTGAACTAGCTAGTCTCAAACAACCAGAACTAACAAAACGATAACACAATAGTCAGCCGGCCGGGTTGGTGATCGAGTCACAAGCTAGGTCTCTATTGGTTACAATGTCACAATTTGTGACTCACAAATCAACAATGATAAAGACTGTCACTAATTAGGCAATTGGCATTATGTTAAAACGAACAGATCAAATCCACGAATCCGTATCCTCCTTCCCAGGTACCTGACTCAAGACAATTGAAATAGACAGCTCAGATTTACTCTCAGTTAGTACCTGTTCGGGATAGAGCAGAGAGCTAGTATTATTTGTGCTTTGAAATTTGTGCCAAATTAAAAGAACGATTATGGACAACTGTCCGTTTCAATTATACTCAGTAAAGGCACAGTCAAGTAACCTGGTGGGGAGATAGGAGTAGGTCCGATGGGCATCGGACCTACATTTAGGTTCAATTAGCTCTAGGACCGTACGATTAGCATCAAGATCTATGCGCACGGAAATTGATACAGACTTGTACGGATTTTGATGCAGAGCACACAAATCCTGATGCAGATCGAATGGTCATCACACCCATCGAACCAAGGTAGGTCCAATGGGCATCAAACCTACTCTGATTCCCATGTAAATTCTCAAATCATCCATAAAACTAAATTATAATTTTTTTTTGAGAAAGAAACCGGGGTCACGCCAAAACTAAATTATAATTATAAAATATAAATCGAGAACGGTCTAAAATCCGTGCTATTGATATATCCATGGCTTTTAAAAACATGGGAAAAAAATTCCAATTTTAGTAAGCTGCCCTCTGTTTAGAAGAGTCCAGATCTCTTAAATTAACCCAATCTTTGAGTTTTGGATCGAGACCGTCTGATTCGAATTCGTTGTTCGGGATTGTCTCGGAATTCGAATTCATTGTCAGAATGTGTGCGCTCACTTCGGAGATGAATTTTTGCGAATTCAAATCGGACGGTCCCGATCTAAAACCCAAAAGTTAAGTTACTTCACTGGATCCGAATTTCTTTTAGAAGGCTGCGCACGCAAGTTGAACAACTGTTGAATTTGTTGGATGTCCGTTTCTACTTTTTAGGAGCTCAGTCGCGCCTGGAAATTGAAAGGTGAGCAGGAACTTTCAAATTACTATAATTTTTTGTCATAATTACTCAGTGCATAACTACATATATATTTGTACACAATGCATTTATGATGAAGGGTTGCTGACTGCTGAGTCAAAAATATTGACATAGCTATTTTTGTTTCACCCATCATATCATTGGATTTAAATCAGCTGAAATTGAAATATTTGAAATTCCGAATTCAACTGTTCAACTTTTTCTGTGCATGTATCTCGAAACAGCTGATTTTTTTGTGCACGCATCTCCAAACAGTTCGACGACTGAATTCAGAATTTCAGAAATTTCATGATACTGTTCATAGATCTAGAATTTCAGCAGATTTGGATCCCATACCATCAGTAGAGACAAAATGAAAAAAATATATAAATGATGCGTTGCGTGAAGTTAATATAGTTTAGTCAATATTGTTACCCGGACTGTTAATGATTTGTCCAGAGTAATTTTTATGTTTGAAATGTTTACAACTTTAGCAATTCCAAAACTGAAATAGGGTTTGAAACATTTAGAAAACACAATCAACTACTTAGAAAATGTCAACGGCTTTAGATTAAAAGCCTATAATAATTTTAGAATTAAGTTTGTGGTTTCAAAAGGAAGAGAGTTTTAATTTCAAAATTCTATTAATTTAGATTGAGAGTTTTAATTTTGTTTATTAATGTATTAAATACAACATTATTCCACTTGACATGAAAAAAAAATCTAATACATACGACAGACAATTATTTTTAAATTTTGACTCTCATCTCATGTTAAAAAAAATGCATAAATCTTTTTTAATTTACATACAAAGTGTACGAAAATAAAACTACAAAACTTCTATGAAAATATTTTCTCAGAACTTGTCTGAAAATAAAATAACAATAATAAAACCAATCATTGTTATTACAATAAATAACAAAATTTACTAAAAAATAAAGTAGTCAAAATGAAAAAGAATAATTTAATAGGTGTTTATGTCTACATCAAATATCATTACTCAAGTTGCACTTACAAAATACCAGTCAAAATGATATTTTATTTTTTTCAACCCTTCTGTCTCAATGATTATAAGATACCAAAGTGAATGAGTCCATTTAACTAGAGAACAAAATATCTCTATATTTTATTTTTGGGAGTGACAATGGACCATACTCTGATTTAGAGGTGGCAACGAGCTGGCTCGGTCCGCGCTAGGTTCTAGCTTAGCTTGTTAATTCTGGATCGAGCTACAGCCGAGTGAGTTGGACCTAGGCATTCGAACTAAAATCTCAGCTTGAAATCATAACAAGCCAACCTGAGCTAGCTCGCTAGATCTGGCTGTATCTTATTTTAAGAAGAAAATAAATTCTACAAACTTTTTGAATCGAGCTGAACCGAGCTAGATCGAGCTAGACAGTATAAAATGCACACAAATTCATACAAATTCACAAATTGATGCATAGCCGAGCTAGCTAGGTCCCAGCTTGAACTCATTAATTCTGGACCGAGCTAATGGCGAGCTGGCTCGTTAACAACTTAGTCCAATAACAAGCGAGCTGTTAGCGAGCGAGTCAGGTGCGAGTCCCAATCGAGCCACGAGATACGAGCTTTTTTACCACCCCTATTCTGATTTGATACTGCCTTTCCAAGAAGGGCAAGTGAGACAAGAATAGCAATATGGAATCTTTGCATGCATCTCTCCTTCTAAGAAATTCAACTCTAGTAGCAATCTCTACTTATCTTGTACCAAGCACGCTTAGAAAGCTCCCTTTGAAATAAAGGCTATTTTTATTGCCTCATTGAACCACACAATTCCTCAGTTCCCATCAAGTAGAGAGAAATCTTTTTTTACTAATAATGTACAACAATTAGTGGATTGTTGTGGAGATTTTGAATTCAGTTCCTTTCAAGCAGGTTTCAGATAGAAATCGATCAAAATCGTATATAATTTAAATCGATGGTTATATTTATTTGAGACTATCCGGTAGAATTTATTCGAGACTACATTAAAAACAATCATAACCAGTTATAGGAAAAAAAAAAAAAGGCCATAAATCACAAAAGGTATTCCAGTGGTACCAATATGTATACCGCATTACAATTTATGAAAAATATAAGAGTAGAACTAGGGTGTGATGTGCTCACCAAACTCTTTAATGAGCATAACTCCATAATTTATCGTATTCACTTCAAACGAGATGAATCCAAACTGTTGAAACCGATGTACTTCACGAGTGATGTGCGTACATGCAAAATTTTGAATGTTTCGGATTTATTTAGTACAAAGTCAAGCGGTCAAAATTGATGAAAAATGAATGCATTAAAATAACTTCTAAAACTTCATTTTGGATCATTCATTTTTCATCAATTTTGACCACTTGACTTTAGACTAAATGAATTCAAAAAATTCAAAATTTTGCATGTACGCACATCACTCGTGAAGTATATCGGTTTCAACGGTTTAGATTAATCTCGTTTGAAGTGAATCCGATAGATTATAGAGTTATGCTCACCAAAGAGTTTGGTGAGCACATCACACCCTAGTTCTACTCAAAATATAAAATGACAAATGGCGCACTTGCTCCCAGTTTACCTTTTGGGCTTAACATCAGTTACATAAGGCCCAATATCTAAGTCACAAGGTCACTGGAGCCCAATATGTAAGCAAAGTTTTACTGACATGTGGGGCCAAAATGTAAGTCAAGTCGGCTTAAATAAAAATGAACTCGGTCTAAATCGAAATGATTCCATGCACCGATAACCTGCAAAAATGGCGAGACTCCGTTTCGGCCTCCCTCTCTTCATTCTCTGTGTTCTCCTAACCCCATCGCCACCAGGCGCTTCGGCGCTAGGCTTCTACCAATGGCATACTCTTCTATCACTTTCCAACTCCCTTCTCTCGCGCGTCGCTAATGCGCGCTCCGCCCGAGGGGACCTCTCCGGCGCCGCCCGCGTCCGCCACCTCGCCTCGAACCTCAGCCTCCTGACAAGAAATGTCGGGATCTTTTCTCTCGGATGGGATTATATGTGGAATTACTATTCCTCCTCTCTTGAACTACCACTTGACGATATGTCGCGCCTAGCGAAGAAACTGTCGGAAGCTTCTCGTGCTGGATCAAACGAGCGGATTCTGTGGATTAGTGAAAATTATTCAGATTTGAGGCGGTTGTCTGAGTCAGTGATTCAAGGTCTTCTTCGAAGTTTCTCTCGATCTGTAAGTATTTGACAGAGTTACGGAGTTGAGACTTACCATAAGTGTCATCTTTGCGCTTAAAGTTTGAAACCCTTACAATAATTGTTATTTGTATTTCAATTTAAAGACAAGATTAGTGTTATTAGTTGGCATCAGTGAACCAGAATCTGGGTTTGTCTCAGTACCAGCTCCCACTTTAGCATAAATACGGCCAAAATTTATCTGATAACCAACACCTTAAGAACTTGAAGTCAGTTTAATACAGACTAGTACGGATTCAGAAATATAATTCATATTTGTATAGATGAGGGAGGCTATAGTAGTATGCATATTACACAATGGCCTGTGCTATGGGCTTGTATCTCCATTTTTTAAGTCCAGAAAGTCCATCTGAACTGTTCAACATTCTCTTCATATGAGAATGTACTTGTTTACGAAATTTTACATTTTTTAGATTCTTTTTACTATTTTTTTAGATAGGTAGAAAATCACTTGATTTGAAAATTCTGGACCATCCAAAATCAGTGATTTTCTATCTATCTAAAAAACTGTAATATTTGGTCTACAAGTACATTTTCATATGGATATCATGTGATCATGTTTAACGGTTCGGATCAACTATTTAAACTTTAAAAATAGAGATAGGGATCCATGGAACCCATAATATGCATATTACCATAGCCTCACTCTTATATAGAGAATGACCATAATATGAGAACAAATTTGTAGGGGGCAATTAGAGATGCAGTCCTGGCAATTAAAAAGGAAATTGAAGAAGGAGATTTGTTGAAGGACTGTCTCGAAGTCGGTACAAGAGACTTGGAGGGGTTATTACGAATAAGCAATATCTTTTCCTCTTTCTCTCCTTCTGGTTCCACACATGAGAGTGAGCTCTGATGTGATAAGAGTTGCATCTGTTTTTGGTTTTGTTATGAAAAAAAAAATACAAACTATCTTTGTTAGGAGTGTGTAAAAGATAATACCAATTTTGGAAAGCAAACTTGAAGTTCTCTCTCAACTCTGATTGTTTTCCTCTTTTTCTATACAGAAAAATTGTAGTAGTGGTTCTTGAATTTTTCAAGAACCAAATTCTTGAAGTCTTGATCCTTGAATTGTTTTTAACTTTCGTTTGCACCAAATTAGTCCTTCAGTTTCTCTCAAAATAACCAAGTTACTCTTTGTATTAGTCATCCAAAGTATTAACTTGGTTATTTTGAAAGTAAGTTGAATGTTCAACTTAGTTTCTTTTCACAAGTTCAATGGCTGATTTTGTGTAAATACAACCTCAGTGACCAAATATATTCTTTTTCCAGAGTTGAAAAACCAGCTTGGTATTATTTCAAAATTTCAACAGCTACTTTTGTACAAATGATAGATCAAGGACTAAGTTGGTGTTATTGGAAAAGTTCAGAGATCAAAACCTGAATTTTCTTTTTTTAACCCTTTTTCTAAGATGTGTTATATTATTTATTATTTTCCTATTTATAGATTTGGCAATGGTCCATGCTATCTTTATTCCTTTCTTTTTATTAATTGGGTAATTTTAATAGCAAGTATATATTCATTCCCTTTCTCTAGGGTAGAAGTACGATTGTGCTTAGTTTTTGTTTTCGTTATGATCTGCTGAGATGAGATGTTACATTTAGAAATGTGGATTTTCTTTTCTTGTAGGTATGGGTGCAAGCAGCCCAATAAATAAGAAATATTGTATGTAAGCCCAAATATAAAAAATAAAGGTAAAAGAGGCCTATCTATTGCCCATGTTGAGATGAGCAGAGCAGAGCAGCTGGATATTAAGCTTAAATTTTAAGCTGCACTAAGGAGTACCCGTTCGGCAATAAAGTTGAAAAATAACTTTCTTAAGAAAGCTTTAAGTTTGATAAAATGTTTAAACCATGTAAAATCATAGCTTAAAAACTTGAACAAGCTTAAGAAAGGTGGGCAAAAGGAGCACTAAGGAGATAGCATTAATCTTGATAAAGGAGCACCCGTTCGATGAGCTTAAGACTCCTTAGAGCACTAAGGAGCTCTAAGCCATGGTTGCCGAACACCAATATCAGTAAGAGAACGTTCTCTTACTAGCAAATAAAACAAGATTAGATTACAAGTTTACAACTTTGACTGGACTTTGAGTAAACTTGGTTGTATTTTTAAAAGAAAAAAACAAGCTAAATAAATCTTTATCACAGCAGACATCTTATCTCTCAATTCAGTTTATATTTAAAATGAAGATTATAAGTTGATTTAATTGCATTCAATTTTCATCAATTTTTTTACTGTTTGACTTTATAATTCGAATTTGGAAATTTAACATGTAAACACATTACTCGTGAAGTAGATCGGTTTCAATGGTTTGGATTCGTCGTTTGAAGTCAATTTGATAGGTTTAGACTTAAGTTCACCAAAAAATTGGTGAGCTTAAGAACAACCTAGTTCTCCTTCTATTTTATAGAGACGTTTAATTTAACTTTATGCAAAACTTCCTTAATTTTTTCCTAAACATTTATTCAAGTAAGTATCCACAATCACATATTAATTAATTTATTTCCGGTTCAAATATAAGCAATATATTGAACAATTCTGAATTCAACTCGTCCCTCAAATAATAAGCTACTAATTAAGATTTTTTTTAAAAAGGTGCAGAGATACAATAACGGTGACATATTTGTATGCCTTTTGCATCATGAAAAGAAAAACATTGGGCGTTTTTCCTTTGTTTACATGTCTTATAACCAAGTACCAACTCTTGAAAAAGAAACATATATATATATATATATATATATATAGAAGTCATCCCGCAAAGTGACTAATACAGTATTGTCTCTCATGGCTCCCGGGCATCTGCGTTTGTCTCTTCACATTCCTATACTCACAATCCTTCTACTTCTAAAAACTGGAAATTGTTGTTTCACCCGCATTTTCTGCTTCGGCGACTCGATCAGTGACACTGGGAACTACCTCAAATCTATTGGTGACAGCTACAACTCCGTCCGTAACCTGCCATATGGGGAGACTTATTTCGGCCACCCCACTGGCCGCTTCTCTGATGGACGGTTAATTCTCGATTTCATTGGTTAGTGCACTTTACTCATATTAAATTTCTTCCTTCTATTCTGAGTTGTTTCTTATGAACTTAGGGATAAAATTAGTCAACTAACAAGTACCTCACACGTATAAAATGAATTCAGTTGCCAGGTATCCAAGGAAATGTAATATGTAATAGGATCACCGGAATAATTCCTAAGAAAAATGCACGAAATATAGTTAATGAATAAAATTACAAAAAAAAAAAAATCAATCCCAGAATCTAGTTGTGCCAGTTTTAATGAGTGGCCCCGTTGGATATTCTCTAAGAAAATGAATAAAGGAAAAACTTACTGTAGCTGATCTGTTTTAGCAAAGAGATTGACCGGCTTATATTTCATTGATTAGCGGAAGCATACGGGTTGTCATCTATCCCGCCATATCTCTCAGGAGAGAGCACAGAGAACTTCCTGAATGGTGTGAATTTTGCTGTCGCTGGCGCCACAGCACTGGACACTTCCTTCTTTGAATCCATGGGAATCGAGGTGACCTGGACGAATTACTCGCTTGGTGCTCAGCTTGAGTGGTTCAAGAAATTACTACCTTCAATCTTTGAAGAACCAGGTATTATCCGATTGAAACCTCTTTTATGTTTATTTGTGGCTCATGGGTGCACAGCATGTATTTTGCTTAGTACCAGTACAACAAATAAAATTGATTAAATTAAGGCATGCACTAGGTACTTTTTTGTGTGATTAGTTTCTGGTTTTTTTTTTATTAGAAGTCTCTAGTTCTTCTATCTGTTCTGTTCGTATAGTTCTGTTTTTTTTTTCCTTTAGAACTATAATTTTGTTTGTGAGTGCGCGGGTTCTGTGTGAGAGAGAAAGATCAGAGGAGAGAGACAGTTCAGGTTTAGCTTGATAGCTTTTTTTTGTTTTGTTTTTGTTTTTTTGTTTAGAAGGTCAGCTTCAAAGAAGCCGGCTAACAATATATTAAATTAAGAAAAGTTATTTACAACCTCCATTAAGGAGCTACATCACAAGTTATCTTTGTACGTCAAATGGTAAACAAACCATTACTTAAAACAGTGAAACAACGTGCATGATCTGTGCTCGCTACCTTAGCAAAGCGTTAGCCTAAAGAAATGCTTCCCCATTTCAAAGAGTTCATTGAAAATTTTCTTCATGCTTAGTGACAGCTATTAATGAACAAACAGAAAACCTGCTTTGTCATGAAAATGGGAAGTGAAAGCAATAACAGACAAAATACGTACCCAAAAGACAAGAAAAGTGAAAAACAAAAAAAAAATCAGAAAAAAAAATGAGAAGAAGTCAGACAAGTGTTGATCATCAATAAATTAATAAACATATATAATAGCAAAAATTATTCACAAATTAATAAATTGAACTGTGCAGGATGCGACAGCCCTGTCATAAGCAGTGCTCTGTTTGTGGTTGGCGAGATAGGAGGAAACGACTACAACCATCCATTTTGGGAAGGGAGAACATTAGATGAAGTCCGAACCTTTGTCCCTGATGTAATCAGAAGCATCAGTTTAACCATCCATGTACGCATTCTTTTCCTCTCTTAGCATAGTTTCAAGTCAACTTTCAAGTCTTTGAGGCTTATTATTATTAAACATGCATGTGATTGGGGCACATGCGCTCATTATGCCTTACACTCTGGCCTCTGCATCAGCAAAATCTTTTAAATTGTTTTATACGACTTGAACTGTTTTTCTTCATGCTAACATGCTTGATTGACTTTTTAATATCTCTGCATCTATGTACTTTTAAGACAAGGCTGGCTTTGTTCAAGCCAGCACGTCATGATATTGAAAGTAATAATTATTTGATAAAATAGATGGGAGGTGGGGGCCAATGCTAAACTAATAATGTATGACCGGGATCTTAATTAATATACAATTATACAGGAATTGATCAGTCATGGAGCCAAAACATTACTGGTTCCAAATATTTTCCCGACAGGATGTCTCCCGGTGTATCTTGCGATGTTCCAAAGCCAGAAAAAGGAAGACTATGATCGAGAAACAGGATGCATCAAGCGCTTAAATGAGTTTGCAGAGTACCACAATGCAATGCTTTTACAGGAGATTGTAAAGCTTCGGCTTCTCTATTCTGATGTGACTATTATCTATGCAGATTACTATGAAGCTTTCATGAGCATCATTCGCAATCCAAAGAAGTTAGGTGAGATTCGCAATCAAAATCAGCAAGTCATACATTCAACAAGCCACCAAAATCTAATTTGGAATAATGATTATTTTGTCACTATATATGGTCCTCAAAACTTTGATATCGACTTTATAGAATTCAAATAAGATTATATAATTGCAAAATAGAACTTAAAAAATATTCATTTGTAAAAGAACTTATTTACCTATTCAGCAAAAGAAAATAATATACTCATTACTTGTTTTTGCATAAGCATCACTTTCAAGCAGATGAGAAATATTTTAGTGTTCTTCTATTTATCGTGTGCAGGGTAATATAGTTTAATTTATTCCATTATTAGATCGCTATACTAAAATGTAACATCCTTCTCATGAGGTTGTATAAGCTAGTTATTTAAGCCGCTTTTGTTGTGTAGGTTTCAGTTACCCTTTAATGGCATGTTGCGGGGCCGGAGGCCCTTACAATTGCTCACCATATGTATCATGCGGAAGCCAAAATACTACAGTTTGTTCGGACCCATCAAAGTACGTATCATGGGATGGGACCCACAGCACAGAGGCTGCTTACAAGGCAATTGCACATGGAGTGCTACGAGGGTCATACTCTTCGCCTCCCATAAGTAACACTTGCTCCGATATCATGCATGATTCGGGGAGCCTTCTTGTTCCCTCCAACACAATGTAATGGATGAGATAGACAACAACCATTCTTGAATCTTGATTGTTATTTTGACCCAATGGCAACTACAATAAATCTGAACTTCCTTTTCCTTTGTTTTTATCGTTAGTAGTGAGAAATGTTTTAGATTAAAAGAAAGCAAGACTGTCCATTGAAAGACTTATTAAAAAAAAAAAGCTGATTGGGCCAATTTATATAACAATTGCCTTTGGATGATGCTTGAGCCCAAAATAGTTTTTTATTAAGATTGGAACAGTTGTACTGGAGTAAGGCCCAAGTTCAGGTCTATAAAAACTATTCTCAAATTTCAGTCCATATCTTTTCTTTTTTATTAAGAAAATAAACATAGAAAAAGAAGATTGAAGTCGAGCCTTCAAATTTTATTGCTGCTATGTTCAATACTGAAGGTAATGACTTTATTCTGCCATTACAAGTTGGAATTTCAAAATTTCCCATTCCGCATTTCCACCTGAATGTTATCCCTCGGGGTATGATCAATAGCAAAATATAAGTTGGCATCTCTGGAATCAGAGAATAAGATGCTAATCCATTACTTGAGCTCACGACAGTACCGCTAAACGACGACAGTTACCAGTCATGGGCATGATCAGCCACCATTGCCTTGATTGGAAGAGGGAAATTAAATTAGATATATAAACGGTGAAATCACCCTTCTAGATTCTAGAAGAGACAACCAAACCACAATATCACGAATAACAAATAAACGACAATTTGGTACTTTCTTGGTTGCTGAATTAGATTGAGCCTACATTTTCAAATTTATTCATTTACTCTTGAAACCTCGTTGATTTGTGAAATTCTTTCGAAGGTTTATTTTTCTTCTAAACCGTTCCATGAATTGAAACTATTTAGAACAACCATTGAACAAAACAGGAATAAATCAAATCTCGTAGCATAGATCGAGCCTACTGCATGCAACACAGAGTATGTGCCAATACTGGTATGCACTTTGCTTTAATGGTACCCAGTAGTAGATAACGGAATACAAAAAATGGTACTGAATTTGCAACTGGCAAAAATAATTTATTGGGTTAAACCATACAAAATGGCAGTTATTTCTGCTTTTAACTCCACAACTTGGTTTGGGGCCTTGTCTGGAAGGGCATATCTTAGTACCAGAATTGAATAATATCAAGTTAGCAACCATAGTAATTGCAAGTAGTGTGCCCACACTGACCTGGAGACAAGATTAAGTAAACTGATTTTAACAGCAACAAAACTTGCTTAATATTCTTTTTTTGGTCTAAAATATCAGTAAACCTTAGATAATAAAAAAAAAAACACATACCATCCATGCCAATTGTGACACATCCATGAAAAATATTAGCACAGAAGAAAATACGCCAATCTATACTTTGTCATCCTTGTGATACAACGAATGTGAAAAAATGTAGTTAATGAAAAGAATAATTTGAGAATTGACTGTGATATGTGAAATAAAAACAAGTAGTGAAATTTAGTATAAATCATTATTAGATACTAATGAATGCTAGTAACAGGCGAAGATGAAATGTAGCAAAAAAATTAGAGAAGTTCCTAATCAAACATATATTAATTTTTAGTTCCTGCATCCACTTCTTTTGAAGAAAATTTGAAATTCTGCAATTGGTCTGCATTTTGTCAAAAGACTCAGAACAGTGAAGTTGAGTATAGTTCATGAATTGCTGAGAAATATCATACATTATTTAAAAAGTTGTTAGGGTTATATGTGATATTTCTATCTTTTCAAGACTTTCATGACATTTTAACATTATGCTAGAACACGTTAAAGTATTTTTTTTCATGACATTTTCATCTTCTTCTGGTTGTCTTTCATCTTGTACTGGTTGTCTCCATGTTTTACAGGTTTTATTTCATCTTCTACTAGTTTTTTTTCTTCTTCTAGGTGTCTTTCAAGTTCTAGTGGTTGCCTTTCATCTAATAGTAGTTGTTTTTCATCTTCTTCAAGTTATCTTTCATCTTGCACTGGTTGTCTTTCATGTTTTAATGATTGTCTTTTATTTTCTTATAGTTGTATTTCATCTTTTTCAAGTTGTATTTAATCTTCTTCTAGTTGTGTTTCATCATGTACCGGTTGTCTTTCATATTCTGCTAGTTGTGTTTCATCTTTTACAAGTTCTTTTTCATCTTTTTATAGTTGTCTTTCATTATGTGCTGCTTGTCTTTCAAGTTCTTTTGGTTGTCATTTATGCTCTACAGGTTGTCTTTCATCTACTACTGGTTGTATTTCATCTTCTTCAAGTACTTCTTCTAGTTGTCTTTCATCGTCTATAAGTTGTTTTTCGTCTTCTTCTTGTTATCATTCATCTTTTTCTAATTGATTTTAATCTTCTTGTAGTTTTCTATTAACTTTTACTATCTTTCATCCACTACTGGTTATATTTCGTCTTATACTAATTGTTTTTTTTTATCTTCTTCTAGTTGTCTTTCATCTTGTACTTGTCTTTCAAATTCTACTGGTTGTCTTTCATGTTCTACTGGTTATCTTTCATGTACTACTGGCTGTATTTTATGTTTTTTCTTATTGTCTTTTATCTTCTAGTCGTTGTTTTTCACCTTTTTAGTTGTATTTCATCTTCTAGTTGTTTTTCACATTCTAGTAGTTGTTTTTCATCTTTTACTAGTTGTTTTCACCTTGTTCTAGTTATCTTTCGTCTTCTACTGGTTGTATTTCACTATATTATATTTGTCTTTTATCTTCTACCAGTTGTTTTTCACCTTATCTAGTTGGCTTTCATCTTTTACTAGTTGTTTTCCATCTTCTTCTGATTGTCTTTCATCTTGTACTATATGTCTTTCATATTCTGCTGGTTGTCTTTCACGTTTTACTAGTTGTTTTTCATCTTCTTCTGGTTGTTTTTCATCTTCTACTAGTTGTCTTTCATCCACTACTGGTTGTATTTCATCTTCTACTAGTTGTCTTTGATCTTGTACTGGTTGTCTTTCAAGTTATGCTGGTAGTGTTTCACGTTCTACTGGTTGTCTTTCATCTACTAGTAGTTGTATTTTCTCTTCTTCTAGTTGTCTTTCATCTTGTACTGGTTGTCTTTCATCTTCTTCTAGTTGTCTTCCATCTTCAACAAGTTGTTTTTCATCTTTTTCTGGTTGTCTTTCGTCTTTTACTGGTTGTCTTTCACGTTCCACAGGTTGTCTTTCATCTACTACTTGTTGTATTTCATCTTCTACTAGTTGTTTTTTCTTCTTCTTCTTCTTGTCTTTGATCTTGTACTAGTTGTTTTTTCTTCTTCTGGTTGTGTTTCAAGTTCTACTGGTTGTGTTTCACGTTCTACTGGTTGTCTATCGTCTACCACTGGTTGTATTTCATCTTCTTCTAGTTGTCTTTCGTCTTGTACTGGTCGTCTTTCATGTTGTACTGGTTGTCTTTCATAGTCTTCTATTAGTCTTTCATCTTGTACTGGTTGTCTTTCATGCTCTACTGGTTATCTTTCACTTTCTTGATGTTGTCTTTTCACCTTCTACTCATTGTTTTACACCTTCTACTCATTTTTTTCCATCTTCTTCTAGTTGTTTTCCATCTTCTACTAGTTGTTTTTCATCTTCTTCTAGTTGTCTTTCATCTTGTACTGGTTGTCTCTCATGTTTTAGTGGTTATATTTCACGTTCTACTGGTATTCTTTTATCTACTACTAGTTGTATTTCATCTTCTTGTAGTTGTTTTTCATCTTGTACTGGTTGTCTTTCATGTTGTCTTTCGTCTTCTACTACTAGTTGTCTTTCGTTTTCTACTTGTTGTATTTACCTTCTTCTTGTTGTCTTTCATCTTGTATTAGTTGTAGATGAAAAACATCTAGAAGAAGATGAAAAACAACTAATAGAAGATGAAAAACAACTAATAGAAGATGAAAGACGACTTGAATAAGGTGGAAAACAACGAGTAGAAGATAAAAGACAAGAAGTACAAGATAAAATACAGCCAGTTGTAGATGAAAGACAGCCAGTAGAACATGAAAGACAACCAGTAGAATTTGAAAGACCACAAGATGAAAGACAACTAGTACAAGATCAAAGACAACAATAAGGAGATGAAAAAACAACTAGAAAAAGATAAAAGACTACCAATAGAACGTGAAACACAACTAGTAGAACTTGAAAGACAACCAATACAAGATAAAAGACAATTAGATGAAGATGAAAGAATAACTAGTAGAAGATGAAATACAACCAGTAGTGGATGAAAGACAACTAGTAGAACGTGAAAAACAACCAGTATTACATGAAAGACAACACAGTTCAAGATGAAAGACAACTAAAAGAAGATGAAAACAACTTGTGGAAGATGAAATACAACAAGCAAAAGATGAAAGACAACTAGAAGAAGGTGAAAACAACTGGTTATTTTTCATCTTCTACTAGTTGTCGTCACCTTCTTCTAGTTGTCTTTCGTCTTCTCCTTGTTGTATTTCACCTTCTTCTTGTTGTCTTTCATCTTGTACTAGTTGTCTTTCATGTTCTACTTGTTATATTCTTGTACTGTGTTGTCTTTCACGTTCTACTAGTTGTCTTTCATCCACTATTGTTTGTATTTCATCTTCTACTAGTTATTCTTTCAACTTCTGCTAATTGTCTTTTATCTTGTACTGGTTGTCTTTCAAGTTCTACTAGTTGTGTTTCACGTTCTACTGGTTATTTTTCATCTACTACTGGCTGTATTTCATCTTTTTATAGTTGTCTTTCATATTCTACTTGTTGTCTTTAATCTTTTTCTAGTTGTCTTTCATCTTCTAGTAGTTGTTTTTCATTTTCTTCTAGATGTCTTTTGTTTTGTACTGGTTGTTTTTGACGTTCTACTGGTTGTCTTTTATCTTCTACTAGTTTTTAATCTTCTTCTATGTTGTCTTTGATCTTGTATAAGTTGTCTTACAAGTTCTTCTGGTATGTACTGGTTGTCTATCATCTACTACTGGTTGTCTTTCATTTTGCTCTTGTTGTCTTTCGTCTTCAACTGGTCGTCTTTCATGTTGTACTAGTTGTCTTTCTTATTCTGGTACTGGTCATTCATCTTGTACTTGTTGTCTTTCACGTTCTACAAGTTGTCTTTCATTTCTATTGGTTGTCTTTCATCTACTACTTGTTGTATGTCATATTCTTCAAGTTGTCTTTCATCTTGTATTACTTGTCTTTCATGTTCTACTAGTTGTCTTTTCATTTTCTTCTAGTTGTATTTTTTCTTCCTCTAGTTGTATTTCATCTTCTTCTAATAGTCTTTCATCTTGTACTGGTTGTCTTTCATCTTTTTCAAGTTGTCATTCATATTTTACTGGTTGTTTGTCATATTATACTAGGTGTTTTCATTTTTAACAGATTGTGTTTCATCTTTTTATAGTTGTTTTTCATCTTCTTCTAGTTGTTTTTCACCTTCTACAGGTTATCTTTCATTTTCTAGCGGTTGTCTTTCATGTTACATTGGTTTTATTTCATCTACTACTAGTTGTATTTTATCTTCTGCCAGTTGTCTTTCATATTGTACTAGTTGTCTTTCATGTTCTACTTGTTAAATTTCATATTCTAGTAGTTGTTTTTAATCTTCTTCTAATTTGTCTTTGATCTTGTACTAGTTGTCTTTCAAGTTCACGTTTTATTGGCTGTCAATCATCAACTACTGGTTGTCTATCATCTACTACTGATTGTCTTTCATCTTCAACTAGTTATTTTTTCATCTTATTCTAATTGTCTTTGATCTTGTACAGTTTCTCTTTCAAGTTCTTTGATTGTGTTTTATGTTTTACTGGTTGTCGTTCATCTAGTACTTGTTGTATTTCATCTTCTTCTAGTAGTCTTTCATCTTGTACTGGTTGTCTTCCATCTTCTACTAATTGTTTTTCATCTTCTTCTGTTGTATTTCATCTTGAACTGGTTGTCTTTCATGTTATGCTGGTTGTCTTTCATGCTCTACAGGTTGCCTTTCATCTACTACTGATTGTCTTTCATCTTCTACTAGTTGTATTTTCATCTTCTTCTAGTTGTTTTTCATCTTGTACGGTCTTTCAAGTTCTACTGGTTGTCTATCATCTACCACAGGTTGTATTTCACCTTCTTCTAGTTACATTTCATCTTTCATCTACTACTGGTTGTATTTCATCTTCTACTAGTTGTTTTTTTTATCTTCTTCTATTTGTCTTTCATCTTGTGTTGGTTGTATTTCAAGTTCTACTGGTTGTCTGTCATCTACTACTGGCTGTATTTTATCTTCTTCTTCTTCTACTGGTTGTCTTTCATCTTCTTCTAGTTCTATTTCATATTCTTCTAGTTGTCATTCATCTTCTACTAGTTGTTTACCTTCTTCTAGTTGTCTTTCGTCTTCTACTTCTTGTATTTCACCTTCTTCTAGTTGTCTTTTATCTTGTACTAATTGTCTTTCATGTTATACTTGTTATACATCATTTTCTACAAGTTCTTTTTAATCTTCTTCTTATTTGTCTTTGATCTTATACTAGTTGTTTTTCAAGTTCTACTAGTTGTGTTTGATGTTGTACATGTTGTATATCATTTACTACGGGTTGTATTTCATCTTCCCCTAGTTGTCTTTCGTCTTGTACTAATCGTTTTTCATGTTGTACTGGTTGTCTTTCTTATTTTTGTACTGGTCGTTTTTCATGTTGTACTGGTTTTCTTTCTTATTCTTGTACTGGTCTTTCTTCATGTACTTGTTGTCTTTCACATTCTACTAGTTGTTTTTCACTTTCTACTAGTTGTCTATCATCTACTACTGGTTGTATGCCATCTTCTTTAAGTTGTCTTTCATCTTGTATTACTTGTCTATCATGTTCTACTGGTTGTCTTTCATTTTCTTCTAATTGTATTTTTTCTTCCTCTAGTTGTATTTCATCTTCTTCTAGTAGTCTTTCATCTTTTAGAGGTTGTCTTTAATCATCTTCATGGTGTCATATTCTACTTGTTTTTTGTCATATTATACTAGCCATTTTTCACCTTGTACTGATTGTGTTTCATTCATCTTCTTCTAATTATTTTTCACCTTGTACTGGTTGTATTTCATCTTCTTCTAATTGTTTTTCACCTTGTACTGGTTGTATTTCATCTTCTTTTAGTTGTCTTTCATCTTGTACATGTCTTTCATCTTCTTCAAGTTGTTATTCATGTTCTACAAGTTTTTTTGTCATATTATACTAGGTATTTTTCATCTTGTACTGATTGTGTTTCATATTCTTGTAGTTGTTTTTCATTTTCTTCTAGTTGTTTTTCACCTTATACTGGTTGTCTTTCATGTTCTACTGATTGTCTTTCATCTACTTCTAGTTGTATTTCATTTTTTTCATGTTGTATTTCATCTTCCTCTAATTGTCTTTCATCTTCTACTAGGTATTTTTATTTTCTACTGGTTGTCTTTCATCCAATAGTAGTTGTTTTTCATATTCTACTGGTTGTTTTCCATCTTGTACTGGTTGTCTTTCATGCTCTATTGATTGTCTTTCATAAACTACTAGTTGTCTTTCATCTTCTTCAATTTGTATTTCATCCTCTATATTTTGTTTTTCATCTTCTTCTAGTTTAGTTTCATCTTGTACTAGTAGTCTTTCATGTTCTACTGGTTGTTTTTCATCTTGTAGTAGTTGTGTTTCATCTTCTTCTAGTTGTTTTTAATCTTGTACTGGTTGTATGTCATGTTCTATTGATTGTCTTTCACATTCTACTGATTGTCTTTCACATTCTACTGATTGTCTTTCACATTCTACTGATTGTCTTTAATCACTACTAGTAGTTTTTCATCTTTCATCTACTACTAGTTGTATTTCCTCTTCTACTAGTTGTTTTTCATCTTCCTCTATTTGTCTTTCATCTTGTGTTGGTGTATTTCAAGTTCTACTGGTTGTCTTTCATGTTCTACTGGTTGTCTTTAATCTACTACTAGTTGTATTTCATCTTCTTCTAGTAGTTTTTCATCTTCTACTAGTTCTTTTTCACCTTCGTCTAGTTGTCTTTCGTCTGGTAATGGTTGTCTTTCAAAATCTAGTGATTGTCTTTCACGTTCTACTGGTTTTCTTCTATCTACTAATAGTTGTATTTCATCTTTTTCTAGTTGTCTTTCATCTTGTACTATTGTTCTTTTATGTTCTACTGGTTGTATTTCATCTTCTACAAGCTGTATTTAATCTTTTTCTATTTGTCTTTCACCTTCTTCTAATTGTCTATCATCTTCTAATTGTTGTTTTTCATATTCTTCCGGTTGTATTCCATATTCTTGTACTGGTTGTCTTTTATGTTCTATGGGTTGTCTTTCACGTTCTACTGGTTGTCTTTAATATACTGCTGGTTGAATTTCATCATCTACTATTTGTCTTTTCATCTTCTTCTAGTTATCTTTAATCTTGTACTAGAGTTTTTTTATGTTCTACTGGTTGTATTTCATCTTCTACAAGCTGTATTTCATATTTTTCTAGTTGTCTTTCACCTTCTTCTAGTTATCTATCACCTTCTACTAGTTATTTTTCATATTCTTCTGGTTGTATTCCATATTCTTCTGGTTGTATTCACATTATACTAGTTGTCTATAATATACTGTTGGTTGAATTTCATCTTCTACTATTTGTCTTTTGATCTTCTTCTAGTTATCTTTGATCTTGTACTAGTTGTCTTTTATCTTGTGCCGGTTGTCCTTCAAATTCTACTAGTTGTCATTCATGTTCAACTGGATGTCTTTCCTCTACTACTGGCTGTATTTTATCTTCTTCTTGTTGTCTTGTATCTTCTACTCGTTGTTTTCCACATTCTTCTAGTTGTCTTTCATCTTCTTCTACTTGTTTTTCATCTTCTACTATTTGTTTTCACCTTCTTCTAATTGTCTTTCGTCTTCTACTTATTGCATTTAATTCTTCTAGTTGTCTTTCATCTTCCACAAGTTGTTTTTCATCTTCTTTTGGTTGTCTTTCAATTTGAACTGTGTTGTCTTTCATGTTCTACTGGTTGTTCACATTGTACACTACTAGTTGTATTTCATCTCCTTCTAGTTATCTTTCATCTTCATCTAAATGTTTTTGATCTTGTACTGGTTGTCTTTCAAGTTCTACTAGTTGTGTTTCACTTTCTACTGGTAGTCTTTTATCTAGTACTGGTTGTATTTCATCTTATTCTAGTTGTTTTTTCATCTTCTTCTAGTTGTCTTTGAGCTTCTACAAGTTGTCTTTCATCTTGTGTGGTTGTCTTTCAAATTCTACTGGTTGTCTTTCATTTCTACTGGTTGTCATTCATCTAGTACTAGCTGTATTTTATCTTCTACTTGTTGTCTTTTATCTTATATTTGTTGTTTTCCACCTTCTTCAAGTCGTCTTTCATCTTCTACTAGTTGTTTTCAATCTTCTTCAAGATATTTTTCATCTTCTTCTAGTTGTATTTCATATTATAGTGGTTGTTTTACATCTTCTACTAGTTGTTGTCACCTTCTTCTAGTTGTCTTTCCGTCTTCTACTTGTTGTATTTCACCTTCCTCTAATTGTCTTTCGTCTTGTACTGGTTGTCTTTCTCATTCTTGTACTGGTCTTTCATCTTGTAATTGTTGTCTTTCACGTTCTACTAGTTGTCTTTTACTAGTTATATTTCATCTACTACTGGTTGTATGTCATCTTCTTCAAGTTGTCTTTCGACTTGTATTACTTGTCTTTCATGTTCTACTGGTTGGCTTTCATTTTGTACTAGTTGTATTTTTTCTTCCTCTAGTTGTACATCATCTTCTTCTAATAGTCTTTCATCTTGTACTGGTTGTCTTTCATCTTTTTCAATTTGTCATTCATCTTCTACTGGTTGTCTTTCATCTTTTTCAAGTTGTCAATCATATTCTACTGGTTGTTTGTCATATTATACTAGGTGTTTTTCACCTTGTACAAGTTGTCTTTCATTTTCTAGTGGTTGTCTTTCATTTTCTAGTGGTTGTCTTTCACGTTCTACTGGTTTTATTTCATCTACTACTGGTTGTATTTTATCTTCTGCCAGTTGTCTTTCATCTTGTACTAGTTGTCTTTCATGTTCCACTTATTAAATTTCATCTTCTACTATTTGTTTTTAATCTTCTTCTAATTTGTCTTTGTATCTTGTACTAGTTGTCTTTCAAGTTCTACTGGTTGTATTTCACGTTTTATTGGTTGTCTATCATCTACTACTGGTTGTCTATCATCTACTACTAGTTATTTTTTCATCTTATTCTAATTATCTTTGATCTTGTACAGTTTCTCTTTCATCATCTACTTGTTGTATTTCATCTTCTTATGTTGTCTTTCATCTTGAACTGGTTGTCTTTCATCTTGAACTGGTTGTTTTTCATGTTCTACTGGTTGTCTTTCATGTTCGACAGGTTGTCTTTCATCTTCTTCTAGTTATTTTTTCATCTTCTTCTAGTTATTTTTTCATCTTCTTCTAGTTGTTTTTTATCTTGTACTAGTTTTCTTTCAAGTTCTACTAGTTGTCTATCATCTACCACAGGTTGTATTTCACCTTCTTCTAGTTGCCTATCATCTTTCACGTTTTATTGGTTGTCTTTCATCTACTACTGGTTGTATTTCATCTTCTACTAGTTGTTTTTCATCTTCTTCTATTTGATTTTCATCTTGTGTTGGTTGTATTTCAAGTTCTACTGGTTGTCTGTCATCTACTACTGGCTGTATTTTATCTTCTTCTTCTTCTACTAGTTGTCTTTTATCTTCTTCTAATTCTATTTCATATTCTTCTGGTTGTTATTTATCTTCTACTAGTTTTCACCTTCTTCTAGTTGTCTTTCGTCTTCTACTTCTTGTATTTCACCTTCTTCTAATTGTCTTTCATCTTGTACTTGTGACATTATGAATTATATAATAATGAAAACCTCTACATAAGGGCCTATAGGTAATAAAAAAAAAAATTCGAGTAAGGGTTTATATGCATATATATTGGTAACAAATTTTATTATGAAATCCTATATATATATATAGGTATATGAATATAATTCTTAAAAGTTACATGTGTGTATATATTAGAGAATATAGCCAAAGGACTTAGAGGTAATAAAAAGTTTAGTTAAAGGTTATATATACAATTATTACACCCTTAGGTAATATGAAAGAACTTGGAGGACCTAAGTGTAAATATTACATGGTTAATTAGGCTAACCTTCCTTCTCCACCGTATATCCATCTAAATCGTGAGTGTGTATGTGTGTGTGTGCCGAACCAAAGAGGAAGAGAGAAAGAGAGAGTGAAATTAGTGAGACCGATCGAACCGTTCGTAGTTTCGAGATCAGAACGAAGCCCTCTACTCAATTCTAAGCTCTAATTTGGTATTTCTTCTATCTTTTCGATTTCTTGAAAACCCTAGATCTCCCTTTCTTTGTGATTGTGTTTGAATTTCAGAATTATGGCTTGAATTGAATAGTTTTAACTCGATTATCGACTCGATTCGTATTGAATTGATTAATTTAACCTTTTGAACTTGAATTGTGAATTAGGGTTTGTATAGTTGAGAAAATGGTAAAATCTGAAAATTATTTCAGTTTTGAATAATCTAGGGTTTGTGTAAGTTCTTCCCTCTTTCTTTAAAATCTGATTCGAAACCTTGAAATTTGTACGTTTGTTGCGATTTAAAACCGAGAACCGTTGTCGAAATCGAATGTTCGGTTGGTATAAATGATGTCCTGTGAATTGATCAGTGAATTTAGAACTTCTAAAATTGGGTTAAACATCTATAGAACTGCAGGTATTTATCAGGTTTGAACTGCACCAAATAGCTGTACCAGTCCGGTACCAAAAAAACTTGACTCTGTTACCAGTCTTTGCGGGCCGCAAAGGATAGGGCCACGGGCCGCAAGAAATAAGACAGAGTCGATTAAACTGGGGTTATAATTTTTCATATACTTTGCGGGCCGTAACTCAAACAATTGCGGGCCGCAGGATCCAAACCAGAGGGCATTTGAATTGATGGAAAGAATTGCGGGCCGTAACTCAAACAATTGCGGGCCGCAGGATCCAAACCAGAGGGCATTTAAATTGATGGAAAGCATTGCGGGCCGTGATTAAAATCCTTGCGGGCCGCAAGGTTTGAACCAGAAAGCAATAGAGCAGGCGGTATTCTTTGCGGGCCGGACCCCAGGCCTTGCGGGCCGCAAGAGGGTATTCAGAGGTGGTCTATAAGTATTGTTAAGCCAAATTTGGTCGGGATCAAACCGTAAGAGTATTAGTTCTAATTAAACGACATTCGTATGACTTGTAATAACAACGGTGTGTATATTATAATTAGAAGCAAGAGGGCAACCGGATAAGGGAGTTCACTAGACGTAAGGTATACTAGCGATCATCGTATTCAGGTGCGGGATTTCTGGACTTGTTTGATAGTTTATATTCAGAATTAAACTGTGTTTCGATTGACATGTTGAATATCGTTTGAATTGCATTAAATGATTGTGTTGCATATGCATTGCATTGCCCAAAAAAAAAAGTGAAACTCGGATTGTTTTATCTGATTGACTTGCATGCTGGTACGGTTGTAAATTGTGTTGATCTGAAAGATCTGATTTTGGAATTAAAGTCACCGTGCTTTACATCACCATCGGTTGGTGGATTGTGGTCATCCATCGTGATGACATCACCCAGGGGGTGAAACCGGATTTGTCAAAGTCCTCTGCAGGGACTTTGACACCCAGTGTTCTAAAGCTTTAGATCGTCTGGCCCTCAGGCTGTTCCAGTACCGGTTGGGACGAGGGGTAAGTGACGTTGTATTATGATTGTGATTATATGTGACTGGTGTATCGGAGGCATTACCCAGGGGGTAACGCGTTTGGATGGTCAATTCGCTGTATATGTATTTTCTGGACGTGAATTGAAACCAGACTTTTAATTAAACGGTTAGGCCTGTTACTACCAGATATTCTGAAACCGAGTAAACCAATTATTGTGTGATTGAAATTCATCTTGGCAATTCCTGAATTGTGATTTCATTTGGATATATATGCTGTCAGAGTTATGCATTTATCTGTATATACCGTTATATAAATGTGGTATGCTTTATTTGTGTTTCTTTTTGAATATAATCTTTGATTACAAGTCCAGGGATTTATTTTGTGGCAATTATCGCACTGAGAATTCAATTCTCATCCCCTCTTTGGGTAATATTTTCAGGTTCCGGTTCGGCGGATCCGAGAGAGGCACGAGGTCGGTAGGCCCTGGGTTTTCCGCTGCATAGTTTGTCTGGTATGGTGACATTAGAGATTATGTATATAGTTGTGTTTTGATTGTATATATATATTCTCTATGTCATTTTGTGATGCGTATCCATCGAGATACGGGTTTTGTATACTGTAACCTGACCAGATGGGATTTGAGATCTGTTTATGTTATTTGTTTGCTTTGTTTGCGTGTTATGTTTTATTTCTATCATATCGTAATTGCCTAGTAGGTATACGGGTAACCGTATGCCTACGGCAGGAGCACCTGTCGCGCCTCGTGGGGCTGCGGGGTGTGACAGTACTAGTTGTCTTTCATGTTCTACTTATTATACATCATTTTCTACAAGTTCTTTTTAATCTTCTTCTAATTTGTCTTTGATCTTATACTAGTTGTCTTTCAAGTTCTACTAGTTGTGTTTGATGTTGTATAGGTTGTCTATCATTTACTACTGGTTGTATTTCATCTTCCTCTAATTGTCTTTCGTCTTGTACTAGTCGTTTTACTTGTTGTACTAGTTGTCTTTCTTATTCTTATGCTGGTCGTTTTTCATGCTGTACTGGTTGCCTTTCTTATTCTTGTACTGGTCGTTTTTCATGTTGTATTGGTTGTCTTTCTTATTATTGTACTGGTATTTCTTCATGTATTTGTTGTCTTTCACGTTCTACTAGTTGTCCTTCACTTTCTACTGGTTGTCTATCATCTACTACTGGTTGTATGTCATCTTCTTCAAGTTGTCTTTCATCTTGTATTACTTGTGTGTCATGTTCTACTGGTTGTCTTTCATTTTCTTCTAGTTGTATTTTTTCTTCCTCTAGTTGCATTTCATCTTCTTCTTTAATATTCTTCATGTTGTCATTTTCTACTAGTTTTTTGTCATATTATACTAGCCATTTTTCACCTTGTACTGATTGTGTTTCATCTTCATGTAGTTGTTTTTCATCTTTTTCTAATTGTTTTTCACCTTGTACTGGTTGTATTTCATCTTCTTCTAGTTGTCTTTCATCTTGTACTTGTCTTTCATCTTCAAGTTGTCATTCATGTTCTACTAGTTTTTTGTCATATTATACTAGGTGTTTTTCATCTTGTACTGACTGTGTTTCATATTCTTGTAGTTGTTTTTCATTTTGTTCTAGTTGTTTTTCACGTTATACTGGTTGTCTTTCATGTTCTACTGATTGTCTTTCATCTACTTCTAGTTGTATTTCATTTTCTTCAAGTTATATTTCATCTTCTTCTAGTTGTCTTTCATATACTACAAGGTGTTTTCATCTTATACTAGTTTTCTTTCATCTTATAGTAGTTGTTTTTCATTTTGTTCTAGTTGTTTTCTATCTTGTACTGGTTGCCTTTCATGCTCTATTGTCTTTCATAAACTACTGGTTGTCTTTCATCTTCTTCAATTTGTATTTCATCCTCTATATTTTGTTTTTCATCTTCTTCTAGTTTTGTTTCATCTTGTACTGGTTGTCTTTCATGTTCTACTGGTTGTTTTTCATCTTGTAGTAGTTGTTTTTCATCTTCTTCTAGTTGTTTTCAATCTTGTACTGGTTGTGTGTCATGTTCTATTTGTTGTCTTTCACGTTCTACTGGTTATCTTTAATCACTACTAGTAGTTTTTCATCTTTCATCTACTACTGGTTGTATTTCATCTTCTACTATTTATTTTTCATCTTCCTCTATTTGTCTTTCATCTTGGGTTGATGTATTTCAAGTTCTACTGGTTGTCATTCACGTTCTACTGGTTGTCTTTAATCTACTACTAGTTGTATTTCATCTTCTTCTAGTAGTCTTTCATCTTCTACTAGTTCTTTTTCACCTTCTTCTAGTTGTCCTTAGTCTGGTACTGGTGGTCTTTCACGTTCTACTGGTTTTCTTCCATCTACTACTAGTTGTATTTCATCTCCTTCTGGTTGTCTTTCATCTCGTACTAGAGTTCTTTTATGTTCTACTGGTTGTATTTCATCTTCTACAAGCTGTATGTCATCTTTTTCTAGTTGTCTTTCACCTTCTTCTAGTTATCTATCATCTTCTACTAGTTGTTTTTCATATTTTTCTGGTTGTATTCACATTATACTGGTTGTCTATAATATATTGCTGATTGAATTTCATTTTCTACTATTTGTCTTTTCATCTTGTTCTAGTTGTCTTTGATCTTGTACTAGTTGTCTTTTATCTTGTGCTGGTTGTCTTTTAAATTCTACTGGTTGTCCTTCATGTACTACTGGTTGTCTTTGATCTACTACTGGCTATATTTTATCTTCTTCTTGTTGTCTTGGATCTTCTACTCGTTGTTATCTTTCATCTTCTGCTAATTGTTTTTCATCTTCTCCTATTTGTTTTGACCTTCTTCTAGTTGTCTTTCGTCTTCTACTTGTTGTATTTCATTCTTCTAGTTGTCTTTTCATCTTCTTTTGGTTATCTTTCATCTTGAACTGTGTTGTCTTTTATGTTCTACTGGTTGTCTTTCACGTTCTACTAGTTGTCTTTCATCCACTATTGGTTGTATTCCATCTTCTACTAGTTATTCTTTCATCTTCATCTAATTGTCTTTTATCTTGTACTGGTTGTCTTTCAAGTTCTACTACTTGTGTTTCACGTTCTATTGGTAGTCTTTCATCTACTACTAGTTGTATTTCATCTTATTCTAGTTGTTTTTTCATCTTCTTCTAGTTGTCTTTGATCTTGTACTAGTTGTCTTTCATCTTGTGGTCTTTCATGTTCTACTGTCTTTCATCTACAACTGGCTGTATTTTATCTTGTACTTCTTGTCTTTTATCTTCTACTCGTTGTTTTCCACCTTATTCAAGTCGTCTTTCATCTTCTACTAGTTGTCTTTCATCTTTTTCTAGTTGTTTTTCATCTTGTACTGATTGTCTTTTCATGTTCTCTGCTTGTCTTTCATCTCCTACTGGTTGTATTCTCCTTCTTCTAATAGTCATTCATTTACTTCTTGTTGTTTTTCACCTTCTTCTAGTTGTCTTTCCTCTTTTACTAGTTGTTTTTCATCTTTTTTTTTTCTAGTTGTCTTTCATCTTGTTCTAGTTGTATTTCATATTCTACTAGTTGTTATTCATCTTCTACTAGTTTTCTACTAGTTGTATTTCATGTTCTACTAGTTGTTATTCATCTTCTACTAGTTGTACTTGTTGTCTTTCATCTTCTTGTAGTTGTTTTTCATCTGGTACTGGTTGTCTTGCAAGTTTGAGTGGTTGTGTTTCACGTTCTACTGGTTGTCTTTCATCTACTACTAGTTGTATTTCATCTTCTTCTAGTTGTCTTTCATCTTCTTCTAGTTGTCTTTCATCTTGTACGTCTTTCATCTCCTACTTGTTAATTTTCACCTTCTTCTAGTTCTTTTCCATCTTCTACTAGTTTTTTCATCTTCTTCTAGTTGTCTTTTATCTTGTACTAGTTGTTTTTCATGTTCTACTGATTGTCTTTCACGCTCTACTGGTTGTATTTCAAATTCATCTAGTTGTCTTTCATCTTGTACTAGTCATATTTCGTATTGTACTGGTTGTCTTTCATATTCTTGTACTAGTCTTTCATCTTCTTCTAGTTGTATTTTTTCTTCCTCATGTTGCACTTCATCTTTTCTAGTTTGTCTTTCATCATCTAGTACTTGTTTTTCATCTTCTTCTAGTTGTTTTTAATCTTCTACTAGTTGTTTTCCATCATCTTCAAGTTGTCTTTCATCTTGTACTGGTCAGCTTTCACGTTGTACTAATTGTCTTTCATCTACTACTTACCTATATTTCATCTTCTTCTAGTGATTTTTCATCTTCCACAAGTTTTTTTTCACCTTCATCTAGTTGTCTTTTCTCTTTTACTAATTGTGTTTCATCTTTCTCTAGTTGTCTTTCATCTTCTTCTAGTTGTATTTCATATTCTACTAGTTGTTTTTCATATTCTACTAGTTTTTATCCTGTACTTGTTGTCTTTCATCTTCTTATAGTTGTTTTTCATCTGGTACAGGTTGTCTTTCAAGTTCTAGTGGTTGTGTTTCACGTTCTACTAGTTGTCTTTCATCCACTACTTGTTGTATTTCATCTTTTTTTCTAGTTGTCTTTCATCTTGTACTAGTAGTCTTTCATCTCCTACTTGTTATTTTTCATCTTCTTCTAATTGTTTTTCATCTTCTACTATATTTTTTCATCTCTTCTAATTATTTTTCATTTCTATTAGTTGTCTTTCATTTCTACTGTTTGACTTTCATCTACTACTGGTTGTATTTTATCTTCTCCTAGTTGTCTTCCATGTTGTACTCGTCTTCTTTTGTATTGTACAGGTTGTCTTTCATATTCTTGTACTGGTCTTTTATCTTCTTCTAGTTGTATTTTTTCTTCCTCTTGTTGCACTTCATCTTTTTCTAGTTGTCTTTCATCCTCTAGTACTTGTCTTTCCTCTTCTTCTAGTTGTTTTTAATCTTCTACTAGTTGTTTTCCATTATCTTCTAGTTGTCTTTCATCTTGTACTGGTCATCTTTCACGTTCTACTGATTGTCTTTCATCTACTACTTGCTATATTTCATCTTCTTCTAGTAGTTTTCATCTTCCACTAGTTGTTTTTTACCTTCTTCTAGTTGTCTTTTCTCTTCTTCTACTTGTGTTTCATCTTTCTCTAGTTGTATTTCATCTTCTTCTTCTTGTATTTCATATTCTACTAGTTATTTTTCATCTTCTACTAGTTTTTATCTTGTACTTATTGTCTTTCATCTTGTTGTAGTTGTTTTTCATCTGGTACTGGTTGTCTTTCAAGTTCGAGTGGTTGTGTTTCACGTTCTACTGGTTGTCTTTCATCTACTACTTGTTGTATTTCATCTTCTTCCAGTTGTTTTTCATCTTGTAGGAGTAGTCTTTCATCTCCTACTTGTTGTTTTTCACCTTCTTCTAGTACTTTTCCATCATCTACTAGTTTTTTCATCTTCTTCTAGTTGTCTTTTATCTTGTACTAGTCGTCTTTCGTATTGTACTGGTTGTCTTTCATATTCTTGTACTGGTCTTTCATCTTCTTCTAGTTGTTTTTTTTTTGTTCCTCATGTTGCATTTCATTTTTTTCTATTTGTCTTTCATCCTCTAGTACTTGCCTTTCATCTTCTTCTAGTTGTTTTTAATCTTCTACTAGTTGTTTTCCATCATTTTCTAGTTGTCTTTCATCTTGTACTGGTTTTCATTTCTACTTGTTGTCTTTCATCTACAACTAGCTAAATTTCATCTTCTTCTAGTAGTATTTCATCTTCCACTAGTTATTTTTACCTTCTTCTAGTTGTCTTTTCTCTTCTACTAATCGTGTCTCATCTCTCTCTAGTTATCTTTCATCTTCTTCTAGTTGTATTTCTTATTCTACAAGTTGTTTTTCACCTTCTACTAGTTTTTATCTTGTACTTGTTGTAGTTGTTTTTCAACTGGTACTGGTTGTCTTTCAAGTTCGAGTGGTTGTGTTTCACGTTCTACTAGTTGTCCTTCATCTACAACTAGTTGTATTTCATCTTCTTCTAGTTGTATTTCATCTTCTTCTAGTTGTCTTTCAACTTGTACTAGTAGTCTTTCATCTCCTACTTGTTGTTTTTCACCTTCTTCTAGTTGTTTTCCATCTTCTACTAGTTTTTTCATCTTCTTTTAGTTGTCTTTTATCTTGTACTAGTTGTTTTCATGTTCTACTGATTGTCTTTCACGCTCTACTGGTTTCATCTTCTTCTAATTGTCTTTCATCTTGTACTAGTCATCTTTCGTATTGTACAGGTTGTCTCATATTTTTGTACTGGTCTTTCATTTTCTTCTAGTTGTATTTTATCTTCCTCATGTTGTACTTCATCTTTTTTCTAGTTGTCTTTCATCCTCTGGTACTTCTCTTTCATCTTCTTCTAGTTGTTTTTAATCTTCTACTAGTTGTTTTCCATCATCTTCTAGTTGTTTTTCATCTTGTAATGGTTATCTTTCATCTTATACTGGTAGTCTTTCACGATCTACCAATTGTCTCATCTACTACTTGCTACATTTCATCTTCTTCTAGTAGTTTTCATCTTCGACTAGTTGTTTTTCATCTTCTTCTAATTGTCTTTTCTGTTGTACTAGTTGTTTTTCATGCTTTACTCATGTCTTTCACGTTCTACAAGTTGTCCTTCATCTACTATTGGTTGTATTTCATCTTCTACTAATTGTTTTTTTTTCATTTTCTTCTAATTGTCTTCAATCTTGTACTGGTTCTCTTTGAAATTCTACTGGTTGTCTTTCAACTACTATTGGTTGCATTTTATCTCTTTCTAGTTGTCTTTCATCTTGTACTGGTTGTCTTTCATCTTTTTCTAGTTGTATTCAATCTTGTATTAGTTGTTTTTCATCATCTTTTTCTAGTTGTCTTTCATCTTGTACTAGTAGACTTTCATCTCCTACTTGTTGTTTTTCATCTTCTTCTAATTGTTTTTCATCTTCTACTAGATTTTTTCATCTTCTTCTAGTTGTTTTCCATTTCTATTGGTTGTCTTTCACGTTCTACTGGTTGTCTTTCATCTACTACAAGTTATATTTTATATTCTCCTAGTTGTCATTCATGTTGTACTCGTCATCTATTGTATTGGTAGTCTTTCATATTTTTCTACTGGTCTTTCATCTTCTTTTAGTTGTTTTTTTTCTCTCTTGTTGCATTACATCTGTTTCTAGTTCTATTTCATCCTCTATTACTTGTTTTTCATCTTCTTCTAGTTGTTTTTAATCTTCTACTAGTTGTTTTCCATCATCTTCTAGTTGTCTTTCATCTTGTACCAGTTATCTTTCATTTCTACTGGTTGTCTTTCATCTACAACTAGCTATATTTCATCTTCTTCTAGTAGTATTTCATCTTCCACTAGTTGTTTTCCACCTTCTTCTAGTTGTATTTTCTCTTCTACTAATTGTGTTTCATCTTTCTCTAGTTGTCTTTCATCATTTTCAAGTTATTTTCATCTTCTACTAGTTTTTATCTTGTACTTCTTGTCTTTCATCTTCTTGTAGTTGTTTTTCATCTGATACTGGTTGTCTTTCAAGTTCGAGTGGTTGTGTTTCACGTTCTACTGGTTGTCTTTCATCTACAACTAGCTAAATTTCATCTTCCACTAGTTGTTTTTCACCTTCTTTTAGTTGTCTTTTCTCTTCTACTAATTGTGTTTCATCTTTCTCTAATTGTATTTCATCTTCTTCTATTTGTCATTTATCTTATACTAGTTGTTTTCATGTTGTACTGATTGTCTTTCACGCTCTACTGGTTGTATTTCATCTTCTTCTAGTTGTCTTTCATCTTGTACTAGTCGTCTTTCGTAATGTACTGGTTGTCTTTCATATTCTTGTACTGGTCTTTCATCTTCTTCTAGTTGTATTTTTTATTCTCATGTTGCCTTTCATCTTTTTCTAGTTGTTTTTAATCTTCTACTAGTTGTTTTCCATCATCTTCTAGTTGTCTTTCATCTTGTACTGGTTATCTTTCATCTACAACTAGCTATATTTCAAATTTCATCTTTCACTAGTTGTTTTTCACCTTCTTCTAGTTGTATTTTCTCTTCTACTAATTGTGTTTCATATTTCCCTAGTTGCCTTCATCTTCTTCAAGTATTTCATATACAACTAGTTGTTTTCCATCTTCCACTAGTTTTTATCTTCTACTTGTTGTCTTTCATCTTCTTGTAGTTGTTTTTGAACTTCTTCCAGTTGTTTTTCATCAGGTACTGGTTGTCTTTCAAGTTCTAGTGGTTGACTTTCACATTCTACTGGTTGTCTTTCATCTACTACTAGTTGTCTTTCATCTTCTTCTAGTTGTCTTTCATCTCCTACTTGTTGTTTTTCACCTTCTTCTAGTTGTTTTCCATCCTCTACTAGTTTTTTCATCTTCTTCTAGTTGTCTTTTATCTTGTACTAGTTATTTTTCATGTTATACTGATTGTCTTTCACACTCTACAGGTGGTATTTCATCTTCTTCTTGTTGTCTTTTATCTCGTACTAGTCATCTTTCGTATTGTACTGGTTGTCTTTCATATTCTTGTACTGGTCTTTCATCTTCTTCTAGTTGTTGTTTTTTTTGTTCCTCATGTTGCATTTCATCTTTTTCTAGTTGTCTTTCATCCTCTAGTACTTGTCTTTCATCTTCTTCTAGTTGTTTTTAATCTTCTACTAGTTGTTTTCCATCATCTTCTAGTTGTCTTTCATCTTGTACTGGTCATCTTTCACGTTCTACTGATTGTCTTTCATCTACTACTTGCTATATTTCATCTTCTTCTAGTAGTTTTCATCTTCCACTAGTTGTTTTTCACCTTCTTCTAGTTGTCTTTTCTCTTCTTCTACTTGTGTTTCATCTTTCTCTAGTTGTATTTCATCTTCTTCTTCTTGTATTTCATATTCTACTAGTTGTTTTTCATCTTCTGCTAGTTTTTATCTTGTACTTGTCTTTCATCTTCTTGTAGTTGTTTTTCATCTGGTACTGGTTGTCTTTCAAGTTCGAGTGGTTGTGTTTCACGTTCTACTGGTTGTCTTTCATCTACTACTTGTTGTATTTCATCTTCTTCCAGTTGTTTTTCATCTTGTAGGAGTAGTCTTTCATCTCCTACTTGTTGTTTTTCACCTTCTTCTAGTACTTTTCCATCATCTACTAGTTTTTTCATGTTCTTCTAGTTGTCTTTTATCTTGTACTAGTTGTTTTTCATGCTCTATTGATTGTCTTTCACGCTCTACTGGTGGTATTTTATCTTCTTCTAGTTGTCTTTTATCTTGTACTAGTCGTCTTTCGTATTGTACTGGTTGTCTTTCATATTCTTGTACTGGTCTTTCATCTTCTTCTAGTTGTTTTTTTTTTGTTCCTCATGTTGAATTTCATTTTTTTCTAGTTGTCTTTCATCCTCTAGTACTTGCCTTTCATCTTCTTCTAGTTATTTTTAATATTTTACTAGTTGTTTTCCATAAACCCTAAACCCTAAACCCTAATACTTTGTTTTTAGGGTTATGATATAGTCGAATGCTTAGTTTTACTTGCTAGTTACTTGGAATTTGTGTTGAATCTTGTTCTTACTAGTTGTGTAGTATTTTATTTCTTAGTTGAATTTATTTGAATTGAATGGTTAGTCCGTTAGATGAAGGCCTCATCTAGATGGTAATCCAATAACCCCGACATTCACTCGACGAAACTAGATATATGAGATAGGTTTGTAAACCGAGAGGTGAAACCAAATAGTAGCCGAGAGGTGAACTTTTCCTCGCGTCGAGAGATCGAGGATATCTTTAGTAAATCAACAAGTAACGTATGTTAATTAAGCCAACAAACGAGAGTTGAGGTTTAAGAACCCTAAGAGGGCAGAAATTGAGTTTCGTACCAAGTAATTAAGCCAACAAGCGAGAGTTGAGGTTTAGGGACTCAAGTACGGTCAATAGAACCCTGCACAGAGAAACAACACAGAACCAGTAGCTGCTGTATCAACTTGAGGGCCACATGGACCATGTATGAGAGTACACGGCCCGTGCATGAAAGTGCACGGACCGGGCACCTTGAGGCTAAGCTGAGATGAAATCAGAAACCCTAGTAACCCCTTTTTACTTATATTAAAACCAAATCAAAAACCAATTTATTGTTTTGAATTTTGTTATTGATCTGATAGGATACTAAATACCCCCAAATCACCTTTGCAGACTACTAAAATTCTTGTAGATTTAGTAGAGTCCGGTAATTATCAAACCGTCCCTGTGGATTCGACACCCAGCTATACCCAACTTCTGTTGTAAGCTTGCAACTGAACTGAGTAGAACTAGGTATTAAAAGCCTATACGTTTCATAACAAACATAGTTCTTTTCCATCTTCTATTAGTTTTTTCATCTTCTTCTAGTTGTCTTTTATCTTATACTAGTTGTTTTTCATGTTCTAGATTGTGTTTCACGCGTATTTCATCTTCTTCTTGCATTTCATCCTTTTATATTTGTCTTTCATCCTCTAGTACTTGTCTTTCATCTTCTTCTAGATGTTTTTAATCTTCTGTTAGAGAATTTACCGCTAAATTCTGTTTAGGCTTATGGTGCGGAAAGAACGCAAAATAAAAAATTTTACTTCTACCAAAAGCCAAGGATCTACTCCTTGATTGATTCTAAAACTAAATTTATTTAACATTTAAATAAATTAAAACAACATTTGTACCTTGTTCCAAATTCGAATTGGAAGTGAAGTTTAACTCTGATTCGGAGCACCAGATGTCTGATGCCTCTGTCAGTATCCACCAAGAATAACCAGAGAGCTGGTATTTCTTTTGCCAGAAATACTGTACCAGCGGTATTCTAAAAAGCACTATTCACGGTAAATACACTATTCACTGTAGATATGCTATTTTATGCAAAAACACTATTCACCACAGCAACTCTTTTGTTCTCACAAGAATGTACGTAGATTACGTTATTTTCGGCAAAACACTATTTGAGAGGAAAAGATGTTCGAATCGAATCGGATTATATTTTTCTCTTCACCCCTCACCCCTTTATATAGGGTTCAAAGTCAGTTTTGAAAATTACTTAAATGCCCCCCAAAAGTAAGCCGATTTTGGTATTTACAAAAATGTCATTCGAACCATAAGCCCAATTTGCATTTGATTAAATTTGGGCATTTGAATTAAATTCTAAATTTAATTTAGGCCCAAATTAAAATGGGCTTTTGGCCCAAAAATATTAATTCATAATTAATATTTTAATCCATTAATTATATATATAATTATTCTGAATAATTATATTTCTTGCTTATGTTGTTGCGATAAATTTATACGACGTGTCATACACGTTATAAATTTAATCTGGTTTAAGCTTGTTATGACATTTATTTTTATTATTGGTGTGACCCGATAGGATCTGTGTTATGTTGGCAATAGAATTAAAACTCTTTTTAATTCTACAAATCTTAAGCGGCAACTGGCAGAATGCATTATGACTACCCAATTGACACAGATGATCTTGTACAGTACAATATCACGATCTAGTAAACAATTTACTCGTGTTTATTCTTTTGTCACATGGTATCAGAATAGTTTCAAGATAGGTTTGTGTCATCCTTGCAAAGTTAATATTTTCTCGATCTTAAGTAGATTATCAAATATGATTAACTCTTTAATCATATCGCGCGCTGATAATCCTACTTCATCAAGAGGCCAAGTGATACCATCACTCGCATTAAATACGAGGGACAATAGTAGTCTTCGTGAACATCTCCCCTCCGCACAAGTTATGCATACTGAAATGTCATCTGTATAGCTACTTTTTACGGATAGCGTTGAACAACACTCACAAATACACATGATATCTCTCTATTATGCCTATATTCTGACTCTAATTCACATGTAAACCTGTGCCTAAAAGCCTAAAAGCGTGAACATTTCATTTAAATATCAATAGAATGTGGTACTGCTATGCTTTATTTATTAATTTGCAGAAAACGGGCGAAAAACAAGGAAGATTCTGGTTTCGACGCACTTCCACACGGCCCCGCACATGTTTCTGTGCAGACCGTACATTAACTGCCCAACAACACAGAGAGTTTTCACGAAGGAGGCTAAATCTCTACAACTTAAAAGCACAGGCATACGGTCCGTACACATTTGTGTGCGTACACAGAAAATCCAGAAAATCCAGACTGGCGATGGAAAGAGATGCCAGCTGGGGACGTCGAAAAGGAAGGCTTTTAATACGCGATTTTGGGCATAAAAAGGGGAGATTTCCATACGCAAGGGGACGGCTGGCTCTTGGGAGAAAAACTTGTCTTGAAGAAGAAGTTTTGAGACCAATCTTCATCTCTCTTCGAGTTTTGTCATGAACTTTCTTATTACTATTTGTTTTATTTGCTTTTTAACTATGTCTGAGTAGACTTTTTTGTTTCTAGGGTTATGATGTAGTCGAATGCTTAGTTTTATTTGCTAGTTACTTGGAATTTGTGTTGAATCTTGTGTTTGCTTGATTGTGTAGTATTTTATTGCTTAGTTGAAATTGTTTGAATTGAATTGTTGATCCGTTAGATGAAAGGCCCCGTCTAGATGGAAATTGTATAACTTTGATATTCACTCGACCAAACTAAGTATTTGAGATAGGTTTGTGAACCGAGAGGTGAAACCAAGTAGTAGCCGAGAGGTGAACTTTTCTTCGTATTGAGAGATCGAGGATATCTTTAGTAAACCAACAAGTAACTTAGGATAATTAAGCCAACAAGCAAAAGTTGAGGTTTGAGAACCCTAGGAGGGAAGAAATTGAATCCCGTACCAAGTAATTAAGCCAACAAGCGAGAGTTGAGGTCTAGGTACTTTGGTTCGGCCAATAGAACCCTGCACATGAAACAACACAGAAATCAGTAGCTGCTGTATCAACTCGAGGGCCACACGGACCATGTATGAGAGTACACGGCCCGTGTACATTACACACGGCGCGTGCATGAAAGTGCACGGACCGGGCACCTTGAGGCTGAGCTGAGATGAAATCAGAAACCCTAGGAACCCCCTTTTAATTATATTAAACCCAAATCAAAGTTTATTTTATTGTTTTGAATTCTGTTATTAAACTACTAGGACACGTAATACCCCAAAACAACATTTGCAAACTTCTAGAATCTCTGTAGTTTAAGTAAAGTACGATAATTGTCAAACCGTCCATGTGATCGATACCCGACAATATACTATATGATAGGACTGTGCACTTGCAGTCTGAACCGAAAAGTGTATTGAAGGTTAAAAAGTACAGTTTACTGTACTGAAACTTTGTGCTATACCTTTCTGTTGCAACAACACACTTCTTATGTAGGAAAGACGAATACCTCATACTTTAGAACCTAACACTGAACAAAACATTAATGACACGAACACAATCCATTTAACGTTTTATTTAGGGTCTGTCAATACCATGTTATCTAACATGTATGTATGTGATTAAAATGACAACTCTTTGTCTATGGTTTGTAAAACTTAACCATCATTTAATCCACATACTAAGAGTATTTATCATCAATATTATGGAGTTCTACAATTTCGAGTCCTTAACCCAAAATGATCCAAAATTCGATAAAACTCAAGGAACAAAATGATATATTTATTAATCATCCAATTCATGAACAAAACATATAGAATATAATTATCCTATTATTGACTTCTAGATTATTACACTAACATCTTCTACTAGTTGTTTCCCATCATCTTTTGGTTGTCTTTCATCTTGTACTGGTTATCTTTCATTTTTACTGGTGGTCTTTCATCTACAACTAGCTATATTTCATCTTCTTCTAGTAGTATTTCATCTTCCACTAGTTGTTTTTCACCTTCTTCTAGTTGTCTTTCCTATTCTTCTAGTTGTGTTTCATCTTTTTATAGTTGTCTTTTATTTTCTTCAAGTTGTATTTCTTATTCTACTTGTTGTTTTTCATCTTCTACTCGTTTTTATCTTGTACTTGTTGTTTTTCATATTCTTGTAGTTGTTTTCCATCTGGTACTGGTTGTCTTTCACGTTCGAGTGGTTCTGTTTCACGTTCTACTGGTTGTCTTTTATCGACTACTAATTGTATTTCATCTTCTTCTAGTTGTCATTCATCTTGTACTAGTAGTATTTCATCTCCTACTTGTTGTTTTTCACCTTCTTCTAGTTCTTTTCCATCTTCTACTAGTTTTTTTATCTTCTTCTAATTCTTTTTTATCTTGTACTAGTTTTTTTTCATGTTCTACTGATTGTCTTTCACGCTCTACTGGTTGTATTTCATCTTCTTCTAGTTGTCTTTCATCATATACTAGTCGTCCTTCGTATTGTACTGGTTTTTTTTTCATATTCTTGTACTGGTCTTTCATCTTCTTCTAGTTGTATTTTTTTCTTCCTCATGTTGCACTTCATCTTTTGCTTGTTGTCTTTCATCCTCTAGTACTTGTCTTTCGTCTTCTTCTAGTTGTTTTTAATCTTCTACTAGTTGTTTTCCATCATTTTCTAGTTGTTTTTCATCTTGTATTGGTTGTCTTTCACGTTCTACTGATTATCTTTTATCTACTACTTGCTATATTTCATCTTTTTCTAGTAGTTTTCATCTTCCACTAGTTGTTTTTCACCTTCTTCTAATTGTCTTTTCTCTTCTACTAATTGTGTTTCATCTTTCTCTAGTTGTCTTTCATCTTCTTCTAATTTATTTCATATTATACTAGTTGTTTTTCATCTTCTACTAACTTTTGTCTTGTACTTGTTGTCTTTCATTTTCTTGTAGTTGTTTTTCAACTTCTTGTAGTTGTTTTCCATCTGGTACTTGTTGTCTTTCAAGTTCGAGTGGTTGTCTTTCACGTTCTACTGGTTGTCTTTCATCTATTACTTGTTGTATTTTATCTTCTTCCAGTTGTTTTTCATCTTGTAGGAGTAGCCTTTCATCTCCCACTTGTTGTTTTTCACCTTCTTCTAGTACTTTTCCATCATCTACTAGTTTTTTCATGTTCTTCTAGTTGTCTTTTATCTTGTACTAGTTGTTTTTATGCTCTATTGATTGTCTTTCACGCTCTACTGGTTGTATTTCATCTTCTTCTAGTTGTCTTTCATCTTCTACTGGTTGTCTTTCGTATTCTTGTACTGGTCTTTCATCTTCTTCTAGTTGTATTTTTTCTTCCTCGTGTTGTCTTTTTTTTTTCTAGTTATCTTTCATCCTCTAGTACTTTTTTTTCATCTTCTTCTAGTTGTTTTTAATTTTTTACTGGTTGTTTTCCATCATCTTCTAGTTGTCTTTCATCTTGTACTGGTTATCTTTCATTTCTACTGGTTGTCTTTCATCTACAACTAGCTATATTTCATCTTCTTCTAGTAGTATTTCATCTTCCACTAGTTGTTTTTCACCTTCTTCTAGTTGTATTTCCTGTTCTACTAGTTATGTTTCATCTTTTTATAGTTGTCTTTTATTTTCTTTAAGTTGTATTTCTTATTCTACGAGTTGTTTTTCATCTTCTACTCGTTTTTATCTTGTATTTGTTGTCTTTCATCTTCTTGTAGTTGTTTTTCATGTGGTACTGGTTGTCTTTCACGTTTGAGTGGTTGTGTTTCACGTTCTACTGGTTGTGTTTCACGTACTACTGGTTGTCTTTCATCTACTACTAGTTGTATTTCATCTACTACTAGTTGTATTTCATCTTCTTCTAGTTGTCTTTCATCTTGTACTAGTAGTTTTTCATCTCCTACTTGTTGTTTTTCACCTTCTTCTAGTTCTTTTCTATCTTCTACTAGTTTTTTCATCTTCTTCTAGTTGTATTTTATCTTGTACTAGTTGATCAACTGCATAAGTACCCATGCAAAAGAGATTTGCGCACCCATGCAATTGATCAACTGCATGGACCCCATGTAAATAAGGGTCATTACCATCGATGTCAACTGTATGAACCCATTGGCATGGGATACCCATGGAATTGGCATGGGATACCCATGGAATTGGCATTAATTGCATGGGTAACGCATGCAAATAAACATTTTTTGTCCCATACAAATATTCCAAATTCTAGTAGTGATGATAGATTTGCTATTTTTTGGTATTAATAAAAAAATCTGGTTTGATATATACCAATAGTATGTCCTGTAAAGATACAATAGTATATTTGAGGTACCCAAGCACCATAATTAGTAAATAAGCTACGTTAGTCTTTACCTGATGGTGGACACAATTTTACACCTGAGGATGATTTTGTTTGAGTTTCTAATATAGAATGTTCAAAGTTCATGGCAATGTGATTAAATTAAACAGACCGGCTTTCTATACTGAAACCAACTGGTAGATTAAAATGCCCCTGAGAGCACTACAATTGTGTATTCCTTTTTTTCAACTAAACATATTTTTCGGAATTCATTCATGCAGAGAAGATGTTATATTTTAATAGGTCCAAAAAAATTTATCACTCAATATGTTACTTCCCTAAATTTTCGCATTTGGTATCTGTATACTCATCTCCCTTTCCAACTAAAATATGGTTATTGTGATATTTTCTGTTAACAATATAACTAAGTTGATAATATTTAATATTTAATGGCATTATTTTGAATCCTTTTTATGATAAGATGGATTTGGATTTCAAATCACAGATTCATGGCAAACATAATAATTTACAATATCTCATTGGCTTATTGTAATGGGATAACCAAACATGGTAACCATCCTTCTGACAAATAACTTTCAGCATTTAAAGTATGTTATGCATAAAAAGAACATAAAGTAAGGAGTGAGGCTATGGTGCTATGCATAGCACCAATGGCTAGTGTACTACGGCTCAATATGGTACTTTTTAAAATTCTAACGGTCGATCCGACCGTTCAATGTGATATCCATATGAATATGTACTTGCAAACTAAATTTTATATTTTTTCGAATTTTTTACTATATTTTTAGATAGGTAGAAAAATCAGTGTTTTTTGAAAATTCTGGACCATCAAAATTCTACCTATCTGAAAAAATAGTAAAAAAATTTGAAAAAATATAAAATTTAGTTTGCAAGTACATATTCATATGGTTATCACATTGAACGGTCGGATCGACCGTTAGGATTTTAAAAAGTACCATATTGAGCCGTAGTACACTAGCCATCCGTGCTATGCATAGCACCATAGCCTCACTCTAAAGTAAGTATACTTAACGCATTGAAATAACCATTGTTGTAAATATATAACGGTATGTGCTCGTCGGACGGACGGGGTATTGTCAAGCGATTAATCGGTATGCAGCCGATTAATTGAAATTATGCGGCTAATTAATCATTTTCATTAAGATTATGTGTATATATTCATAATTTATTAAAAATGATTTATTTAACTCGTTAAAGTTATCAAATTAACTTAATTTAACTTAGTTTAATTAATATAATATGACACTACGTTTATTTCTTCTTAACAACACATACACATTTTACATTTGTAAGTAACACGTTTATTTAATGCAAAAATAAATTCGAAAATTAAGTTTTTTCAAATACTAATAATATATTATTTGAAAGAAATAAAACATTCCAACATAAAATCACTAAATTTAGTTTATGATGACAACTTAATTTCATATATGAATATGTCGTATTAATTGAAAAAATTACATCAGTAAGTAAGAAAAACATATGCTATATAAACCGAAATTTTTATTAATAACCCCAAACAAAAGAAAAATATCAAATCTAACCCCAACTTGAAAAAAATTTCAAAAATGACCCAACCGCCCCATGACTGGGCGGTTCACTCTACCCACAAAACCGCCCAGTAGTTGGGCGGTCCACACGGCCAATAAAACCGCCCCCTAATCGGGCGGTTAGCCATATTTTTTTTTTTTTTTTTTTACAGATATGTTAGGATATTTTTTTAGTATGATATATTTATAAGATATATATATTTTTTTAAGATATATTTTTTTTGTGTAGATATCTTTTTTATTAAGATATATTTACAACATATTTAAGATATATATTTATGATAAGTTTGTATTATTTTTGTAAGATATATTTTTTTTATTGTAATTTTAAATAAAATTTGGTTGAGTTTGGATGCGTCGTCTGACGTTAGAACCGTCGATTCTTTTATAATAATTGTCGATTATACGGCTGTTGTATTGATTGTCGATTTGGCTAATGTGGTAAATATTTTTATGTTGTCAATTTGTGTATATTTAATTGCGCTATGAAAATAACAAAAATGAAGCATACAAAAATAGTTACAAAACTACTAATTAAATCAGTTCACAAATTTAGCGACGACGACCGAACAAATTTAGAAGTCGACGAGTTCTCGATCTGCTTCCAGTCTGTTGTGCGACACTACTACTGCTACCGGATGCCTCTGCATGACTACTACCGCTACCGGTTGCCTCCGCAACAACTCTAGCATTTTCTCTTTCGTTGGCTTCGTTGATGGCATCTGCATTCCAGTTCACCAAAAATGGTATGTTATTGAAATCTTGAAATGTAAAAGGAATTATAAAATATAAAATGAAATGTACCTGCTCGCTGCCTGTCACAAGTTGAACGGCGAGCCTGATGTCCCATTCGCCTACCCTGCATCTGATCCATTGTCATTACAGCACGCTTGTGGGGCCTTCTCCCTTTTCTAATATAAAAAGAAGTTAAATAACCATATTAAAAAGAAGTTCAGTGCATACACAAAGTATTATCCCTAACCTGATCCACTTTCTGGGGGGGACGATTTTATCTCCAACATAGGCCGGCCATTGATGCTGGTTGGGATAAGAATGGAATGATGCACAGTAATTTAAAAAATATTTAATAAAATTAATAAGAATGGAATGATCCACTTTCTGGGGGGGGGGACGATTTTAGTAAATAACAACATTAAAAAAAAATATTTAATAAAATTAATTTAAAAAATAAAATAAAAAAATGAACAGTAATCTACAGTAATCTACAGTAATCTACAGTATCTACAGTAATCTACAGTAATCTACAGTAATCAACAGTATCTACAGTAATCTACAGTATCTACAGTAATCTACAGTATCTACAGTAATGCATAGTAAAATAAATAATAAAATAATAATAATAAAAACTAATAAAAAAAAAATTACCTGCAGAGAAAGAAGAGCGATTGGGGCGAGGGCGAGGGCGAGAGAGTGTGAGAATGAGAGGCAGAATTGGGAATTTATAGTCTGCATAGTGAACCGCCCCACCATGGGGCGGTTTGCTTGGCCGTGTGGACCGCCCAATGATTGGGCGGTTTTGTGGGTAGGGTGAACCGCCCAGTCATGGGGCGGTTAGGTCATTTTTGAAAAAAAATTCAAGTTGGGGTTAGATTTGATATTTTTCTTTTGTTTGAGGTTATTAATAAAAATTTCGGCTATATAAATAATAGAAGAATTAATCAATTTCAAAATAAATAAGAAGAAAAAAAAATATATAAAATATTGGATGTATATCCAAGTACAAATAAAACTACAATACAGTATCACACACAGTCACTGAAAACAAAACAATATAAACATAAATATTCACTAGAATAAACGAGAATAAACATGAATAAACAGGAATAAACGGACGATTAAACGGGAATAAACCGATTAATCGGAAAAATCCGTTAATAGACCTCCGATTAGTGAATTCGTAACGGTTTGACCGCCGTTAACAATTAAATGGGCTTTTAATCGGCCGTTAAGGGCATTTAATCAGCCGTTAAGGCTGTTTTATACAACAATGAAAATTACAATTAAAAAGCATGTAGACATAGGCAAGGCCTCCTTTCCTAAACCACTCATGCCAAATTTGAGGTGAATTCTATTCTTCATGACTAATGAAGCAGCCTCATGAGTATCTACATAACAAGAATTAAAAAAAAAAGGTTTAGAACATAATAAGAACAATTGTGACAAGGGCTGACAAAATAAAATGTATATGCCAACCATACAATATTAATTGATAAGCTAATTCTGGAGACTCATATTATTATACTACAATTTTGCTCATATTAGTGGGATTCAATCAAGGATTGTCAAAGCAGGTACACTTTTGCAACAATTTTTTTTTTTTTTAAAAAAAAAAAAAGAAGAAGATAAGAATTGCACTGGAAATGTTAGATGAATAAGAGCTCATTTTTCATTCATTTTTCTATACGTGCAACAGTTTACATTCATCAACATTCTTTAGTATGTTTAGATAAAGAAACAATATATAGCACCGAAAATAGTCTTTTTTTTCCCTTGTCTGAAATATGATCCTGTGAAAGGTTATCATTTTAAAAATTCATATTTGTCTGTTGTTTTTTTATTGTCATTAAAAAAACTCTATAAATACGAAATGACCAAAGCAACATCCTAAGAAATGTTCGTTCAAATAGTACAAACTCTCGCAAACAATGGAAGCAATATTATGCTTGAAGACAATTAATTAGGACTAAACCTTGTAGTACATGTTCGGCAGCTAGGATTAAACCTCCTTTAGGCTCCTTATGCTCTTAAGTCTGCCGAACAGGTGTTCCTTTAATGAGATTACTGACCTCCTTAGCTAAGGCGACATTCCCCTCTCCTTAAGAATTTCAGCTCCTTTGCATCTCCTTAGAAGCTGAAATACGATTTTTTCAGACAATATTACCCTCAAAAAGTGACCTCCTTAGAGAGACCCTCTTCTTCTTTTTATCATTTTTCTGCTTTCTTCCTTCTCTCTTCAGTCACAATTCCCTAGACAAGAGAAAGAAAAGAAACCATTGTCTTCGGCGAAGATCAACGACGATCTAATGAGCGACACTCTTATCAAACAGCACTGCGATGTTCGCACCGAAATGTTCTTTTCGTAGACACTTGTTAAGATACTACTTTCTCACTTCTTTCTCTCTGAAATTGGTCTCTCCTTCTGCATTTATTAATCGTTTTTCTTTGGCTACGAAATTATTCATCTATTTTTCTCAATCCCGCTATAGGGCTTCAGTTCTTCCTTTCTCTGTGCTTGCTCAAGTGATTTGAGTGACTGATTTGGTGGCAAAGAAGGAGATGCACAGGCACACAACCCCTAGTCGCTCCTTCATAGCCAATCACACTAGTGGAAAAACGCACATCAGGATCAGCCTATTAGGATCGGACTTTTGAATAATTCGATACTGATTTATATTTGAATCGGGATTTATAAACAACTGATCTTAAAAGGAACAATCAGGATCGGTTAAATATAAACAATTGATCTTAAAAGTGCTGGTCAAATTAGAATCGGTTCTTTACAAAAAATCGATTCTAATTGTGTCCCTATTAGTATGGATTTTTTAAACAGACGATGCTGATTGTTTTTAGTATTCTTTCAAACAGCCAATCTTGATAGTGAATTATAATAATCGCTATTTCTATTTGACCGATCTTACTAGTTCGGACTCTAATAGGGTCGGCTGCCAATAATTAACCGATCGTGATACGTGCAATTTATTTTTTAAGTCTCGCTCCAGCGCTCCTCCTCATTTTTTTTGTTCTAAATCCCGCTAGGTTTTTTGAATTCAGTCCCCTTTCCTTGGCACAGGAACAACGCAGCCTCTCCCCCGCATCCCCCTCTCCTCCGCCGTCGCCCCTCAATCAAGGTCGTGCAATCTGAGTACTAATGCCGAGCCGTTCTCTTCCCACCTCAGTCGATCCATTCAGCCGCGCCTCAGATCGGACCGAGACACCTAAACTGCTCCTCGTTCACACCACCTGCTCTCTACCTCTATTTGCCATACACCGTTTTTTTTTCCTTTTACCCTGGTTGAAACCACCCTAACCCTAATTTCGTAGTAAGAGCTTGATTTTTCTTTGATTTGTTAGAAGATGTATCCAAGATTAGAGACGCTCTCATGAAATTGAAAGGACAGGTTTGAAACTATGAATTCAAAATATTCAAATTTTGTCTATTTACGTTCTTTATGTTAGGATTTTTCATATTTACCTTTTTTCGCTTTTTTCCCTTTTACTCTGTATTTGTAAATTTAGTTTACTTTAAATTATTGTATCACTATTGTGATTTTACCAGGGTTGAAATTTAGAGATTATTTGTTAGGACTTACTGTCTTATAATTTGGTGTACTTAAAAGGTTACTTGCAAATTTAGTAGCAGCACTGTTTTGGTACTGTGTAGAACTGGTACCACTGGTATGATATGATGTTGGTACGATGTTGCTTCATTCTTGAACTGGTACCACTGTTTTGGCAGTATTCGACCATGCACTAAAGCTGTTTTGGTACTGTGTAGAACTGGTACCACTGGTATGATATGATGTTGGTATGATGTAGCTTCATTCTTGACTGGATATGAGTGTTTTGAGTAGTTTTCATGTGCTATATGTAGATGATCTGATTTTTTAATGTTCTGCTATTACATGAGTTCATAGGGACTTGTTTGCAAAAGATACAACTATTGAAGATGCCAACTGCCTCAGATATGTTAATTTCCAATATTTGTTGGCATCTCACCTTTTAATAGAATTGTACTGAAAATCAAAATCTGTTACAAAGGTGCATTCGTTTAAGCCAAGTTTAGTAATGTTTAGCATCAAATTCTGGGCATTTTTTTTAATTATAACTAGTTCAATATTAATAATATCTAGCTAAATAACAGGGTTGATTTTTCTTGCACAACCCATGCATTAATAGCTAAATTTGGGACTGCCACCTTACATATACATCTTTACCAGTTTGGTCGACCTTTGGGATCTAATATCTCTCAATTCATTTGGGGGTTTTGGATGAAACTTCACAGTCTTGTTCTATGGTGTTAAGACTATAAGTCAGCCGAAGTTCATGATTTTTCATGGTGTTTAGCTATGTCAAAAGAAGGTGGGAAGTGGTGACCTGATCAGCAATTTTACAGATTTTTACAGTTTTTCTGATTTTGTTTTTTTCATTGTGATTTATCCACTTGGCCATTTTGGGAGGTCTTTATATGAATTTAAAGCTTGACACATAATCTATCAAGTGACAAAATATTAGATTTTTGTGAGAGGTGTGGCTGTGATGGTCTATGATGCAAAGTGGTGACAGAACACCAGTTTTTGGTTGATTTTGACAGCTTTTCATAATTTTGAAAGATTAACTTTGATCAACTGCCATTTCCAGGTGGTTTGCTCAAATTGAATGATTCTTTCACCATTCTTTCCATTTCAAAGTCCTTTATTTGTGGTCGAGTTGGTTTGACCAGACTTGACTTTGTTTAACCAGCAAGAATCATTTACTGGTAAAAGGGTATTTGGGGCACTTTTGGGTACCAATTGGATATTAATTGATTATTTCTTTATTCGATCACCCTTTGCTAATTTGGATAGCATGCTATTTGGGTCCAAACTAGTGTAGCAGGTTTATGTTTTTTTTTTTTTGATAAAGCCAACAGTGCTACTGTTTTTCAATTTCAGGTTAAGGTCATTTCCTCTGCTGATTTCCTCCGCTTCTCCCCGTCACCATAGCTGGAGTTGTAAAGGTAACTTTTGTTATTGTACAATGAATTAAACTGCTGCTATTTCATGTTGGTACAGTTGGCTAATTATAGTGTTTTGGCAAAACTTTTGTATTCAGACGCTGCTCTCAATATTGGCGAAATCAGATAAAATTTGTGGTGGATGGGAACTGGAGAGTTGATCTCGAAAGAGAGCTTGTCACTATTGGCGAATTTGCTAACAATGTGCTCAGGGTAGAAAAATAATTGGCATTATCCCTTTGTCTTAAGGTATACATCTTTAGTCAATAGTTCCATTGATTGCTTATCTGAGTAGATTGGTCTGATATACGGTGGGTTGGGAGTAAATTTGATAATGAGATACTTGGGAGTATTGAATAATAAAGAGATACTTGCATTTTGTAAATTTGATACTTTGATTAGTGTTATTTAGTGATATTTTGATATAATATAGTATGATTAATTGGAATGCCAGAAAATTTGTGGTACAAAAAAAAAATAAATAAAGGAATTAGGATCAGCTGTTACTGTTAACCGATCTTGATATCTAAGGAACAGTGTCGGTTATTTGTAAACAACCGATCCTGATTCCAACAATGAGGATCGGTTGTTTACAAATAACCGATCCTAATTGTCTTAATTAGGGTCGGTTATTTAAATAACCGATCTTGATTGGGACTTTTAGCATCGGCTCTTTAACTGACCCAGATTACATTCGACATTTGCATCGCCCCTACGTCCGATCCTAATGTGCATAAATAACTGATCCTGATGTGTGTTTTTCCACTAGTGTCAACCTTCACCGAAATTTGGAGCTCTGTGACTGATTCTCGATTTTTCTTTTTCCTTTGCTCTGTGTTGAGCTAACTGTTTAAGTAGGGTTGAGCTCTTTTGTGTGTTGATTTGGACACTATTTTTTGCTAGGTTTTTTTCTTACTATTTTTATGTTGGCCAAGCTCCTACAACTACGAGCTCAATGTTTTCTGTTTGTGCACAATGCCTTTGAGTCAAGGATTGATTTGGACAATTCTATGTTTGCTTGCAAAATTAGAACCGAGTTATATTGGGTTAAATTGGTAATAAATTAAATATTTTAATGAGGAGAAATAATGCAATTCTTTAGAATATCATATTAGAATTAGATGCATGATTACGAACTGACAATTACTGGTAAATTAGAATTGAGGTATGAAATTAGAAGAATACTGTTCCAACCATATCAAGAAATTTTGATTTGGTAATTCAGAGGAAGGGTTTGTAGTTACTTAAATAATAAATAAAGTTGTTTAAGTGATTTGTTGTTACTTATCATTTGTTTGTGAAAATTACATATGTATCAACAAAATTAAGAGTTTTCATTCTAGTACAAATCAAACAATGGTCTCAATCCTGCTTAAATTGTAGGTGATGAATTTCTGGATTTGTGGGTGGCACTGGATAGTACAAAAATCTGATCTTTAGATAGTAGTCTTATAATTGTGCACATAGGGTAATTACAAATCTGATACTATGTTTTGTAATGTCATTTAAGTGAAGTTCAATGAAGAAAATTGCAGATCATATACTATGGATGGATTTGGATTCAATGAACTATTACATGCTTTAGATGACGATGACAAATCATGGTTTTTTTACGAATCATGATGTAATTTTCAATGTAGGGTGCTTTAGGTGCCATTGATGGCACTCATATACCTGCTTTTGTAAAGAAAAAGAAAAAGAATCATCGAAAATACATTAAAAAGGAAGAATTTTGTATCCCAAAATGTCATGGCTGCTGTTGATTTTGACATGAATTTTATTTATGTATCTGTTGGTTGGGAGGGTTCAGCTGCCGATATGAAGGTATTGCGTTCAGCGATAGATGACGGCGGTTTTACAGTCCCTGCAAGAAGATACTACCTCGCTGATTCACGTTATGCCAATACCGGTAGCTTTCTTTGCCCTTATCGTGGTCATATTTACCATTTGGTACAATTTCAACAAACACGTGCACAAAATCGATATCAAAGCCCAGAGGATCTATTTAATCATTGCCATGCACAACTTTGTAATGTTGTCGAGAGGACATTTGGAGTTTTGAAAATGAGATTCAAGATTTTGAGAATTATGCACCCTTATAAATATAGGAAGCAATGTCTAATCATTTTAACATGTTGCATTTTGCATAACTTTATCAATCGTCAAAATGAGATTGAAACCGAAAGTGATATTTATTTGGATGTGGAATAAGAGGCCATAGATGAGAGAGAAGATGATGAAGATGTTGAGCAATCTGGAGTAAACATGGAAATCAATAAAACACAACTTGGAGATTTGATTCGAACAAGTATTAGAAATGTTTTATGGGAGAATATGCAAAACCGCAACAGAAATCGTCAAAGGCGTGGAAGCTAATTTATTAGAAGTTGGTTTGTACCATTTTAGCAATATTCAAATTTAGTTTGTATCTTTTACATTTTGGCAATATTCAAATCCAGTTTGTATCTTTTACATTTTAGAATTAAACTTATGTCGCACTTGTTGAATTAATCTTACATTTTGGAATTACTGAGTACCATCTAGTTCTGGAAGTATTTCTCAATCTTTGAACTCGGCTGTTTTGAATTAAATCGAAAATTATCATCAAATTTTCAGCTCCATACTTTAAATTTCTCAATGTTTTTTTCTTAAGAATTTGTGGTTATTATGCAACATTCGAACTCAATTTTTTAAGTTTCTAAACACAGATTTCTATATAAAAGGTTATCACTGGTTGTAGGTAAAAAAGAAAAGAAATTGAGGGTAATTTAGTCTTTGTTTATTCTTATAGTAAAATACATTTTTTATTCAAACATTCTACATTCTTAATCCATTGAGTTGTTGCCGAACACTAACTCCTTAGTAATGATTAAATTGTTAAGCCTCAATTTCTTAATCCATGCTACCGAACACCCTCGTAATGCTTATCTGAATACAAAATAAAATATCCAAGTAAGATGTCTAAATTTTTAGTGACATATACAGTAGAAAATAACATTCCTAGCAAGGTCCGATCCTACACGGTTCTAGGGAAAATAATTGAACCAAATCTGTACTAGACCCGTTTCTAGCAAATGTACGATTCGGTCCTAGTTTGAGGCACGGTCTAGGACAGTCCGAGTCCGAGCCACGGGTTGTCTGATCCGATCCTGAACCGACCGGGTTTTTCAATACACTATCCCACTGGCTAATAAATGTGACCATCTTTCACTTTACTACACAGATTGTCTCAAGTCTTAACAAACCCATAAAATCAAATATGCATGCCGCTGGATCTCTTCTGAATCCTCCCTCTACCTCTTACTCTTCTTCTTTTTCTTTTTCTATACACACCTGCTCTTCGTTGCCTCCTCTCTCTCTCTCTCTATTGAAATCTTGGTAGAGGCTGGCAAGTGTGGAAATAAATATGTTGTTATTTTATAGGAATCACAGGATCCTGTTATTTCTTCACAGTCGTTGATCTTTATATATATTAGGGCACGAAAAAAAAAATTCTTAAGATTCGCATATGAAAAACTTAGAACGGTTGTGATAGAAATAACAGATTCATCTAATTCCTTTGGAATAACAGCAGATTTATATCCGGTAAGTGCTCCCTCTCTTGGAGTTCAGTGTGTCCTTTGCATGAATTGCCCAATAGAGTCGATATTGCATGCCATATTTCTATGCCCATACGCAGTAGCAGTTTGGTTCCACATTGCGTATGTCTCTGGCAAACCATTAATGAAACCGGCAAGCACAGTAATGGCTATATGGTTTAGCTCATGGTCGATGGTCAAGACGGGAGGATACTTAACACGACGCGACTGGACTACGGGGTTCATTTGCACAGCCTGGTGCATTTGGAAGCAGAGGAATGCTGTCATTTTTAGAGAAGAACGTCTTCCACCAAACATTCTGGCAATGAGGTGTTTACACGAGATGAAACTGTGGAGGAAGTTTGGGTAGCACTGTATTAGTTGTATTAATAGTCTGTCACTTTTCTGTTCCTGTTTTTATTTCTTTTGTTGCCTCTTTTTAGCAAGGTGCCGAGGTGGGACTACTCATGTACCATTTTGATGTAATTTCTTAATTTAATACACTTATCCAAGGCAGCTACTGCCTGGGTTTCAAAAAAAAAAGTGCTCCCTCTCTCTATCTCGATCAGATCGGTGGGGTCGGATTTGAATAGCAGAAGAATGTTATCTCTATTTAAATGCAGCCGACAAGGACGGCTTCTTTGTTTTTCTTTATTTCTAGGGTTTCTTCTTTCTTTTTCGTCTTTATTTCCTTTCCATTATGGACTTCTTTGGTCTTTATTATTTCTTTTTTTCGCTGCTATTTGTTGGGCCAACTTATTTGAGCCCAAATTCCAATCTTTTCATTCAAGGTCATGTAAGTGATTGATTTAATTCGTGTAATTTTTTTATTACTTCAATTGAGTTACTGTATGTGCACGTCGGAATTAGCTTATTTTCAATTTTATATATTTTTTTATCTGATGTGTATTCCATCGGTTAATGCAGTGAATACAAATTCCCAGTACTAATTTTCTTGTGATCAACCATGCCTATACCAAACTATATCTTTCACTTCTCACTAAATTATTATATACAGTCATGCATGATTGAGTTATCAAATCAAATGGAGTACTCATTATTATATACATTATACAATCATGATTGGCACAATTATTTTTAAAGAGAATTTAGATATATGTCCATCATAACTTCTAGTTTTAAATATATACCCATCAAAAACTCAAAATTAGTTATTTTTCCATCTAAATGTTTGTAATTTAGATATATTTCCTTTTTTTTCAAATATAACTATTTTGACCTGATGCATGGTACCAGTCTCCGACTCTGGTACATCTAAATGCTTGTGATTGACTAGAGTTTTGTTGCAATTATTTGTTTAGATCGTAGAATGTGTGCATCCATCACATTCCTTCGCTCGACAATCTCCAAATAGGAATTGTGTGAATGGATGTCATTAACATTGATTTCCTCTAATATTCTGTTCCACCAAGTTTTTAATTAATTGAAATCGATGGAAAATAATCTTTACTTTTTTAATATAGTAAAGTGAGACATAAAGCGTACTCGTTGATAGATCTATAAGAGTGAGGCTATGGTACTTCGGCTAGTGTACTACGGCTCAATATGGTACTTTTTAAAATCCTAACGGTCGATCCGAACCGTTCAATGTGATATCTATATGAATATGTACTTGCAAACTAAATTTTATATTTTTTTCAAATTTTTTTACTATTTTTTTAGATAGGTAGAATTTTGATGGTCCAGAATTTGTATAAAACACTAAAAATTCTACCTATCTAAAAAATAATAAAAAAATTCGATGATTCATTCTCATATCTGAAAATTCTACCTATCTAACATATATGGGATAGGATGAATAATAAGTTATATTAAAATTGAGAAAATCATACTAATTTGATGATTCATTCCTAGTAGTTTACTCATGACAAATATGTGTTCTTTAATATTAATAATTACAATTTTCGCAATAAATTATGTTATAGTTGTTATTTCATAATGTTTTGTTGTTCTAGTTATTGTTAACACTGGATAACATCACAATTGAAAATAAATTGTGCTTGTCAATAAAATTTTATGTAACTTTTAAAAGTTTATTTCATTCTCATATCTTTGAATGCCACTGGACTGTTTGGCAACAAGAAATTAAACCTCCTTAAAACTTAACCTGCTTCTTTTAACTTCTTTAGTCGCTTAATCATGTCGAATACTGATTCTTTAGCGCGGATTAAAATCACCTCCTTTAGCCTCCTTTTGTCTGGATCTTAATCCTCTGTCTAGACATTAAGACACCTCTACCTCTTTTCTTAAATTCATTAACTTTCACTTACGGATTAAGACAATCAAACACCAGTTCCTTGGCACTTCTTATACTCTTAATCCTTCACTCTTAATCTCTTGTTGCCGAACGGCCCGCTAAGTCCATCTATATTTCTATTGCCCATGTTGAGATGGGCAGCTAGATATTAAACCCAATATCAGTAAAGGTAACTTATTGGCAAATAAAACAAGATTAGACAACCTTGACTAGACTTGAGTAAACTTGATTGCATCTAGAAAAAAAAAAAAAAACCTAAATAAATCTTCATGGGTGGAGTTTTTGTCAAAAAGATTTTAGACAATTTTATCCAAAACCGAATCTTAACTGTTTGATCCATACAAAATTTGCATGGACAGTTTAAATTTATGAGACATCTATATTTATTAAGTTTGAAATCTTTTGCACGAATCTTAACACATAATAGACAGTTTAGGTCTGACTTTGAATAAATTTTGCCCGAGTAACCTTTTAAAAAAATCCAATCTTCGTTAAACGAGACATCTTTTTTCTCAATTTAGTATGAACTTTCCGGCAATTAGGTGAAGTTTAAAATGAATGATTGTTTCTCAAAAGAGAGCAAACAGAGTTCATTTCCAAAGTAGGTGATAAGTAAATTTAATTAAAAACAAAGCAGTGCAAAGAGCGGCTACTTAATGTTGCATGTTTGATGTTTCCCGGTCCATGCTGCCACCTTTTTTCTTGATCCTTTATTTTGTTTTTCAAATATAAAATTATTTTGACGTTAATGCTTGGGCTTGACGTAGGTATTTGTTGCAATATTTGTTTAATTGTTTAGATCTTACCTCTCTGCTGACTGGTAGGACTTTCGAGTCCGATTTTCAAGTTATTGGAAATAGGGGAGAGGAGGTGAGGTAGTCAAATGTGAAGGGCCATCAATTATATAAAATTTTCATATTAAGTATACGAGTCAATTTGACAATATATATATAGTATTTTATTCTAAATTATAAAATGTATGAATATAATTTTTTTGAAAATTAATGGAGACCAATTGACTTTGGAGGCGAAAACAGATTGGATAGTGGTGAAACTATATCTGTATTCATTTTTTAAGCCACTGTTATCATTCTTTAAGCCACTGTTATCTATAACTGTTTCTAAACATATCATTCTTTAAGCCACTGTTATTAGAACCGAATCGGATCGTCAGTTTAACCGTAAAAAATCGGAACTGGTCACCTGTCCAGTTTGATTCTGCAATCAAATCGTTTCAGGTAATGAACCGGTAAAAAAAGGTTAAACCGCCCGATTCAAAACAAGTTCTTTTAGATCTCTTCCTCCGATATCATATTCCCCTTTCCTTTCTCAATCAAATCTCTTCTCCTCCAATTTCTTGACGTTTTGAAATCGATTTTTTCTAAATCTCCTTCAAATCTCCTCTATGTAAAGATAGAAATCATCTTTTTAAATCTCCTTCTATTTCAATTCCCCCTCTGTTGATAATATGGCTGTGGGTCAATTTCGTTTTCAACACTTTGTTTGAATGATAATCACAAAAGAAGCTACCAAGATCAAGAACAGTAAGTAATTTTATGAATGTTTTGTGTTAATTTAACTGAATAGATCCATACATATAAGATGTTTGATGAAATGCTCAAACCAAAGAGCATGTTGGTTATGTCCATCAGGGGCGGATTCAGGATTTTCATCAGAGGGGCAAAAAAATATCGAATCGGATTTAAATTCATTAACCAATTGGGTACTCAATAAAAAACAATGATTTAACTTATACTTTTTAATACTTTGACTTGTAATTTTTGATTCTCTGACTTATAATTCTAATTACCAATCAAAATTTAACAAATTTATTTTAATTTTAACCCTAAATTTAACTCAAATTACAAATCAAACGTCCAGAGGGGGGCAAAAAAAATTCCAGGAGGGGTAAAGTCAATCGGAACCGATAAATCTCCACTAAAACTCAAAATTCAGGGGAGGCAGCTACCTCCTGGAATACACTGGGTCCGCCCCTAATGTCCATGCCAGAGCTAGCTGGTATTAAAAAATCAGAAACTTGAACTATTTTAAAAAATAAAAGCTACGTGCTCTTGTTTTTAGCAATTTGTAAAAAAATTTGGGTGGAACCACAAAGGCAAACTCTTTATTATTCGTTATATTGTTTGTTTTGGTCGGGAATCACTTGTCTACAAATTAGCGGTTGAACCGATTGATCCAACAGTCCGACCAGTGAACTGTTAATCCAAAGAATTATCGGATCGACATCCGATCCGGTACTAATAACATTGCTTTCAAATCTCATTCTCTAATTCGATAGAGTGATTGCGAGAGAGTTTAATTTGTTGTGCATCCTGAAAATCAAATTCTTAAATAAGTCAGAAAACCAATTAATTAACTTAATAATTATTCATTTCACCTCATCAATAATATAATAATATGAATATAATTTCTTTAATTGGACAAATAAAAAAAACCATATCTTATATGACACAATAATAAAATAGTCTAAACTTTATTGATCATTTTTAATTGAACATGAAATACACATACATAATAATTTTATATTAAGTCCAATATTAAAATAATAATCTAATTTATTAAGGATAACAACCAAACAGTGGTTTCACCGGTATACCTCCTGAAACAACCACTATATATATTATCTGATTTATTTGAAAATGAAACGAAATATGAAAAATTGAAGGAAACTACTTTTTTTCTTGTTCATTGACCATCTCCCGGTCGGAAATGCGCGAATCCATAGCGTTTCTTTGTTCAACAATCTCCAAATAGGAAATGTGTGAATCAATGTTTTTAACATTGATTTCCTCTAATATTCTGCTCCACTGAATCTCCCGAAATTTTTAAATATAGCACAGTTCAAAAAAATATATACCAAAACGGCACTTTTTGGCCGGAATTCCAAATTTAGCACGGCCGCAGATCAGCTGAGCGGCCCCATTTCCTGGGGACCGCAGATTAGCTGAGCGGCCCCAGAAATGGGGCCGCAGATTGGCTGAGCGGACCCCGGGGCCGCAGATCAGCTGAGCGGCCCCATTTTTTTTTTTTTTTTTTTAGATTTGAGAGATAAAAATTCGAATTTTGTTTTTAATATTTGTTAGTTAGATTACTTTTTTTGATGTATCCGAATTTTTTTAATTAATACTAAAATACGCTAAATTACTTGAAATTATATTGATTTATGCTGAATTACACTAAATTAATTGAAATTACAATAATTATGTAGAATTATGCTAAAATACGATAAATTACGCTAAATTACGTATGAATTGGACCGATTTTGTCCATCTTTCATAAATCATAAAAAATAGTAAAAAAATTCCAAAAAATAATAAAAATTGGTATTCTACAAGTTCATTACATAACTAATTTACTGAGCTACGTAGATTGGAGAATAGAAATGAAAATCTTAATCGGAAACTTCAACTGAAGTTTTGAGGCTCTTCCCTTTGTTTTTTGGCGATTCTGAATTTGGCTTCCAACATCACTAGCACGGACGATGCGCATTTTCGCAAGCTTTCCGAAAAGTGGTCATTTGCTGAAATCGGACACTCGAGCGCCGTTTTATGGCCGTTTAAAGTTTCGTCGTCGTTTTTCGCCTTCTCAGTGAAAATATCATCCCAATTCATACGTAATTTCAATTAATTTAGTGTAATTCAGCATAAATCAATATAATTTCAAGTAATTTAGCGTATTTTAGTATTAATTAAAAAAAATTCGGATACATCAAAAAAAGTAATCTAACTAACAAATATTAAAAACAAAATTCAAATTTTTATCTATCAGATCTAAAAAAAAAAAAAAAAGGGGCCGCTCAGCTGATCTGCAGCCGTGCTAAATTTGGAATTCTGACCAAAAAGTGCCGTTTTAGTATATTTTTTTTTTAACTGTGCTATATTTAAAAATTTCGGCTGAATCTCTAATTAATTGAATCGATGGAAAATAATCTTTACTTTTTTAATATAGCAAAGTGAGACATACAACTCATTGATATATATATATATATATATAGAGTAGGGCTATTGTACTTCGCGAAGTAAAACGACGTTTTACTTCACGCTCATACTCCCATTTTCAAAATCCAAATCGTCGATCCAAACCGTTCAAGTTGTTCTCCATATTGAAATGTGTTTGGAGACCAAATTTTACATTTTTTGGAATTTTTTTACTATTTATTAAGCCACTTTGAAAACTGCTGATCCGGGTGAACAGTAAAAACAGTGCAACAAAATTCTGGACCATGTGATCAGAAATTTTCAAAGTGGCTTAATAAATAGTAAAAAAATTCCAAAAAATGTAAAATTTGGTCTCCAAGCACATTTCAATATGGAGAACAACTTGAACGGTCGGATCGACGTTTTGGATTTTGAAAATGGGAATATGAGCGTGAAGTAAAATATTAGTTTTACTTCGCGAAGTACAATAGCAAAATTCTATATATATATATATAGAGCTGGGCTATGGTGAGTTGCGAAGTAAGATGTTATTTTTATTTCACGCTCATATTTTTATTTTGAAAATCTAAACAACCGATCTGAACCGCTCAACATATTCTCCATATTGAAATGTGCTTGGAGACCAAATTTTATATTTTTTGGAATTTTTTTACTATTTATTAAGCCACTTTGAAAATCGCTGATCGAATGGTCCAGAATTTTTTACTGTTTTTTACTATTCACCCGGATCTGCGATTTTCAAAGTGGCTTAATAAATAGTAAAAAAATTCCAAAAAATGTAAAATTTGGTCTCCAAGCACATTTCAATATGGAGAACATGTTGAGCGGTTCGGATCAGTTGTTTAGATTTTCAAAATGGAGTATGAGCGTGAAGTAAAACGACGTTTTACTTCACAACTCACCATAGTCGATCTCTATATATATATATAGAGAGAGAGAGAGAGAGAGATGGGCTAACTTGCTTTGGGAATTAAAGATGGTGTTTTACTTTGCGCTCATATTTTCATTTTCAAAGTTCAAATAGTCGATTCGAACCTTCCAACATGTTCTTCATATTAAAATGTGCTTGGAGACCAAATTTTACAATTTTTGGAAATTTTTTACTATTTTTTCAGAATTTTTGAAAATCATCACTTTGCTGAATTTTTTATTATTTTTTGTTTAATGAAAAGTTGTGATTTTCAAAAATTCTAAAAAAATAGTAAAAAATTTCCAAAAAATGTAAAATTTGGTCTCCAAGCACATTTTAATATGAAGATCATGTTGGAAGGTTCGAATCGACTATTTGAACTTTGAAAATGAAGATATGAGCGCAAAGTAAAACGATCTCTTTAATTCCCAAAGCAAGTTAGCCCAACTATATATATATATATATATATATATATAGGAGTTGTCTACAGTGCTACGCATAGCGTAGAGGGCCTCCGTGCTACGGCTCAATATTTGAGTTTTCAAAGTCCTAACGGTCGATCCGAACCGTTCAACATGATCTCCATATGAATATGTACTTGCAAACCAAATTTTACATTTTTTAGAATTTTTTTACTATTTGTTTAGATAGGTAGAAAATCACTTGATCTGAATGGTACAGAATTTTCAGATCAAGTGATTTTCTACCTATCTAAACAAATAGTACAAAATTCTAAAAAATGTAAAATTTGGTTTGCAAGTACATATTCATATGGAGATCATGTTGAACGGTTCGGATCAACAGTTAGGATTTTGAAAACTCAAATATTGAGCCGTAGCACGGAGGCCCTCTATGCTACGCGTAGCATATTAGCATGTTCCTATATATATATATATTTAGGCAAATTCTTCTATGGACATAAGGACCTTTTTGTAAAATGAACATATTTTCATTTTCAAAGTTCAAACAGTCGATCCGACCGTTCAACATTATCTCCATATTAAAATGTACTTGGAGGTCAAATTTTACATTTTTTTTGAATTTTTTTACTATTTATTAAGTATTTTTCAAAATTCAATGGTCTGAATTTGACTAGTTTTTGTAAAATACTTAATAAATAGTAAAAAAATTCAAAAAAATGTAAAATTTGACCTCCAAGTACATTTTAATATGGAGATAATGTTGAATGGTCAGATCGATTGTTTGAACTTTGAAAATGAAACTATATTTATTTTACAAATAGGTTCTTATGTCCATAGAAGCATCACTCATATATATATATATATATATATATGAATCCGACTAGCGTCCAAACGTTTGGATAGAGATCTATATCTAAATAAGTTATTTTTATAATTTCAAAGTTCCAAAAGTCGATCTGAAGCACTTAACATGTTTTCCATATTAAAATGTGCTTGGAAACTAAATTTTAGATTTTTTTGGAATTTTTGAAAATCGTTGTTTTGATGATTTTTTTTATAATTTTTCATCAAAAAAGAATGTAAGTGGATCCCTCCTCATATACATCTGTAATATATATGGGATAAATAGGATGAATTATAATTTATATTAAAATTGAGAAAATCATACTAATATGATGATCCATTCTTTCTAATTTGCTCATGACAAATTTGCGTCCTTTAATATTAATATTTATATTTTCGCAATAAATTATGTTATGGTAGTTACTTGATAAATTTTGTTGTTTATTATTTATTCTTAGTAGTTACTATTTAATATCACAGTTGAGTTATTTTTAAAAGTTTATTTCAGTCTCATGTCTTTGAATACCACTAAATTTACACCTAGCATAAAAATATTTCAATCTCCAAACAGGAAACGTGTATAAATTTACGATGGTAAAAAAAATTGGAGATGAAAGTCACTTTTTCTTTTCGTTCATATAAGTAGTGTGATAATTAGAAACACGTGTATAAAGAAATTCACAGATAATAGATGCCATTTATCTTCTTCTTTTTTGTATCCTGATGATGATTTCTAATCTAACTACGCTGCGAATTTCTAATCTTAAAAAAGTAATTTAGATTTCATAATATTTTCTTCTCGCTTGTAAATCTAAAATAATTAGGAGCAATTTCATGTTTACCCTCAAAAACTTCAAAATATGTATTTCCCCCTCTAAAGTTCATAGTATCATATTTACCCTTCTAAATTTCAAAAACTCACAAATTTATCCATTTTATTGTATTTTCATTTACAACTCATATTAAATATATAAAATAGCAGTCTTCTAATTGGTTGGTTTCGAGGCAAATAGTTTATTTATCTACTTTTGACGTATACACACTAAGATTTAGGTATGTGCTTGTGTATGCATTAGAAGTAGGTAAATGAATTATTTGTCTTTGGAAATCGACAAATTAGAAGATTGATATTTTTGTTAAACATACTACATGTTTTTTTTATTCTTTTAATTAAGAGTAAAATGGGTATTTTATAAATTTGAAATGAGTTTGAATCAAAAGTTTAAATAGCGTTTATCGCGTCATAGCGGAACGGTTAAAAAAATGGCGCTATGCCCATATAGCGGCGCTATAGCGTTAAATAGCGTGCTATAGCGCCGATAGCGCCATAGCTTTTATGGTCCGAAAACACTATAGCGTCGCTATAGCGCGCTATTTAGAACCTTGGTTTGAATATAAAAGACAATATAATGAGTAAATTTGTGAGTTTTTGGAATTAAAAAGGGTAAATATGATATTATGAACTTTAGAGGGGGGAATACGTAATTTTGTAAATTTTGAGGGATATTCATGAAGTTGTCTTAAATAATTAAATTAGAAAAATGCGCAAGGGAACATGCAAAAGGGCCGACATTTTTATTAATATCCAAAGTTAATTACAAAATAATAAAAATGCTTAGAGTCGCTGGCTTTTGTTAAAAATGCCCAAACAGGCCATGTAATGGCCTGTTCTTGAATTTTTTTTTTTAGAGACAAATAGCTTAAATGCTGAAATATAACACTAAAAAATTGAATTTTTTTTAATATTTGTTAAATTACTTTTTTTATAGCATATTTATACTAAAATACGCTAAATTACTTGAAATTATGTTAATTTATGCTGATTTACACTAAATTACTTGAAATTATGTTAATTTATGCTGAATTACGCTAAATTACAATAATTATGTAGAATTATGCTAGAATACGGTAAATTACGCTAAATTACGTATGAATAGGGACGATTTTGTGCCATCTTTCATCAATCATAAAAAATAGTATAAAATTCCAAAAATAATAAAAATTGGTATTCTACAAGTTCATTATATAACTAATTTACTGAGCTACGTAGATTGAACAGTAGAAATGAAAATCTTAATCGGAAACTTCAACTGAAGTTTTGAGACTCTTCTCTTTGTTTTTGGTATTTTCACAAGCTTTCCGAAAAGTGGTCATTTGCTGAAATCGGACACTCGAGCGCCGTTTTATGGCCATTTGAAGTTTCGTCGTCATTTTTCGCCTTCTCAATAAAAATATCATCCCTATTCATACGTAATTTAGCATAATTTACCATATTCTAGCATAATTCTACATAATTATTGTAATTTAGTGTAATTCAACATAAATTAACATAATTTCAAGTAATTTAGCGTATTTTAGTGTAAATATGCTAATTATATATAAAAAAAGTAATCTAACAAATATTTAAAAAAAAAATCAATTTTTTAGTGTTATATTTCAGCATTTTAGCTATTTGTCTCTTAAAAAAAAATTAACATAATTTCAAGTAATTTAGTGTAAATCAGCATAAATTAACATAATTTCAAGTAATTTAGCGTATTTTAGTATAAATATGTTATCAAAAAAGTAATTTGACAAATATTTAAAAAAATCAATTTTTTAACGTTATATTTCAGCATTTTAGCTATTTGTCTCTAAACAAAAAAAAAAATTCAAGGACCGGCCATTAAATGACCAGTTTGGACATTTTTAACAATAGCCAGTGACTCTGGACATTTTTATTATTTTGTAATTAACTTTGAATATTAATAAAAATGTCGGCAAAAGGGTGTACCATGTACTTGCTCTTAGCTCATTGAATACATAAAATTCGCTCACCTAAACCATAAAATTCGGTCATTTAATTTGACAAAAAATAGATACCCTCGCACCGAGAGGAGAGAAAACTTTAAAAAAAAAAAAAAAAAAAAAACACTCCCAATGTCCATTAAATTTAATGGCATTAATTAATGAGGGTTGAAGGGTAGGTCTGCGCGAATAAATTACTTCTTGGTCGGATTCATATTATCTAAGACATCTTGCCCTTTTAGTCTGAATCTCATCCGTCCGTTATATATTAACACGAATGTTAAAGATGTTCCATGTATTACAAATTTAGATCTGAGTGACCCTGATTCTGATCAGACGGTCTGGATTCAAACTCAAATGAAAAGGTAATGCAGAGGATCCGGACTCCTAGGCCTTTCTCTAAACCTTATCACCTTCGCCATTTTATGAAGGAGCGATCACCGGAATTGATAGCTGGCTGGCCTGTACCCCAACTTCCCATTGGAAGCAAATATTAGTTGTTCGGACCAACAATTCTTGACCTTTTGATATAGTATTTGATTATATTTTTCTATATTGGATTTTAAAGTTAAAAACATTATTTTGAATATTTTTTTTAAAAACTACCTAATCAATATTGTTAATAAATTTCAGCCTTTATATATATTTTCCTTGTTTTACTGCAATGAACCATTGTTCAAGTATTATTAGTTAAGTAGGGATAAAATGTTTCATTGTTTTGGCGCTCTAATCATATCTCACATTCTGATTTTTATTTTCAAAGTTTAAACAGTTGATTCAATCTGTTGAACATGATCTCCATATTAAAAAGTGCTTGGAGAGCAAATTTTTTTGAAATTTTTTACTAGTTAGATAAGTACAAAATCACTTGTTTGTCAGAAGATTATGAATCATCTAAAAACAATAATTTTATACCTATCTAAAAAAAATAGTAATTCTTTTTTCAAAAAAATAAAATTTGGTCTCCTAGCACATTTTAATATGGAAATCATGTTGAGCGGTATCATAAACAAGAAGGCAAGGCATGCAATTGAGATACGAAAACAATGAAGCATTTTAACCATACTCTTAGGGTATGTTTGGTTGTAAAATAAAAATAACTAGAATAGCCAAATCAAAAATAGCTACTATTTGTCTTATTATAATAGTCAAATCTCAAAACTCTTAGGAATAGTTTATTCTAATAAGACAAAAAATTTAGATTCACTATTCTAATTATTTTAACCCAATCAAATACTAAATAAGCTATTCCGAATAACCTAACTCTAAAAATAGACTATTCTAAATCCAACCAAACATACCGTTTTATTAGTTAAGGGTAATATATGTATTTTTTAACCTGACCAACATTTTATATTTGCAACTTGAGCACTTGAAAATCCCAATCAATCCCTGAAGCTTACGTTTGCTCACACCAATTAACAGTTTAAGAAGCACATGCTCATCCGAAACATTCATTGAGAATTATTATTGCATTTTTCGTTTGGGTTACTTTACTTGCTTTTAAAAGGAAATGTAGGAGCAAAAAAAAGGAAATAGCTGTTTGTCATTACTCAGTACTGTTGTGAATCCGATTTAACTGTTCTCTTTAAACAATAAGGATGCAATTAGCGATGCAAACGAACCGAACCGAATTGAACCTACCCCAGTTTGAGTTTGATTTGAATTAATTTCGAGCCAAGTTTGGTTTGAATTAATTTCGAACGAACTCAATTTCGAATCGAATTTTTTACGAACTCAATTTCGAACTTTACGAACTTTGTTACGACTTACGAGTTATGACTTATGGCTGGGCATAATTCGAAATTATAGCACTTCAATAAAAACTCAGACATTCTGAATTCTAATTACACAGTACACCAAAGTTTATATCAAAGTTCATTACAAATACCAAAATTTATATCAAACACCAAAGTTTAGACAATCAATCAAAGTTCAGTATAATCACAGTATCCAAAGTTTTCCAAATAGCTAACAGGAGCAACATCACCAAAGTTTTCAAATATCCAAAGTATTCAAAGTACAATTTAAGTTAGAACTGAAAGCAATTATGGATTGGGCGACCTTATATTTTCATCAGCGAACATAAGTTATCAGTGGAAATCAATGGTTCACGTTTGAGTTAATTTCGAACTAAGTTTAGTTTGCGAACCTATTTCGAACGAACTAGATCCAGTTTGAGTTTGGTTTAAATTAATTTCGAACGAACTCAATTTCGAATCGAACTTTTACGAATTTTTTTGAATCAAACTCGAATCGAATTACGAACTACGAATTTTTTGTGCAGCCCTAGATGCAACCTTATATAGAAGCAAAATAAACCATATAATTCATCAAAAATAAAAACAAACCATATACATATTTAGCAGGTTGCCTCGTAAAAGAATTATCAACATAAATAAGTATACCGTGGTCCCATCAAAATTACCTATTATAAAAAACATGGCAGTACTGTGGAGAGATGTCTAATCATTTCAATTCAGCAATTAATTGTGCTACTCACAATGGAGTAAAATTTGGTTATTTGGGAGGGAAACATTAATGCTAAACAAAAGGTTTGGTGGAATACATTATACATAGCTGTATGTACACCCCTTCATAAAACATGATCTATTGCCAGGACACGTGTCATACAATAGAGGCTAATTAAAATACCCTTAAACAGAGGGCAATTAGTTGTCCCCATCTAGCATGATTAAGCTGGGGTATCAATTAATTACTCTATCTAGTTTTTTTTTTTTTTTTTGAAAAACGATTTTTGGAGCTAATAGGTGGTTTCATCCACTAAATTTTGGATGTCATGCACTGACGCACATATATAGAGGTTCATTTAATGCTCCACTTAGGGCTGCAAACGAACCAAACCGAATCGAACTTATCCTCATTTTGAGTTTGGTTTGAATTAATTTCGAACTAAGTTTGATTTGAATTAATTTCGAATGAACTCAATTTCGAAATTGAATTTTTTACGAACTCAATTTCGAACTTTTACGAACTTTGTTACGACTTACGAGTTATGACTTATGGCTGGGCCATAGTTCGAAATTACAACACTTCAATATAAACTCGGGCATTCTGAATTCTAATTACACATGCAGTACACTAAAGTTTATATCAAAGTTTATTACAAGAGGAGGGATCCAATTACACCTTTTTTGGTGACACACTTTGACACCTACCATTTTTAAAGTCCAAATAGTCAATTTAAACCGTTCAACATGATGGATATATTAAAATGTGCTTGGAGATCAAATTTTACATTTTTTTGAATTTTTTTGCTATTTATTAAGATGGTTACAAAAATCGTTGTTTTCAGACCATTGAAAAACAGCGATTTTGTAACCATCTTAATAAATAGTAAAAAAATTCAAAAAAATGTAAAATTTGATCTCCAAGCACATTTTAATATGGTGATCATGTTGAATGGTTCGGATCGGCTGTTTGGATTTTGAAATCGCAAAATTGACCTATATAAAAAACGGTGTCATGATGTGTCACCAAAAAAGGTGTAATTGGATCCCTCCTCTTATTACAAATACCAAAATTTACATCAAACACCAAAGTTTAGTACAATCAATCAAAGTTCAGTACAATCACAGTATCCAAGGGTCGCCTCGCCTCACGGCCGGTGTTGGGTTCTTATGGTACTTAAGGCAGCGGAATTTCAAAATTTTGACAAGAAAAGTACCAAAAGAGATCATCATGTGTGACTGAAATCAAACCAAGATCTATTTCCAAATCAATAAGCATCATACCTTTAGTTTCTTGTCTCTAACAAGAAAGGAAGGTCCTTGAGATGTAGAGTTGTAGCCTCCACCTTCTTGTTGATGCTAATGGTGGTTGATGCCTTGCAGCGCCTTGGTGGTTGATGTGTGCGTGACTTAGAACGCCTTGCACCAAGATGAGACTCCAAAGTAGAAGTCCTCCACGGTATCCACCAAGAAATTAATTAGAAACCAAAGTTTCCTCTTGCTAGAGAGTACTAACTTGGTTGCTCCTTAATCCCTATCCTTCAAGAGAACTAGATCTTGAACTTTTAGGGTTTGTGGGTTCTCAACACATGAGAGGAAAAAAGAAGAGAGAGAGAGTTTTGGCAGAACTTCAACTCTCAAAAACGAAATCTATTCAAAATGAATGAGAGGGAGAATATATATAGCAAAACAAGGAAAGTGAATTCTGTTTCCAAAGTTAACCCCACGTTCTACCACGTTTTTGACCACGATCTAATTCGAATTAGATTCTGTCACAGAAGGAGAAGTTATAGATCTTTCTTTTACCTTTCCATCCATATATTATACGCCCAAAACGGACATCGTATGAGAGAGTTATGGTCCAAATACGAAACATGCGCAGCAGTCACAGAATATGGCGGTTCAAATTAACCACCACGTTCTATCGCGTTTTTGACCATGATCTGTTTCTAATTTGGCTTTCCTCCAGAGAGGCAAAGTTCTAGATATTTCTTTTAACTTTCCAGAAATATATAGAATGTTAAAAAAGGATTTATTATGAAAGAGATATGGTCAAAATAAGAAATGCTGCGCAGCAGTTATCAGAAAACGTGGTAAACTATTTTGGGTGAACTTTTAATTAAGGAAACAATTCATAAAATAAACATGGGCCATAATTAACAACAGCCATTAGGCTTTGTTTATTGGGCCAAGTTCTATTTTTTCTTGTTTGCAATAATCAAATACAACTAATCTAATTAATTGTAGTATCTTATATAATTATCTCAAATAATTATATTTCTCATGGTTTGATGGAGAAACCAATTTATTTGTCATGTCATACATGTCAAATAAATTAAGGAGCATTTCTAATTCATTTTTTATTGGTGTGACCCTATGGGATCTATGTCACATGGCAATGGAATCTGAAACTCCTTTCGATTCCATAAACTACAAGCGGCACCTAGCAATATGCATTGTAGTTACCCAAATGACACAGATGATAAGTACCATACTGTATCACGATCCCTGAGCAACAATTGCCTCGTGTCAATTCCTTGTCTCATGATATCATGAATAGATCCAAGGTAGGAACGTGTCATCCTTGCAAATCTACTCGTTTCTTGATTCCGAAATAATTCAGTAATTATGATTAACTCCTTAATCATATGTGCACATACTTGTATTATTTCATCAAGGGGCCCAGTGATATCATCACTCATTTACATGAGGGACATTGGTATTCTTGATAATTACTATCTCTCCACATGAGAGACACATACTGAGATAGAATCTGTATGACTGTCAGTTACTGACAGCGTTGGATAATACCCACGAATATGTATTCTCATGTGAGAGAAACAATTATCTCATACCTTAGAATTCCAGACACAAATAAAACATTAATGACACAAACACAATCCATATTAAATGTTTTATTTTGGTCACGTCCAATCCCTGATCTCCATCAGGTATCCATTTGATTAGATTGACAACCCCTTGTCACATGATCTGCAGAACATGATCATCATCTAATCCAAATGCTAATCTTATATCGGTAATTAATATTCCTTGTTAATTACCAACACTAGGGACACTTTAGAGTATTTATTAACTCATTTATAGAGTTCTACAATTCCAAGTCCTCAACTTAAATGATCTATAAGTAATAAAATACTCAAGGAACAAAATGATAAACAAATCATTCAATTACATGAACAAAACTTAGAAAACAATCATCCTATGATTGGCTTCTAGATCACAACACTAACAGCCGGTCCCAGTAATCTGCCAACAAAGCAGAGACAACACCAAGACAGCACCAGCCAGCACAAAAATCACAAGCACAAGATCAGCCAAACTCTAGGATTTGGTATCGCAACCAACAGAGGGAAAGTTTTCTAGGGTAGAGCGATTATGGCTTGTTTTGTTTACAGCGGTTTTGATTGGAGATTATTGGTTCTGGGACTGGTCTGAATTTGTTGTTGAATATTGGACAGGGCATATGGATAAAAGAGTTAAAGTGGCTGCCGAAGGGTGGCTTCCAGTTGATATCAATGCCATACCGTTGAGTGTATGGGATCTTGCGGACAACCAAGTGGTGGAGTACCAAGGTGATGAGGATGGCGGTATAGCAAGACCGATGTTGAGGGCAGCTGGTTCTCCAACCTAATGACAGGATGAAGACTAGTTTTTTTTGTTTGGATCCGCGTTTAGGATCCTTACGTTATCTTAGTCTTCTCATATGTGGCTTAGTTTTAGCTTGTTGGTTTTTCATTACTGTCTTTTGGTGGCTTCTTAAACGTCGAGCTTTTGTATTTTGCTCTGCATTAAGGCTTTATATCCTTACTTTAGCACTGCTTTACAACTCTCTTTTCAGCTGTAAGTTAACTTAATTTTATGAAAATGAAATGAACAATCTTGTGTCTTTTATCAAAAAAAAAAAAAAAAAAGCCATATACATATTTAGCAGGTTGCCTCGTAAAAGAACCATCAACATAAATAAGTCTACCGTGGTCCCATCAAAATTACCTATTATTAAAAAACATGGCAGTACTGTGGAGAGATGCCTAATCATTTCAATTCAGCAATTAATTGTGCTACTCACAATGGAGGAAAAATTGGTTATTTGGGAGGGAAACATTAATGCTAAACAAAAGGTTTGGTGGAATACATTATACATAGCTGTATGTACACCCCTTCATAAAACATACCCTTAAACAGAGGCTAATTAAAACATACAATAGAGGCTAATTAAAATACCTTAAACAGAGGGCAATTAGTTGTCCCCATCTAGCATGATTAAGCTGGGGTATCAATTAATTACTCTCATGCACTGACGCACATATATAGAGGTTCATTTAATGCTCCACTAGTGATTATGTTTCTAGTTGGCTCGTGCTAACAAAAAGATTTTTATTTAATTGATTGTGATTGATATGATGATTTAATTAGCGAGCTAATTAATTACGGATAACTATTAACAGATCATTTTTTACTTCATGCAAAGCATGCACCAAATGCAATGTTATTTTAATTCTATAGTATGTGTTGTATTAAGCCAAAACTGCTCTGTTAAAATATTTACCCCTGATTACCAGAGCGACTCCAGTTTGCCCTTTCGTTTTCGTAAAATATAAGTGCCCTTACAGTTAATCACCTAATAATGATTTAATTTGATCAGTTTCGAGAATTGTGTTAAATAAACTTTAGAGGTATATTAAATTTATTGTGATTTTTGAAGTATTTGAATACTGATTAAAAGCTCGTCAAATTAAGTCGTTTAACTTTTAAATATTTGAAGGATGACTTGTTAGATCAAACTACACTAAATTTGTTGCTAAATCTATCTATTAGAGAGACCTATATCGACAATTTCATTTTGGCAATTTGGACGGATGGTTATAATGATTGTCAAAATATCATATTCTGTAGTAAAAAAGATCAATACAACTTCAATTATTCTTTTATTTATTTGAATATTTTAATGGGTCTATTTGAAAACTTTTCATATATTACCGATATTTTTATTAATATCCAAAGTTAATTAATCCAACAACTTTGGGAATTTATAAAATTATCCATACTGGCCATTTTCTGGCCGGTTTTAATTGTTTTCGGTACTGACATTTTTATATAACTAATTGTTTTAAAACCGGCCAGAAAATGGCCGGTATAGATAGTTTTATAAATTTCCAAAGTTGTTAGGTATATTTATTAATTTGTAATTAACTTTGGATATTAATAAAAATCACGGCATATATTACTAAGCAATACACAAACGATGAAGGTTCAAATTCTTTTTTTTTTCTCTACACTGATTCTAAATATCAAATTTAATAACTCAAAATCTTACAATTAAAATATCAAAATGAAATCATCATACGTATTATTTTCTCTATACGGACATTAACATTACGACATAATTTTCAATATTGAATTTTCACGTTCTTGATTTTCATCAAAAAAAAAAAATTTGTCAATTTTTTTTTTAGATTGTATACATAATATAATGTACAACAAATAATCGCGCTGATATAGATGCGAGTATCACACAACCCGACATTTTTATTAATATCCAAAGTTAATTACAAATTAATAAATATTACCCACGTTAGTTGGAATTTTTTTTTAAATGTCCAAACCGGCCATTAAACGGCCGGTCTCCTTTTTTTCTCCACCGGCTGTAAATGGCCGGTTCTCAAATTTTTTTTTTTTTTTGCTATTTCAGACCCTATAAATACTCATCTTTTTCTCTCCTCCTCACAACTCACTCAACTCACAGAAAAAAAAAAAAAATCTCTGACACAAAAATACTTAGATAACTTAAATAACTTAAAGTTTTTGTTTTTTCAAAAATAGAAGGATTACAATATTTTCTGTATTTACCTAGCAGTTACTTTTGAACTGGAATCAATAACTCAAATTCAAAACATTTTTATTTTTTTCAATAACACACAAAGAAATATTTTAATTTTTCTTACAGCCGCGAAAAATCCGAGTTATTTTTAGCAGTCTTTCTAATAAATCAAATTATATAGTATTCCATCTATTTTCAAAGAAATATATAATATATTTCTAATATTTCAATACAAAAAATAAATAAATTATAACATTTTATGTTTTTTTTTTAAACTCAAAACCGGAAATTTATTTTCCAGTTTTGGAATTCCAAAACCAAAACCGAAAATCTATTTTCCGGTTCTGGAATTCCAAAACCAAAACCGCAAATTTTTTTTGCAGTTTTTGAATTCCAAAACCTGGAAATAAATCTGCTGTATTCAGCATAAAACCAGAAAATAAATCTACGTTTGAACAGTTTTCAAAATCTTATCAAACAGGACGTAGATTTTGAAATTAAATAAATATTTTGGATATTAATAAAAATTTCGGTACTAAAGAATGCTTAGAGGTTAATGTGGAATTGTGGATAGGATAATTAAGTTTCATTTATCATGATTTGACAGCCATTTTACTTGCCGAGATTTTTATTAATATCCAAAGTTAATTTTAATAAATATATCCAGATTTTCTGGAAATTTATAAAAAATATCTCTACTGGCCAGACAATGGCCAGTATCGTATTTATTTCATTATTGGCCAGAAAATGGCCGGTAACTTTGCTATATATATGTGTAGAGGGCTGGTGGAGTGTAGGGACTGTCTGTTTCTGGGTCAGTGTATGGTTCTCGTTGCGTTGGAGGAACGGCGGGAGTGTATGGTTCTCGTTGTGTTATATAAGTTATAGCGCAACTGAATTTTGGCCAGAACTTCCAACCCATGGCTCTATCGGAACTCTTCTGGCGTAAATTTCTATTATAAAAATTTCAGTGGCCTTTAAATGGCCGTACACCCCTCTCCAAGTACTTTCATCTAGTATTTTCGCAAGGGTATTTTTCTCGGTGTTTCCATTGCAAACTCGGATTTTCAATTCTAAGTTACACCTTTCTAGGTTAAAACCGGTGCATGCGTAAATCATGGATTTCAAGTCCCAAATTGAGATATCATCGGAAATTATAAATGAATTAATTGGGTCTTTGTTGTAATAAGCTCCGTATGCATTACTAAGAACATTCCCACCACAGTGTAATGAAATCAAGGCCATGGCAAACAAACTACATTTTGAAAAATGATAAACAATTGTCAGATTACTAATTTACACATATAGGTTACTGAAAAATAATTAAAAAAACAAAAAAATAATAAAAAATAAATTTAAATTAAATAACCTCTAATTACCTAAATTGAGAGTATTTTCGGCTGGAGTTGTGAGTTGTGAGGGGGAGAGAGAGAAAAATGGATATTTATAGAGTTTAAAACAACAACAACAACAAAATTATACCGGCCATTTTCTGACTGTTAAAGACATTTTTATCAATTCCCAGCAAATCTGAATATATTTATTAATTTCTAATTAACTTTGGATATTATATGCCCTTTTGAGGTGTTCTATACCAGAACCAAATTGGATTTAATGTGGAAGGAATAGCAGTAGCTTTTGCTTGTGCTAGGTCAGAGAGAACTCACATCTCTAATTGAGCCTATACATATATATTTCAAAAGGCCATGGTGACGGACTTGGTTTGGAGTGGACGCTTGTCTAGATATCGTACCCATGATCTGGCACGGATTAAACCTTTTAACGATGTCGATGTGTTCAGTGTCCGCTTTAGGTATAGGTATATAGGTCATGCATATAGGTGAGTCAATCCAAATAAAAATCTCGGCTTTACTTGTGAACATCATTTAAGGTAGCATCTAGCGAGTAGCAACCAGCGAGAACTCAAAATCTAACATAAATGAAGCCTTTATTCGGTGAGATAGAAATAGTGGGGACATGGCCGACGCATTTCTCTATGCGTAGTAAATGCCATACTGTGGTCACACATGCTTCGGTCGTTAGCTTTTACCCTGTTTATCTCATCTCTCTCCAGAGCTCAAAATTAATGGATAGTAGGTCATTGTATGTTGTACTTTATCAAGATATTTGTTATAAATGTGAACTCTAAATTTTACAAGGGAGACTTAAGTACTTTTGTTAAACAAGTGTGATTTAGTTTTGTAAGTTTTTAGCAGAGCAACCTTTCAAATCATGATATGTTATGTTCAGAGGCAGAGTCAGACTTTCATCTTATGATAATTAAACACACATTAGTGATATAAAAATATTCATGTCGAGTATGTGATCTATTTTACAGTAATCGTAACATTTTACTCTAAACTATATAGAAGATCTTGTATAAACAAGAAAATTTGAAAATAAATAAAGATTAATTCACTCTGTGTAGATCTGCCCCTGATTATTTTCACTGTCATCAATGGACGCATGATAGGACGAGTCCGATCCACTGCATTACCTTACCGTTTGAGTTTGAATCCGGACCGTCCGATTAGAATTCGGTCCAATCTGACACAAGCATGTAGTACATGGAAATCTTTTAAAATTTGTGCTAATATACAACGAACGGATCGGATTCAAACAACATTTGAGATACTTAAGTGATATGAATTCTGAAAGGACCCCTCTAAAATGCATTTGATGCATCGATCAATACTTCCGATCCGAATCATATCCATAATCAAAAGTATCAAATGGTAAGAACTGAGACCTTAGAACAGAGAACTGATGAACCAAACTGCCAGTCTGCCACACAAAGCTTAAGCATGGTGCTAACTAAACCCAAAAGACATGGACCACACTAGAGAATTAAATGCACCCAAAATGAAATCAAACTACACCCAACCGCCTCCTACCCAACCAAAACAAATAAACTATATAACCCCAAAAAATAAAATAAAAACAAGGTGTATGCAAGTTAAAACGCGCAAAAAACTACCAAAAAAAGTGCCAATTATTTCCATTGACTAAGTCTACATTGATGGTTCTTTAAATACCTCACACCCCTCTCTTTCTCTCCACCTCATTCACTAAAACATCAAAAATGGCTTCTTCAAGGAGAGAACTCATGTCTAGAGTGTGTTGGGTTTTTTTCCTAGCTCTAGCTCTATTCTCGGGTCCAGTTCGGTCCGAGCCACAAGTGCCATGTTACTTCATTTTTGGCGATTCGCTTGTCGATAATGGCAATAACAACGACATGGCATCGCTTGCACGTGCAAACTACCCGCCTTACGGCATCGACTTCCCCGGCGGTCCCTCTGGAAGGTTCACCAATGGACAAACCACCGTCGATGTTATTGGTAAGTTTATGTAACATTTTTTTTTTCAAATAAGATACTGTTTATCAGTGAAATGTATCTGACCAATGTTACAAAATCAGGTTTAGAAAAGGGTAGTAGACATTTCCACCTTTTTTTTTGTTTGCATTGTTAATAATCTATGATGTTGTTGTTATGTACGCACTAAAGTATAAGTTAGTCACTTTCCGTAGCTTTCTGGGCCAATTGATAACCTTTTTGAGTTTATTTATGAAACTTATTTGTCATCGGATGCAATGATTTGACACTATTATGATGGAGATGGGATAGGTATATATGATACGAGATTATATTTTCGTTTAACCAACTATTTGACAAAGACATAATGTATTAAGTGTTAGTAATAGAATTTTTTTTATAAACCATAATTAAAAAATTGATTTTTAGGAAACCAACATGATTACTCTTTTTTTTTTTACAAAATCCATCAGAATCGAAATGCCATTTCGGTCCCGAAATTTTTTTTTTTTTGGGACCGAAATGGTATTTCGGTCTCGACTAGTTTCACAAAAAAAGACTGTGAAAAGTTATGAAAAGCTGTGAAACTAGACGGGACCGAAATTGCATTTCGGTTCTTATGGTTTTTGTAAAAAAAAAAGTAATCACGTTGGTTTCCTAAAAATCAATTTTTTAATTATGGTTTATAAAAAAAATCCTAGGTTACCGCAATTATTCCCAATAATATAATGCTACGTGCTTCAAAAATCAGCTATTTTTTGCTTTTCCTTTTTCCTTCCCTATGCTATCCATTCCATCTATAATAAAATTTATAGGGAGTTTTATGCATGATTTAGATTAAAAACAGTTCCTGTAAGATATTAGTGGTGTGAATCGGATCTGTACATTTTAGGTTAGACAGACAAATATGGACCATGCTATCCGAAATTTTAATACATCATTAATTATCAAATACCAACTCTCATTTAATTCATGTTTTCTGCATGGGATGTAGGTTCAAAATTTAATGCTCATATTAAAGTTGGTTTTAGAGTTTAAATTCTCATTTCATGTTAAATAAAAATATAAAATACCCATCCAGTCTGTCTAGGGTATCAAAAAGGGTAAAGATTTTAACAGAGCAGTTTTAGCTTCATACAAAACAGCGCTGCATGGAAGTCAAAACTGTGCTCTGTTAAAATCTTTACTCTATCAAAATTTAAATTAACTTGATAATTCAAGATTGAGCTCCTTTAACAATAATTTCTTTCCTTTTTTTTTTTACACAAACAGCAAAACTCCTTGGATTTGACAATTACATCCCACCATATGCAAGTACAAACGGGGATCAGCTTCTCACTGGCGTCAATTTCGCATCAGCTGCTGCTGGCATCAGAGAAGAAACCGGTCAACAACTGGTACGCTCAATTTGAAGTTTCAACTTTCCATTAATTAAAGTGGTGAACAGTTAACTGAGCAAAACTGGTTATTTATTGCGAGCACATGCTTTTCGGTTTCCTCATCAATCAATCGCTGAAAACTGAAAAATATCAGGCTATCAGCACTGTGCAATGAGTACTGTCACTTGCGTACACAGACCAACCAAATATCGCACTTTATTATTTGACAATTTAACATGTATAAATTAGAAAACTGAAATTTTTTCAAAACTAGAAGGTTCTCGGTCATTATTTTGATTCAAAAATAATGTTATGAAACTGCTAGGCTTCTACATAATACAACATTTTTTCATCTTTCCATGCTTCTTTTTTCTTTCTTTCACTTAATTTTAATTCATCAGACATAAAAAGGTGCCCAATATCCCTTGGGAAAATTCCAAAAAAATGGTCCTAATGATCGGTATGAAGGCCATGCATGTTAGTACGTAAAAATAAACAAAAAGCAAAGATGAACATAGAAAATCAACCCGCTTACCTACAAACATTTTTTTTTTTTGCAACATTATTATGATTTAGGTCAGCTTTGGATACACCACTTTAAGACAATTAAATAACCTACATACAGCTATACTACTCATATAAGGTTATAATTTTCTTGTGCGGTAATTAACAGGGTCCGAGGATACCATTCAGTGGCCAGGTCCGAAATTACCAAACCGCGGTGCAACAAATGGTTAGCATTTTAGGAGATGAGGATAGCGCGGCGGATTACCTTAGCAAATGCATCTTCTCCGTTGGAATGGGATCCAACGACTACCTAAATAACTACTTCATGCCCATGTTTTACAACACTGGTACACGGTACACTCCTGAGCAGTACGCCGATGATCTCATCCAACGGTACACAACTTTTGTTAGGGTAAGTTTATAATCCTTTATAAGTTAAGAGTGAGGCTATGGTATACTATGCATAGCACATATTGATCCGTACTACGGACTAATATCTCAATTTTCAAAGCTCAAACAATCAATATGAACCGTTCAATATGATCTCCATATGAAAATGTGCTAATAGATCAAATTTTATATTTTTTAGATATTTTTTTTACTATTTTTTTAGATAGGTAGAAAATCACTTGATCTAACTATTCTATCTAAAAAAAATAGTAAAAAAAAAATATAAAAAATGTAAAATTTAGTGTACAAGTTCATTTTCATATGGAAATCAAGTTCAATGGTTCAGATCAACTATTTCGATTTTGAAAACAAAAATATTAATCCGTAGTACGGACCAATCCGTGCAAGGTATATATGGTACTGTAGCCTCATTCATAAGTAAATTATTTGATAAGTTCCAATTAATAAACAAGGTTACGAAAATTAATAAAAGACGCAACCATTATATGTAGAGCCTATACGAGAACGGTGCGCGGAAGGTGGCCCTGATCGGAGTCGGGCAAGTTGGGTGCAGCCCTAACGAGCTGGCTCAACGCAGTCCAGACGGTGTCACATGCGCTGCAAACATCGACAGTGCGATTCAAATCTTCAATAACAAGTTGATCGGTCTAGTGGACCAGTTTAACACACTGCCAGGAGCACACTTTACATACATTAATGCCTACCATATCTTTGAAGATATTGCGAGGAACCCACAATCAATGGGTAGGTTTCCTTGATTTAATGCTCTACCAATTCCTTTACTCTCCTGTCTCTGGCTTTCAATTTTGGCGCCAATTGGTATTTCATATTTTATGTTGCAATGCATGTGTGTTTCCAGATGTGTTACAGTACATCATCCCATGCTTTTAATGAATCCATAACCTCTCAGGTAACATAATATTTTGTTTAGATCCGGACGGTCTGGACCTAAACGAAAATATTTTGTTACCTTAGGTGATATGAATTATGTTTTTAATTGTGCCTTAATAAATTTGAGGGCTAAAAAATTTCTTCTGGTATTGATTTCAGGATTAACTGTCGTAAATAGAGGCTGTTGTGGAGTAGGAAGGAACAATGGCCAGTACACTTGCCTCCCGTACCAAGTACCGTGCCAAAACAGGGATCAATACCTCTTCTGGGATGCATTCCACCCCAGCGAGGCGGCAAATATTATCATCGGAAAAAGATCGTACCAAGCTCAGTCTAACAGGGACTCATATCCGATGGACATTCGGACTCTTGCTCAGATTTAATTTGTAATGCAATGTATTCAATCCCTTTGATGGATCGAAGCGAACTCAATTTTTTTTTATAGATACAATAGTGACTTGACATGTATCGTGTGTGTAGTAGTAACTAGTAAGCATGCATTTGACAAATGCATCTGGTGTTCCTTTGAAGGTGAACATATGTTGTGTGGAATTTGTGCTTTCATTAAGATTGTATGAATTTATAAGATATTTTGTGCCTCTTTTTAGTCATTTTTATATATTTTATGTTTTACATTTTGGAGTGACTGTGAGGTGGCGACTTTTTAATTTTGAAAAAAAAATTTAAGTTATATTAGATTTAATTTGAAAAAATGTCCATCTATAATCTACCGTCAGAAAAGCTGAACAAATCTATGTAATTGAAAGAATCACATTAAAGTATAGAGCGCAGAAACAATAAATTGTTGATACAGGAGTTGTATCAAATTTTACTCTGGACACTGAGACGGGGACCAAAGAGGGGACCCCAATTAAAAAATGATGAAACTTCACTTCTCATGCTTAAAGGACCATTGGTGTAAATGCTCTTTCTTTTTCTTTTTCTTTTTCATTCTTATTTTTTTATTCTTTAATATTGTTTGTTATTACACCTTTGAGAGTTGGTTAAATAGACCTGCAATGAAGAATTTTTTTTATAAACCATAGTTAAAAAATATATTTTTACGAAACCAACGTGATTACTTTTTTTCTTTTTACAAAAATCATAAGAACCGAAATGTCATTTCGGTCCATTATTTTTTTTTATTCCGGACCGAAATGCCCCCTTTCTGGATTTTTTGCGGCGGTTCATATGAAAACTTGTGAAACCAATACCACAGAAAATCCAAAAAATGGACCGGACCGAAATGGTATTTCGGTCCGGAATAAAAAAAAATAACGGTACCAAAATAGCATTTCGGTTCTTATGATTTTTGTAAAAAAAAAAAAAGTAATTATGTTGATTTCGTAAAAAAAAAATTAGTTATGGTTTATAAAAAAAATTCTGCAACAGGCTCCTGATAGATAGTGCAATTTAGGTTTGATGCCCATCAGAAGTAAATTTGGATCTGATAGGCATCGGAACCGTCCAATGTGTTTTAAAATTCGTACGCATAATTCTTGAAATGGAACGCATACGAATCTTAAAGTGTATCGGATAGCTTCCATCGGGCCAAATTTTTCTCCCAGATATATGGGCACTTGACACTTGATTTTGAAAGGGCAGACTAATATTGGGCCTGCTTGGTTTATTATGGGTTCAGCCCAAAAGGAATATATCGTATCCTACAGTGGATAATTATGTTTAGTTTATTTGGTATTGGCCCATGGGCTATGCGTATTAACACTTATCAAATGATGAAATGAACAGCTGTGTTTTTGCAAGTAGAAATACAAACTCATAGCTTATAAACAGACTCTTCTGATTCCAGATTTGGCTAAAATACATGGACTCCATGTGTTCTCTATCCCCCCTCCACACACACACACACAAGCACAACCTCAACCCCTTTTTATTTTTCCCAAGATCCCAACCAAATAAACCAATGCCCTTCAATAATTCTTCTCAGATACAAGTTATCAGCTTGAACGCCTTGCTTCCCTCTCAGCCTGTGCAAGAGATCACAACATATTCATAATTAATATGCATATTCAATACTGTCATGCTGAAATGTTTCAAAATCATATAAAGGTCAAAGGTTTTTGTTATTGTTGTTACCGCTTGGATAACTCTATCGAAAGCATCGGGGCCGTGACTCTCGATATATCTCTCAACTGCCTTCCTTGCATCCAGACTCATCATTTGCATTGCCGTTCTTTGCCTTTCTGAGTAAACTGAGTTCACGTGGCCACCGATCTTAACATATCTTCTCACATGATTTTCATACAAGTACGCGGCCCCATTGAATACTGGTAACACCAACCAGCAACAAAACAATAGCTTCATGATATGCCAAAAGGGAAACCTGTTATATGACAATAGGCAAATGTAAATTAATTGTTCAGCAAAACAGTAATTGAACTTGTAATTTGCTCATAAAGGTTATTAATCTAAATTATCAGACAAAAGTTTTTTTGCGGTAGATGTTGAAAAGTATACCATCTTAGAACATTCCAGAAGGTGAGCTCGAAAATAGTAATGAAGGAATGAATCACCCAATATGTAAGCCATTGCTGATCATCCAATGAAGATGGACTTTCAATTGCACGAACCGATGCATATCTGATTATGAAAGATCAAATTACAATTTATCATACGATTTTAATGGTACCAAAAATTCTTAGAAGAATCAAGAAAGATCAACTTACACTGGATAGATTAGAGTCACCCCCGGACTGGTGCACCAACATGTACATAATGGAAAGTTAGCATTAGTTTTAAATACCAAATAATCATACAATAGTGTAATACATCAAAAAAGAGGTAAAAGATAATTTTATTCAATGATTACTCCTAATGAACTTCTTACAAAAAGCAAACTTCTTTTCACAAAGGCCTTTATTCTTGTAATTCAGGAATCTTTCTTAAAGGAATATTTTGACTTGGGTGTTATTTTGATGAACTTGGAAGAATGTTTCAAAATGAAGACAACTAAAATCTTCAAATTTTGAAGCGCTATAGTTATTTCATTCAACCCAATGTTTATTGCATTCAAGTAATAAAAAGTTCAAAAAGAAAAAAAGAAAGATACATTGGAAACAAGTTGTAAATTATCTTACCCAACAAGACCATGTAAATTTTTTACCAAGGTTGCGAGAAAACCCATGATTTATGTGTCAGTTTGAAATTCCTTCTTTCTCAATCTGAAGAATGTATAGAAACAGAGAAATGAGATGAATAAAATTTATGGCAAATTGCTCAATTTTTAAAGTAGATATGTTGCATATCCTAGTAGAATAATTGAAGGAAAGCATTCTTGGATATGCTACTAAAAGCCTTCTTTTCTTGACCCAACGACCAAGGAAAGAGGGAATATATGAAGAGTTTGCCAAAGGATTTGCATTACGGCAATTACAGGAATAAAAATGTTCGCCACTTTTAAGATGTACCCAATATGATACTTTAACAACTACTTAGTGTTGTAAACACCAATTTTGAGTTTTGCTTTGTATATGATATATAAAAAAAGTTTTCTTTCTTGTCATCCATATGATCATTATTTGTTATGAAAAAAATCTAATACACTTTTCGTTCATTATATTGTATAAAATAATTTTATTATCCCTAACAGAAAATTTATAATTAAATTATAATCATCCTATGAAATCAATATAGGAAGATAATTTGTTAATGGTTTAAAGCATGACTTGCTCAAAATTCGAATTACCCAGAAATATTAATTAGTTGAAGAAAAATAAAGCCATAACTGAATTGTAGTGAAAGAAGACCATTTTCTAAACGAAAGACCGTTTGGAAAAGATTAGACGCAGAAAATATTTTAAAGTGAAATTGAACAAAGTTTACACCTTGTTTGGATGGAGAGTAGAGGAAAAAAGAGGAGGTGAAGAATAAAAGGGAATATAATGGAATAGAAAGAAAGATTAACATATTTAATTTATTTGTGTTTGGATGATTAATGAGGAAAAATAAATTTAATTTTTCTTTCCGTCTTATTTCTTGTTTGGTTGATTAAAATTTAGAAAGTTAATGAGAAATTTGGTAGTTGTTGTAGGTTTGTGACAAAAAACTTGTATGAGAATTATATAAATAAGATATAGAGTTGGATATTTGTGTTTTTTGTTCTAAAAATATTTGCAACAAAATTTATTTTCATCCGTTGCACTCCAAATCGGAAGGCAAACCGATTTTATTGATTATAATGATACAAGGTTAAACCTTTCACTTTCTGTACCCTTCATCTCTGACATAATTTTGTCAACCAAACACGATTCAACAGAAAGTTTTCTTTTCTTTCCATTCCCTTCCTTCCTCTACTCTCCATCCAAACAAGGTGTTAAGGTTCTAAGTAAAATAATCATAGTAAAATTAAGACTAATGTTGCCATGTTGGGTTACCTCTTACCTGCCAACTCTTCAGATTCTTCCCCTGCTCTGAAGACAAGTAGACAACAAAAGCAGTTTCTATAGTGCTTCGTATCTTCAAACAAAGATGCTAAGGGAATTATACATTAAAAAAGCTTGGCTTTAACCTCGGCTTCTACGGACATATCTGACAATTAAAAGATTTTATTCCAAATTAGAATAGGAAAGTTAGGACCACTTAAAGAGAAACATATGAATTCTTTCCTATCCTGACTTTTTTATATCAGAATTGTAGAATCTGATGGGATCCTCTGCCCAAATTGTGCCGAAATTTTTATTAATAGAAAATAAAATATAAAAATATCGACATTGAATAAGAGTTTTGCGAAAATTCCATATATAGCTAATACGTCATTTTCTATAACGTCCAGAGAACATTGTGAAAAATCACGGCCCGATTAGCTAATCGGATTAGCCAACACATTAACGACAATACTAGACCGTTGTGGAAAATCGCGGCCAGAGAATTGCAAAAAAAAAAAAATACGGGTCATTATGGTCCATAACAGAGACCATAACGGCTAGGGAAGAAAAAGGAAAATTAAATAGTAAACAAACGATTTTGTTCGTTCGTTTGTTCCTTCTTTGGGATTTTATGTACAAACGAAAAGAGATGGACAATTAAATAGTAAACAAAATTGATCCAAGACTAAGATAAGCTCAACCACCTAGACAGTCTAGTGGGCAGAGGGTAGCTGATTGAATGAACTGCTCGATCGCTGATAAAGAGACACGTCTCTATGTGTGGAATCTTCCTCAGTTCTTCGTCTTACAGCGAAATCTCTGTTCGTTGGTTTGTTCCTTCAATCAGCGAATTTTCCTTTTTTAACGGTCCGTATATATTTTTTTTTTTTTCACAATTCTCTGGCCGTAATTTTTCACGATGGTCCGGTATTGTCGTTAATGTGTTGGTCAATCTAATTAGCTAATTGGGTCGTGATTTTCCACAACATCCTCTGGACATTATAAAAAATGACGGATTAGCTATATGTGGAATTTTCACAAAACTTTTCTTCAATGTCGATATTTTTATATTTTATTTTCTATTAATAAAAATTTTGGCAAATTGTGAGGTAAAAACTTGACCAAATTGATATTAAAATTGACATTTCTTTTTAATTGAAGGGTGGATGATATCAAATATAGTGAAATTATATGTACAAATACTCTGATCCTTCTTGCATATGAGTAATGATTTTAATAAAGACGATTTCATGTAATAGTTCTCGAAATTTTGAAATTTACGTATTTCTTCTTTTTAACATTCATAATATAATGTTTATCCTTCTAAATTTTCAAAACTCACAAATTTATTTAACTTTTTTTTGTTAATAATTTTTTTATTATATTTTTTATTAAAAAAATTAAAAATATGTAACATATATAATTAATTGTTCGTAAAAATAAATAATTTATTTTCTCATTTGAAAACAAACAAATTTTTTTTTTATTTGTGACATACATGTCTAAGTCTAAATGTATATAAATATCAATTTGTATGCATCATAAGTAAAGATATTAATTATTTGTCTTCACAAACAACTTAACTAAAAACTGACTATTTATCTCAAATAAACTACATATGTTTTATTTTATTTTGTAATAAAGACTTAATTAAATCTTTATTAATTTAAAATAAGCTTTCATAAAGATATAGAAAAATTAAAAATTTCAGAACGAAAAATACGTAAATCCAAATTTTAAAGGATATACATAAAATTTCCCCTTTGTAATCAACGACATTCGAGTACAATGGAGAAACATTTCCAAAGAGAGAATCAAATCAATATCCTAAAAAATAATGATCTAAATAACGAATTCATCAACAATCAGCAAATAATAAAGCCAAATTATATTGGGTCTTTTTCGTTAAAACACAAAAGGGGAACAGTTGATCTTTATTCTCACCATAAAGCTTATAGTTTACATTCACCATATCATATTTATAATTCAAATCAATGCACCGGTGCCTTCCATCTCCACCTGCACCACATCAATTGCAAACCCTTTTCCATGCTGCTTCCAGTAATCTGCATTGGGATTAATCCACTCTGGCTCATTCATCTCAACCCTGCTTTCCTTTGCATCTCCAGCTGAGACCCCATACCTGGAGTCTCGTTCTTTTACCAATTCGGGATTAACACGTGCTATGTCCACTGCTTGAGGCGACATCATAAGCGACGGTGCACCGAGTGGGAGCCGATCACCCCGGTCGACTTGCCAGGTGCACCAAAACTTGCCATATGTCTTAGTTAGGGACTTGTGTTCCGGGTCTTGAAGCAACTCAGGCACGCCTTGTAGAGTCCATAGACCTGTCTTGATTTCATAGGCATGTGAGTGCCATAGCTTTTGTTCCTCGGGTGGTAGGGTTTCGAAGATGTTGTCTGATACGATATACTCGATACCTGCCATGCCAACAAGGATGAACACTAGCTAATCAAGCGCGTTAATTGAGTAAAGGAAATTTTCGTCGTAATATATCAGTTTCACATGTTTTTTTATGAAGAAACAATAATTAGAGGACAAAACAAGGTACAATGCTTTGTTTGTTCTTTTTAGAGGATTAGTGCTCTCTAGATTTGGGGATAAAAGTAATTTTCCCAAGGGCAAGCAGACACTTGAGCAAGATCAAATTAAGATCAATTCAAGTCATGAGGGATCCAATCATCCAAAGTGTAAATAAATCTTACTTATTTCAAATGAGTATAAAACTCATTGCTCAATAAAAGCCCAGACAGATCACAAACAAAACACTAGAAATGGTATAATTTGTACAATTACACTTCTGTACGCTCCATGCCTAATAAAATCAGGGGGCAATTCCAAATTCCCAACTAAACAATCAAATGGCCTTAAAATATAAAAACCTCAGTAACCTAAAACAATATGCTTTATTGGAATGAACTATAAACAGCAATTTAGAAAAATTACGGAATTTTAAAAAGAAAAAAGAATTACAGACCTATTAGGCGTGCAGAAGGTTTGTCGGAGTCATAAACGGCACACTGAAGGAAATCCTGGTTGACCCGTTGAATGAAATGATGGGTCTCAATCTGACGGCTGAGATCATGCCCGTACAGAGCAAAGGTGCAAGCATGCATGTTCATCTGCTTTACCGGCTTCACCGACTGTAACATCTGAGCACCAGTATCAACAAGCTTCGAACAAAGAGTTGTCGCCTTCCCAGGCAGTGTGGGCCCCGATCCGGTCACCGGACTGGAGCCTGGTTTCTCATCACTTGAGGCCATAGATTTCTTGAACAAATTATTTCCCTATACTATTGTGTTTCTGTCGGCTCCCAAAGTATACTATGTCATCTCGCAACAGAGGAAGGTGTACACGTGGTACTTCAGACACGTGGAGTATCGCATGCGTGAGATATTTTTACTCTTTGACTTCATTGAAACAAAATGACACCATTGGACCTGAACACAAATCTCATGGGCCTTTCATGCGTAGAAAAGCCCAACTTCTCGAAATCCTTATTGACCCATTCGTAATTGCTGCTGCTGCACTCTTTCGAGTCTGGACAGCACAACTTTATATCATTATAACAAAATTATGAAAAAATCTAGGGTCAAAAGCTAAATTGACGTTTTATTGAGGTACAGGATACATACAAACGTATTTGAAACCAAGTACAGCGTCTACAAGGACTACACTACGATCTACAGTAAAAATATTCATTACATACATTACAAACAACATCACTGCATACAGCCTTATTACCTATATTCATTGCTAATCATAAGTGATATTGTAAGTGTCGAAACGCTGAGGAGTTGTCATAAACGACGAATTCTCGTCATAAGCAACAATTTCGCCATCAGAAGATGGCAATTCTTCATAGTCCAGGTTTACTGGTGCACTTGGGCCGTCAATGGTCTCCCAATCTAAATCGTCACCATCAAACAGGCTTGGCTCTTCAGTGACCCATTCTCCTAACAAGTCGATATTGTCATGGCTAACAGGATCGGACAATTCAGTGGCGCCTTTTTTCAAGAACCTGTAAGAAAATTTTATATGAACATTAACACCAAAACACTTTTTTGGTGCAAGTGAAGCAAGATGAAGACATGTAAAACTGGATGATTTTTTCTTGTGATGACTAGATATGAAGGATGTAAAGCAAATCTCAGCAAGTATTCAAATAAACATATTTACTCAAAAAACATTTAAAAAATTCACATGTTCGGCCAATGTGATTCTATCAGGTGTTTAAGAGACATGCAAGTTTTCAGGGGTATGCAAGATATCATTACTATTTTCCCTAAGGTCGTACATGATAATCATTCCCCCACATAAACAGAAGCAACAATTTCTACAAAATGTCAAAAACTCACATATCCCCAGTAAAGCTTTAAAATGTCATTGCAACCTCAATAGAATGCAAACAAAAAGTTACATTTTCAACAAACAGAGTAAATTCTTATTCATCCCTCTTCATTCCTACTTCAAATGATGAAGAGGGTACTACAACACTTCTTTAAATAGACTAGAAGAAGAATGGGGATATGTGACAGTTAACCCAGTTTAAGAGGAAAATGCAGTTCATGTTTGTTTGCTATTTTATATGGTAAGACATGATGCTGTTATGTTTTCCATGGTCATCATAGAATGAGTGAGGCTACAGAACTATGCATAGCGCACTTTGGTCCGTACTACGGATCCAATTCTTCATTTTCAAAGTCTAAATAATCGATCCAAACCGTTCATCATGATCTCCATATGAAAATGTACTTGGTTCATATGTACTTATAGGCCAAATTTTACATTTTTTAGAATTTTTGTACTATTTTTTTAGATAGGTAGAAAATCACTACTCTGAATGGTCTAGAATCTTTATATCAAGTGATTTTGTACCTATTTAAAGAAATAGTAAAAAAAATTCTAAAAAATGTAAAATTTGGCATCCAGGCATATTTCATATGGAGATCATGTTGAACGGTTCAGATCGACTATTTGAAATTCGAAAACGGAGATATTGATCCATAGTACGTACCAATCCGTGCTATGCATAGTACCATAGTCTCACTCATAAGAAATTACCCATGCACAACACACACAAAAAATGTTCACAATACCTCTCACGGAGCTTCAAATTATAGCGAACGAAAACCAAGTCTGTGAGTCTCTGGTACTCAATCTGGTTGTGCTGCTTGGAGTGAAGGGACTCAAAAGTGTTCCAGTTTCTCTCGCATCCTGTTGCACTACAGCACTGACTCAGCACCCGCATCGCAAAATTCTGCAGCTCTGGTGTTTCATTCCCGAATTGCTCCCACCATGCAACTACAATAAACCAAGCATACATGATGATCAACATGCCACCCTAACAATTTTTGCTCCATCCTCAACAGTTTTTCCCATTCCCTAACCATGAAGGAATTGCTTCCCCGTAACAATACCAAACCCGTGACCACTAAAATTATCAGCAATGGTCGTGACTGACTTTTATAATCAAATTCAAAATAAATTTTGTCAAATATATTGAACAAGCTCACTATAAAGTAATAATGAAGTTAGAAGATTCAACATACTTGATGGCTTATATCATCTAATTTAGCTTAATAGCTTATCTTGCATAGACACTCTGTTGAAACTTCACTTTCTTCTTATATAACATGTTATTGGACTTCTTGATTGGTCCCTAAACTTTTATTTTGACCACATTGGTTACTATACTATAGGGTATACTTCAAGTTGGTTCAGTCAAGTCAGATGTCGTGGCATCTGACTACTGGGTCCACAGCAATCTTCTCTTTCTTTTCACTCTTGTTTTCTATATTTTTCTCTCAAGAACCACTCTTCCTTCTTTCAATGCACATGAAGTCTTACTACATAGGCTCCAAATACTTAAAATGCAAATAGTTAAAAGGAAGTCATTGTTACAATAATCAGATAACTAACAGCTTAATTTAAGTGCTAAAATATGGCCCAAAATTATAATTACAAATTCCAGTTGTTCTAATTACACCAATTTTATTGTTGGAAAGCATTTACATAGAACTAAGCCTGTAGATAACTTCAGATTTTTCTGGGTGGGTCACAGAATAGCAAATATGTTTTGTTGAACAGAAGTGAAAAGTGCAGGAATTGGAAGGGTGGAAAGAAAACTAATCAATTGACCTGAACTCTATCCCCTAGCTTTTCTGTCATTGTCTAGAAAAAAAACAAAAAAGAACAAACTGGAGGTTAAGGTTACCAGAGAAACTCATTACCTCCTGTAGTCACCAAAGTGGTATTTTTTTTTGTAGAGCAGTAGGGTGTAATGGAAGGGAAGGAAAGAACTCTGCAACCAACAAAATAATGGATGGAATGAAGTATAACTTCCCTTAGGAAAACCTTTCCATTACATCCCAGTACTTACCCTTTTTAACTGAGAAGAGACAATGGCAGTGTGGTAGAAATGATACTGTATGGAGGTAATTGATTAAGATAAAATGGTGGTAGGACCCACTAGTCAGATGCGACATCACATGACCATGCTAGAAGTAAACAAGCAGCAACATTATCGAAACTTCCTAAAATAGCTCAATGAATGTAGCAATTTGAACTTCCTAAAATAGTTCCAAGTGCCATTTGAACAAATTAAAAGTTCATGGACCAATTTGAAAATAACACATTTTTGGGTAGCATAATGTAATTTGTCCTTTTTGATGCCCATATCTACTGTGTGACTAACAAACCATCCTTGAGATGTTGCAACTAGCAATCTATAATGTTTTGGTATACTGTGCAACTAGCATATTGTGATGGTATATACAGATCCCATGAAATATCAGCCTTCCAAGCTTCTTTTTCTAAATCCAACTTAATTAAGCAAAGCAAATTATAATGTTTTGGTTAAGAAATTTGCATAAAATCTATAATAGATTGCTAGAGTTAGCATGAAAATGCTCGGAGTAGTTTAGTAAGTTTCTTTCTGATTGTGATTCTGTTTGACAGGGCAAGTTTATGAAATTTATCAAAGAAAAAACACACATTCATGGAAAAAACAAGATTACAAAGAAGTGGAATTCAATCAAGAAATTCAGTTAGTGAACAGGGGCATCCAGTGTTTACAGGAAAATATCCAAGAGAAGTGGAATTCAATCAAGAAATTCAGTTAGTGAACAATTTATTTCCTTTTGACTGCATCTACTCCTTTTCCTTACAAGTACTTACCCTCCTACTATATTCCTATCATAAGATGCTGCTGAACTACAAAAATTAATCATGTTCCCTGAAAGAAGTTTTATGTTTTATAGAAACCTATCATTTCTCTTTCATTCAGTAAATGTACCCTTTATTTGTTTTTAGTATGAAAAATATTAGGTTGCCATTGCAACTAGGAGAAATGGAGATGGTCGTTGCAAATACAACAAACATTTGGGTGTAATATTGCCAAAAACCTTTTATAAACTTGACTAATTTAAAATAAAATGAACTGATCTTCAAATCTCTACCTGGACTGAGCTTGTCACGTAGTCGAATCGCAAGAGGCAAACCAAAATCACCTGTGGACCTTTTATATGCCTCCAACTGAATCCCAATCTTCTCTTGCACTTCATCACTCTGTACCAACCTAGTAATTGTGTTGAGCAACCCCCTATTAACATCACTCTGCTTCCCAAATCCATTTTTGAAATAAACTGATGGGTTCAAAAAGCACGCTGCTCCATGCAAGGGACTACAAAGCTCCTTCTCCCAAATGGTCTCAATCACTCTTAGATACGGCCCGAAAACTGAAGTGTTGTTCTTTAACCGCAATTTTATGGCCTCTTTTGCCTTTTCAATGGCTTCATAGATGTACCCAATGGCAGGCTTTTCTTCGCTATCTACCAGCCGGAGAATTCGAATTATGGGCTCAGTTACCTCAACTATGTGCTGACACTGGGCCCAGAACTCCTTATCCTCTAAAATGATGTTAGCAACTTCTTTTCCAGTGTTTCCACTTGCATGAGGTGACTCTATCCACTTGCGGCAAGAGAACATCTGGCGTACCTCCTTTTTGAACTTGAGGAGGCAATGTAGGCTCAAGAAATGAGTTGCAAACCTGGTTATACCAGTGCAGCACAAATCATGACCATTGGTGAACTCTTTTCTCATCATAGAGAGAATGGACGCACTGTTGTAAATAAATTTTGTGACTTTCCTGGCCTTTTTTAGGGTTCCGTCGATAAAAGGGAAGAACCTCTGGTTCGAAAAGGTTTCCAAAATTAAATCAATGCAGTGGGCAGCACAAGGAGACCAGAAGAATGTGCCGTAACGCTGTTGCAAGGCTGTACCAGCCCCCTTGTGCTCTTCATCAGTATTGGTGACGAACTGCACTACATTCTCGGGACCCACTTCCCTCACAACCTGGTCAAAAATCTCGAATAGAGCCTCTCTGCTTTTATTGAGCCCTGATGCATCAACCGATTTTAAAAACATTGTACCACCAGGAGAGTACGTGAAGAAGTTGATGATCGGATCTGGCCTCTGATTTGTCCACCCATCAGCCATTATAGAACACCCGTAAACCCCCCATTCCTTCTTGATATTAGCAATATACTCTTTGATGTCAAAAGCCACCTCCTTTAAAAGCGGACCCCGCAAATCATTAAAATTCGGGGCTTTGAAACCCGGGCCCACTCTTCCGATAGCATCCACCATGGCCTCATAGTAACTCGAATTGGCAGCGCTAAAGGGCACATTTGCATCATACCACCATTTTGCAATGGCCAATTGGGCTTCACGAACGGGTTCAACATGTGACCCGTTTTTTGCTGAAGGTTCATTTCGTGGGGTTGTAAGCGCAGTAAGAAGACCTACATTTCGCCGGGACCCACTGGGCTTTGACCTATTACTAGATGTGATTAAGTAGCCTGATCTACTACTGGGTGTGGTTAAATTACCAGAATCCTCAACTATAGCATTATTATTATCAGTGTTAGTATTATCACTATTATTGTCTACTTTTGATTTTCTTCTCTTCCTTGGTGTTTGATGGGTGGTTAAGTTGGCAATTAGCCGTTTCATTTGAGATCTAACATTCTCTGGCACATTTTGGCAAACCTGGGCCTGACCCTTCACACCCGCTAGGTGGTACTTGAGGCGGGTGATGCCACCTCCATTCAACCTCTTATCACAATAAATGCAGATGCTGCTGTTTTTGGAGTCTGCAACAGGTTTTCCATGGGCCCATGCAGGGTCGTCAGATCGGCCACCTAATGACGGGCTAGAAGAACTAGGAGTAGAGTTTCTAGGCATATTTGATCTGAAAAAGAAAGAAAAGATTAATGTAGAAAGGAAAAAAAAAATGTTGGATACAAGCGGATGATTTGAATGACAAGAAGAAATCAACTAGGGTCAAAGAAAATATAACATAAGCCCCGGTACTGAAACAGACTCAAATGGTAACAAAATTAAGTATTAAAGCTAGTTGCAAGACATATATAGGATCATTATTGCTATTAAGTCCATTTAATTCACAAAATTCCTAACACCTAAAACCCCAATTTAAATTAATAAATTGCCATCAGAAGGGAAGGTACAGAAATATGTATTTATTCATTGCTTCCAGTATGAAATTGCTCAAAGCCCTTGCGCAATTATCCCAACATCATCTGGCAGACCCAATTTCAATGCCAAATCTAAAAATTGTGTGTTTGCATGTAGAATTCGTATCCTCTGTTAACTCAAAAAAGAATTGTATGTAGACCGTCCGATTCGCTTTAACATTCATGCGGACTAGATCTACCCCCTAACATTAAAGGGCCCTGAATTATAGGCTGTGGCCGGATTGGCTCCGTTTAAAATCAAACGGCCGATTAAGGTCAGGCGGCCAAGATGCGTTAGCTCAAAAGAGCATTCTTTTGAGTTAATGCAGAGGATGCAGACTCTTGCATGTGCATGTATGCCAATGTATGAGTGCATGTGTGTGCACGCAAAAGAGAGAGAGGTGTAAAATAATAAATATAATATACAACGTCATCAACCAACAACCTTAACTTTTTCGCAGAATATTTATATGTAGAGAAAATTTGAGTACTTCAATTTTTTGTTCATGGTAAAGCTGACCATCAGAAGGGAAGAGTAATAAAATTTATCTCATAGCAGCTTAATAGGAAAAGCCCTACAAGTGCTCAAAGCCCTTGCGCAATATCCCAACATCATTTGGCAAATACACATTAAATTCAATAGTTATTGAGTAGTTTTAAGCTAAGTGCGAAAAGAAAACTGTATGGTTTTGATGAGCGATTATAACTCCATCCTGCTCCAAACAGCGGCAAGGAAGCCAATTAAGCTTCAAACAAACAAAGAAAAACCCAAAAACACTGAATGAAAGCAATTGAACAAAACACCCGGAATCAAGTACCAGCAAAATTTGAGCTGGTGCATGCCAGTACCGGCAGGTACCGAGACGCTACTGAAAACACTCACTTCATAAACAATCCATCGCCTGGATTTAGGGTTTAGGACCTTGACAACAAAACACCACTGTTAGAAAAAACAGAAAAGAAAAAAAATCAGAAACAGAAACACCCGAGCAAGTTCACAACCAATCAGTAGCAAAGAAAATTATCTCGCGAAAATAACAATTCGAGAAGGAATTGAAAAGAGTACCAGTGATAGAGAACAATTTTGGCCATAAATAGCTCCGAAGAAGGAAATTGTTTGTTTCGGGAAGGATTGAAATAGTTAGAAACTAAACTAGGAGACGGAGATTTCACTATCTCGCTAATGGCGAAACGAAGCAAAGCGATCGAGGGATTTCGGTGGATCTGTGGAAAGAGGTGAAAATGAAACCCTAGCGGAAAGAAATCCGGAACGGGAGAGAGAACCAGCGGGTTATTTATGATGGGCCTGATGGGCCAATAAAATGTTTGGGCCTAGATACCAGTGACTGAGCCCAGATACCAACTTAGTTATTGCTGTCGATAATTAATCCTTTTTATCAAATGTCATGATTCAGACTCGTGAGCGAGTCGAGACAGCCTTCTACCAATCCGTATCCATCTTAAATTGGCACAGTAGGGTCATGTTTAGTTGTGGCCTAAATGGTGAAATAAGGGATTTAGGTCTCTTTATTTCACCAAATGTGACTTAATTGAGCCGGCCTAACATGACATAAGTCGATCTTTAGACTGGCCTAAACTAAACCACCTCGCATGGTGGTTTAATTTTATTCCACGTCGTGGCCTAACTCGAATGATTATAATAATATCTTATTAGTATATAATTAGTATATTATTATTAGTATATAATTATATAATTAATATCTTATATTGTTAATATATTAAATAATTATTATAATAATATTATATAATTAGTATCTTTTTATCAATAATTATTATTAATATATAATTATATAATTAATATGTTATATTGTTAATATATTAAATAATTATTATAATAATATTATATATATTATAGTTACTATTAATATATTAATATTATATAATTAGTATCTTATTACTAATAATAATTATTAATATATAATTATATAATTAATATCTTATATTTTATTATATTAAATAATTATTATAATAATATTATAATATATTATAGTTAGAGTAGAACTAGGGTGCTCCTAAGCTCACCAAGCCCTTCTGTGAGCGCGACTCTAAAACCTATCAAATTGACTTCAAACAACATTTCCAAACCGTTAGATGTTCAATCTATATTAAAATGTGCTTGGAGACCAAATTTGACATTTTTTGGAATTTTTTTACTATTTATTAAGATTATTTGAAAATCGCTGTTTTTCAATGGTGCATAATTTTAATAAAAACAGTGATTTTCAAACCGTCTTAATAAATAGTAAAAAAAATTCAAAAAATGTAAAATTTGGTCTCTAAGCACATTTTAATATAGATTGAATATCTAACGGTTTGGAAATGTCGTTTGAAGTCGATTCGATAGGTTTTAGAGTCGCACTCACGAAGGACTTGGTGAGCTTAGGAGCACCCTAGTTCTACTCATTATAGTTATTATTAATATATTAATATTATATAATTAGTATCTTTTAATCAATAATTATTATTAATATATTAAATAATTATTATTATAATATTATAATATATTATCTTTATTATTAATATATTAATATTATATAATTAGTATCTTTTTATCAATAATTATTATTAATATATAATTATATAATTAATATGTTATATTTTTAATATATTAAATAATTATTATAATAATATTATACTATATTATAGTTATTATTAATATATTAATATATATAATTAGTATCTTATTATTAATCATTATTATTAATATATAATTATATAATTAATTTCTTATATTGTTAATATATTAAATAATTATTATAATAATATTATATATATTATAGGTGCTAGGCTTAGCTACTTCATGGAGTAAAACAACTTGGTGCTCCACGCCTCATTATTTCCATTTTGAAAATCCAAACGACCGATCCGAACCGCTCAAGTTGTTCTCCATATTGATATGTGCTTGGAGACCAAATTTTACATTTTTTGGAATTTTTTTACTATTTATTAAGCCACTTTGAAAATCACTGATCCGGCGGTCTAGAAATTTTTACTGTTTTTTACTGTTCATAAGGATTTTCAGATTTTCAAAGTGGCTTAATAAATAGTAAAAAAATTCCAAAAAATATAAAATTTGGTCTCCAAGTACATTTCAATATGAAGAACATGTTGGAAGGTTCGAATCGACTATTTGAACTTTGAAAATGAAGATATGGCGTGAAGTACAAAGTCGTTTTACTTCATGAAGTAGCTAAGTCAATCTCATATTATAGTTACTATTAATATATTAATATTATATAATTAGTATCTTATTACTAATAATAATTAATAATATATAATTATATAATTACTATCTTATATTGTTAATATATTAAATAATTATTATAATAATATTATAATATTATAGTTATTATTAATATATATAATTAGTATCTTATTATTAATATATAATTATATAATTATTATCTTATATTGTTAATATAGTAAATAATTATTATTAATATATAATTATATAATTAATATCTTATATTGTTAATATATTAAATAATTATTATAATAATATTATAATACATTAGTTATTATTAATATATTAATATTATATAATTAGTATCCTATTATTAATAATTAACTAACTTAGGCTTCCAAAACTTTAGTCCTCCACCAACTCTAACCAAACAAGGAATAACTTAAGCCATAGTTTAACTTTAGACCTCAACCAAACACGAATAATTTAAGCCGGCCTAACATGAAATAACAACTTAGGCCACCTTAACTTTAGTCCACAACCAAACACCACCTAGAAGCTTTAGTCTCACTAATTCTGTCAAACATGTTTTAATTTAGTAGGATTAAAATAGAATAAGCTAACCTTTAAGCCAGTCTAAATTAATTTAAACTAACTCACCTTTTCAAGTGGTTTCATTTTATTTAAGTATGAAATCTAATTTTTCATTGTTTTTATTATTTTTAAATTACTTTTTAAGGAATTGTAAAATATGCAATTAATTTTATTTCCATTTAAATATAAAAGAACTTATAACTTTATTAATTATAGAAGCAATATTTTTTTAAATAGCATAACTTTCTAAATTAACAAAATATGTAATTTAGAAAATAAGTAAATAAAATATTTTTTGAAATTGTACTACAACTAAATAATTTTTTTGTTTAGCAACCCAACATATTTCTGACAAAATAAATTGATATACATATAAACATATAAGTTTAATTAAACAGTATTTACTAACTGCAATATGCATCTCTAAGATATAGAATTAATTTATACATAACTCATTTTCTTGTACAATTCAATCAAAATGAAAAAAATACGAAGAACATTTTATTATTGATATTACAAATTTTGTAAGACAAAATAATTTGTAATACCAAATTATATCTCACGCTACTAAATTCTTACAAAAAAGAAATAACTTAAGTCTAAAATAATTTTAAACATTAATCAAATATAAATAGTTTAAATCGGTATAAATTAGAATAACGTTAAATCTCATTAGCTTTTAGTCGGCAACCAAAAAGCATCTGTCAGAATTACTGTAATGAACTCATTGCTCTTCGCTCGCTGGAGTAGGGACACAAAATGGAAGGAACAATATAGACGTGGATATAATTCTAACCGTGTGATCTGCGCTTTTTAATTTTACAATGCTATCGACGACCCAAATTTGCCTAATCAGTACTTACAGTTACAGGAAGATTTTTATTTTTTTTTTTTCGAATTTCTCTTGCATCAAATCAAAGCGACAAAGCCATCTACACGGAGTCTACAGTTTTCACTCGCACAAGCAGCAACAATGGCGTCAGGCCTCCTCCTCCCGCTTTCTCCCCTCCCGCCGAAAAGCCTCTACTCAGTTCGCCCTCGTTTCCTCTCCAGTCGGTTCCCCTCCTACCTCTTTTTCTCTAACCGTAACCGCCCCATTTCCTTAAACGCCGCCTCTCTCTCCAGCCTTCCCGAGCTACAGTCGACGCTAGTTGACATCTTCCAAGCATCTCCTCCGACGTGGAAATCGGCCATTGGAAGCAATCTACTAATATTTATTCTTGGCTCGCCGATCCTTGCAACTGGACTCTCCATTTCAGGAATTGGAGCAGCTTTCCTGCTAGGGAGTCTGACGTGGCGTGCTTTTGGCTCGTCGGGGTTTCTCCTTGTTGCATCCTATTTCGTTCTGGTAAGCTGAATCTCAGATTTATTATGTACTACAGTACCAATATAAAAAGGCGGGACGGTTTATCTATAACAAAACAAATCAAAGATGCTAACTCTAGTCAGTTGTTTAAAGAAGAATGTGTTTTTATCAAGAAATTAAACAGTCAGTAGTAAAATGTTGCAGTCCCATAATGAATTTTCATTATTTCTATTCATTTGTAGTAGAGTATAAATCTTAGACCTCGAGTTGAATTCGATGCAAAAATTACTAATTAGGAACACAATCCCGATGCCAGTATGAATTCTAGTTCTAATCCATACACTAATTAAAATTACTTATATTTAGAATTTTCACGCAGTTAATATTCCTTGATTTAAACATCAATTAGATAAACAGGGAACAGCTGCAACCAAGCTCAAGATAACACAGAAAGAGGCAATGGGGGTGGCAGAGAAGAGAGGAGGCAGGAGGGGTCCTGGGAGTGTGATTGGTTCCGGTACGGCCGGCTGTGTGTGCGCTCTTCTGACAATATTTGGTATTGGAGGGGAAACTTTTGCCGGGCTGTGGCAACTAGGGTTTGTTGCGAGTTTCTGTACAAAGTTGAGTGATACCGCTTCTAGTGAAATCGGCAAGGCATATGGCAAGACAGCGTAAGTTTTGCTCACTGTATTGGATCCGGTTTATTTTGCTTTCAACCGAACCGAAAAAGTTCGGATTAAATGGTTCGGTTTTTTGGTTTAAATGGATCGGTTTGGTTGAATTTTTGAATTACTTCAGTTTTTTATATCTGGTTTGGTTTAGATTTTTCAAAACTGAAAGGACCGAACCGACCGAACTTTCTACGGTTCAATTCCATGCTTTAGTGTGATTGATGGTTCAAATTTTGGTTTGGATATTTTAGAACATCTACATATTTTGTATGGAATTGAACAATGTGTGTAATGTCAACAACTTATATGTATTGAGTTTGACCTTTTAAAATTTAATCTCTCTTGTTTCGGTTCAACCAAATAAACCGAAATTTACTTTGGTTATTTTGGTTCGGTTGTTATTCGGTTGACAAGTTTAATTCGGTTGGTTCGGTTATACTTTTGAAAACCGAATAAAAATTGTTAATTCGGTTTTAACCGAACCGATCCAATGAACAACCCTACTAATGGTAAGGTACTGGTTACTTGATTTCAGCTGTAAACTAACTGCACTGGGCCTTGTTTAACCCTTGATTGTTTAATTAAGTCTACAATATATTCACTTTTACCTCTTAGACTTCAGATTGCGCATTATCTCTTTGCTCTAAATCTTTGTTTGCCTTAAACCAATTTAATAGTTACGTAGACTCTCGGATCCAACAGGTTTACCTATAACTGATCTGATATAGATCCAAGTTTTATCTTAATTTTGTATTTTAAACTAAGGTGTTAGCATTAATTTGGCTCTCAGTTAAGCTTGTATTTCTTCATTTTAACCCTCTGGCGTGCAACTAAACACAATGGAAGTCCATACCCAAAAACAACATAACAGACTAACAGTACAGATCACACCAAAATCTGAATTAGATCTGGGGATTCAGTTTCTTCAAGTACATTTTTTTTTTGCTTTTGTCTTTAGAGCAGGTACCTTGTGACAAATTTTGAAGTGGTACCAAGAGGTACCGAGGGGGCTGTTAGTGTTGAAGGTACCATTGCTGGTTTCTTCGCTTCCATTCTTCTCTCCACTGTCGCTTATTACCTTGGCGAGGTTTCTTTCTAAAAATATTTACACGCTGTGGTCCATAATGCTTTTGTTTATATCTACTTATTCTTCTTTTGGCGGTTAACCTTGTTTCTTTTTTAATTGAACCTACCGGAATTACAAATTAAACCAAACATTTGCTTTTCATGTGTTCATTTTCACCGACCAAATTTCAGGTGCTTGCAACTCACTCCCAACCATTAGCTTAGTTAAGTTGTATATTCCATTAAGTTCCTGTAATTTTAACCCTTACTCCAATAAGATTTCTTTTCTGAAGCACTAACTAAACTAATACTAAGCAAGGTGAATTTGAATATTGTTTACTGTAAAGCAGCAGACCTGGTAAAAATAATTTAATATGCCTTAAAATTACATGTCTCAACTTCAAAATAACATGAAAGCCCCAAACACAGTAGTTGATTACCATTTGCAAATGGGGTTATTTTTGGTGCAACTTTTGAATAAAGTATTTTTTTTTCTTTTTAAGGTGGATATACCCCAAGCTGTGATTTGTGTTGTGGCATCTCAAATTGCTAATTTTGTGGAAAGCTATATCGGTGCAGTTCTACAAGATAAAGAAGATTTTCAGTGGGTTAGTATTTACTTCCTCTCAAATTATATTGGTCACTTAATTATTTTTTGTTGGGAGTCGTCAATGAATAAATTTATAAGAAATGTTATTGCATTTATTTGGATGTAGTTAAACAATGATGCTGTCAATGTGATAAATATCACCACCGGCACATTTCTTGCTGTGCTGATACAACAAGTGTTGCTTCGGAGTGGGAACCAATGAAATAGTCGCCACGTTAGTGTTTAGAGTAGTGTTGAGCAAAGACAAACCATCGTTTGATTTTAGTTGTTAATTATTATTATATTTTTTGTTTAATTATTGTAATTTTTATGTTCAAAATTTGATTCTTGCTCAATATCCTAAGGTTCTGGTAATGAGAAGTTGTGTTGATAACTTGATATAGGTGCTCCTAATTTGCATTCCTAATGTACTGTTAATGTTTATTTTGTCAAATTACGAATCTGTTTTAATCTTAAAAATGTTCATTGTCTACTGAAGTTTTCTTATCTTGAAATGAGCATGTATCAGTTTCCCAGTAAAGATATCTTAGATTTCTATTGAGTAAACATCTTGTAAAACATGTAGTGGTTACTTATCCTGAAATGCTGATTGAAATGAACATGTATTTATATTGACAGCATAATAGGCAGAATAGTAGCGGAGCTACACAAATCCAGAAAAAAATTCCGACTATTTAATTAACAAAATTCCTATTAAGTCTATTTAATTATTGCTATTAAGTCGATTTTTATGTTCAAATTTTGGTTCTTGCTTAATATCCTAAGGTTCTGGTAATGAGAAGTTGCATTGATAGGGTCTCATAATTTGCATTCTTAATATACTGTTAATGTTTATTTAATCTAGTTCCGAATCTGTTTTAATCTTAAAAATGTTCATTGTATACTTCAGTTATCTTATCAGTTTCCCAGTATTAGATGTATTAGATTTCTATTTAGTAAGCACCTTTTAAAACATGTAGTAATTGTTTATCCTGAAATGCTGATTGAAATGGACATGTATACTGTTAATCTGTTACCAGGAGTGGTTGTCTAGGCAAAAACCAAATAGGGGTAGCAATATAGTGAACAGGTTTTCATCTTTCTTTTGGTTAATTAGTATTTCTACAACATTTCAGTACATCAGCTGCATGCAATTGCTCTTTCTTGCGCAAAAAATGTAAGACTGGTTCTCTTGTTGCACGTACTTTTCTTGCTACAGTGTGTTTTTGCTACTGTTTGTTTCCAGTCTGCGTTGAAATGGAAACATAAGCACTGTATCCACGCTGATTAAAGACTATTGGTTGTCTACGACTACTTTATCTAAAACATATTTTCCAAGAAGCAGCAGTATTTCCTGTACTATTTGCTATCACTTTCCTCCTTTTTTTTTTTCTTGTAATTTATATGTGCTCCGGCTGCACTATTCAGAAACAAAGAAAGAAACATATGTGCTGAATAGTGCTCGCATGTACCGTTCACGGTTTATCTAACGGAAGATATGTTAGATTCTCCCTTTGGTAAAATTTACCAGAATTCTTGATAGAGTTCTCCCGTTTGATAATTTTTACTTGAGAAGAACATGAAAATCACAGCTGGACTTGGACTGTGATATATAAATCCTTATCTAACTTAAGATATTCACAGAATCAAAACACAGTGCTCGTGTTGGGAATTGAGATGAATAACTTTTAACTCTTATACTATTCCAAAAATTGAACAGAGAATTAGAATCGTAGCTTATAATAATTTGTAAATTTAGACAATAGAAATATGATATGTTAAGACGTCAATTTCTAATAAATGTTAAACTGATGTGCATTTAAATAAAAAAGTGCGACTGAATACTGCTGTTAATATCCATCCTACGAAACAGAAAACTTTTTGGAAACTAAGCACTCAGAATATAAAAGGCACTCAGGATATGAAGTTATAGACTACGTAGCATGATGGATTTTTTTTTATTTATAATAGCATGGTGGATCAGATATTAAATTCTATAAGGGTTTTATGAGTAGAAAAATAACAGTTTATTTTTAAAAATTCAAAAAAAATTGTCAAAAATAAGAAGAATTATTTTTTTCTCAATAAATGAATGATTCGGCAACTGATTATCACAATTTACCATACCAACAGTCACATAGTGTGGAAAATCAATGAGAATGAGCCATTGTTTGTGTCACATACTGACATTGATCTTTCTCCAATAGGGGGACGGATGGAAGAACGTCTGCGGATTTCATAGCCCTTATTAGGACCGAATCAATAGTTCGATCCTAGTCATTTTCAGATATTTTGTGGCAAAATCACATTGCTACCTATAAGAACTACTAAAACCAAACCATTAATTTTGTTTTTGTAATGTAGATACTCCAATCACTGAATCATTGGTTCGGTCCTATCTATGGAAGCAAAAAAATTCATGTTATTTCTGATAATTTAATTTTTTATTTCTAAAAAGAAAAAAATTGGAAAACCCATAACATCACTTACTACTTTATGGTTGCAAAATAGCCACTCAACTGATTGGACCCAAGTGGGCGGTACAGTACCGTAACTTGAGTTGGCCCATGCCGACTAATAATTAATCAAACACCCTCTTTGGAAACTGCACCTCATTTTATTTTTCAAATCCATGCTATTATTTTACAATTTACAGTAAAATGATCTTGGAAATTTAAGAGTCCTTTTGGTCTTGTATTGACTAGATTTATAACACCGCGGAAATTCAGGCCCCTACATTTAAGTACATAAAGAGAATGGTTATTATGAAACCAGTTTATTTTATTTAATAATTAATCTAATATTATATAAATTTATCATTTATTGTATCGACTTGATGTACCGCAACTGTACAATTTATCATCTACCACGCTATAAACTTACACTACAGCATGTGAGACGCCAGATATTTTAACGAGATGACAATTTTATTATGTAATTGCATCCATATATGAAAATATGAGAACTAACATTTGTTCCTTGTGTGATATCAAAATATGAGAACTAACATTTGTTCTAGTGGCAAGAGTAATATTCTATATATGAAAAGTCGTATTTTTGAAATCTGATTAGAAATTTTTTTTGTAAATATTAAATAATTTGATAACTTGACTTTCAATATTTACTCAAAATATGAATACAATCCATCTAATACTCTATACTAATTTTATACAATTTTTTACAAATAAAAAATTCTCGCTAGTTAGCCTAGTTTGCAACTTTGCTGCATACTGGCATTGAAGGAATCTGATTCCGACAGAGGAAAGCTGATTTGAAACCCTTCTTTTTTGCTTAAAAATCTGTCTCAGATGCCTCGTGTTTTTTCACGTGTCAATGGTTTGCCTCTGTCGCACGATTCTATAACCAAACTCAATAACATATTTTGATGTGATAAAAAAATATAACATAGTTTGATATATACGGATGAGTTGATCCCACTAGCGAAAGCGCATTATTGCTTTCCATACATAAGAGGTCTTGTGACCGGCCGGTGCATTATTTGTTTGACGGTGAGTGACGCTGCCAACTATTTGACATGACTAGGGGCTAAAAATAAATATTATCTTCAACGTGGGTTAAATCTACCTTTTATTTCTATTTGTATTTTTGTCAAAAACAAATTAAGGACCACTATTTAAAAGTCCAAACTATCCTAGAGCTATTATTTCAAATTTTGGCCCTTCAATGGCCACTAGAGTTTTCAATTTTGAATGATGATCACGGCAAGTTAGTCACGCCATGACCACACGTGACGTGTTCAAATGTAACTGCTTACATTTGTCATATTTGATCACGTTTAACTATTTTTTTCATAATTTAAGTTAGTTTATTCAAGATTCACCATTCAATCAAGATCTAACGGTTCTAATTACACGTGACTCGCTTGACCACGTGTCGTGCCGTGACCAAATTTTTCGTGTAACATGTCGTGTCAAATTTTCAAAAAACTGTCACAGCACGGGATACGCAAGTCACGACACGTGACCAGCACACATGCCGTACCATGACAGAAACATGTTGTGGCTTGACGTATCCAGTCACGCTGTGACTTTTTTAAATTCCTAATAGCCACCATCTGCAAATTTAGTCCCTCAAAGTCAAAGACCGCCATTTTAACTTCCGACTCATTCTTTTTCAATATTAATTTTGTGAACTATCAATATCACAGAGGTAGAGCTAGATTTTTAAAATGTGAGATTAATACATATTAATTGATCAATTATATAAAAAATTTCTATGAAGAATATAAATTTTATAGTCTAATATTTTACTCTAAATTATATAAAAATTTGTATATAAAATTAAAATTAAAAAAATAGTGCCTTCTACTTAAATTTGCCAATGCGTATATCAGGCATACAAAAACAACTAAATTGGCATGTACTTAATTTACTGTTAGTCAAACAACATGAATAGTTTAACTTTTGATGCTTACTTCCAAATGGTGATCTAAATTATATAAAAATATTCGAGAATTATTTGTGTGTCTTAGCTAGGAATGTTCTAGGACACAATTAAGAACTAATAGTAAATTTTCTCCATTTATTTTAGAATTTATTGTTTGATTAGAGAAGCACAATTAAGAACTACAAACTAGAATTTTTTTTTATAAACCATAATTAAATTTTTTTTTTACGAAACCAACATGATTACTTTTTTTACAAAAACTATAAGAACAGAAATGCCATTTCGGTCAGTTATTTTTTTTTATTCCAGACCGAAATAACATTTCGGTCCAGTCTCCTTTTTAAATTTTCTGTGGTACTGGTTTCACAAGTTTTCGTATGAGTCACCACAGAAAATTCAAAAAGGTGACCGGACCGAAATGACATTTCGGTCCGGAATATAAAAAAAATAACAGACCAAAATGACATTTCGGTTCTTATAATTTTTGTAAAAAACAAAATAATCATGTTGGTTTATAAAAAAAAAAAAAATTATGGTTTATAAAGAAAAATTCTACAAACTACCAACCTGTACTATCATCACGTGACCATGTCTCTGCAAAGTACAAAATTACATACATTAAATACATACAAAGATGGTATGTATTTGATAATATTTTTTGGAATTATTATTTAATTCTTCCACTAAAATTACTTTTTTTATTAATTAAATGGAGAAAATTATAAGTACTATTCATATTTAGCGTTTTATAAGGTTGGCATTTACGACTTAAATTATTTTTTAACTTTTAGCATTTGTCCAAAAAAATATTTACAACCAATATTATCATTTTTTTGCATATATCTTTGGATAAATAAATAAATATCTACCATTCACCGTTTTTACTCGGCAAGTCAGCATATGCTGTAAGCCTGTAAGTTCTTCACGGCAGGCGATCTGAATTCCTGTCAAAGTGTGAAGAGAGCCATAGATCGTAAATAAGGTACTATGTAAAAAGCGTTGTAGTCAATTGTCACATCCACACGTGGGAGGTCGGTCACCACAAAAATAATAAATTCCATTTGAGTTTTGCCCCTAGGCTTTGAGTTTTTTTCCATGTGCTATCTTTAAATTTTCATTTTTTTAAAATGGAATAAATAAAAAATGGACTTTCTGATGCTTTTCTGCGGAAAGAAATTTTTTAAAAAATTATGCTAAAACAGAGACGAGTAATTTTAACACAAAAATATAAATACTTGTTTCTTGTAATTTTATTAATAAAAATAATTATATAGAGGAGGGTTTAAATGCCTCTATTTTTTGTGCCTCCACCATGCCTCCATTTTTAAAAACTTTAATAACTCAAAATTTAAAACTTAAAATGTCAAAATAAAACCGTTAGATATGATCTATGTTATTTTCTCTATGTGCTCATAAAAAATTATCACATTTCGATTTTGTTTTTATGTGAATCAATAAGTTGACAATAATCGGCCAAGAACTGAAATTTGCTAAGTGAAAATGACAATCCTTGCCCAGGAATTCATATCCTCTGCATTAACTCAAAAGAGAATCTTTTGAGTTAATGAATCTCAACTGTCTGATATGTTTTAAAATTCGTGCGAACTAAATCTGCACTAATATTAAAGAGCTCTCTATGTTATAGACACGAGCCGAATTAGCTCCGTTTAAAATCAGACGGTTGAAATTTATTAACTCAAAAGATTCCCTTTTGAGTTAATGCGGAGGATACGGATCCCTTGCCCAGTGCTTCAAGCTTCCAAATCCTGTTTACTGTTGTGACAATGTTTGGTCCTGCTGCCATGTCTACGTAGAATGATTTAACAGTGAATTTTTTTGTTTTTTTGTGCACAAAAATGACAATCCTTGTTGTTGCTGAGTTGTGTGCAACATTTGTAGTTGTTGCATGAGCTCATTTTTCTCATATTGCACATGTATATATTGAATTGACAAGGGTTCTTCTATAAGCTGCAATTCCCATTTTGCTTCATTCAATTCTGGCTTGTGCATGCCACTGTCATGTTTGAATTTTCAGGTAACTTATTTTCAATATAATTAATGCTAAGAAACAAGATTAATTGCATGCCATGCAAGGTGGAATCCATATGTTCTTGAGGTTTAATGCACAGGGCTCTTTTAATATTAGTGCGGATTCTGATCGGACGGTACAGATCTAAACAGAAATCTTAGGTGATATGAATCCATGCAAGGTATGGCTCTATGCAATGGGAGATCTATGTGGTGAATACCAGAATACGGGGTTAATTGACTTTCAATTTTTTTATAATCGAAGTAACAGTTATTCATTTTTTTTATGTATTTTTTGTGTTATTTTGTAGAGAGACACTAAATTGAGTCTAACTGTATACCGGACCTTTTCTTTTAGGAAGCTGATAACAGTAACTGTGCTACAGTACCCGTACTATAACTACCATAACTATCTGGGGGACAGGAAAAACTCAAGCACAGAATATTTTTTCTAAAGTATTAATACATATGCAATGAAATATTTATACTTATGCATGCAAATATTTATACTTATGAGGTGAACAATTTTTATGTAAATAATTGTCTCCCCAATTAAATTTCCCAAACTTACCCGCACCATAAATACCTATGGGGGCCACTCAAATTACATGGGGAGACCATACACGTTTTTAGAGATAGATTTTTTTTCTCTGTTCAACCTCATCCATATTTCTGACGATATGTGAGAAATTTTGCGAATCTAAAATCACGAACGTTTTCTACGTAATTTTCTATTTCAAATGAGATCCATAATGACGTACTTTTGGGCTCATCGCCACACAAGTATTTATACCTCGGCGTGCAAGTATTTATTTCTATACATGTAAATACTTTTTACATATGACACTAGATGACGTCTGAAAATATTAATATCAAGTACTGCAAGTATTTATACCTCTGCACTGAAGTATTTATACCTATGTGGTCAACTATTTTTGTTAGAGGAAGGTTGAAGCAGGGACGATTGGGCGACTGGAAAATGAATGATCATAACAAGTTACGCATCAAAGTATTAATATCTTATTTTTCAAGTATTAATATCTTATCATCCAAGTATTTTTATTTATGAAAGTTGATGCGGGAACGATTGCGGGAACTGAGAAAGGGGACTATATAATTAGTGGGGACCATATAATTAGTGGAGATCATAGAGGAAGAGTGTTGCAGGAATTTTAGAATAATAATTAGTGAGGACCATATAATATCTTTTTAGAATAACAATTAGTGAGAACCATATAATTAGTGGAGACCATAGTACATAATTTTTCTAAATAAGGTGCGAAATTTTTGAAGATACAGAAGTGAGAGTACTCAAAAAATTATTCTTTCTTTTATGACCTTTATCTAAAAAGATTCTACCTCTGTTGCTAATTCTGTTCAGAATGAGCCATATTTTATAAATAAATAAAAAACTATGTTCAGATATTTACCTCCTATATTTTATTTGTTTACATGAAAAATAATCTGCAGAAACAATGCCAAACAAAAAAAGTACTATTATTGGTATTGATTTTATGGTGGTGCTACGGTACCTGACAAGGTGTGGGTAAATTGTACATGACCTCGTCTACAAGTAAAAAGAGAGGGTTTTGCGTACAGTACGCAAACACTATTTTCCCCAATGTTCCCTGTTTGGTGTTTGAATTAATATTTATCAGGGGTCCACGGTTTAGCTTTTCAATCCGTGCATGCGTGTAGGTTTGTCGTAGTTAGACCAAAGCAGAGGGACATGATAGAGCGGGAAAAATGGCACGGCGGAGCCGGCTCCGTCACATAACGGCACAGTATGTGTGACTGTTACGTGCCGTGACTTGCGTGTTATATGTCGTGACTATTCGCATGCTATGATCATCTTTTAAAAATTTAGCATGACACAACACGAGAAAAATCTGATCACGGCACAGTATATGGTCACGCGAGTCACGTGTAATTAGGACCGTTAGATCTTAATCAAATGATGAATCTTGAATAAACTAACCTAAATTATGAAAAGAATAGTTAAACGTAATCAGTCACGTTTGAGCACGGTACGTTTAGACACGGCGTGACTCGCGTGCTGCGACCACATTTGACATTTTGGTTACGGCACAACACGGCACGTGTAACTGTTCATTTGATCACAGCATAGCACGGCAAGAGACCAAAGTTACGGCGTGTTAGTCACAGCACGGCATGACACGTAACGTTTTTACCACTCTAGGGACATCTTATCATTGTATTATGTCTAGTTCAATTTTGCAAATTACCTTTGCTTAGTTTAACAATAAAAAATATATATCACGGTTAGGGGTGTTCGTCGGTTCGGTTCGGTTGAAACCGATCTGAACTAGACAAACCAAAGTAATAATTTGGTTTCTAAAATAGAACCAAACCGAACCGATTTAGTATTGCAACCAAACCGAGCCGAACCAAAATTTTATTTCGGTTTGTTCGGTTCAAACCAAAATATATTAATTTTTTTATTTAAAGCAATTGATTTATAATAAATCGAAGTATATTAAGAAATAAATCAGGGTATTAAGAAACAAATCGGGATTAAAAATAAACCGAAGTATTTAAAACAATTGATTAAGAAATAAATCGGGGCGATCCAGACCAAATTCATAATATATAAAAGTTCAGTCGGTTCGGTTATTTCAGTTTTGAAAATTTCCAAAGTGAACCGAACCGAAATTATAATTCGGTTTTAAAAAGCAAACCGAACCGAAACATTAAACCGAAAAAACCAAACCGTTTGGTTCAAACTAATTCGGTTCGGTTCAAAACCGACTAAACCGGACCCAATGAACACCCTAATCACGGTAAATTTAGCAGACATTCAACGTCTATGATTCATATATTTTAATATATTGTTTAGATTAAAAATTTAAAATGTATATGTATGTTTTATTATTTAGATGTGGCGTGTATAAATTTGAATTAATTTGAAAAATACTTTTATTTATCAAATAATTTTAAATTTTTAACGGTAGAGTTTCAATAGTTTTATATGAATGCTCAATTATATTCTAATCTAAGTACACATTTTTTTTTATTAAAATAATATTTTTTCCAATATAAATACATTATAATTAAATATATCATCAAGTCAAATGTACACTAGAATTATTTAAAAAAAATGCATGATTCACTAGAATTTTGTTTTTATTGAATGCAAAAATAAAAAATTGAGAAACTATTGACTGCTAATTTATATGGTGTGATCAATTAAGTTAGATCAGACGGTTCAAAATAAATAATCATACCCCTGAATTATGAACATATTTAGATATACAAGTAACTGATATTATGAAACAGCTAAGTGACTGTGTCCGTGTAAATTGAACCGTACCAGCAGTGATCCAACCCAACCACTCCTCTTCTTGACTCGGACCTTACATTTGTCTTGTCTTCCAAAAGAGAAAAAGAGGAATTCATATCACCTCAGGTTACCTGACTGAAGACAATTACGATCGGACGGTTCTTTTAATATGGCACGAATCTCAAAACATACCCCTTACAGTCTCCATAGGCATCGGATTGAGTTTGGCCCAGATATGTTTAATCTGGGCCGTCTGTTTCAATTTGCTTGAGTCAGGTACCTGGGAGGATACGGATCCGAAAAAGAGAATCCCTTTTCTCTTCACTTCACACCCGACATCCCGGCCCCACCACCTTCCCATCCTATCAAATCACATCACCCCTCTCTCTCAAGCTCTTATGCACTCCCTCTCCTCTCTTCATGCTGCCATACACCTCTCTTAAACCATGGCCACCTTTCTCCTTCAACTCCTCGTCGCCATTCTCTCTCTCCTCCCATTTTCTCTCTGTGTGATCACCGTGCAACCATCAGAGAAAGAAACCCTGTTCCAAGTCATGGATTCCATGTCGTCAGACCGGGCCTGGCGGGTCTCCAACCCGGAACCCTGCTCCCCCGGCCAATCCTGGCCCGGTATCGAGTGCAAAACCGGTACGGATAATTACTTACACGTAACTCGACTTGACTTCGGATTCGGTCTCAACCCGAGTTGCATGCAAAACGCCACCTTTCCTTCTCTGATTTTCTCGTTGCCGCACCTTCAGTCTCTATTTTTCATGAATTGTTTCAACGAAAGAAAAACCTCTCTCTCTTTTCCCGTTTTAAATGAGAGCTCTCCTAACTCATATAACTCTTTGCAACAGCTCAGTTTCAAGTCAAACCCATCTTTGACTGGTAAGATACCTGCTGAAATCTCCTTTTTAAAATCTCTCCAAGTGTTAACCCTTTCTCAGAACAACTTATCTGGTAATATACCAGATTCTATATCTAGTATAACCTCTCTCATACATCTTGATTTGAGCTACAATTCACTAACCGGTACCGTACCAGCCCAAATTGGTCAGTTGAGAAACCTAGCTGGTCTTGATCTCAGCTACAATTCTCTCTCTGGTACAATACCAGCATCAATTGGTAGCTTGGGCCAGCTTCAGAAATTGGATTTGAGCTCGAATAAACTTACTGGTACAATACCGGAAGCAGTTCAGTCTCTCTCGGACCTCTCATTCTTGGCACTAAACAACAATAGGTTAAGTGGCAAGTTACCTAACGGGTTGTACCAGCTTCACAATCTACAATATTTCATCATGGATGACAACCCGATGTTTGTACCGCTACCATCTGAAATCGGTAACTTAACAAGGTTGCAAGAGCTTCGGCTAGCGAATTCGGGTTATTCGGGTTCTATACCCGTTAGTTTTACATGGTTAACCAACCTATCAACTCTTTCTCTAGAGAACAACAAATTGACTGGAGAAATACCTGTCGGGTTAACCAACCTCAGTAAAATGTACCACTTGAATCTCAGTAGAAACATGTTAAATGGGGTGGTACCATTCAATGCCGGATTTGTGAAGAGACTTGGTAGAAACATGGATTTGAGCGGGAATACCGGCTTGTGCATAAACGGGTCAGACGGGTATTATGAGCGTGCAGATGTTGGAGTTGGCTTGTGTGGGGATCATGGCAGCAGTACTGGTACCGGTTTAATGGAGAATGAGAGTAATAGCGGTTCAATTAGGAATTTAGGCATCTGTCAATTTATAATTTGTTCCAATGTAATGGTTGTATTAGGTTTTTGGGGAGTTTATTGTTATCTACTATGAGCAGTATTATGAACTGTGTTATTTTTTTTTTTCTTCAATTTTTTGTAGTTTTATCATTTTACATTGATCCAATTTTTTTTTAGTCTCTAGAATTTTCTTCTTCGTGGGTAATTTAGGGGTGTCAACGGGTACGATACGGGTCAGGTGGCGGCATTTTCATATTCTTATCCGTTATGATAACGAAAAAAAAATCTTCGAATATAGTACGGGTCGGGTAAACTAATAAAAAAGTGTTATTAACATCTCGATTTATGCTTTCTATACAAATTTAAAATAAGAAAAAAAAAAATAATAATGAATACAACTAATTTGTATTATGAAAATTTAGTAAAATACAAAACTTTATTGTATCATGTATTATCTTCTTACAAATATATATATGTATATATAATTTTATTTTTAAAAATTATCTTGTTAGATAACGGGTAAGATAACGAAAAAAAATCATTATCCGTACCCGAAAAACTAACAAAAAAAAATTCTTATTCTTACTCGTCTTTTCGGATACGATACAGGTTGGGTAAACGGATAAAAGGTGTCATTGACACCCCTAGATAATTATTTGTTATATTACTCAATGTATCTATTTATGTCTGTATGAAGCTATTAATAGCTAATAAAATATGTCTCTATTAGCATGAAATTTGCACCTATAGTCTTGTGCAACCTGACTGTGATTATAATTATTTCCTTGACACTATTTTTAAAGCCAAAATATAATATCCAGCACCAATTGCAGTATAATTTCTCAGCGTTTAAGATTACTATGTGAGTATCAAACACATTATATTAATATAAAACTTGGCAATGTTTATTTCATTTCAATTGGAATCAGCTCTAATATTCTCTAGTTGTCATGCATGTATATATGTACTCTGTTCAGCTCCTCTGTAATTTATTCATTGCGCCTAACAAGCCAATCTAACAGTGCAATAAAATGTAAAATGAACAGAATCTTTTGAACCAACTCGCCTCTGCTGACAAACTCCAATTAAGCTGAAAACCAGTGCACCACATTACGTACATGGTTAGGCATTTTTTATCATGACCAGTATAATTTATTTTGTAAGGTCTCTATATCCATCCGCTGTTACAGAAAAACCTGACCCAAACTTCAGTTACGACTGCGCAGTTAGATTTTTAGTAATTAATTAATGAAACTCTGGATCCGTCCCGGAACACTCTGGATCCGCTCCTGTTTTCAAGTGCCAATTGATGTAATATAATGAAACTGCTGAGACCTGAGAGAGAAGTACCTGTTGAAAGCTTGCAAGTTGCAAGCAAGAAAAAGGCAAAGAAACAGGGAAATCTCTGGCATGAACTATTTGGCAAACACAGCGCGCAAACAAGAAAAAAGGCAAAAGGCAACATATATAGATATATAGTCATAGTCTGTCTGTGTGAAAGAGAGAGATAATAAAGCGCGCGGCAGGGGTGTGCACGGGTGGGTTACCTGGTTGGTTTAATAAGGAAGGAAAGTGAGAGCGATGCAAGGAGATGGTGCCAAAAGCGTGTACCAGCTACCAGGGGATTCAATTCATTTCATGGTCAAAGAAACAAATCTAACCATGACTCGATCGCACGTGCATGTGGGGTACACCAGGGACATTGTCTCGTTCAACAAATTTGAACTGGGCTTTCGCTCGTGTGTTAATGCGGTTGAGTTAATTGGTGCTCTTTTGAGCTCGTGTTTCCTTTTATGGTCATTTTGTTAGAAAAGCAAACATTAATTTGAGGCAAAAAGAAATTGGAACGAGAGATCAGGGGAACTAGAATACTTAGATTATTACAAGTCTGAAACGTAATATAATGTGTGGGGTTTAGAATTTGAATACAAATTTTCACAAAGAGTGAAATTCTAACTATTAGATTACCATAATACACTTGACATTTTGTAAGGAGGACAAAAATATATAAAAACTAAAAAAAAAAAATTAAATGTTAATATACATGATTAAAAACATTAAAATTATGAGGATCACAAAGCACTTCGGACTTAGCGGTACAGGTATCAAAAAGTTTGTTTTCTTGCTGTGGGTTTTTGTTTATGAAGCCGTAGCACGGAATATCTTATATAGCACCTAAGCCTTACTCATAAAGTCTTACTTTTTATGAGTAAGACTTAGGTTTATAGTTTATACGATAGGTTTTTGAAATCGTAGCACGGAATACCTTATACTATTCATAGCACCTAAGTCTTACTCTTTGTTTATTATTTTGTTTTGCAACTTTTTTTTTCTTTTTGTTTTGAAAAACAATCATGAATAATGTTCAATTCTTTGGGTGCCAATATTTTATTTTATGAATTATTAAGTGATTATTGACTATTTAAGTTAGTTAACTTGTCTTCTGGAGTATAAATATACTAATAAGATGGGAATATAACTATATAGACAATTAGAGATCTCCAAATGCACTATTGAGTGGAACATATATATTTACCATTGTTCTATATAATTTTTTTTTCACTGCTATACTCTTTTTGTTTTTTGCCATACTCTTTCAAAACTATTTTTAGTGTTATTCTAATTTTGCACAGACGATCCTTTTATGTTTTCTTAAGATGCACATTTTTAGTGTTATTCCGTATACTCTTTCAAAGACTTCTATTTGTTTTACTTCTAATGTATTTTATTTTTTTATGAGAACTAATTTGAGCGGATGTTGATCAATTAAATTCACATTTCAAAAATGTCAATTTTTGTTTTCTCAAAAAAAAATGTCAAGTTTTAACTGTCTTCCTCTGTTATTCCTCCTTAATTATTGTTTTTAACTAAATATCAATATTTTGTCCATTTCTTTAATGAAATAATGATGTTAGATCATGTTTCTGTATTTTTTTTATGAGAACTAATTTGAGCGGATGTTGATCAATTAAATTCATATTTCAAAAATGTCAATTTTTAAATGTGTTCCTCTATTATTCCTCCTTAATTATTTTTTTAAAATAAATATCAAAATTTTGTCCATTTTTTTAATGAAATGATGATGTTAAATCATGTTTCTATCAATCAATCTTTCACAAGCACATAAGAACCACATTATGTTACAATTGTTTCAAATGAAGGATCAACTTTAGTTGCAACGCTTGATGTATTATTCTCTTGAAAATTGAAACCTGAGCAGCTCATTAAATAATTGCTGTTAGTCAAACTTTAAGGCCTGTTCTGCTGCCATTGTGCTCGTGGAAAAAAAAAAATTCACTCAGAGTGAATTTTTTTTCCCCACGCGCACAGTGTTTCGGCTATTCAAATTGGATCTGAACCCAAACCCATTTCCGTTCTCGCCTGGCAGCCGAACATGCCCTTACTTTAGTGACTCGATAAAAAAAAAATTGTATCAAGAAATTAAACAAGAAGAAAAAGATAAAATTTGGAGCAATAATTTTGATCACTGACAATTTTTTAGCAAAATTGCATCTTTATCACTTAATATAAATAAAATAAATATTTATAAACAACACGGCGTGTGTCGTTGATAAAAACTGATAGCAAAATTATGCGAGTAGAACCACGGCACTTTTAAGCTCACCAAGCTATTTGTTAGCTTAATTTAAAAATTTATCGAAATAACTTCAAATAACGAATCTAAACTGTTAAAATTGATCTACTTTAAAAGATGCTTTTACGTGTCAAATTTGTTAATTTTCAACTTTAGTATAAAATTAAGGGGTAAAAAATGAAAAATAATGAATGCATTAAAATTAACTTAGAAATTATTTTTTAACAGTTTGACTTTATATATTAAGTCCAAAATTAATAAATTTAACATGTAAACGCATCTCTCGTAAAGTATGTCGTTTTCAATATTTTAAATTTGTTGTTTTAAGTCTGATAAATTTTAGAGTTAAACTTATCAAAAATTTGGTGATCTCAGGAACACTTCGTTCTACTCTAATTATCCAGTGAAATAAAAAAAAAAGTTACATGCAAGATTTTTTTTTTTATAAAAAAAGTACTCCCACTTAAATTTATTCCCGCGCCGAAGGAGCTGTCGACTTTCGTGCCTGAAAATTGTTGGTCATAATTTGAATTCGGATCCAGTGAAGTAACTCAACTTTTGGATTTTAGATCGGACCGTCCGATTCGAATTTGTGAAAATTCATTCGCAAAATGAGCGCACACATCTCGACGATGAACTAGAATTCCGAGACAATCTCAAACGACGAACTCGAATCGGACGGTCTCAATCCAAAACCCAAAGATTGGGGTTACTTTGGGGGATCCGGACCCTCATATTATGTGCAAGCCTCACTAGGCCTATGTATGTGTTCTTTAAATGAATTAATTTAATTATTTTGTCCCACAATATTATTTTCTCCTCTCGCTTCTACAAATTAGAAAATTGCTCATGTTTTGACTTTGACTGGTGATCAGCTTGCTGACTAGTGGCTTCCGTGTCTACTGTCTAGAGTTCATACACCTGTGGTAACTCAAATATTGAATTTAGATCCGGACCGTCCGATTTGTTTTGGCACGAATATTAAAGCGGCCCCATGCATTGTCTGACCTTCTGATCGGATGGTCGGGATCCAAACTCAAAATTTGAGTTACTTCAACAATCCTGAGTCCTGACTCCTAATACCAGTAGAGCCTTATTCGGTTGATTCCCGATTTCCTGCTCTCTCGATCAAAAGCAAAAGAAAAGAAGTGACGAGTTTTCTTTCACATGGCGAACAGAATAGACCAGTCGAGTCAAGCTCGAGCGCGCCTCGCGGCGATTTCCTCCCACCTCACCGCCATTTCCTTCTCAGGCGATGTCACGCCGATCGTGGAGCTCTCTCCGGTGTCGGCAGAAGACGGCGCTCCGGCGAACCTTTCCGGATCACTGACTGTCATTGACTGGAGAACTGGGAAGCGCTCTGAAATCAAGGTTTCAGAAGAAGGCACCGTTAAGGCCACTGATTTTAAGAAGGTTGTTTTATTTTTTCCCAATCTATTTGAATATACATTTGTTTTTGTTGTCTGAAGAAGAGTTAGAGTCGAATATGATATTTGGATGTGAATTGCTGATTGAAGAGTTTATTTTATTCAGTTAAAGTTTCGTATATAAGCACGGATTTAAGAAACTTTTCAAAAATAATTAGATTTTACACACGAAATTTGTTATTGAGTGATCTAACGGAGTCAAAGTTAAGACTTAAAAAGAGTGTTATAATTGAATGTTCTAAAATGATAAATTTGAATTTGTTCAGTGCCTCAAAGTAGCTGTCTGAAATTCAAAATCAGAAGCATGCATTTGGTATTTTTAACTGCACTTGATGACCCTATTGTAAACCAACTACATTAGGTTTCTTTTTTTTTCTCATTGCAAATTGCACCTAGTAATCAGTATGCACAAATAACTCCTACATTTCTCACTTTTCAAACAATCCCCAGATCCTAAAACAAGATTAAATCAATATAAAATGACAAAAATGCTATAATTTGTTCGTCTTAATTAAAATCAGATCTCTCCGTAGTTAGCTCATATGAACTTACGAACAGACATCTTATCTGCACAGCAGTTGTATGTTACTCTTAGGCTTAAAAATGGCTCAATGAATGGAGTTGGGGACAATAATTATTTGATCATATATACCTTTTAATCAACTACTTTTATCTTCTGGATAAATTGCAAATGTTCAAATAATATTGCAAACCTAAAAAATTCTGGATCTTGTATGTAAGAATGAGAAATATCCATTTTTTTATACAACAGCAACATCCAAGCCTTTAGTCCCAAACAAGTTGGGGCGAAATATCCATTTTTTTATGCAAAAGACAAAATTGCTTTCTTGTCAGTTTAGAAGCAAAAAAAAAGCTAATTAAATTACGTTAACTTTTAGATAACAACTGGGAAGAATGACAAGGGAATAAAGCTTTATGATCCTGGATATCTCAACACAGCTCCAGTTCGGTCTTCTATAAGTTATATCGATGGAGATTTGGGTATTCTTCGGTATAGAGGCTATCCAATTGAGGAATTGGCTGAGAATAGTACCTTTATGGAGGTTGCATATCTACTCAGTAAGCCAACAAACCAGTAAAAATTTCATTATCTTGGTTCTTTTTATACTTTTTAATTTAATACTTGTTCATTTCAGCGAATTGGGTTCTTGCAATGGTTGACTGGTAAGCTTACTAACGTCACATGAACTGAAGTTAATAGTAAAAAGAAACTGTTGATTTGCAAAATCTCGTAAATTAAACAACAAGAAACCGCTAACATAATAGAAGCTTATGTCCCGCTCCAAATTGGCATGTTACAACATGTCTGGTTAAGCATGCCAAATATGTTAACCTTATTTTATCACGTTGCACCTTGAGCTGTTTCATAACTGCACCAAATTTATATTTTCTCTGAGAAAAATAATGAACAGAAGTATGAATTGTAACTTTCATATTTGATGAGTATATTGATTAATCATTTATTGACCTCCTGAAGTTTGCTGTTTATTTGTTCGCTAACTTTGTGTGCGGCTCAATTTGGTACAGTGATACCTTATCCATGGTGTATTTCAGCAAATGTTTGATTTTTATCCTTTACTGCAGTGTATGGAAATTTGCCTTCTGAGAATCAATTGGCAGATTGGGAGTTTGCCATTTCGCAACACTCTGCTGTACCTCAGGGTCTTTTGGTAAACACATTCATCTATCTTATCAAATTAATGAAATTTTCTAAAATAACAAATTGTTGTAAACAGTAACCATTTCGGCCATCCTTTAAAATCAAATCCAGAGATCAGATTAGCAACATTAGCAAGACCCTAAGAATTCAACACTGCACAGTTTATATTCCAGAATAGGGGTAGGCAACATTAGATTTAGTCAGAAAATGAGTTTTTTAGTGCTCAATGGTCTTTCTGAAAGCTATTGGAGGTTGAATTTTTCAAGGATGTGAAGGGTCCTTTCGCGAGAGTTACATTTTTTTTTTTTTTATATTTTTGAGTTTGAAAATTTGTTTTTCTATAAACAGAATATAATACAAGACATGCCTCATGATGCGCATCCTATGGGCGTGCTTATTAGTGCAATGAGTGCTCTTTCGGTGTTCCATCCAGACGCTAATCCTGCTCTGAGGGTGAGTACTTGCCTTGCAATATATTAGGTTCTCAAATATTTTGTAAAAAATACACTTTTTTGTTTTTTGGGTTTTCGCAGGGTCAGGATCTGTACAAGTCAAAGCAAGTTAGAGACAAACAGATCGTGCGGATACTTGCAAAGGTTTTCCTGGATTTACACATTACAAATACATATAAACTAAGGAAATTGCAAAAAGGAAAATGGGTTCTGAACTCCCAACTTTTTGTTAAATGTTAACCTTGATAAACTTTGTGTCAGTTGAGTCTTTAAATATTTGGTTAGTTCTGTTAAATTAAGTCCTTTGTTAGCACCTTTACCAGAATTGAAAATGCCAAGGGTACAAGTGGTACACATCAAGTGATAGAAGCCACGTTCAAGACAAAAAGCTGAGCCTTTTGCTTCTATTTTTGCTAAATTGGCTTCAAATTCACAGAACAAACATTTCACATGTAATATAATGTTGGTTGATATAAAATTGTGCCTTTACAGGCACCTACGATTGCTGCTGCAGCTTATTTGAGATTAGCAGGGAGACCTTCAGTTCTTCCTTCGCCACATCTCTCTTATTCTGAGAACATGTTGTATATGTTAGATTCGTTGTAAGTTAACTTTCTTATATCCTTTGGAAAATCATGCATTTTCAAAGAACACTGGAGAGAGAGAGAAGAAAAATGGATGTTTGTTCTTCAAGGGGCATTAACGGGTCTATTTTACTTTTTAAATTGATGCAGGGGTGATAAGTCATACAAGCCTAACCCCCGGCTAGCTCGAGCACTTGATATCCTCTTTATATTACATGCTGAGCATGAAATGAACTGCTCTACTTCTGCCGCAAGGCATCTTGCTTCAAGGTACATAGATTGGTTAACAAATCATGACAAATTTTCAGTTATGTTTTTCTTAATTTTTTGCTATATTTTTATAGTGGGGTGGATGTTTATACTGCTATTGCCGGAGCAGTTGGAGCGCTCTATGGGCCACTCCATGGCGGGGCAAATGAGGTCATTTTCAAATATTTTAATTGCAAATTTCTTGTAGTTATGTTTAATTTCGTTGAATAGGAATCTAAAATAATTTGGTAATTGCTAGGTAAAATTTTGAATTGTAGACCATAAGCTCAATCTAACAATACAGAAAGTGGGTTTAACTCTGAATTTTAGCATTCTTTTTTTGTTTGTTATCTGTTTTCTTGTAGGCTGTACTTAAAATGCTCAGTGAGATCGGAAGTGTAGAAAACATCCCTACTTTTATTGAAGGAGTGAAAAATAGGTAATTTATTTTTTTAATAGATGATTTTTGCTATTTTATAATATTTTTTTACCTTAGTTAACATTAAGTTATTTGGTATGCTTTTACTTGTTGATTTTTGTTTTTTATTTCTATTTCTCTTTGCACTAGAAAGAGCAAGATGTCGGGTTTTGGGCACCGGGTGTACAAAAATTATGACCCACGTGCCAAGGTCATAAAAAAATTAGCTGAGGAAGTGTTCTCCATCGTTGGGCGGGACCCACTTATTGAGGTAGCTGTAGCATTGGAGAAGGCCGCATTATTGGATGAATACTTTGTGAAAAGGAAGCTTTATCCCAATGTTGACTTCTATTCGGGTTTAATTTATAGGTACAATGTATAAGTGGATCATTGAACACAAGGTTACTTGTTGATAGTGTGATTAACTTTTTTCAATTTTTTTATTAGGGCTATGGGATTTCCTACTGAGTTTTTCCCTGTGTTATTTGCTGTGCCACGCATGGCTGGATACTTGGCGCATTGGAGGGAATCGCTTGACGATCCTGATACTAAGATAATGAGGCCTCAACAAGTGTGTTAATTTTTGTTTCCCTTTTATTTTTATTTTTTTTTCTGAATTTTAGTTTATGTTGGTAAGCTAAATTTTTTGTGAGTATATATGGTGTAGATTCCTGTTTTATGATATGGTAATCAAGCCTAATTGAGCCTCAATATACCCCAATTTTCTATAGTAATCTAATTAAACTTGCCTTGATTAATTGCACAGCAAGAGTTATGAAAGTCAAAGGAAGCCAGAAAATGTGCAAAATAAATGCCTGACCTGTGCAAACATTGTACTGAATGAATTAGTACTTGGTAAATAATATATATGAGTAACTATTTCCTCTTATATGATATCCTAGGTTTACACGGGCGTATGGCTCAGGCATTATATGCACGTCCAAGAAAGAATGCTTACTGATGAGTCTGACAAGCTTGGTCAGCTTGCTGTTTCTAATGCCAGCAAGAGGCGGCTTGCCGGGTCTAAGATGTAGGTTATTATGTCATGTAAATAACAAAATAGTTTTAGGTAACACCATGGCAGTTTGGTGGTGGCACTGGAATTGGAAAATAAGATCAATAATCTCTTCCATGGTATATATTTGTAGTCATGTATCACCACAACGTTATTTGATCTTGAGCTATTTATTCAAAATATGCTTAAAGTATTTGACGGCACTAGCATTGTTGAGTCTTGAGTAAACTTAGGCTGAATAGGACACTTTCTTTGTCTGTTTATGGAGTTAAATTACAATTTTGGGTATATTTAGGACTTCTGTAAAGAATACTACCACGTGTGGAGTGCTAATGCACCAATTAGTTATCCTGCTTAAGCTCGTAAAATATGAATTCATATCCTCTGTAATACTCGACTGAGTACGATGAGGTCTCAGTCGTCAGATTTAACTTTACACGAATCTCAAAGTACAAATAATACTGCCCCCTCCAATCACCCGAATAGGCACCGGCTGAGAGTAAATTCGGGCCGTAAAGTGATTTACTGTTCTGTACAATATTACAGAGTGTTCTGTACAACATTACAGAGGATACTGGTCCCGTAAAATATGACCAGCCAAATGGGCACTAACAGTGACTCCAGACAGACTCGAATCCGAGCCAACCCAATTAACCAATTGAAAGGAGGATTGTAAATTTACTTTATACAACAATTGACACGGGAGCCTGACCACGACATTGTTAGAGATATAGCACGTGCTTTAGACTTCTTTGTGTCACAATTCATATAGAAACAAAACAAAAAAATAATAAATTTTTATGTGCATGTAGAGAAAATAATATAAATCACATTTACGGTTTTATTTTGGCATACAAATTTTAATTTTTTTTAATTTTTTTGTTATTAAACGTTTAAAAAATGAATGCATAATGGCAGCAGAAAAATCAAGGTATTTGAATTCCCTCCTACTATTGTATGGACTTCTCTTATTTTACACACTCTTTGTACATTGGGTGTAAACGAGTCCATCTGAACCGAGTTAGGTCAAGCTTGAATTCGGCTCATACGACAACGAGTTGAGCCTGACTTTAGTCAAGCCACTCATGAGCTGAGCCAAGCCAGTTTGTTCACTCTAATAGTCGTGCATAGATTTTTGCTAATTTAGTGATGTAAGTTGTCTATAGATCACAAGCAACCTCTCATGGTGGATACAAAGAAGGACAGTGGAAGTGTTAGAATTTTTTTTTTTTTTTTTTTTTTTGCAACAAGTTGAGGAAGCTCGTGCTGAGTCAAGTTTGAACTTACTCGTGATGAGTCGAGTCATGTCAATTAGAAAATTATTTGGAGTCAATACCAAACGAGCTACGAGCTACGAATATTTTTGTCGGACTTATGTCATATTATGTAAATACTTGTAACTTTTTTTTTCTCTTGGTTAATGAAATAATGAAAAAAAATCGATATCAATGCAATAATGAAATAAATAAAGAGGTGGATTACGTTGCTTTGCAAGATACTTAAGTTCTAAAAATTAATTTAATTTAGTTAAAATGAAATAAACCATAAAACTACTTAAAAACCTACTTGTCCTGACTAGGGCTGCAAACGAACCGAACCGAATCGAACTTACCTCCAGTTTGAGTTTGGTTTGAATTAATTTCGAACTAGGTTTGGTTTGAATTAATTTCGAACGAACTCAATTTCGAACGAGCCCAATTTCGAACCGAATTTTTTACGAACTCAATTTCGAACCTTTACGAACTTTGTTACGACTTACGATTTATGACTTCTGACTGAGCCATAGTGCGAAATTACAGCACTTCAATAAAAACTCAAGTATTCAAAATACAATTTAAATAAAATCCAAATATCAATAGAAGTACAATTTAAATAAAAACTCAAGCACTCCAAAGTATTAAAAATACAATTTAAATAAAACTCAAATATCAATAGAAGTACAATTTAAATAAAAACTCAAGCACTCCAAAATTAATTATAATCAAATACCACACTCAGTTTGAATGTACGCAACAGGGGATTTGGGCGAGAGAGGAGCCTTTGTTGTGAGAGGCCACCAGAGAGAGAGAGAAGACGTGAGGGAGATTATTTTGGTACTTAGCGGGAGAGGAATTTGGGCGAGCAGTTTTGGCGTAAATTAGCGGGAAGAGGGAAAAAAAATTGGAGGCAGTGGCGAAAAAAATAGCGGGTTAATTGGTTGAATGGAAAGGGAGCGGATTGATGACATGGAAGAGATCTAGACGTTGGTAAGAGGATAGATCTAAGGGTGTGAAATTATTGAGGTGATCGGATTGCAGGATTTGTGGGGTCACTCGCTTAGTTAATATTTTATTGAGTGAGTCTAAAAGTGCATTGCAGTGAAACAAAAAAAAATTAGACAACAAATAATTTGAAAAAAAATAAAAAAAAATATTTTCAAACTTTTTACATTTTTTATACTTTTTGCATGTTTATTTTTATTTTTTATTTTTTTTATCAAATAAATAAGTATTTTTAAAAAAATTTAAATTTTTTTTTACAACAATACATATAATTTTTTTTCTAAATGAATAGCTGATCAATAACAGCATTTTTGTATTTTTTAGACATATAAAAGAAATATTGTACCTTGATCATTTTTTTGACAGCATTTTTTTTCATTTTTTTGGCAGCAATACATTTTTTTGGCATTTTTTTGGCAATTTTTCATTTTTTTTGGACCGTTCGTTTTACCGCGGGAATTCAACGGTCGATCTGCAACAAAATCATTTCAAATCTAATCTAGAATAATCAAGGTGCAATATTGAATGTAACCAACATAAAAGTTCAGAAGTTTTATTATGTATGAGCTTTGATCCAACACGAAATGTTTATGGCCATACGATGCTTCAATTTTCGATCAACTAGATGGATGGGTAAATCAAAACAAAATTTTATCAAACTTTCATGGAAGATGATAAATGCAGTGCTCTTTGATTTCAACGGTCCCGATCGAACCACAGACGATATATTTTCGTGCGCCTTCATTAACTCACAAGGCAAGAGTTTATGTCTCATGAAACATATACTCTTGCTTTCTAAGTTAATGAATGCGCACGTAAACATGTCCGTTGACCAATCGGGGCTGTTGAAATCAAAGAGCAATGCATTTATCATCTTTCGTGAAAGTTTGATAAAATTTTGTTTTCATTTACCCATCCATCTAGTTGATCAAAAATTGAAGCATCGTATGGCCATAAACATTTCGTGTTGGATCAAAGCTCATACATAATAAAACTTCCGAACTTTTATGTTGGTTACGTTCAATATTGTACCTTGATCATTCTAGATCAGATTTGGAATGATTTTGTTGTAGATCGACTGTTGAATTCCCGCGGTAAAACGAACGGTCCGAAAATAAATGCAAAAAATGCCAAAAAATGTATTGCTGTCAAAAAAATGATAAAGGTACAATATTTATTTTATTTTTTTATTTTTTATTTTTTATTATTTAATAGTTTCTTAAAGCTGAAATTAATTGAACAAATTTATCAAATTAATAATAACTTTATCAAAACAAAGAAAAAAACGAGAGAGTTGAGACTGGATTATCCGAAAAACTCAGAATCCTACCATAAAAAACAAAATTTCTGGTATAAACATGTGAATTTTTTTATTTGAGCTTGTAATTAGACCGGGTTTTCTGTTTCAGAAGTCATTATTCAAAGCAATTATGGACTGGACGGCTTATATTTTCATCAGTGAACATAAGTTATCAGCAGAAATTAACGGTTCACGTTTGAGTTAATTTCGAACTAAATTTGGTTTGCGAACCTATTTCGAACGAACTAGGTCTAGTTTGAGTTTGGTTTGAATTAATTTCGAACTAAGTTTGGTTTGAAATAATTTCGAACGAACTCAATTTCGAATCGAATTTTTTCTGAACTTTTTCGAATCAAACTCGAATCGAATTACGAACTACGAATTTTTTGTGCAGCCCTAGTCCTGACCAACTGAAATTTTTATTTTTACCATTCATTAAAAAAGACAAACTAAAAAACCACAAAATCTGAAAAATTCCATTTTTAACACGGATGTAACTTGAAGTTGCGTCCACTCCATTTTTGTGTCCAAAACTCTTTTCTTTTCCTGCTACAATCCGTTTCGGAATAGCAATGTGCATCCAAACAACATTTTTGCTATTCGGAATAGCTAGAATAGTTACTATTCTCTATTCCTTATGGGTATGTTTGGTTGTAAACAAGAATAGCTAGAATAGCCTAATCAAGAATAGCTATTGTTTGTCTTATTATAATAGTCAAATCTCAAAACTCTTAGGAATAGTCTATTCTAATAAGACAAAAGGTTTGAATTCACTATTCTAGCTATTCTAATTCAACCAAATACCGAATAGGCTGTTAGGAATAGCCTAACCTCAAGAATAGCCTATTCTCAATCCAACCAAATATATCCTATAAATGTTGAATAACTACTATTCGGAAGTGTGAAGAGAAAAAAAAATACGTCCTTCTCAGATTGCCGCTAACACAATTCCGAAATGACAAAATTGACACCATTTATGTTATCTCCACATCCTAACAATTCGTTTGAGACCCCACTTGCCTATCTTTCCTTTTAATTAGCACATTGTTAACACTTTTCTTTATTGGTTACAGCTATTTACTATTCCAAATATACAATCCAAATAATATTTTTACTAATCCTAATAGGAGAGTGGCTAAGATACAAACGTTTGCACCAAGGCCTTGGTGCAAACGATTCGGTTCTCCGATTTTCAAAGTTCAAACAGTCGATCCAAACCGTTAGATATTTAATCTATATTAAAATGTGCTTGGAGACCAAATTTTACATTTTTTGAATTTTTTTTACTATTTATTAAGCCACTTTGAAAATTGCTGATCCGGGTGAACAGTAAAAATAGTGCAACCAAATTCTGGATCATGTGATCAGCAATTTTCAAAGTGGCTTAATAAATAGTAAAAAAATTTCAAAAAATATAAAATTTGGTCTCCAAGCAGATTTTAATATAGAGATCACATCTAACGATTTAGATTGACTGTTTGGACTTTGAAAATCCAAAAACCATTCATTTGCACCGAGGCCTTGGTGCAAACTTTTGTATCTTAGCCACTCTCATCCTAATAGCACCAATTTCATACTAATCTTAAAAGCACTATTTTTTTTTTCTATTCTCATTTACTTCTCAAATTTTACTATTCTAGCTCCCATTCAAACGTATCTGCGGCCACTCCATTTCTTACGACCGTGTCAAAAATGAAATTTTTAAGATTTCGTGGTTTTTCTGATTGTCTTTTGTATGAATGGTAAAAATAAAAAGGGGGAATTTCATGTATATCCCTCAAAAGTTTCAATATTACATATTTATCCCTCTAAAATCAATAATTACATATTTATCCTTAAAAATTATAAAAACTCACATATTTATCCAATCTAACTCTATTATATATCAAATATCTCCAAAAATAATTAAATAATATTTTTTTAAACATTAAAATTTATTTTACAATATTAATTAATATTGTATTGACCACTATATCCTTTCTTCCTCTCTCCCTTTAATCTGTTGAGTCTTGAGAGCGCCAAAGCATCCCGCCTCTTCTTTCCAATGGTACTGGTACTGTAATGACTGGTATTGTACGGTTCAGCAATGGTACTGGTACTGTTTCAGTGCTGGTACTGGTATGGTACAGTTCAGTACTGATACGGTTCTGTGCTGGAATTGGTACGGTTCAGTGTTGGTACTGGTATGGTACTGTTCAATATTGGTACTGGTACGATTTAATACTGTTTTCTAACAGTGGCCTTAGAAGGGAAAATAAAAGAAGGGTAAAATGGGAATACATAGAAAATTAATGTTAAATATAATGGATTGGATAAATATGTGAGTTTTTATAATTTTTAAGGATAAATATGTAATTATTGATTTTAGAGGGATAAATACGTAATATTGAAACTTTTGAGGGATATACATGAAATTCCCCCAAATAAAAATGTCGGCGTAACCAACCCGAACCCGATAGCGCATACTAATTCTAATTTGGAAGTACCGAAAATACCCCGCGAAACAACACAATTACATAAACCCTAATTTTGAAGTGCCGTCGCCTTTTTGCTTAATTCTCTCCGCAGCGGCAACAAGAGAAAAATAAACTCTGCCAAAATAAATCCTACGATAAAGCGTCTCTCTCAAAAATAATCTCCTGCGCCATTGTTTCTCTCAAAAACAATCTTAAATGGAGGTGAGCCTGGGTGCCATACCCTTCGACCTCGATTTTCATCCTTCCTCTCCTATCGTTGCTTCTGGCCTGATCAATGGAGATCTCCATTTGTAAGTCTGAAGCCTAGCTTGAACAAACCCTAATTTTAGTAATTTGGACTGAGCTTTGATTCTTGTTTCCTAGTCTTAGTAATTGACTTCATTTCTGTGTTCTAGGTATCGCTACTCAGTGGGCTCTCGACCAGAGAGGTAAATTGACTGATGCAATCTCATTTCGTTTTAGTATTCTTAGTTTCCTGGTAAATTTCATTTTGATAATTTATTTTGCTCTATGTTTTCTTTTATAGAGTGTTTGAAATTAACGCACATGGGGAGGAATCCTGTAGAGCTGTTCGCTTTGCAGATTCTGGAAAAAGTAAGGAGCTCATAATTCTCTTTTCTTTACTTGAACACTTTTTATACTACAGTTTATAATCTGCGTGCCAATATTTCTCTAGTAATTCTCACTGCTTCACCGGACTGCTCAATTCTTGCAACTGATGTGGAGACTGGAAAGACAATTGCTCGCCTAGAAAATGCTCATGAGTAACTTTCCTTAACACATTGCACACTCATGTTTCCCTTTTTTGCTGTTCTGAATTGTTGCGTGGGTTACCACTCAACTCTGCTAGAGGGAAAAACATAACATGTACCTGTTTGGTGAAATTACTAGTTTGCCGTCCAAAAGTTTGAAATTTACATAGTTACCTCTCTAAACTCTAATTCATTTTTATAGCCTCTGAATTACTTGAAAGAAGCCCATCAAAGTAAATACCTTTAGCTGACCTGTATATTGGATGAAACACAAATACAGGGACGCTGTAAACCGACTTGTTAATTTGACAGAGACAACAGTTGCATCTGGTGATGATGAAGGATGTATTAAGGTATGAAATATGAACACTCTTTCTGACAAGTGTTTTACATTTTTTGTGGTGTTCATTAAGTTTAATGTTATTTTTTTTATAACAGTAATAGTTCATTTTTATTACTTTGTTGTTGGTTTATAAATTTCTACTGTTTTATAGGTATGGGATACCCGACAGCATGCTTGTTGCAACTCCTTTAATGCCCATGAAGATTATGTCTCTGACCTGACCTATTTGCCAGATACAAAGGAAATCTTGGGTACCAGGTACTATCTTTTTCAGCCCTTCAAATTATTTACTTGCAGTTATTTTCCTATCAGTCTAAGGAATCACAAAACAGTTGACCAGATTGTGTCTAAAGAAAATTGATCAGGGCAATCTTGTGAGATTTTCTTTATTTATTAACCCCTAACCCTAAAAAAGATAGGTTATCTCTTCCAAAAAATGAAAAATTTATCACCTTCATACTCTCTTTCTTCAAATGACCCTGAGCTGCATATTTTTCATACTCCTCTCTGTGAAAAATGAGGAATGCTTGGGTACTTCACAAAAGAAAAAATGATACTGTTAAGGAATGCATGGGTACTTCACAAAAGAAAAAATGATACTGTTAAGGAAAGGTTCACGTACACATTGTAGGAGTGCATTCTTTTCTAGTTTTTTTTTTTGGGCATTTTTTAAGGTCATAAATGATTACTTCAGTTATGTGGATCTTTTCTCTATAAAAAATGTTGTACCTAACTAATCTCGTGTTTCTCACATTTACAGTGGTGATGGAACTCTATCAGTTTGTAGCTTGAAAAAAAAGAAAGTAAGTCTTTCTATTGCATTTAAATTACCGAGATGTTTCTCTGGTTTTGAATTGATTATCAATTCTCCTATGTTCTTTAATTTATTTTTATGCTAGGTGAAATCCCAATCTGAGTTTTCAGAAGATGAACTTCTCTCTGTGGTTGTGATGAAGGTGACCTTATTATTTTAATGCTTAATTATGATTTATTGTTCAAGCTTTATAAAAGTGGTTAGTACGTGTTTTCTAATCTATTATATGTTCTTCAGAATGGTAAAAAGGTGATTTGTGGAACTCAGACCGGAGCTCTGTTGCTGTATTCTTGGGGCTATTTTAAAGATTGCAGGTACCATATCTTAATTTTTCTTTTTGTATCCTAATTGGAACTGAATATTTTGATCCATGCAATTTAACTTTATACGTATCTTTTTTATTCAGTGATCGGTTCGTAGGCCATCCAATGTCAGTTGATACATTATTGAAGGTGAAGAATACTTAATTGTAAATCTTTTCTTTCCAAACTAAGTTGTGTTTTCCTGTTACTCCTAAATATTTTTTCTATTTTGTTTATTATTTTCAGCTTGACGAAGATAGATTAATATCCGGATCATATGATGGTGTGATCAGGTAAAATTTCTCTTAAATGTTTCTTTCTCTGGCTTAACTGAAAAAAAGGAATAACCTGATATTTAGAAATTTATACAGGTTGGTGGGAATACTACCGAATAATATAATTCAACCTCTTGCAGAGCATTCAGAATTCCCTATTGAGCGCCTTGGTAAATCCCACTTTCTTGAAAATTTGTTCTGTTTCTTATTTCATTGTCTTTTAGGAATAGATCTGTTTTGCCAACAAAACGTCAATATATTCTAGTTCCTACATAACCTTGCAAATGAGAGAAAATACTTATTATAACTCTACAAAGCACAGGGAATATTAACTCTTTCCTCTCGATTAAATTTCATTAAAAAGCTATTGGACTGCTTCATTACCAGTTTTTATTTGGTTATGTTGTGCAGCTTTCTCAACTGATAGAAAATTTCTGGGAAGCATTTCACATGACCAAATGCTTAAGGTGATTTCACTCTTTCCTCAAATTTTGTTGGAGAATACAATATCTTTTGCCACTAGACCTCAAACTACAAGAATTCACATCATCTGAGATATCTCAAATTTTGAGCTGATCTGTGGGAAAAACTGGACTGTTCAAACCCTTTCTGCATGACTCTCAAAGCACAATAATACTGCCCCTCTGCATTCTGAATAGGCACCGGAAAAAAAATTTGACCCGGCTTTAGATAATTGAAAATTTGACATATCTCAGAGGATACAGACTCAAACTTCAATGGGATGTAACCCTGCAAAATGAAAGTATTATGTTCTATCTTATTGCCTGAACGTCTCTTGTATTTACTTGCAATGTGCACTCAACACATTTGGAGACATTTGCAATGTACAGTGAACCATTACTTTAAGATGTCTGAATTATCCTTTTGCCTTAACTATTGATAATTGGTTCCAACTTGGCAAGTTAAACTTCAGTCCGAACGAATATCATGCCAGGTAGATTTACATGTGAGGCTTTGAGTTGTTTTAAGCAAGTTAGGAAATTGTTTTGGGAGTTAAGATAAGGTCATTTGGCAGTTTGGTTATACTTTAATTGCTATGTAGTTCAGTTTGCCAATTTTCTTTTATTTGCAAACAACTCGAAAATGAGCGGCTGTTAATTGCATCTACAAAAAATGTTGTCTTTTATATGCAAATATGGCAAATGCTGAGTCATGTTTGCAAGGAACCTTGTTTTCATCATCTCATGTAATGTGCAATTTACAGTTATGGGATTTAGAGGAACTACTGAATACACCTCAAGAAAATAATCACGAAGAAAATGAAGCTGTTCAAGCTGATAGTGATGATGACGACGATGATGATGAGATGGATATTGACATAGTTCCCCCTAAATCATCAGGTAATTAAAATAAAAATATAAACTAGGTACCCCTACCCTCAATTTTTGAAAAAAAATCCAAAGTGCCCTTGCTGTTCATCTTTGGGCAAATGAGGAATAAGGTGCTAATTTAAGCAAAAAGAAAGTTGGAGGGGAGGGATGTTGTGAAATATTTCATGTTTAGAGGGGTGTATTGGATGCTTTTTTCATACCAAGGGGTATTCATATGCATTTTTCTAAGGGCATATATGAAATGATTATTTTCTTTATAATACGGCAGTATGATCTGATCTGACCCACGATAAGGATGACAAGTGTGGAAGGATTCAGCCTGATATTTAATTTGAAAAGATGCAGATATTTTTACAACGAGATGGACTTAGCTACTTCATGAAGTAAAACGACTTTGTACTTCACGCCATATCTTCATTTTCAAAGTTCAAATAGTCGATTCGAACCTTCCAACATGTTCTTCATATTGAAATGTACTTGGAGACCAAATTTTACATTTTTTGGAATTTTTTTACTATTTATTAAGCCACTTTGAAAATCTGAAAATCCTTATGAACAGTAAAAAACAGTAAAAATTTCTGGACCGCCGGATCAGTGATTTTCAAAGTGGCTTAATAAATAGTAAAAAAATTCCAAAAAATGTAAAATTTGGTCTCCAAGCACATATCAATATGGAGAACAACTTGAGCGGTTCGGATCGGTCGTTTGGATTTTGAAAACTCAAATAATGAGGCGTGGAGCACCAAGTCGTTTTACTCCATGAAGTAGCTAAGCCCAGCACTTTTTACAACCACACAAATAACAAATTACTTGGATATACACCACTGTTCCCAGTCATCCTCTTTAATTAGTGGAATGGTTAATCTTGGTTTTTAATAGGCACTATATATTTGAACAACTCTTAACTTCAATACAAATTCTCATTTGTTAATCCTTTCAATAATGGGTTGTGATTTCTTGTTCCAAATAGGATCCAAGAGGAAGAAGTCAAGCAAGGGAGGAAGCTCGAAAACTACTTCATTCTTTGCAGATTTGTAGCAAATGTGAGAGTTCTTTATATTTTAATTGGCATTACGTGCTGAGTTGAAATTTGTCCTAAATTTTGACTGGTGGCCATGTAGGGTCATTGGTCCTTGCTTTTAGCGTATAGAGCTTTCCGAAATATTGCTGAGTAAAGCTTGTTTTATTGTCCTAAATTTCATGTTTAGTTCCTTTTCATTCAATTGTTTGTTAGATACCTGTAACCCAACTGATGTCCAATTTTGTCAAAATTAAAAATTAAATTATAGATGTATTTTTGTATTAATTATATAGCCTGTAATATCATCAAGGTCGTTATAAAACTAAAATATCCATTTTTTAAATAATCTGATGATGACCAATAAACTTTTAAAGTGTATAGGGGTGGGGCCAGTTTTCTTTTCTTCAAAGTAGCCATGATTCGGTTACTAGCATTTTTTTATTCTGACGAAGGGTTTAATATCCAAACTTTTTGGTTTTATTGTGCTTCTTAAAAGTTTGGTTTGTTGAAACCTAAATGAATTTTGCTCTATAGACCATAAATGAATTTCGCTTGTTCGAACATCTGTACTCTTGCAACCTACATATTGACGAGTGGTTATGCCAGAAAAGATTATGCAGAAAAAAGTTTTTTTCATATTTGATCGTTCTTAACATTTTATGACTAAGTTATTCGAATACCAAAAATTAGGAGTGGGTAATAATATTCTTTAGATAGGAGTTCAAATAATTTATTTTATATAATTTTTGGGGGAGTGAGAATAATGTTTCTTATAATAAAAATTATGACAATAATGATGACACTAATAATTACGAAATTATGATACTAATATTAAATATAAAAAAATAATGATGATGGAAATGAATATTACAAAAAATAATGATTAGGAGTAGATAATTTAAAATAATAGTCACTAATCCGTACATCTATAATTTGTTATTCGGCTCATTCGCTAGAACAGTAGATCAGCATATTTTAGTATTATCTCGAACGCTCAACTACGCAAGTCAATATAATGCACAATATGCACTAGTACTGTTCTTCTATTGCAAATTTGCAATTGTTGCCAAACAAATCTTAGTTATAGAACATGATAATTTGAAGTTGGAACAACTAAGTTGCGAAAGAGGAAAATGAAGCACTATTATTGTTGTGTCTGGAATAAGATGCGTGTACGTCCAAAAGAAAAAGAACTTCCACGAATAGAAAAATTCTCATTCACTGCCTTTTTAAAAGAAAAGTAGAACTTTACTATTTTAATTTTAATTGAGGCCGTATACTTTTAGAATAAAGTATGATTTTACTATTTTATCTGAGGTCGTATACATTTAGGTTGTCCTTCATAAACAAAGAGATAAAATTAATAGAAAGAAGAGGGAATAAGGCAGAGTGAGGCTCCCCTCTGCACAGTATTTTAATATTCCGTTTTGAAAGTGAACGGTTTGTCAAAAATCAATACAATTCTAACCTCTGCTTCTCTCTGCTCCTTCGATAGTTCTCTTATAAAGTAGGTGAACTCACCCGATCAGATGCAGTCTAACAATGGCTCCTCCCGTACAGTGTTTTTCTCTTTTCCTTCCTCCACGTATCCCTTTCTGGAAGGTCCTTAGAAAAAAAAGTGGAATTTTACTATTAAAATTGAGGCCGTATAATTTAAACCAGAACAGATTGAATCCAGTTAAAAATCACATGTTGAAAAATGAAGAATACTTGCTACAATATACAAAAAGGACGACATGTTGAAGAGAAGCCTTAAAGCACGATATATTTGTTAATTAAAAACCAAAAAAAAAAAAAAAAAATACTGTTTTGATAAATCGTAAAGCATAATGCCATAATCACTCACCAAACTTATTCACGCACCTAAAATTCCTCTCTCAACCCAACCGAGAACAGTAGTCTCACTTAAAAGTTTAGCCCTGGACCAGATCATGACTCATGACTCATGACTCATGAGGTCCTCCCAACTCCCAAGGACCCAAACGGAAGGAGGCGACAGAGACTGGACTGCAACTGCACCTCATTGGTTGTTAAAGGGTCAGAGGAGACCAATCATGCACAGTATTTTGATCTTCTATGGCCGATGCGGCGTAGATATATTGTGCTGTTTAGCATTTTGTGATGATTGGCTGGACTCGTGCGGGACTGCGGGTCGGATCGGGACAATCGAATTCAGGGTCCCTTTTGGTGGGCCCACTCAGATCCCGCCTTCCACTTTAGACAATGGCTAGGCTCTCCAACGCACCAATTTGTACCCATCGCTTTTCCCTTTTTTGCAAGCGATAACTATTCTCAAACACAGACGCGATCGCAACTTAACCTAACCCCCACATCATAGCCGTTCATTCCATCTTTGTTACTTAAAATGAACAAATGATGTGTGAACACGTCATGGTTCAAAGCATCTGGATGCGACCAAATGTGTCTTGGGTTATTATTATCACTCCCTCCATCACATCTCTCTTTTTTCCCCTTTCCTCCTCCTCCCTTCTCAGATTCCCTTCTCTCGCCCTCGAGTCAGTTCTCTTTCCCCGCTTTTCCGTATAAGGTTTGTTTTATCTATGTGTTTCTTTCTTTGGATTAAATATAGCTTCTAACTTGTAGTTTCCGTTTTATTTTTGGCTGTTTTTCTGAATTTATTCCTTCCTTTTAAGCATCTGTGTGTCTTATGAGTAGATCTATTTGCGCTAGCTCGTTCAATGTAATAAAGTCGTATGCCATGGGATGTATAAACTTTAAACTGAGACAAAATTGAAAATTGCGAACTGCATAGATCCTGATCTAATTTTATTTCTCCGTCTGGAATTGGTTCGGATACGCAGTAATAAGTTGAATTCGGTAGATTCTTCTTTCTTTTGAAGTGAATTTATGCCGGTTTTTTAATTGATTTTGTAAATAATGTTCAATTTTTATGAGAAATTAACTTATTCGGACTTCTGATTTGCTCATGAATTCTTTGTATTATGATTGGGAAGATTGCCGTCATTAGTTCACTCTCCAATGTATAAATGTATTTAAAGCACATACATAGAAAATAACTTGAATCATCTGGATATTTGTCGACTGAGGTCCGTCAATGTCTAACAAATCTTACCATATCCTGAAATTTATACACTCAACTTTTTAACTGGTCACTAGATTGAAAGATGGATGCATCGGGCAAAGGAGGTAGCAGTGGTGCTGAGGCACTGCAGAGAAACTACCGAATTGGTAAAACTTTGGGTATTGGGTCTTTCGGCAAAGTAAAGATTGCAGAGCACATTTTGACAGGTCACAAGGTAGCCATCAAGGTGCTCAACCGTCGTAAAATCAAAAGCATGGAGATGGAAGAAAAAGGTAATTTTACAATGATTTGTTTTTATCTCCTCACTTAACTCTCTTTTTTTACTGCTTTCGAGGTATAAAATACATTAAATGAGCTGTTTCGGTGCATTGATTTTTGGTGCTAGTTGCCCGTGCCAATGAAAATTTTATAAACATCCAAAAGCGGAGGAAGCCGTGTCCAAAAATTTATTTTATCTTTATATGATGCTAATAGGCCTGCTGCATGAATGGAAAGTTAGAAAGTATTAAATAACTGGTAATGTAATGAAACACAGGTACTCGTAACTCACTAACAAGAATGAGAGTATTCATATTTATTTCACTAGAATTTACTATTTAAAAGCATCAGAGTTGGCCATCCATGTGAGTAGAAGGGTTTATTAGGAATATACATTAAATTTGTCGTGCCTTTCCTTGTTGTAGTGAAGAGAGAGATAAAGATATTGAGGCTGTTCATGCACCCGCATATAATACGCCTGTATGAGGTCATAGATACACCAACTGATATATATGTGGTGATGGAGTATGTTAAATCAGGAGAATTATTCGACTATATTGTAGAGAAAGGTAGGTTGCAAGAGGACGAGGCTCGCCGATTTTTCCAACAGGTATGAATTTTTGCTCTATACACTATAATTTGAAAACTATGTTGATAACAGGACAAGCTTCTTCAATTACTTTTACTGAAATAGATTTTGGTAGGTGCTAGTCGCATCCTTTGAAACTTCACTAAGCAATGAAACTGTTAGCAATTTATTGTAAATACATAATTTCTTGAAGATAATATCTGCCCGCCTTTCATATAACTTTCCTATTGCACCAAAGGAAATGCCATTTTGCACTGCATTTATTGCTATATATTGCATTTTTTGATATACCTCAACTTCCTTGCTGACAGAATTCGAAATTGTACTAACAGATAATATCAGGTGTGGAGTACTGCCATAGAAACATGGTCGTGCACCGAGATTTGAAGCCTGAGAATTTGTTATTAGACTCGAAATGCAATGTGAAAATAGCCGATTTTGGCCTAAGTAATGTAATGCGTGATGGCCATTTTCTCAAGACAAGTTGTGGCAGCCCCAATTATGCTGCACCTGAGGTATGGTTTCTATATTTAATATTAGAAGTATACTGTACTGCTTGATTAGTATATGTTATTTACATAAGCTTTTTGGTAAAGGTGATTTCGGGTAAACTATATGCCGGTCCTGAGGTGGATGTGTGGAGCTGTGGTGTCATCCTGTACGCACTTCTGTGTGGCACTCTTCCCTTTGACGATGAAAACATCCCCAACCTTTTCAAGAAAATAAAGGTAAATGAGCAGTCTACCAATGAATAAATAGTTATATATGACATTCTACTTCTGTAGAAGCATAATTCCCATGTGCAATTTTAAATATATCTTTGCAGAACCTTAGAAAAATATGGACTTGCAGCCGTTACTATTTTAACAAAACGATGCCGATAATACCCTTTTGTAACGCTTGGTTAGGGTTAAGTGGCTATTGCAATATTAAATGGCAGCCAGAATTAATTATTAACTGAGGCTTAATTGAAGTTAGTTCCAATACCAGGGAACAGTAACATACATCTAGCTATCAGCGTAAATTTTGACCCTTTGATTAACATGAGGTTCTCTACATTGACCCACTAAAAGAATTTGATTAGCTATCAGCGTTAATTTTCACCCTTTGATTAACATCAATGACCCACTAAAAGAATTTGATTAGCTATCAACCTTAATTTTCACCTAGCTATCACTGTTAATTTTAACCCTTTGATTAACATGAGGTTTTCTACAATGACCCACTAAAATAATTTAACTATGTAAGTTCTTTTCAGTTATTTTTGGCCTTTATAATGTGTTAGCTGAGTTTTCACTATGGTATCGCAATTAAAATTGGCGCTTGTATTTAACACCAAACTGAGTTTTCATTATGGTATCACAATTAAAATTGGCGCTTCTTATTTAACACCGAACTGTAATTTTGTGGGGAAACCAAATGAATGCTAAATTCTTTGTAAGTACTAGGTAATATATCAAAAGAAATGTTTCCTATTTTTTTTTTTTTTGGTTTTTTCAGGGAGGGATATACACTCTGCCAAGTCACCTGTCAGGACTGGCACGTGATCTGATACCTCGGATGCTGGTGGTGGACCCAATGAAGCGAATCACAATCCGCGAGATAAGAGAGCATCCCTGGTTCCAGGCCCGCCTACCTCGCTACCTTGCCGTGCCTCCTCCTGACACCACTCAACAAGCCAAAAAGGTAATATTTTCTATACAAAATAATGTTATCAAGTTGTATTAACATGACCTTGTTAGAACAGTTTAAATTTGATAGTCACCATGCCATATTATAATCTATTGCAATCCAGGTATAAAAAGCTAACCTTGTCAAGAAAAGTCGATAGGGCTTCATTTTATAAGAAAAAGGTGGAATTTTCTCAATATGCTCGTAAAACCTTAGAATGTCATGCATACCCCTGCAAAACTTGAAATAAATGGTAACCCTACAACCCCACTAAAATATCATAAATAGCACCATAGATCTATTAAATTATTATCAAACTCGCAATGGTACTTTGCTATCTAACTGGACAAGTTTGAACTTCATAATAATATTACCTTACAGTTACACGATCAATAATTGAAGTCAAGATACAAGAAAAACTATCGCCTGCAAACAATTAATTACTGTAGCAAGAGAGGGGCTGATGTACATTGTGAATTAAAGGTCTTGTTTTAATTCATACTCATATTTTCCTATTTCAATGTCCAAGCAGTCGATCTGAACCGTTCGACATGATCTCCATATTAAAAATGTGCCTGAAGACCAAATTTTACATTTTTTGGAAAACTTTTACTGTTCTTTTAGATAGGTACAAAATTATTGTACTTAAGAAAATGCTGGACCATAAAAAACAGTGATCTTGTACCTACCTTAAAAAATAGTAAGAGATTTCCAAAAAAATGTATACTTTGGTCTCCAAGCACAATTTAATATGGAGATCATGTAGAGCTGTTCGGATCAGCTGTTTGGACCTTGAAATCGCAGAATATGGTTCCGAATTAAAACCAAAACAGGGGTTTTAATTCCCGATGGAATAGTGGGTAATATGTGACATTCTGGTGAATTTTCGGGGTGTCTCTGATATATCAGGTTGAGTGAGGCTATGGTACTATGCATAGCACGGTTGGGTCCGTGCTACGGCTCCAAATTTGAGTTTTTAAAATCCTAACGGTCCATCCAAACCGTTCAACATGATTATAAAATGAATATGTACTTGCAAATCAAATTTTACATTTTTTCGAATTTTTTTACTATTTTTTTAGATAGGTAGAAAATCACTTGATCTGAAAATTCTGGACCATCCAAAAACAGTGATTTTCTACCTATCTAAAAAAATAGTAAACAAATTCGAAAAAATGTAAAATTTGGTTTGCAAGTACATATTCATTTTATAATCATGTTGAACGGTTTGGATGGACCGTTAGGATTTTGAAAACTCAAATTTGGAGCCGTAGCACGGACCCATCCGTGCTATGCATAGTACCATAGCCTCACTCTATCAGGTTTTATGAGGGTATTTTGAGGTCTTGCAGTGGCATAAATGAAATTGCACTTTGAGAAATGGTAGAATTTTGGAGGGTTTCTTTAGGTAGATTATTATGGTATTTACAAATAAAGCTCGATATTTCTTCCAAGTTGCAATTAGCACCTACTCTGTTCTTAGATATTAGCAAATTTACTCAGCCTACATAATTCCCTTATAAAATGTCAGTTTCCTTAGTTGAAGCAACCAACTAGGATGAGTTGATATATAATTCCAAGGCAATTAAGCCATTTTGTTGTTCAACTTATCCTTGTTGTAAAATTCTTAATTGTTCTTTTATAGTTTTAAATTCCAAAAAGTGTTGGATTAGTTGCTAACTATGACGAATCTTGGGTGTACTTTGCAAACATAGCAAGTTTTTGTGTCTAATTCGCAAGAAAATCCCCAAAGGACTAAAACATATTATAAATAACTAGGTAACCTTAGAAAGGTGAAAAGGTGAACTTTTGATGTGGATAACAGTTTGATAGGAATTGACAGTATCTGTCGCTACTCCCTGGAACCATAATTTATATTGCTAGTCCACGAAGGTTCCTTTGTGGGTTAATTACCTATACCATTTTTGTTTATTTTTTATATAATACTCGTTTGGTTATACCATCTGTTGATTTATGCTAGGAAAGCTGATCCAGCTAAATTTACATACTGGTATCAATCTAGTACCTATTCCAGGAGGTGCAGTATATACATAGAAGGGTGTGTGTGAAAAGACACTTTCAGGGGTTTATGTATTTTTTACGTATACTAGAACTACTTCTGAATAAGCACTCTTAATTGATGTGCCTGAATCTCTGACGCGTCTTGTTATCTTGTACAGTATACCTTTTGATAATTATCCACTATTTTGAATGGTCATATTTTATATGGTTCCTGTTGCGTTATAGGCATTGCATGGCTATTTATTAGTAATGATTCATTTTGGCATTTAATTTTCTTCAAATAATGTAGATCGATGAAGATACACTGCAAGAAGTTGTGAAGATGGGTTATGACAAAAACCAGGTGGTTGATTCACTCCAAAACAGAATGCAAAATGAGGTAATTGTTATAGCAAGCCCTCTCTCTTTCTCTGTCTCTGTCTCTGTCTCTCTCTCTAACTTATTTTTTTTTAATTTATGTGCAGGCAACAGTGGCATATTATTTACTTCTAGATAATCGCCTCCGTGCCACTAGCGGCTATCTTGGTGCTGAGTATCAAGAAGCCATGGTTTGTTTTCTTTTTGCTAAATTTTTATTACGTTGATGATTACTACCCATGATTTTCTTGATTTGCATACAATGTTATCCCATTGCACGTTTGGCAAAATTACCCTTGCTATATTTCAATTCTGTTACTGGCATGTGCCAGCCAAAATATACCAATGAATGCATGTCCCTTTTTTTTTTTGTTTTATTGACCTTCTTTGGTCATTAATATCTCAAATAAGACTCTAGCTCAATAGCAAATTTCAAATAGTTAATTGAGGCACAGTTGCATTGAGAAATAGCTTATTATGATTGGAGCATAACAAGAGGTTTAATATAAGAGTTTTTTTAAAAGGGTTAAGTGATACTTGTAATTTAGCAAGTATCACTTAGCTTCTAATTAAAGAGTTTAGAAGTTATCCCTTCTGATGGTCTGACTTCTCTTAGGATTCTGCTTCTGCATTATCTCGAATGACTTCATATGAAGCCCCGAGTTCAACAATTACGCCCCGGTCCTCCATTTACATGGACTCACAAGGGTCTGGTGCCATGCGGCCCCACTTTCCTTCCGAAAGAAAATGGGCACTTGGTCTCCAGGTCTGTTTTCTTTGTAAAACTTTTCATTTTTCTTTTGTTTTTTTTTTCCCTGTATGTGACAAATCTATGCATATTTGAACTTGTTGACTTTCAGCATGCCTAATTAATTGTAATCATGTTGAATTAAAATAAAAAAGAACAAATTGTCAACAATCTTCAATTTTATTATGAACTGAGAAACGTCAGCCCCCAAAACGCCACATAGAAAAATGTAGAAGTAAAGTTTAGTCTTTTAACACAAGAACTAAACTACAAGCCCCCAAAACATGAAATATGCATACTGATATCACCAAAAATTTGCATGGAACTGAAAACTGTACTAAATTTCTCATTGCAAGACTTAATTGCAATCCATCTTTACTTGTATTTTGGATTTTGATAGTCTCGAGCACATCCTCGGGAAATAATGACAGAGGTGCTGAAGGCGCTACAGGAATTGAATGTGTATTGGAAGAAGATTGGCCATTACAACATGAAGTGTAGGTGGGCCCGGCACATACCTGGCCAGAACGAGACCATGCTAAATTTGAATCATGGTTTTGGGGAGGAGACTGGAATTATTGAAAATGATGATTGCAGTAGCGAGAACTTGCAAAATGTTGTCAAATTTGAAATTCAGGTGAGCTGCCTTTTCCCTATAAGAAAGACTCCAAAAATTCCAAGTAATGGTATCCTTGATTTGCACCAAGCATCATATGTTTTTATTTATTTATTTGTTCTTATGTTTGTGATATGTAGCTTTACAAGACGAGAGATGAGAGATACCTACTAGACTTGCAGAGGCTGGGTGGGCCCCAGCTACTCTTCATGGACCTATGTGCTGCTTTCCTTCTCCAGCTCAGGGTCCTGTGAATTATGTTACTTTATTTTATAATTTTAATTTATCGACATCCTGATCAGTAGCTATCTATCTTTGGTTTTAACTGCCATGACATGTACATATAGCTGCTTGTACTAGAGTTGTCTTTTTACTATTTCTTTTGTTCTTTTTTTTTTTTTTTTTGACTGGACTACGTAAAAGCTTGGTGGCTGTAATGTTCGCTACCTGAGATGGGAAGGGAAGCTTCTGAATTTTTTGAAGCTTCCACCGGATGGATACGTAACTTTTGAAATCCATTTTATATCTAAGCTATCTCTAAAATCTTCTTTTGTTGCATGAATTGCGAAAAAGTTGGGTCTTAAAACGTTTAAGCCAATGCCTGTTGGCTGTTGGTACTGGATACTCTATATTTATATGATTTTGATTTGAAAAAATTAATCTAATGTGAATTAATGCATTTTCTAATTTAGGAAAAACTATCGAGCTTCGAGTTAAGAATTTGCTAAAAAAAAGTTAAAACGTTAAGTATATTTGATCCGCTTAACTATGTTAGGAGTCTACTTGGTCATAAAATTAGGGGTAACCACATGATCTCTCTCTGACTCTCTCCATACCAGCCGACCAGCGTACTCTCACTATTTAATCTTCAATTAATGGGTTCCTTCAAGCACCATAATAATAGCATACATGATACGTAGAAAGAAGAGAGGATTGGAAAACGAAATCTAGATAAAGAGGAACGATCATATACAAACATGAGTACATGACAATATGACATATAAGTTCCATAATTCAAATAATAAAAGGAACCCTCAACTCAAAATCTAGTCTCAATACCAATTCTGAAAACCCATTACTGATCAGTGAAAACACTCGGCGTCAAAAATCCTCTTCAGATAAACAAAAAGAAAGTACCAAGCTTTTTACAATCGAAAAACAGCGGAGGAAAAAAAACAGCAGATCTGATCTAAGAGATGGCGGGATCACAAGAGAAAACTTGGCGAGGCAACCTCAGTGCCTCAGCCAATTCAAAGCACATATCGTCAAGCACCTCACTTCGACACCATCTACAAAACTTGGATCTGATCCGGCACTCGCTCACAATTCCGATCCCTCTGCAATTGGGCCCCACTTCCTTTACCGCCTCCGCCATGTGAATTGACAGGATTAGGCACAGCGATAGCAAGATCTTGGTTACAGGTACCGTCATGGGTTCGGAAATGTAGAGAGAGAGAGAGAGAGAGAAAGATGGGGTGGATGATGGGAGAGACGGAGAGTTTACGGTTCCTTGTATTTTTTGTTGGATCTGCTGTGAGCCTGTGAGGCGGATTATTTAAGGCCTCAAGGGAATTCATATCATCTAAGGTACCTTAAATTTTGAGTTTGGATGTGAATATTAAAGCCGCCAGTGCATTCCATGATTCCATCTCGTAGCGGATTATTCCGATTTTGATCGGACGGTTCTGATCCAAACTTAATGTGAGTTACTTCAGGGGTTCCAGACGAATTCACATCACCTCAGAAGAGAAAATAGAATCAAGGAATTGTATTGATCTTCTTGAATGAATGTACATCGCTATATCCTATTACATTTGTAACTAATTCTGTTACAGTAGTTTATGCCTTTACATTTGTTCATTAGCCAACTGTCAAATACAATCTATTGTATTTCTGTCTCTAATAAGACGTTATCATGCTCCATTTTCGATTGAAAGATTTCTTGATTTAAAAAAAAACACGTGTTTATTACAATTTTTTGATATAACTATATGCAGCCTTTGTGAGAACTGCCATTAATTGTTGATTTCTTTTTTTTGTTATTGAAAAGAGCACAGGAATGTTGTCGGTGAAAACGGATCGGATTGTGGCAAAATCATATCCATATCCGTTTTAATTTTTCGGATATAAATACGGAGCAGATATTAGATGGATATATATACAAATACGAATCCGATTAGTATCGGATATTTAAAAAAAAATATAAATATAATTAAAAAAATACAAAAATTCATAATATTTCTCAAATTTTTCATATACTCTCTGTACTAACACTTGGTAACATTATTATTTTTTACCGCAAGATGACATTTACTATTGTTTGAATTGCAATGAAATTTTCAATTTCACCATGGACGAATCTCCACAATGCGCGAAAAAATTGCATCAGATTATTACATTCAAAGACTATGAATTGAAATCAGAGTTAGATAAGCGAAAGAAGGCACACGAACCAACATTATTCTTCGGTTAAGAATTGAAAGTGGGCGACTGTGCGATCAACTGCGATGCGTCATTACGTAAAAGTTAGAAAGTAATCGGCTGTGGCATAGTAGTTCGACCAATTGATTTTGAGCGATTTACAAGCACAACAGCTGAGATTAAAGCACTTCATCGAGCATTGGACAAATTTTGCTACAAAATAATCTAATAATAAATGTTTAAGTTAAAAAATTATTGTGGTTTGAGTAATTAGTTTTAGTTTTCTCCATTATCTAATCTAAATGTATTGTCATTTTCTTTTACTATGCTAACACGATTTAAATATGTGATATATTTTTAAAATTATTAAATAGATTGCACAATAATTTAAAGATAATGTACATTCAAAGATTTTATATATACTCCGACCTTTATTGAGAACAAGTGCATATTTGCATGTTTGATCATTCTAAATGTATGTCTTATCTATTTGGTGTCATAGCAAAGTAATGAACATTTTCAATGAACTATGTACTAAACAGATTAAAGATCCTTATATGTGGATTAGTATGATGATAGTTTAGAAATGGAGCAAGAAATTTTAAAATTGAAAGTGAAGTTTGTGTGTATTATCATCACTGTGAAAATGAATGTGGTATTGCTTCTATGTGGAAGCTTGCAATTTTGAATTTCGGTGCACATGGGTGAATTGAGAATATTAGATCTCTGCAATTTATATTCATGAGCGTAGAGAAGGAAATTTGTCACGGCGTGATCAGTCACGTCACGTAACGTCACGTTACGTCACGTCACGTGTGTCGATTACGTGACGTGACTCACGTGTTGCGTGACGTGACTATTCGCGTGACGTGACTGTATTTCACAAAAATTATACGTCACGTCACGTCACGTAAACTAATCACGTCACGTCACGGCACGTGATCACGTCACGTCACGTCACGTTATAAAACATGTTTTGAGGACAAATTCTAGTAGTCCATATTCCTATTAGCACTATTAGGCTATGTTTTTGTAGTATATTCATAGTATATTCAGACTTTTTTTTGTGGCTGTTTGTAAAAACTATGTTTCTTAATGAAACGGGCTTAAATATCTTTTATCCAAAAAATTTGACAATTTTTAGAATATTATTTACTAGTTAATTTTTGCAACATTATTTACTTATTTTACAAATTTTATAATTTTCATATTTTTTGATATATTTTTTCTGAATTTTCAACAATTTAAATTAAAATATCAAAAAAATTCAATGTGACTAATTTATGTCACGTCATATCACGTCACGTCATATCACGTCACGTGTAGTCACGGCGTGACTACGCGTGACGTGACCATTCGCGTGACGTGATCGTCTGCCACTATTTTGATCACGTCACGTCACGTCACGTGAAAAAAAAACATTGATCACGTCACGTCACGTCACGTGACCAAATCACGGCGTGTTTGTCACGTCACGTCACGGCGTGTCACGTATTTCCTTCTCTACATGAGCGTGGCACCCGCCAGGCCGCCACAATGCTAGTTGATGAATTTTCTGCGGTAGTTTTTCGTACACTAACTTGAAACGAGTTATTTTAACCCACTACATCATAGTAACACAATTCACATTTAATTCGTTTTTTCAACCTTTCTGAACTATATACTTGATTAGTTTTTTTTTTTAATTTACATAAGCTTTGGTAAAGGTGATTTCGGGTAAACTATATGCGTGCGGGTCCCAAGGTGGGCGTGTGGAGCTATGGTGTCATGGATCCGACTCTGCTGCTTTTCCGATTCCAACTATTCAAAATTTTTCATTTGCGTATATCGATAAAGAGACATTTTCATGCACAAATCTCAACAAATTTAAATAGTTAGAATCAAAAAAGTAGAACGGAGAAAAGCAGCAGAGTTCGTTCCTGGTGTCATCCTGTAGGCTCTTCTGTGTGTCACTCTTCCCTTTGATGATGAAAACAACCCCAACCTTCTCAAGAAAATAAAGGTAGATGAGCAGTCTAACAATGTATCATAATAGTTATTAGTTCTAGAGGATCCGGAGCTTATCAAATCTTTGACCATTAACCTGCGTAGATTGTACTACAAGGCACGCCTCGTGTTTGCTTCAACAATCTTCAGATAGTATCTTTCAATCTGGTTGACCCTTTACCTTTTTTCTTTTTTTTTTAGTAGAATGTCAAGAAGTTTTGGATTAATCTAATTGGCTAGTTGAAGCCTTGAAGGTACCATTGATAAATCATGCGACTTCCTGCTTCAGATCAAGCATGCGATTTCCTGCCATACACAAATTAATTATTTCATGACTCTATATTATTATTTTTTTCCCTTCTCTTTACTTAGAGCATCTACATCTCAGCAACTCAAATGAATTTCTAAATAACTATTAATCACTTTTTAGAAATTGAGGTCTCTAAAGTTTCTAACTCTCACATTCTTGAAATTAAGTTTAGAGTTTCTATTAAGCCACGTCAACAATAAATTTAAAAGGAGAAATAATTTGAGCCAATTATTTGGCCAGCATGGAGTTTATAAACAATTTCTTAATAAGAAACTTTCCTGCATAGTTTCTAAATAAGAAACTCTCCCACATCCCTAAAACTGAATTAGAAATTGCCACATCAGATTAGAAACTCTCATAGTACCAGGGATGTAGATGCTCTTAATTTGAAACATATTCTACTGAAAGCACGAACGGGGGTTTTAATTACATTTTTTTATTTGTTTATCTTTATAGTAGGTTAAAATGCACCGTTTTACGCTCCAATTATGTTCCACGTCTTTTTCTATGTTTTAAAAGTTCGAACAATCGATCCGAACCGTTCAACATGATCTTCATATTAAAATGTGCTTGGTGGCCAAATTTTATATTTTTTTGGAATTTTTTCACTATTTTTTTAGATAGATACAAAATCACTGTTTTGGATGGTCTAGAATATTCTGAAAACAGTAATTTTGTACCTATCTAAAAAAATAGTAAAAAAATTTCAAAAAATATAAAATTTGGTCTCCAAGTACATTTTAATACGAAGATGATGGTAAACGGTTCGGATCGACTGTTCAGACTTTAAAAACGAAAATAAGAATGTGGAGCGTGATTGGAGCACAAAACCAATGATGCATTTTAATCCTACTCTTATCTTTATTATCTTATTCAAAAAGTCCAATATGGTTAAGATTTTTTTCATTAGTTATCGGGTACAAATATAAATAAAATTCCTTTTAATTTCCGTTAACTTGTCGGGCATGAATATATATAAAAAAAAATCATTAACTTAACGGATAAAAATAGTTCCACTGGATCCGAATCTCCCAACCATGTTGTACTCCGTTTATAACATGCAAAACAAACCAATGCGGATAAGTCCCTATATCAAGCGGAATTGACAAATTAAAACAAGAACCTTAATATTTTGTCTTAAATGATTTGTATATAAATCTATTTAAATTTTTTATTATTCTTTTAGATATCTAGAAATTACTATTTTAAAAAGTTGGAAAATTTTAAACTTGTGATGTCGACATTTTACCAAAGGAAATCCGAAAGGCTCGGTATCTATTTTATATATATAATGCTGGAAGGGATTGGTACTGTTCACAACTTCCACTCCGTCCGATCCTCATTCATCTCATCTAACGGTTCTGCTGATCGCTCGCTCTCTCTCCGCAGAAGTCGACACCTGTCTTTTATTGTTCCACGTCGCCTTCACCTTTCTCAGCTTAATAGATTTCTAACACTCCTGTGATATATTTTTCTCTCTCCTGCTGCCTTCCTCGAGCAATCCGCCCTCGCCTCCTCTCCTTCAGCCTCTCCTCTCCGTCTCCTTATTTTGTTCGTGTCGGCGTCCAACAAATCTCTCTTTCCAACAACGGCGAAGAGGATTTCCTCTCCTCTCACCTCGCAAAGAATGGGCCTTTGTTCTTACGTGCGATTTTCCGAAGCTTTCCTCTCCTCTTCCATACGCCGCGACGCTGGCTGAACCATCATCTAATTTTCTCTCCTTTGTGTTGCTCTGCCAATCTGAGTTCAGGTATTTTTGTTTCTTGCTGTTCTCTTAGCACACCTGTTTGTATTCCTCTCTATTTGTCTTTCTCGGTTAACTACTTTTCTCACCTGATTTAGGGTTTTGCTAAATTGGAGCTTTAAGCAATTGAGTTGTTGTTTAACTGTTGATCGAACTTTAAAACTTGCTTAATAGGTGATAGTTGAGGGACTTGATTTATGCATCTGCACAATCCCTTTCTGGATCGTTTGCCGCTGAATAGAGTAAGGGGCCTGCTGCAGCTGCACAATCCCTCTCTAGATTGCAGAGTCAATTGTCAGATTGTTATACATTTTTTCGCTTCTATGTTTTGGTTTAATGTAAAACGTACCCTACTTTCTTCTATTTGACAAAAGCACACAGTTCAAAAGGATTAGAATGAGTTTATTTTAGTTCAGAAATTTGATTATATTGAAAATATTGTTCCCTTAGTTTCACTTACCATTTTTTTAATTTTGCTTGGGAAGTAATTAGTCTGCTTATTCTTTGATAAAGTTGTTTGGTCATGAAAGGTATTAGCTTTTCTTCTCTGATTTCAGTACTTTACTAAAAATGTCTCATTTCATTTAGGGGCTATGGCATAATATGGAGCAGTTAAGGCTGTGAATAATACACTTGATATCCTGATCCTCTCGAAAGAAACTTAAAGTATAGTGAATATTGACAGTACTTTCACTTTCATATTGCAACAAGCATTGGGGTAAACTATTCTTTTCTACAATTTTTAGTTTCATCGATCAGTGGAAAGCAGTGATACACTGTTAACATTTTCTTTGTTTTTTAAAGTGAAACAGACATAAGTTTCGAATTTTAAAGCCACAAGACTATAACTGACATGGAAAACAAAATGTGATAATATATACAATGTTCGATTCATATTTTCGTATTTGATAATGATGATTGCATTTTACCTGCCTAATTGCTGGTTTCGTTGGATTATAATGTTTAAAAAAAGATTTAAATAGACACCAATATTTTGTACTAAAAAAATCATGTATATTATTCGGTAGAAGGCTTTAATCTATACACTGAAAAAAAGTACAAGTTTAGGGGAAATCACAACAGCTTTCAAGTGACTAAAACAGCTCCTATGCCAGGTGATTTGCTTGCAGTTATTAACTAAGAATCAATACCTTCCACAACAAAAACTTTCTCAACTGAGCTACCAAGAACACCTACTGAACCATACAACAAAAGGAGGTACAGAACTCACAAAACCTTTCTACAATTTTGAACTAATACTTCGAGACAATTTTAAACTATACATAGTACAATCATGAGCTTCCCTGTTGAATCAATGGCTGCAAACTAAACAGTAGCAGTCATACAGATAAGGGACCTCTTACATTGTAGATTGAAACAGTGTACACTTAGTCAATTATACATAAATCAAGCCTTACTAAGCTAGATATGTATATGTTGAGATCAGAACTTCGGTAAAAAAAAAAGTAACACAGCAAAATAAAATTGAAAGAAACCTGACACAGGAATGATTCCAAAAGAGAACTTAATTTTTTTTTTAAAGATTCTTTTGAAGTGTTAAAGAAAAACAGCATAACATGATATGCAACTCCATTGACACCAATTGATCAACTGTAAAAATTTACATTATTTTTCCATTTGAAATACATATATGTATTACACTTATACAATTATATAAATATTAATTTAGTTAAGTGTGTATTACAAACTTTTAGAGCAATTTTCCAGCTCTGGTATTTTCCTAGTTAATTATAAGGGATAATGGTTGTCATATCCACCAAACACTTCTAAATATATAATTCTATCATCAAAACTTGAAAATTATTTATTTTCCCACTAAAAACAAATAACTTTTCTCATTTCTCCTTTCTTCAATCTAAATTAAAAAAATATTTGATTAATTAGAATAACCCATTCATTAAAAATTTTAAATTTTAAAGTTTATTTTAATTTTTAACTTTTAAACAAAATAACTCAGTTTTTCCCTTAATACAAATTCAATAACTAAATTTACACATTAGCATTCAAACATTTGATTGATTATAATGCAAAATAATATTGATTATAGTTGGAATATTAGAATGTGTTCGTTTGAAACTATGTTGCAAGGATACAGGTCCAGGTATTGTATCAAATACGATACAAATATGACAATGCGATAATTTTCAAAATAATATGAATAAGACAATACGTGTCTGATACAGATACATGACCATATATGAAGTACCACGATAACATAAGTTTGAAGAGATATGTAAATTATTCGTTTCATCTTAAAATAAAAAATTAATAATAAGTTCAAATACAAGTTCAAAATTAGATAAAATAAGTAAGAGGAGGGTTCAAATGCCTCCATTTTTCATGCCTCCACCATGCCTCCATTTTTAAAAACTTTAATAACTCAAAATTTAAAACTTAAAAGTCAAAATAAAACCGTTGGATATGATCTACATCATTTTATCTATGCACGTGTAAAAAATTATGACATTTCAATTTTGTTTTGGTTGTCATCAAGAGCTTGTAAAAAATGTACTAATGTGGATAATTTCTATACGTTGATTTTTCAACTTATTGATTCACATAAAAACAAAATTAAAATGTGATAATTTTTTATGAGCACATAAATAAAATGATGTAGATTATATCCAACGGTTTTATTTTGACTTTAAGTTTTAAATTTTGAGTTATTAAAGTTTTTAAAAGTAGAGGCATGGTGGAGGTATGAAAAATGGAGGTATTTGAACCCTCCTCAATAAGTAATAACAATATAACATAATATAATATAATGTAGATTCTAACAAAACAATGAAGTAAATTAGTACTTAAATAATACAATGTCCCAACTTTCACATCCCAATAGTACTTACATTGTTTAATATTATAAGATTTTGAACTTGCGTTTCAATTATCAGTTTTCCGTTTTTCGACGTGGGTAGTTTATTGCATTTAAACATACGGAAAACATATTTTGTCTTACCTCAATTTAACTACATACATGTGAACATAACTACACTTAGTCGTTTGTCATGTAAACGTATATAATACAACCATTAGCTTTGTCTACGTAAGTAAGAACAAAACACTAATAAAGCTCATATAAAAACTTGTTTATTTTTAAGATATATTTTTGTTGTTTTTAACGGTATCTAGAGAGAGGTGAATACAATGTCTTAAAAGATTTTAAATTATTTTTTCGCACAAGTACTCAAAACTGAAAATAAATCGCAATGAAATGTAAACTTTGTCAGCACGTCTTTCTTAAATCCAATCAAATATAAACCTTGTCGCAATCAGAAGAGTAATTAAGAGAAATTGACACGCCATACGATACTATATAGAGTTCGACTTAAAATTCCTACATCTCCGGAGCAATACAACCTTGTCAGCACGTCTTTCTTAATATCTAATGAAGAAATGATACAACTCATTGTCCGTGAGTCCGACACACGCAGAAAGTCACGGCTTAACTCGTGTACAAAGTTTGAGCCTAGAAGCTCGAGTCGACGAGCCCTTACAAAGCGAGAAGTTACACGACTATGAGTAGAGTTGGAAAAACGTGCCGTGCCGTGACTAACACGCCGTGACCAAGTAAATTTTTCACGTGCCGTGCCGTGCCGTAACAAAAATTACGAGGGGTGGTCACGGCACGCGAATGGTCACGGCACGCGAGTCACGCCGTGACTCGCATGCCGTGACTAAGTCGTGACGTGACCAAACGTGACGTGACCAAACATGCGTTAGTCACGTTTGATCACATTTAACATTTAAAAAAAAATATGAAACGGTTCTTTAAAATTCAAATGTTTTAATTGAAATTTAAATGTAAATATTTTAATTAAAATAAAATTATACCATATAGGAAGGTATGTTAGTGTATTACCTCGTGACTGCTGTGACTGGCGTGTCTTTCGTGTCTACCATTCCGTGACTCGCATGTCCCGTGCTGTACCGTTCCGTGTTCCGTGCCGTGCCGTGTCTTCTTTGCCAACAATTAGTCACGGCACGCGAATGGTCACGACACGGGACACGCGAGTCACGGCACGTAACCGACACGTGTGCCGTGCCGTTCCGTGACGGAGCCGGCTCTGGCGTGCCATTTTTCCAACTCTAACTATGAGTATATGGTGAGCACAAATGATCAAGCCAGTGTATCCTTAATGCCCTACAAGCGGGAAGTCACGCGGCTATTCGAATGGAGCACTAAAGTAGATCTCCTCACTAATAGCACAATCTAGTCACTCTAACTGCGACACCTTAATTATTTATTCCATTCGACTACCTTCTAACTGTTCTGAATTATTTAGTTCGAACGCTTCTAACCGTTTGGATTTATTTTGTTTTGAACGGTTAGTACATAAATCAACAATCTCAAATTTATTTTACTTATCTATTGATTTTACAATTTATTTATTCATAAAGTATTGTTGATTTCTTCGGTTCTTTCAATCCAAATTGTGATTATAATCATCGTGAACCTGCAAACTAATTCATGCAAAGAAATCGTTAAATTCGTTAATTGTATATTTTGCAAATTAGTTAAAACTCAGTTAGAAAATTGTATATTTTGCAAATTAGTTAAAACTCAGTTAGAAGATTGTTTACAACAACAATTTTAATTTAAAATATTGACGGTATATTTCAAATGAAAATGTTAACAACATATTTCAATTAAAGGTAATTGTAGAAGATATTTTAGCGAATTTGTGCGACCTATATGCTACAAGTTATTATTAGTTCGAGATGAAATGTACGAATTCTCTTACTTCATTATTGTTTTGTACTCAAAATTATTTAATTATTATTTCATATTCTTATTATTATTGATCCTAATTGCATTTCTGGTAAATGCATCGTAATGTAATAATTATTTTTGTCTACAAGTAAAGAACAAAATCTATTAAAGTTCATATGCATTTATTGTTTTTTGCTTACGTGTTTATACATGAAATATAAAAACTGACCTCCTGTTTTTTTTTGAGTATTTGGCCTATTGGATCATCCATGTTCACAAGTACCTTGATGGATTTTGCTAGGCTAGATATATGTGGGTGGAGTCAGTAAGGAGAAATGGGGGTCAGTTGACCTCTATTTTTTTGTATTTTTTTTTGTATTTAGATATGATTTTCTATATAATTTAGAGTGAAATGGCTTGATATTATAAAATTGACTCTCATTCTTCATAAAAAAAATTGTATATGATTGACCCCTATATATTTTTGACCCCCATAGTTCGAAAGTCTGGCTCCGCCCCTATGTACATAATGTAGAAAAACACACCGAAACAAAATCTAGTCTAACATGATCATGTTAAGTCTAATCAAAGCATGAACAATAGATATACATATCAATATAATAAGTACTACTGAATTATATTATCTCTTCAAAGGAATTGAAAGTCAACCTAGAAACTAAAACCTTGTCATACCCGGCTTGCTGTGCAGTTACTATATTAGCCTCATTTTCTGCTCCGATTTTAGCTTCATTGCTTCTAATGCATCAGCTACATCCAGCAATATCTTCTTTCTCTCCTCTACTGATCATATACTCTATTTACAAAAAAAAAAAATACAAATAAGATTTAGCTCTCATTCAACAAAAATAAGAAAAAGATTTAATAGTGATGGACAAAAAATTACATCAAAATAGTACTTAAATTGTAAAATACAAAATATCTAACTTATGGTTCAATTATCAGAACCTCCCATAAAATTACGCATTAGCATTCAAACATTGGATTCATTATAAATCAGAAGAATATTGATTGTAGTTGGAAGATAAGGATGTGTTCGTTTGAAGAAGGGTAAATTATTTGTTTCATCTTAAAAAAAAAGTTCAAATAAAAGTTCGAATTTAGATAAAATAAGTAATAACAATATAACATAGTATAATGTAAATTCTAACAAAACAGTTCAATAAATTAGTACTCAAATTATACAATACCCCAATTTTTACATCTAAAATAATACTTAAATTATTTAATATTATAAAATTTCGAACTTACGGCTCAATTATTAGTTTTCTGCTTTTTTTAGAATTTAATTATCAGTTTTCCGCTTTTTGACGTGAGTAGTTTGTTGCATTTAAACACAAGGCAAATACATTTTGCTTGCCTTAATTTGACTAACTACATACATGTGAACATAACCACACTTAGTTGCTCTGTGTAAACGTGCATAATGCAATCATTATCTTTGTCTACACAAGTAAGAACAAAGCACTATTAAAGCTCAGATGTTTATTGTTGACGACATATTTTTACTCAAAAAAAAATTGTTGACGACATTTTTTAATTAAATATTGTATACATATGTCGTCAACATTTTAATTGAAATATGTCGTCAACAATAAAAGCATATAAGATTTAATAGGATTAGTTTGTAGATAAAGATATGTAGACAAAGATAATGATTGTATTGAGGGCATTTACAAAAAAAAAAAAAGCAATTAGATGCGGTTATGTTCACATGTATGTAGTTAGTAAAATTAAGGTTAGGCAAAATGTATTTGGCTTGTGTATAAATACAACAAATTACTTGTTTCAAAAAGTGGAAAGCTCATAATTGAACTGTGAGTTTGATATCCTGTACTAAACAATTTAAGTACTATTTTGATGTAATTATTTGTCCATGACTACTAAAAAATTCTTTAGTTTTGTTGAATGAGAGCCAAATCTTATTTGCATTTTGTTTTTTTGTAAATATAATATATCATGAGAGTAGAGAAAGAAGATATTGCTTGATGTAACTGATGCATTAGAAACAAATGAAGTTAAAATCAGAGCAGAAAATGAGGCTAATGTAGCAACTGCACAAATCATAAAAGATAATTGAAAATTGTTTCAAATTTGTCATTACATGTTTCAAAATATTAATAAAAACTTGACCAAAAAGTTTTGTTGTATCTATTGCTCAGGCTTTGATTAGATCTAATCTGATCATGTTAGATAAGATTTTGTTTCAGTGTGTTTTTCTACATTATATATATATATATTTAACCTAGCAAAATCCATCAAGGTACTTGCTAATATGGATGATTCAATAGGCCAAATACTCAAAAGAACAGATGTCAGTTCTTATATTTCATGAATAAATACTTGAGCAAAAACAATAAAAGCAAATGAACTTCTAATAGATTTTGTTCTTTACTTGTGTAGACAAAAAATAATTAATGATTACATTACAATGCATTTACCAAAAAGCAACTAGGATCAATAATAATCAGAATATGAAATAATAATTTAATAATTTAAATTACATAACAATAATGAAATAAGGATGTCTGTGCACAAATTTGCACAAATTTGCTAAAATATCTGTTGCACAAATTTGCTAAAATAAGGTCACGGGCAAAATGGACGGGTTAGCATGGTTTTTTTTTTCAAAAATCGTACCCGGCTCCTCTCAAACCCCACGGGCAACACGGGTCTGGACCGGGGGTTTTTTTTTTCTGTTATTTTTTTGTTGTTATTTTTTTTTCTGTTAATTTTTTTTTTTTTGGGGGGGAAATTTGAATTTTTACAGGTATGGGTATCACGGTACGGATACGGGCACGGGAAACCCGGGTCCACGGGATGGTCCGGGCGGGTACGGGTATCACGGGTTAAATTGAAAAAAAACCGTGTCTGGCCCTTTTCAACCCGTACCTGGGTTACTCGTGAACCCGTGTCAAACTCGTGCACGGGCACGGGCAGGGCAGGCACGAGTCCCGGGCGGACCGGACCGGGCCTGACCCGGGCGGGTATAATCAGTACACTAGTTCTATCAAACTTAGAAATGCAAGTCTAGATTTGGTGTTAGTTGTGGCCTCATGACCTACGTAGTACTTGATATCAAACTAGGAGATTTTATATTGTTAATTGTTCATCATTCTTCAACTGAAATCATGAGCTAACCTAATTTCTAAATTAATGCATACAAGAATTTTAGTAAGAAAGCAACTCGGGTGGTGGTTTAAGACTTCATTAATTATGGATTAACTTGATGATTTTAATACCTGTCAAAATGAAAGTGTGTAATCTTCAAATTTGGTAGTTGGAATCCAGTCTATCCTACATACACATCATGCATATTAATAATTATAAAATTTAATGAGCAATTTTAACGTTCATCAAATCAAATAGAATTTTGTAACGGTCTTACATTTTAGGACATTTGATGAAACACTAATCAACATCCAAATTATATAATACTACGGCCAATAATAATTACTATATTAAATAGAATTTTATTCGGCAAGTTTAAAACTCTTTTAAGGTACTAAGGAGTTCTAAAGAGGCTTAATCTACCACCACCGAACCCACTATATGAAATAATAATTAAATAATTTTTTTAAGTACATAATATTAATAAAATTAGGAAATCTGTGTGTTCCACCTCGGGCCAATCATGACTTGTTATCATATAGGTTGCACAAATTATCTAAAATATCTTCCACAATTACTTAATTAAAATATGTCATCAACATTTTCAATTGAAATATGTCATTATTAATTTTATTAAAATATATCGTTAGTAATTTCAATTGAAATATTGTGTCAGCAAATATTTAGCTAGTTCTGAGCAAGTAATTACCTCAAAGGCTGTACAAACCACGGAAAAGAACACTGCTTGACTTTGAGCAAACAAGTTGTTACAGGGATGAAACTGTCAAAACAAATTTAAGAGAGAATTCGTTAATTTTTAACTCAATCTGTTGCTAATTAAAAATAGAGAATTGAAAGAACAGTAAAAGGTTTGAATTCAATTATATATGTACATATTATGTGATATAATACAAAGATTTATTTTTCTACAATAGAAGTTGTAACTCAATTGACAAAGAAAAAGAAAGGAGAAAAATAAAGATAGTAATGTACCTCTTTGAAGCAAGCCAAAGACAGAAAGATAGATAGCAAAAGAAGCAATCAAAAATTGAAGTTTTGTTGTTCCAATTTTTGCCAAAAGAAATTACAAATATAGTTTTAAGGTTTCAATTTTTCTGACAAAAGAAAACCCTAAACCCTAAATCAGTGAGGTCAGTCACAAAATCAACAAAATTCCAAATGGAGCGACAAGAGAGAGAGAGAGAATTAGCAACAAACAACATTACCTGAGTGAAGCAGTGAGCTGAAAAGAAGAGGGCGATTTCTTCGACGGGATGGGCAATTTTGTCGAGCTAACGGACTAAAAGAGATGGAGCAATTTGCTCCCTGCTTCAACCCTACAGCTTTTCCATGCTGGCCGGTGTCCTGCCTGCGGCCTTTAACTGTACCACTTTTTATTGTACACAAATCATGAGTCACGGTAGATTGAGTCCACTGCTTCGTAACCAAGTAGCAAGTCGTTCCGCAACTGGTTTCGTGCAGGAGAATGAGAGAGCCAATCCAACAGTCGAGACGCTGAGTGTTTTCTACCACTACCTGAAAGAGAGAGAGAGAGAGAGAGAGAGAGAGAGAGAGAGAGAGAGAGAGAGAGAGAATCGAGATGACTAAGAGAGGAGAAAAAAGAGAAATTTGGAGAGAAACCGGAGAAGAGGAAGAAGAGGGTGATTTTTGCGAAAAGAAACAATGTATATACGTAGCGAAGAGAGAAGGAGAAGTTTCGGGAGAAATTAGTATTGAGCTGAGGGATCCACATGTCAGTGATACTATTTATACTATTGTAGGTGAACAGTACAGCTTCCATCCAAAATTTGATATATATTATACATATGTCATCAACATATACTATTGTAGGTGAACAGTACATCTTCCATTCAAAATTTGCTATATAGTATACATATGTCGTCAATATTTTAATTGAAATATGTAGTCAATAATAAAAACATATAAGATTTAATAGGATTAATTTGTAGATAAAGATATGTAGACAAAGATAATGATTGTATTGCGGGCATTTACAAAAAAAAAAACAATTAGGTGCGGTTATGTTCACATGTATTTGGCTTGTGTATAAATACAACAAATTACTTGTTTCAAAAAGTGGAAAACTCATAATTGAACTGTGAGTTTGATATCTTGTACTAAACAATTTAATTACTATTTTGATGTAATTATTTGTCCATGACTATTAAAAAAATTCTTAAAGTTTTGTTGAACGAGAGCTAAATCTTATTTGCATTTTGTTTTTTTGTAAATATAATATCAGAGGAGAGAAAGAAGATATTGCTTGATGTAACTGATGCATTAGAAACAAATGAAGTTAAAATCAGAGCAGAAAATGAGGCTAATGTAGCAACTACACAAATCAGAAAAGATAATTGAAAATTGTTCGAAATTTGTCATTACATGTTTCAAAATATTAATAAAAACTTGACCAAAAAGTTTTGTTGTATCTACTGCTCACGCTTTGATTAGATCTAATCTGATCATGTTAGATAAGATTTTGTTTCAGTGTGTTTTTCTACATTCTGTATATATATTTAGCCTAGCAAAATCCATGAAGGTACTTGCTAATATGGATGATCCAAATCTATTGAAAGAACAGATGTCATTTCTTATATTTCATGAATAAATACTTAAGCAAAAACAATAAAAGCATATGAACTTCTAATAGATTTTGTTCTTTACTTGTGTAGACGAAAAATAATTAATGATTACATTACAATGCATTTACCAAAAAGCAACTAGGATCAATAATAATCAGAATATGAAATAATAATTTAATAATTTAAATTACATAACAATAATGAAATAAGGATATCTGTGCACAAATTTGCACAAATTTGCTAAAATATCTTCTACAATTATTTTTAATTGAAATATAACATCAATATTTTCATTTGAAATATACCGTCAACATTTTTAATTAAAATATGTTGTCAACAATAGTAACATCTGAGTTTTAATATTTAATTAAAATATGTCGTCAACAATAAACATCTGAGCTTTAATAGTACTTTGTTCTTACTTGTGTAGACAAAGATAATGATTGCATTATATTATGCACGTTTACACAGAGCAACTAAGTGTGGTTATGTTCACATGTATGTAGTTAGTCAAATTAAGGCAAGCAAAATGTATTTGCCTTATGTTTAAATGCAACAAACTACTCACGTCAAAAAGCGGAAAACTGATAATTAAATTCTAAAAAAGCAGAAAACTAATAATTGAGCCGTAAGTTCGAAATTTTATAATATTAAATAATTTAAGTATTAGTTTGATGTAAAAATTGGGACATTGTATAATTTGAGTACTAATTTACTGAACTGTTTTGTTAGAATTTACATTATATTATGTTATATTGTTATTACTTATTTTATCTAAATTCGAACTTTTATTTAAACTTTTTTTTTTTAAGATGAAACAAATAATTTACCCTTCTCTTCAAACGAAAACATCCTTATCTTCCAACTACAATAAATATTCTTTTGATTTATAATGAATCCAATGTTTGAATGCTAATGCGCAATTTTATGGGAGGTTCTGATAATTGAACCATAAGTTAGATATTTTGTATTTTACAATTTAAGTACTATTTTGATGTAATTTTTTGTCCATCACTATTAAATCTTTTTCTTATTTTTGTTGAATGAGAGCTAAATCTTATTTGTATTTTTTTTTTTGTAAATAGAGTATATGATCAGTAGAGGAGAGAAAGAAGATATTGCTTGATGCAGCTGATGCATTAGAAGCAATGAAGCTAAAATCAGAGCAGAAAATGAGGCTAATATAGTAACTGCACAGCAAGCCGGGTATGACAAGGTTTTAGTTTCTAGGTTGACTCTCAATTCCTTTGAAGAGATAATATAATTCAGTAGTACTTATTATATTGATATGTATATCTATTGTTCATGCTTTGATTAGACTTAACATGATCATGTTAGACTAGATTTTGTTTCGGTGTGTTTTTCTACATTATGTACATAGGGGCGGAGCCAGACTTTCGAACTATGGGGGTCAAAAATATATAGGGGTTAATCATGTACAATTTTTTTTATGAAGAATGAGAGTCAATTTTATAATATCAAGCCATTTCACTCTAAATTATATAGAAAATTATATCTAAATACAAAAAAAATACAAAAAAATAGAAGTCAACTGACCCCTATTTCTCCTTACTGACTCCACCCCTGTATGTACATATAGCTAGCCTAGCAAAATCCATCAAGGTACTTGTGAACATGGATGATCCAATAGGCCAAATACTCGAAAAAAACAGGAGGTCAGTTTTTATATTTCATGTATAAACACGTAAGCAAAAACAATAAATGCATATGAACTATAATTGATCTTGTTCTTTACTTGTAGACAAAAATAATTATTACATTACGATGATGCATTTACCAGAAATGCAATTAGGATCAATAATAATAAGAATATGAAATAATAATTAAATAATTTTGAGTAACAAAACAATAATGAAATATCTTCTAGCATATAGGTCGCACAAATTCGCTAAAATATCTTCTACAATTACTTTTAATTGAAATATGTTGTTAACATTTTCATTTGAAATATACTGTCAATATTTTAAATTAAAATTGTTGTTGTAACAATCTTCTAACTACGTTTTAACTAATTTACAAAATATACAATTAACGAATTTAACAATTTCTTTGCATGAATTAGTTTGCAGATTCACGATGATTATAATCACAATTTAGATTGAAAGAACCGAAAAAATCAACAAGATTTTACGAATAAATAAATTGTAAAATCAATATATAAGTAAAATAAATTTGAGATTGTTGATTTATGTACTAACCGTTCAAAACAAAATAAATCCAAACGGTTAGAAGCGCTCGAACTAAATAATTTAGAACAATTAGAAGGCGGTCGAATGGAATAAATAATTAAGGTGTCCCATTTTTAATAAATAGAGGAGCTCCCATTTCAGATCTAACACCAGCCGCCTCTGAATTTCAAAATATGAATTTTTTGTGTTCTTGAGAGTCTCTATTGTTGAGAGAGTTTAAATTTCAACATCTACTCAACTATTTCAAATTCACTTGACTAATCTCTTTTATATTAAGTTAGAGTGACTAGATTGTGCTATTAGTGAGAAGATCTACTTTAGTGCTCCCATTCAAATAGCCGCGTGACTTCCCGCTTGTAAAGCATTAAGGGCTCACCGGCTCGAGCATTTGTGCTCACCATATATACTCATAGTCGTGTAACTTCTCGCTTTGTAAGGGCTCGCCGACTCGAGCTTCTAGACTCAAACTTTGTACACGAATTAGGCCTTGACTTTTCGTGTGTGTCGGACTCATGAACAACGAGTTGTATCATTTCTTCATTGGGTATTAAGAAAGACGTGCCGACAAGGTTGTATTGCTCCGGAAACGTAAGAATTTTAAGTCGAACTCTATATATTATCATATGGCGTGTCAATTTCTCTTAATTACTCTTCTGATTGCGACAAGGTTTATATTTGATTGGATTTAAGAAAGACGTGCTGACAAAGTTTATATTTGATTGCGATTTATTTTCAGTTTTGAGTACTTACGCGAAAAAACAATTTAAAATATTTTAAGACACTGTATTCACCTCTCTCTAGATACCGTAGAAACAACAAAAATATATCTTAACAATAAACAAGTTTTTATATGAGCTTTATTAGTGTTTTGTTCTTACTTATGTAGACAAAGCTAATAGTTGTATTATATACGTTTACATGAAAAACGACTAAGTGTAGTTATGTTCACATGTATGTAGTTAAATTGAGGTAAGACAAAATATGTTTTCCGTATGTTTAAAACTTTAAATGCAATAAACTACCCACGTCGAAAACGGAAAATTGAAACGTAAGTTCAAAATCTTATAATATTAAACAATGTAAGTACTATTGGGATGTAAAAGTTGGGACATTGTATTATTTAAGTACTAATTTACTGCATTATTTTGTTAGAATCTACGTTATATTATATTATGTTATATTGTTATTACTTATTTTATCTAATTTTGAACTTTTATTTGAACTTATTATTAATTTTTTATTTTAAGATGAAACGAATAATTTACATATCTCTTCAAACTTATGTTATCCTGGTACTTTATATATGGTCATGTATCTGTATCGGATACGTATCATCTTATTCATATTCTTTTGAAAATTATTGCATCGTCATATTTGTATCGTATTTGATACAATACCTGGACATGTATCCTTGCAACATAGTTTCAAACGAACACATTCTAATATTCCAACTATAATCAATATTATTTTGCATTATAATCAATCAAATGTTTGAATGCTAATGTGTAAATTTAGTTACTGAATTTGTATTAATGGAAAAACTGAGTTATTTGTTTAAAAGTTAAAAATTAAAATAAACTTTAAAATTTAAAAAAATTAATGAATGGGTTATTCTAATTAATCAAATAATTTTTTAATTTAGATTGAAGAAAGGAGAAATGAGAAAAGTTATTTGTTTTTAGTGGGAAAATAAATAATTTTCAAGTTTTGATGATAAAATTATATATTTAGAAGTGTTTGGTGGATATGACAACCATTATTATTTTATTTTTTTTGGTTTAAAGCCCTTGGGCATTTTCCATTACCAGCAAAGTCCGATTACAAATTACACCCGATTACAAAGATTAGCCTAAAATGAAATGCCAGTATAACACCATAGCTGCCTATCTAGAAGAGAAGAGAGGATACGTGTAACCAGTGTATGATATCCTAAGTGATCTAGCCAAATTTGCAAGATTGTTGGCTTTTTCATTCTCTTCCCTGGGTCTGAAGATGCAGCTGAGTTGTGTATTCCCACCCAAAATTTGAGCAATTCTGATAAGGTGAGGGTATGCTCTCCAATCCGTTACCAGTAGTGATTGCATTCTTCCTTCCTGTTGTTGCAGTGTTCGCACCAAAACCTCACAGTCAGTGACAAATTGACAATCATGGATGCTCAAAGCCAATACAGCCTCCATAGAACTGAGCAAAGCCCATGGCTCCATCTGAAATGGCGATTCAGCCTTGTCGCAGTAGGCAATTTCATACTTGATCAGTACCCCTTTTTTCTGAATAATATACCCGATCCCACCCTCATTTGGCGGTTTAAATGAACCATCCAGGTAACATATATACATGCTTGGATTCCGGTGATTCTCTGAGCCGGTTAATAACACCCCATTATCCCTTATAATTAATACCGAGCCTTTCAGATTTCCTTTGGTAAAATGTCGACATCACAAGTTTAAAATTTTCCAACTTTTTAAAATAGTAAGAAAGCAACTCGGGTGGTGGTTTAAGATTAGGCAACTCGAGTTGCTTTCTTACTAAAATTCTCGTTTGCATTAATTTAGAAATTAGGACAGCTCATGATTTCAGTTGAAGAATGATGAACAATTAACAATATAAAATCTCCTAGTTTGATATCAAGTACTACGTAGGTCATGAGGCCACAACTAACACCAAATCTAGACTTGCATTTCTAAGTTTGATAGAACCCAACCATATCCTTTTATTATGTATAAGAAATGAAACCCCACGATACATGCCTACAATAATATGATCAAAACTAAAATCAACTTTAATACAAGTAACATCAAAGCTCTTTTATATCACACCCCTTTCTTAAATTCATTAAATATTTGTCCACTATGGTAAGAATGTTGTTCTAACCGGTAACAAAAATAATACACTACAATTTCATGCTCAGTGGGGATTAAAAAGTATTGTGTCACTATTTACACCAAGTACCCTTTTCCATGCACTATAAAGAGTGCTAGTTCTTTCTTCAATGCTATTTATTAGTGCATTTTTTTCCCTATATATACAACAGTCTGTACAGCTGGCGAGTTGGTTGTCAAAACTCAAAATTACCATTCAACTGAACAGATAGAGCTGGATTTGTAATATTGTTAAGAGGGGTTTCAAGGCTGATAACTACCCCCGATTTACCCGCATGCCCATTCCATTTCGATCTTCCAATCTGTAAACACAAAATAATTACAAAGGATTAAGCATTAAAATTACCTGTATTCCCTCAAAAACATGACAATACTCGTAGCCATCTCCCAAATTAAAATTTTATTTTATTTAAAAAAAACTTGTCAGCTAACAAAAAATTTATCCAACCACCATATATTCATTCTTGGGTGGGGCCAGTAAGCAGGGTGATTTACAGATACTCCCTTCTTATTAACCATTAACTTCTCTCCATTTCACATTTTCAGCATATTTATCAATGCCAAAAACACAACACAAACCTCAATACTACATTAGGGCCACACTGATATAAACAATAATTTTTAGGGACCAAATATAAACATTTGAAGTTTTAAACTTGGTGATCTTAAAAGAAGCCTGATGCCTTGTTACTATTTTTTATGTTAGTCCTTTTTATTAGTAAATTTAACTTACAGCTAAAGAAGCAAATGCAGAAGGGTGTGTAGATGAAGAAAAACCACAAATCACATTTATATCCTCTTTCAGGGAATATATCGAGTGTATTAGCTCGGCACGAAAACCAGGGTTGCTCCCTCCAAAGGTGGGGCATAAGCTGATTAAAAAAATCTTAATTATCACTTATTATATATTCAACTAATGTAATTGTGAAACATATGCCGGTTAATTAAACATCCCGTTGACAACTATAATCAGTCTACAAACCTGAGTTGAACGCTAGGTTTAATCATGATACCATTTTCTTCCCATGCCATGGGTTGTTCGACTCCAACTGAGAACGAATTATCAGGCCATCGTACCATTGGTGTTACCCTGGTACGAAATTTATTCTATTGAGAAAAAAAAAAAGGTTCAAAGTTAGTCCAAGAATGTGAATAAAGATAAGAAATTTCATAGACACCAAGCAACATCTCAAAATACCACACAACCTTATAACAAGAACTAGTATTTACAAAACTATAACTAAAAAGTGACAATGTCCATGTCAAATTTTCTAACTGTTTTTCTTGTTTTGTCTCAATAAAAGGGAGAAATATGAGGGCTGTGTCTATATACTAAGAAGCTAGAATTTTTCCAAACTAGATAAGCATGAAGATCATTTCCAACTTCTATCATGTCAAAGTTGATAATTCTATTTTGCTCGAAAAATCCCACAAGCTCTCAAGATAATGAGCAAAAGAGAACTAATGAGAAGAACTATGGACACTAACCCTGAAAGAAAAGCTAATTCTAGTTTCACCGGGATATTTCCCTTGAGCTTGAAGCAAACCACCTAGAACTGGTACAAAAGCATTAGTTGAGAAGCCTTCACCGGCAACATATGTGAGCTGCCCATTTGGGCATTGCAAATCCATGAATGACTGAAACATAAAAAATAATCAATTCAATAAGTGAATCAACCAAAATGCGGATCTCATTTACTTATAATCACCCTAACGCAGTGTGTGAAAGACAATCATGAACTCCCAGTCAAACAAACTCTCTCAAACAAAAAATATAAATAAATAAGTAAAGAAACAAACAACAAACAAACGAATAAATGAATAAATGAGGGAGAGATGTGTAATTAACTTGAATATGATTGTTTAAATTTAGGATTCTCAATATTTTAGTTACGAGCAAGGCTATTATAGTTCCATCAAAAGAAAATAAATATGATACATGAAAAATGTAATACTCACACAGGCAAGCGGATTTAGACAAATCATTGACATCAGCAACCATCTCCTATGTTTTGACCATACTGCTGGACAAAGAGAATGCAATCCGTTCTGCAACAAAACCAACAGGAAATGAAAATATATTTATCATCTTAACCCAATGTCAAGCAACTATTCCAATCGACAACAAAAAAAATCACATGGTAACCTAATTTCCACCTACATAGGTTGGCTACTGGTCTAAACACATGTTTGATTTACTCCTTTATTAATCGTTTGTGGTTGGCCCCTTGTATTTACTAATATTTTATACTTGTAACAATGGGGTACCATCAATGATTAAAAGGAACATCATGCCAGAAAACACTTCATCATCCATCAAATATCAGTATAGTACCACAAAAATACTGTACTAGTTTGGTTATGTACACTTAACTGATTATATTACATCATGATAAAAGGAAACAAAAACTGTACCTTTCGATCATAGCCATACCAAAGGAGGTGTTGCTTTGAGAGATGGATAGGTAAAAGAAGAGTCGAGTCACGAACAAACAAGACAGGCCCCAGCTGCACTAGAAAAAGAGATGAGCTGTCGCTGCCAGGTCTAAGATTGCCACCACGGGAAGCCTCTACTCTCCACAAGTCTCCTCTTGCCATTACAGAGGTTTCTGTTTCCCGATTTCTACTGTCATAGGTTGCCGTTATGTTTACTGTACCCTGTTTTATAATAATGTCATCAGTTGATTACACCAACTTAGTCTAAAGATACCATTCTTTAGCAATCTGCTACTGCTACCAAGTTTTGAGGTTTAGCTGCACGACAAAATTGCATTTGGAGATGGCCTGTACAGTGTCTAAGTCCCAACACTTCAACATACCATTCTTTAGAAGTCGACCGCACTATGTGGCGCCTTCTGAGTGGCTCCAGCATAGGTAATCCAAAGAGCTGGTGAGTGAATTGTCTTTTAAAAAAAAAAATCAATCTTTTTTCTTTAAAAAATAGTTCCTTTAGCAACTCTGAGACAGGCAAAACACCATGCACAGATAGAACAACAAACGCACCACAGATACCAAACAGTTACATGTACATGCAAGATAACGCCAAGAGATTCACACTATAAGCATGAAGCATAAGAGCTTGCCATGCAAGAAAGATACACCTAGAACACAGACTAGAAGTCATTTTACAGAAAATGACCAGCTACCCTGCCACCTGAAAGTTACTCTAGAAACTTAAAGGTCACAAATAAATCATTCTTCCTTCATGGTTGGGGGACATAAACAAGATTATTAAAATCTAAACCTGCTTTACTGCCATCAAATTTTCTTACATGAGGTCTCTTGAGTGGCCCAGAAAAACTGACTTCAGAATCCAATCTTTCCAAGTCTTCATCTCTATCATCCTCTGGCATCTCGCCAACTGTCCCAATTGCCAAATCAGCCACCTGTTCTGTCTCAATAACTTTTTGGTTCCCAATTTGTGCCACAACTAATCCCATATCGGAAACATCCCACCTCCTTCCAACTGCTGATGGTGAGGTGGAAGAATGAGAAACTAACCTGGCACAACCCAAGAGAAGAGTAGGAATATAAGAATAAAATTTCTTTTACTTATCAGAAATCTGGATTTCAGAGTAAAATTTTGTTTTGATTAGTTTCTCAATCACCCCGTAGCAGGAATTTTCTTTGTGATTTGGATTGCTTTCTTCCAATACACCAAACCATAAATACTTCTTCAATTATCTGGTTATTAACTACTAGGACAATCATATTATTTATTGAAAAAACCTAAAGTTCCCAAGGCCTAAATCAATCTCGGTGCTGAATCACTAAAAATCAGATAAGTCTAACCTAATGCCAAGCGCATCAATAGAAGTGATAAACATAATACTACTCTTGCAAACTATATACTTCAAAATATTATCAGCAATAACTAGAAAAAAAAAATTACCAATTCTCTGAGTTTCTCGAAATTAACTCAAATACACACCCTTTCACTTAACTTCCCAGTAATCAGGACCTACCTAGGCTCGATGAATGACTGTTCTTCCTCAAGTCGAAAAGGAGGAGGGAGCTGTCTGAAGAACTGTTGCACAACGCCATTGAAGTAATTCCCGATCTCAGCTCCAGCTTCGCCCAGGCGACCTCCGATCTCGTCTAGCACAAATGGCGCCTTTACCGGTGTGGGAGGCCACTGGAACGGAACTGGAGAGGTGACGATCTGCGACTGGATGAATCCAGTGACTCCCTGCGCCACCCTATCCATCAAGTCTTGGCCATGGCGCTGTACCTCATCCCAAGCCTCGAACGACCTCTCCATTAGACGACCGGATTAGATTCTAGGGTTAGGTTTGGTAGAAAGAGAGAGGGATAGGGGCAGAGTAAAAAAAAAAATCTAAAAGGATTTATGTGTTGCGCGTCGTTTTGGCGAGTTTGAGATTTGAGTTTTTTCCTCTTTTTTTTTTTTTGAAAACTTCTTTTTCCTTTTTATTGGGGACAGGGAAATAAATAAATGTTGTCTTGTAACTCTCGAGTGAGGAGTCCATACCTCTGAGATAACAGAATATTTCTATTTATATTTGGACCGTCCGATCAGAATCCGGACGGAGTTGGAATGCAACGGATCCTTTAATAATCGTGCGGATTCTGATCGAACGGTCTATATATAAACAGAAATATTCTGTTACCTCAGGTGATATGAGCCCGTGAGTTGTGAGAGTGAAAGCGGCAAGTCTTCTGCGGTTCTGCCTAGTGGCGCACAGCGACGGGCTGATGCCTATCCATTATCGATAATTATTGGGGTGCGCTTGTATTATTGTGATCAGATAAACCGACATTTGGGCCTTCTTATCTGTTTGAATATAAACCATTCCCAGTTGATTCATTTCAGAAAATAGAGGTTCATTTTGGGCCTAAATGGGCCTGTAAGGTAAATCTAATGTTCAGAAACCTATTTCTCCAGTAGATATAAAGGGACAAACCCACGGCCACGGATGAAAACAAAAGCTACGTGAAAAAAAAAAACTTTACTAGATGTAACAATTATTTTTCGGCCCAGAAATACTGCTATGTATTTTGGATGAGCACATTGTACCTTCTTCTCTGGGGGTCCAGATCCCCTAAAGTAACCCAATTTTTGGGTTTTGGATCGGGACTGTCCGAATTGAATCCATCGCTCGAGATCGTGCGCTTTACTTTAGTTGAATGGTCACGGATTTGAATCGGACGGTCCCGATTCAAAACCTAATTTTTGAGTTACTTCACTGTATCTGAATTCCTTCTCTGTCTAATATTTTGTTGCTATGGTCAGAGATTAGGTCTCTGAGAACTTGGTTGTAATTATCTTGTTTCATTAATATGAAATGGGCCTTGGCCTTTAAAAAAAAAAAAAATAGAATTGACGTTAACCACATCTCAAAATTGTTCATCACACAAAATAAATAATGCATTTTTTTTTATATTACACCCAGTGTTTAAATAGCACGCTATAGCGTTTTTGGACCCCAAACGCTACACTATGACATCAAAATGCGCTATTTGTGCTATTTTAGCTATACAATATGGATTTTTTTTTTGTTAAGCAATTTATATGGGTTTTAAATAAAGATAAAAAAAACTCAAACCGAAATTGAATTTGTTGCTACTTGCTACAGATAAATCAATTTGAAATTGGGAATAGAAATTGAATTTGAATAGAAAAAAAAGTCCAAACCGAAATTAAAATTTGAATAGGAAAAAAAATAGATTATGTCATGAATCATGATGCTTAAGATATTTTTAATAGAAAAAATCGATAGTTTATGATATTACTATGGATATTTTGAACGCAATTTGGACTTTGTACGGTTCAATATGAATATTATAATTTCTTAATTACTTTGGTGTTATTTATTGTTTTATGAGACTTTAGATAATGTTGATATTTAGTACAAATATTGAATATACAAAATGTAAAAAAAAAAATACTATTTGGAATAGCTTCTGCTATTCGCTATAGCTTTTTTTTTAGTCTTCCCGCTATGACACTATAAACGCTATTTAGAACCTTGATTACACCTATAAAAAATGGTAAAAAAATACCTTCCCTTGCTTGCCATGGAGATTTATTCCACGCATGGTTTCGTCTACCTATTTTCTTATTTTACTGAAATATGTTTCTACTTAGTTCATATTAATCAAACAATCTAAAAAATGGTTATATAGATATTTTCATTTTTAAAAATATATATTTCTAATTATTTTGTCCGATATTTGATATAAAGCATATATATATTATAAAAGGGATAAGTCATTATGTATGATTTTTGGTTCTTCAATAATTTTACTGTACAAAAATATACATTCTCTAGCTATTAAGAACACCCTAGTTGTACCAAGGTACAAGCAACAAGAGCCATAAATGTCAATGCATCAAGAAAGTATATACATACGTTTGGATGCAACCCTGGGGTTAGCGTTATTCCATCGATTGAATGGGTTAGCAAGAACAATGCTAACCTCAGGAATAGCTCTGTTCTTAGGGTGATTCAAACGTAGAATAGTGAAAAAAAATAGTCACTAACTCAAAAAAACAGTTCTAACTCCATGCTACTCTTGATGATCCAAACGCACCCTAACATATTGTTTACTTGTGGTTCCTTTCACAATGAAATTCTTGAAGTTTTCATTTCTTAATTAAACTTCAGCATTGATATTTTCTATACAATATCATTATATTTATGTACTTATTTTATTCACTATTTATTAACGTGTTTTCAGCTGCCCTTATTCAGAGTGGAGCTCACAATGAAATTCAATTTGATGCACGTGCAATAGCATTTCACCTACGAAGGAGATATTTGCATCCAGACAGTTTTTACAAGGTTAGTTACTGACAAGGACACCCTACCCTTGTATGAAATAGTTACATCCACGCCCCTGTCCCAAGCAAACAATCCCTTGTCATGCTCTCCGCTGATCCATCAAAACCTCTCTAAAATGTCAGCACATGGTGATCCATATTCCTCACTGCCTAGCGAAATAGAGTTTGAAAGAGACGGGTATGGGAGTGTCCTAAACATGATAAGTGAGGCCTTCAAAGAGACGGTGCAGGCTGGGCATGATGCGTTCAACAAAGGCCAGTACAAAGAGGCATTGCAGCAATATGACAAGGTGGTACAGATGAAACCCAGAAATGTGAATTGGAAGATCATTCGGGCTGATACTCTAGTTTGTCTGGGCCGGTTTGCGGAGGCATTTTATGAGTTTCAAGAAGCAAACATGCTTCATCCAGACAATGGTAGACTTCATCATAGACTGTCTCTGTTCTATCTAAGGCAAGTAGAACAATACACACACACACACACACACTCGTTTCTTGTATTTCTTGGTACCATTGCATTTCTCTCTGTTTCTGGACGCCGTGTAAAATTAAAGAGTTGATCTTTTATAATCAAGTGAGAAATGTCAGTATATTTAATAATCTGAGAATTGTGGTACAGTGCAGTGTGATTGGATAGGTTAAGTTTGTTTGGTACTAGGTCTCTTTTTTGGTCATATTGTTAAACAAAGATTTGAACTTTATGATTCTTGATATTGTTGCATGTAGTGCACAGAATTGATCTTTATTACATTGAGTTTAGCATTATAGGATTTACACTTTGGGCGAAACTTCTAGGCTGGATCATATTTTATTAGGATTTCAAATTTGATTTGTAGAAATTCTATGCTAAATGGTGTTTGGACATAAATATCTGTAACCTTCTGTAATTTTCTCTGCGGGGTTTGTTTATTCTGATACAATGATTTCTGATATGTAAGTTTTGGCCCATTTTAAAATTGATGAATTAAAATGAAATTGGCATTTTTCATGTTTCCTTTGATTAAATCTGTGTGCAATATTTTAATTTTCTTGCGACTTGTCTCTGGATGTAGTAAAAAGAACTTAAAGAAATTTAAAGGCACCCTTGTAATCTTTAGGACCAAATGATTCATTATTTTGTGGTTCTCTTCCAACCCAATTCCACATTTTTTTTTTGGAATCAAGGTTCTCCTTATTCTTCTTAATTTAGTAATTAAGTTAATTTGTTGTCATCATTCTTTGCAATTTCAATTACAGGCGTGGAGTTATTGATACGGCAGATTTGCACATGACTAAGGCAAATCCAGAGTGCAAGGAGGACCTAAGTGCAAAAATAGCAAAAGTGAAGGACCACCTGATACGGGGTGGAAAGGCAAGAAAAGATGGCTACTGGTTTGCCGCTCTCAAACATATCGATGCCATGATAGCAGAAGGAGCCGACTCTTCTAAACCGGTAATTAAACTCAATGGAAATTACCAAAGGAATTTTGTTTAGATTCAATCCATTCTTCTCTGACTTTATTTCTATTGAAGTCTCAGAATCTGTTTAATTTCAGATACTGGCATTTAGGGCCGAGATGCTTCTTAGGCTGGGTAAAGTCGACCAAGCCGAGGAAACAATCATGAGAGCTACCAAGTTTACTCAAATTTCTCGGCATGTCGCCTGAGGGATACTTTTGTGCTGTTTATGCGCAAATTCAGTTGGCACTAGGAAGGTAAGGCAAACTATATTTTATTTATTTATACTACATTACCATTTGTTTAGGCCGGTACCAGCTTTTTATTGGAATATATATAGTATTCTCCTATTTTCTTTGGGATTATAGAATGTTGTTTTAAACCCTTTAACTATACTTTCACAGGCCTTGATAAGTTATCACTGGATAAACAATTACCATTGAGATCAAATTAACCTCTTGTACAGGTTTGAGATTGCTTTTTCAGCAGTAACCATGGCCCAAAGGATAGACCAATTCAATGATGAAATCTCTGCCGTACAGACACGTGTGCGAATGACGTGCTGGTCCCGCATTACAGGAAACGACCATTTCAGATCGGGAGATTACTTGAAAGCACGTGAGGAATACAAGGTTGGGTTGAACTATGCCAAGTCTAATGTAACCTTACTAAACAATCTGGCGGCTTGTCACTGGCAATTGAAGACATGGGAAAATTGCATTGAAATTTGCAATCAGGTCCTTCAAATTCGGCCTGATGACGACAAGGCTCTCGCCCGACGTGCTGACTCATACGCCAAGGTGACTTATTGATATCCTTCTGTACTCATAATAGAGTTGTCCAATAATAACTACAAACAAGAAGACAAGAAATGGTATGTAATTTACTTAAAGAGTTCACATCATTCCAGAATAATTGGTGAAATTTGAAAATTTAATATCAGCACATTATAATATGCAAATACTAGCATACTTAGTGATAGAAGTGAATATATTTCCTCACAATGTGTACAAAATTCTTATCATTTTCTAAAAATTGTAGTTGGAACAAATGGTATAATACCAAATGTTTACATGTCTGTCTTGTGTCAAGGGAAAAAGAAAAAATTGCAGATACTGGCACAGACCCAAAACACAGTTCATAATTCCTGAAAATGTTGAAAATGTGAGGCTGAAACCTGAGAGTGATTTTTTTTTTTTTTTTTTTTGGGAAATAGCTTGAAAAATGGGCCGAAGCTGTGAACGACTATGAAGAAGCAACAAAGAAATTTCCTGGAAATAAGTTTTTTACCGAGGCACTAAAAAAATCACAAGCTGAGCTAGAAGAATCACAACTTACCAAAATTGCCAAGAAAGTTGCTGAGAAAGTGGTTGAAGCTCTCGATCTGTAGTAAAAGAATCACAAGTTGGAGATGTCTCAGAGGATTGAATGAGGAGAAACACTAGGAGGATTTTCATTCATCTCAGTTCTTTGTTATAGTTTTTTTTTTCTTTTTTTCTTTTTTTTTTTGTGACTGATAGAACAAGTTGAGAATTTGCATGTTAGCTAGCTTGAAATTTTATGAATGTAACTAGTTACTACTACATTGTCTTTGGCATCAGTGATAGTTCTTATCCTATGTAGTACAATATGTTCATGCATATACATTGTTTTATACTTTTATTCAAAGGTTTGATTTATTCAGTTTCAAGAAAAAGGTTTATCCAATTGTTCATTTGCCGGAGGTTTCTTATTATGTATACATTGTTTTATTAGTCTTAATCTATGACCTTGCTACTCTATACTATATATTTAGTTTTTTTTTTTTTTTTTAATGCATTGATGCGGACCGAATTTTTTATTTATATCCAAAAAATAATGGAAATTTCAAAAAATACCCAAGATGCCTTGAAAATTCGAAAAATACCCAAACCGGAAAAAAAATTTCCGGATTTAATCTCTATTTCCGGAAAAAAATTTTCCGGATTTAGCCTCTAAATCCGGAAAAAAAAATTCCGGTTTCTATTTCCGGAATTTTTTTTTCCGGTTTTAGAGGTTATTTCCGGAAAAAAAATTTCCGTGATCGCACCCAATTTGATTATAAGAACCGCGGAGCTCTCGTTTTCCCTCAGAGCTTCTGCTTCTGCTTCAATCAGCCGCGCTCTCTCACAGTAAGTTATTTAAATTATTTTAAATCATTTAAATTTAAATTTATTATTTAAATAATTTAAATTAATTTAGAAAATTGCAAAATAGTGTAGAATAATTTAGAAATTATCAAAATGGTATAGAAAAATTTAGAAAATTTTAAAATGATTTCGAATTGTTTTAGGAACCTCTTTCATTTTTGGATCCCTTCCGGAGCTCTGACTGTCTGATTGATCCGATCTTTGATTCAGGTTATTTTTTTATTTTAATTTTAATTTGTATTATAATTAATTAGTTCATTCAAAATAATGTTTTATTTTTTAGAATATTGTCCAAATAATTTAGAATTATTTAGAATATTCCAAAATGGTTCAGAATAATTTTTAAAATTCCAAAATTGTTTAGAATATTGCTAAATTAATTTAAAAAATTTCAAAATGGTGTAGAATAATTTAGAAATTATCAAAATGGTCTAGAAAATTTTAAAATGATTTAGAATTGTTTTAGGAACCTCTTTCATTTTTGGATCCCTTCCGGAGCTCTAACTGTCTGATTGATCCGATCTTCGATTCAGGTTATTTTGTTATTTTAATTTTAATTTGTATTATAATTAATTAGTTCATTCCAAATACATTTTTATTTTTTAGAAAATTGTCCAAATAGTTTAGAATTTTTTAGAATATTCCAAAATAGTTTAGAATATTGCCCTATTAATTTAAAAAATTACAAAATGATGTAGACTAATTTAGAAATATCGGAAATGGTCTTGAATAATTTAGAAAATTATAAAATGGTTATAGAATAATTTTTAGAGGTCCGGACAATTTTTAATTACTTATATGTTGTTATTTTTTAAATTACCAGACCAATCGAAACTTAAAATGACAACTATTTATGTGAAGATATTTAGGGGAGGAGAAATCAAATACAATAATGACGGGGTCTTTTACAGTACCCGAGCTAAATACTCATTACCGCTAACCGTGAACCACAGCTTTGATTATCTTCGGAATGAGATTTATAAATTTGTTAGGTATAATGCTAGTCAAGCAAATCTGGAAATCCAAGCCAGGTTTAATATGTCTACCGATGGGGGACGTGACCATCAATTAGTACCGGTAATGGACCAACAATCGTTCGAAATGGTTTTAGAAATTGTGTCGTCTTTTGCACAAAGGTTACCGGTTCTGGAGTTATATGTAGAATTGGAACCGAACTATACCAGTCAGATTCCTGAACCTCGATCCCGACCCAGTACCAGTCATAATCATGTGGATCCCGACCCAATTCCAGTTAGATCCCGACTTAATACCGGTCGGCACTCTATGGATGTACAGAGACCCCGACTTAGTATCGGTAGCAACTCTGTGGATCTACCAGTTAGACCTCTACCTAGTACCGGTCGGAACTCTGTAGATCTACCAAGCACATCCCGACCCAGTACCAGTCGGGCCCGTAGACAGCTACGTGATTATTCGCATGCCCCTGTGGATGCAATTGATTCTGACAGTTTGGAGAGTGGAGATGAGAGGCTCTCAGGTGAGTCATCGGGTTCCGACGATGATATTGAATCGCTCAGCCAGCCACAATCACGGTCCCGGGAAGCACAGTACCCGATAACTGGTCGGGAAAATATGACACATCCGGTTGATAGTTTCAATGACATATCCAGTTTTCGGCCTGCGGATGTCGATTTTTTCGGCAGGTCAGACAAAACATTCGATAATCCATTGGCTAAGGGTGTAGTTTATCAGTCGAAAACGGCTCTAAGGATAGCAATCAATGAGTTCCATCTCGACAATAATTGTGAGTGCAAGGTTCTTAGAAGCGAACCTAGACGTTACGAGGTGGTGTGCAGAGATAAGTTTTGTAAATTTAAGGTATGCGCGAAGCAGAACGGTCTTTCAGAATCTTGGATTATTACCAAACAAGCACTTCCTCATACGTGCACAGTATCGGCGACACGTACTGATCATTGTCAGCTTACGGCAGAGATGGTTGCCCTTGCGATTGATAAGACCATTAGAAGGGATGTGTGCTCTTCTATAAATCATATCCGAGATCTCGTCATGCAGAGATATGATAAGGTAACTCCCAAGTACAACAAATTATGGAGAGGCCGTGAGCTTGCTATTGCAAATCTGTTTGGGAGTTGGGAGAGCTCGTACAACCTGCTTATTCCACTATTGGAAGCCATCCAAAGAAACAATCCAGGAACTAAGTATTGTGTGACCTCGACCCCGACTGACAAAGAAACTGAGAGGCATTTCCATAGAGCGGCATGGGCATATGGAGCGTGTATTGCAGCGATACCGTTCCTGAGACCAGTGATTAGTATCGATGCATGTTTCATGTCGGGACGGTACCAAGGTAGGCTGCTAATGGCATGTATGTACGATGCCGAAAACCAATTGCTTCCATTGGCTTTTGCAATTGTGGAGAAAGAAAGCGCTGACAACTGGGGTTTTTTTATGAGATGGTTGAGGTTGGAAGTAATTGGAGATAATCGTTTTTTTTGTGTCATATCGGATAGACATTTGGGAATTAAAGCCGTTTTTCAGGATCCGCATCTCGGATGGGATGAGTCAACCGATCAATGTGTGCATCGGTATTGTTCTCAGCATGTTGCCGAAAACCTCTTCAAGCACGTGGGGCGTAAGAGAGAGGTTAGCGACAGGTTCATAGCTGGAGTGAACAAATGCAAACCTAGGAGGTTGCAGGAGATGTTACAAGACTTTGAAATTGGTTGTCCGGAGGCTGTCGACTACCTTAACAAGGTGGGTAAGAGGAACCCTAATGATGAAGACGAGCTTCCACATCCAGAGAAGTTGTATCAAACATTGGACGGAGGTCACCGATGGGGGATAATGACAACAAATGGATCAGAGTCACTGAACGCCGTGTTCAAAATTAGCCGGCAATTACCGGTTGCAGCGGTCGTGGAGGACACGCTCTACAAGTTGAATAAATGGTTTTTCGAACGATGTAACAAAGCTCAAATGAGAATGCAACATGGTCAGGTGTGGTCCGACCGGGTAAGTAAGTTATTGCAAAAACGTATCGATAAAGGAAGGGACATGACTGTGATTCCTTATCGCAGCGGTCATGGGCTGTTTGAGGTTCTCGTCAAGGGTGAAAAACTTCCAGCAAGGCGTAATCAGCCGAGACTTGAGTATACCCGTAGGGATTTCGGCTATAGGGTTGTTGTCACGGACAACAACAAGGTTGAATGTGAATGTCGGAAGCCTCAATTAACCGGCATACCATGTTCTCATTTCATGGCGGTTGTCCGCGAAATGAGATATGATGTAAATCTATACATCAACCCCTTGTACCGTACGTCAATAGTGGTACAAACATGGGGCGGTCATTGGGGACCGAAAGGCAACCAAAATGAATGGCCTATATACAACGGCCCAAAAATTATACCTGAGAAGAGACTGATCAAAAAAGGAAGGAGAAGGCACGACCGCATACCAATGGAAATGGACAGGATGCGTGGTCGGAGACTCGGACATCAGCCTCATCGTGAGACAATTGATCGGAATGCAGCAGGTACAATTGGTCAACCAAATATAAATGCTTGTTTTAATTAAATTCACAATTTAATACATGATCCAATTGCAATGTAGAGGAGGCAGCAAGACAGGCGCAAGAAGTGGCAGAGCACCCAGCAAGAAGAAGTACAACCTCCTGGCGCACCATCGGACTGAATTTTAGTCTGCGTCGTAGAAAATAACATGTGTGCTAAGAAGTAGTATGTTGTTCATTCTGTTGTCGAAAATCTAGTTTAATAGTTCTGAATGTTTTAATTCTATGTGTTTTTCTTCGTTTTGTTATTTCTGAAGCATATTTATTAAGTTCTAGAAGACGGTTGAGATGGAATTGTTAATTTATAGAATACGGTTTCGATGAAATTGTTAAGTTATAAGATGCAATTAATACCTACAGATAAAGGAAATCATATCAAAATATACAAGTACTCCTACAGGTAAAACAGATACCAAAAGATAAAACACAAATGACAACATAAAATATATAACTCCTACAGGCCACGCTGTGCATGTACAGTGTGGTCCGGATACTCAGAATGCGAGAAGCGAGAAGGGTCATGTCTCTCACGCTGTGAACGTCGCCGCCCGTCAGTGGGATCCACTGGAGGAGGTGGATAAGAAGACGACGCCCCGGCATCACCTGGAGTCGGATGAACCTGCCACTGCTGCATGGATTCGAATGTGGCTTGATCAAAATGCATTTGCTCCATTTCATTCGCCTGATCCTGAGACATCTGCATTTGAAACACATTTTTTAATTTAGTTCATTATATATTAAAAAAGAAAATTACTTCAATTAAAGTACTACATACATGTCCGGCTCCAGTGTCGAATATTGAATTCATCCATTCATAGCCCTCCAGAATCTCTAAGCCGAACCCCTGCGCCTGCAAATGCGGTGTCTCATGCATCGATGATCGCGGCATCTCGTGCATCGATGATCGCGGCATCTCGTGCATCGATGATCGCGGCATCTCGTGCATCGATGATCGCGGCATCTCGTGCATCGATGATCGCGGCATCTCGTGCATCGATGATGATCGCGTCATCTCGTGATTGAACTGTCCGGCGTCTGCATGTGCTGGTGGAGTAACCTGATTGAACTGTCCTGGCGAAATGTAACTTCTCCATTGAGAGCCATCATACAACCAACCCTGCACTGGATCTGGGCCTTCGAATACGGGTGCAGCTGGGTATGGCTCCGTTCCCAGCGGCGCACTATCGGTGGATGAAATGTCTTCCCAATTAGGTGGGACCCCAGACTCATCCAACATGGCACGCGCACGGTCTCCGTAACCATTATCACTGCAAAGTCGACTACCTAGCCTCATTTTCCCCTTGCCAATTGCACGGAGACCCTTGGTGAAGAATGTTTTTGTGCCATGTGCCAACTCTCCAATCCCACGCAATGCCTGTACACATGGTCGAAATATAAGAAATGATATGTAATAAATGTTTTATAAATTCCAGAGTTAGAAATGTTTACATTTCGAACAAATGTCGATCCGCTGGGAATGTATCCGGACTTCGAATGCTCGTCTCTAGGAACCGGAATATTGCGATCCATTCCAAACACGTGCTGGCCAAACAAGAAGACAGATGCCATGCCATTCTTCTGGTACCATGTTCGATATCTTACAATGTCACTCGGATCCCACGGAGGTCCTACCTCGTACACATGCTGTGCATATTGTGTCGCATGGTTCACATGTCGGCGGTGCACTACCGCCCAGTTCGCATTCTTCTTTGAGCCAGATTTCAACCTGTTTACAATATTAGTAAAATAAATAAGTACATAAGTACACAAAAACAAATAAACTAAATAAATAATACGAATATTACTTGTGTAGCTCTTCGTGGTCGTCCCTATCCAGGGGGGATCCGGTGGCGCGATTTCTTGCCATTTTCCAAATTGTCGCATGCAGCGATCAGGATTGTGATGCTCCACAATCCAATAAAAAATAAGAGGACCGCGGTACAGGTAGTACGGCTGAAAAATTTATAGTTGAAATGTTATGCCGAATTTATAATTATGATGACAGAAAAAGAAGAAAGTATGCGACTTTATTACAATATACCTGGTCCGCCCGAGTTCTTCTCGAAAGATTGTGGTAAACAGGCGCGTACGGCTGCCACTCCACCATGTTATCCGTCAATAGCTGAATCTGATCGCGGGGGATACCTGGACCGGTGGGTTTTGAATGCGATGAGCTCTCCCACTCATGTGGGCCTTTCCAAAGCTCACCATAAGCTGGGCAAGTATCTTCTGTTTCGGCGCCCCAAGCCGGTTGAAATCTCGGAAATAACGGCCGGTGAACTTGAAATCGGCTCCACGACCAGTGTTGCAGAAGCATCGTGGGACCATGCATATAGTGACAGCTAGGACTGCATGCGAGGCATAGATTTCGGTATAAATATGCGAGAACAGCTCCGCCCCAGTTGTAATTTCTCGGCTCGTCTAAATTATCCACCATGTTGAGATACCACAACGGTATCCCGTCCCCGCTATAGTCGACAAACATGGTATTCCCTAACATGTCAAGGATAAATGCACGGACATACCTGACCACCAAATATTAAAATGTGAGTACATTATTGAAAATGCAAAATACGAATAGGGTTTTTAATAGAAAAAAATACTAACCATCTCTTTTCTATCTCGCTCGCACCGGTGGGCAGTATTCTGAAGCGCTCACGGAGCGCTTTTTTTGCCAAAAGCAAGTCCGACGTTCTGTCATCCTTTCCCAGCTTTTTCATGAACCTCTTGATTTCATTATCTTGGATGCCTAGCAGCTCATACAGTCGGCCTTGAATCATCGTCGTGTCTGTAGTTCCCGTTACAGGATCCCCCGAAATAGGCAAACCCCACAAACAACTCACATCCTCCAACGTTACTGTAATTTATTTTTGCATGTCAGTAAGAAACTAAAAAACAAATATATTTGAATTAGTTAATACCTGTCATCTCTCCGAAAGGAAGATGAAAGGTGTGCGTCTCCGGACGCCACCGCTCGATAAGTGCATGAATGAGGGCCGCATCGAGGGTGATATCAGGCATTGTTGCGAGCTGATATAAGCCCATTCGAATTAATAACGGTGCATAGTCCTTGTGATACTCGCATTTGTGGCGATAGTGTCTCACCGTTAAAATATCTTTACTCTAAATTAGGGGAAAAAATCAATTACAATATAATTTGATTACTGACCAAGTTATGAAAAACGAAATAAGTAAATGCTTACCTCCTTCGACGCCTGAGATACCCTATGGTTGCCGTGAGCTATCCACAACAAGGGGCTAACTGTATGCCTGAGTACTAAGTCTGCCATACTACAAAATTCGAACAATATTCTAAATTATCTTGAATTTTTCTAAATTATTCTGGACCATTATGGCATTTTCTAAATTATTCTGGACCATTCTGCTATTTTCTAAATAATACTGGACAATTCAGGTATTTTCTAAATTACTCTGGACCATTCTGGAATTTTCTAAACTATTCTGGACTATTCTGGTATTTTCTAACAAATTCTAAATTATTCGGACAATATTCTAAATTATTTAAAATAAACTAATTAATTGTATTATAAATTAAAATTAAAAAAGTTAAAAAAAACCTCAATCGAAGAGCCGAGTGATCAGACAGTCAGAGCTCCGAAAGGGATCCGAGAAAAAAAGAGGTTCCTAAAAAAATTCTAAATCATTTTAGATTATTCTGGACCATTCTGGTATTTTCTAAATTATTCTGGACCATTCTGCTATTTTCTAAATAACTCTGGACAATTCTGGTATTTCCTAAACTATTCTGGACCATTCTGGTATTTTCTAAATTACTCTGGACCATTCTGGTATTTTCTAAAAAATTCTGGACTATTCTGGTATTTTCTAAGAAATTCTGGATTATTCTGGTATTTTCTAAAATATTCTAGACCATTTTACAAATTCTAAATTATTCTGGACCATTCTACAAATTCTAAACTATTTAAAAATAATTAATTAAATAATTAAATATATTAAAAAAAAAAATACCTGCTGTCTGGATCGGTGGAGTGAGGGTGGGGAGCTGAAGTGGAGTAGTGAGGGTGGGGAGCTGAAGTGGAGTGAGGGTGGGAGATACGAAGGGGAGCATTTATAGCCCCGGATCCGGAAAAAAAATTTCCGTAAAGCACCCCCCAAAACCGGAAAAAAAATTTCCGTAAAGAGACCCCAAAACCGGAAAAAAAAATTCCGGATCCAACCCCCCCAGAACCGGAAAAAAAATTTCCAGATTTAGAGGCCAAATCCGGAAAAAAAAAATCCGGTTTGGGTATTTTTCGAATTTTCAAGGCAAAATGGGTATTTTTTGAAATTTCAATTATTTTTTGGATATAAATAAAAAATTCGGTGATGCGGATATCCATCAATGCCTCCCAAAGACTGATCTACTTTTGCTTCGATTTTTCAAAAAGAGGCCCACAAACGAAATTCAAATTATACAAACCGAATATTGAATAATATTAGTATCTGTTCATGCACGTTAAATTTAAGATCATGAAACTTCAACTTCAATTCAGTGAGCATTAAAAGAGGATCACAAATCAATACCTTGGAACAAAGGCCATGTTTGGTTGTGGAAAAAAAAGTATGAAAGTTTAGTTTTCAGATAACATAATTTCTCTATACAAAAATTTTACAGATTTGTACAATTTTAACGATTAATTGACAGAGATCAAAATAGCTTGAAATTCCAGTGAGCAGTCTCAGTTTTTTACTAGATTCAAAATTCAATTTAGAGAAAATGGCTACATGGATGTTTGTGTTCTTTATATCAAATTAAAGGTATGGAAGTTTAGTTTTCAGATAACATAATTTATCTATACAAAAATATTACAGATTTGTACAGTTTTAACGATTAATTGACAGAGGTCAGAATAGCTTGAAATTCCAATGAGCATTCCCATTTTTTTTATCAAATTCAAAATTCGATTTAGGAAAAATGGCTACATGAATTTTTTTGTTATTTATATAAAATTAAAGGTATGGAAGTCTAGTTTCCAGATAACATAATTTCTCTCTTCAAAAATATTACAGATATTTACAGTTTTAACGATTAATTGACAGAGATCAGAATATATAGCTTGAAAGGAGACATTAGTCAATTAATAAAAATAAATCTAACATTCAATTTGAATTTAAAAATAAATCTAGCATAAATGAAATATAACATAAACTAAATCTAACATTCAATTTGAATTTTAAATTACTCTACAAATATAATATAAAAATAAATATAACATAACATATTAAAACCTAACATATCTAACATATTTAAAAACAAATCTAACATGTTTTAAAATAAATTTAACATATAAAAAATAAATCTAACATATTAAAATCAAAATAAATCCGAATTCCAAATTTAATTCCTATAAATCCAAATTAACACAACCGGTCGATCTAACATATTTATGTAATGCATCATGCATGTACCACAAAACAATATGAAAAAAAATCAAAAAAATATTCTAATTTTTTAAAACTTCTATGGCCAAATAATACTTATAAATGTCAATTTAATATAATTTCATCGTTATTTGTCTCTTGAAATTGAGCCAATAATTTCGAACCGTTCATTTTTACGTTATCAATCAACAGTCGATCTGCAATGAAATTATTCCAAATTTGTTTTAAAATTATCAAGAGAAAACTCTGAACATAAAAAGCGCAAAATTTCTCGTGTTTGGTTATGTCTAAACATCAATCCAACGTGAAGTGTTTATAGCCCTTCGATGTTTCAATATTCTGGCAACCGGATGGATAGGTCAATGACAATAAAATTTTATCAAACTTTGTTACAATAAAATAATTGCAATGTTCTTTCACTTCAACGGTTCTGATTCTTGTTCGTCTTCAGGAACTCACAAAACAAGAGTTTATGTGTCATGTCCATGCATGTAGGATATGAGTCATAAACTCTAGTTCTCTGAGTCGGTGAAGGCAAACGTAACTAAGTTGTCCGTTGGTCGATCCGAACCGTTCAAATTAAATAGCATTATATTTATTTTATTGTAGAGAATTTTGATCAAATTTTATATTCATTTACATATCCATCCGGTTGTCGGAATATTGAAATATCGAAGGGCTATAAACACTTCATGTTGGATCGAAGTTTAGACATAACCAAACTCGAGAAATTTTGTGGTGTTTATGTTCAAAGTTTTCTCTTGATCATTTTAAAACAAATTTGGAATCATTTCATTGCAGATCGACTGTTGATTGATAACGTAAAAATGAACGGTCCGAAATTATTGGCTCAATTTTAAGAGGCAAATAACGATGAAATTATATAAAATTGACATTTATAAGTATTATTTGGCCATATAAGATGTAAAAAAGTAGAAAATATTTATTTTGAAATTTTTTCATATTAATTGTTGTACATTTAATTGCTATACAATTTGTGTCGGTATAAATTTCTAAACTCTTTTAATCTTTTCGGCTATTTTTTAAACATTTCAATTACTCTTTTAAATTATTCATTTTAAAGGAACATTACTAACAAAAAAATCCATGTAGCCATTTTCTCTAAATCGAATTTTGAATATGATAAAAAACTGGGACGCTCACTGGAATTTCAAGCTATTCTGACATCTGTCAATTAATCGTTAAAACTGTACAAATCTGTAATATTTTTGTATAGACAAATTATGTTATCTGGAAACTAGACTTCCATACCTTTAATTTGATATAAAGAACACAAAAATCAATGTAGCCATTTTCTCTAAATCGAATTTTGAATCTAGTAAAAAATTGGGACTGCTCACTGAAATTTCAAGCTATTCTGACATCTGTAAATTAATCATTAAAACTGTACAAATCTGTAATATTTTTTAGAGAGAAATTATGTTATCGGGAAACTAGACTTCCATACCTTTAATTTTATATAAAAAAAGCACAAAAATTCATGTAGTCATTTTCTCTAAATTGAATTTTGAATCTGATAAAAAATTGAGACTATTCACTGGGAAAAAAATGGACCGGACAAACCCGTATGGACCGGACCGAACTAACCCGTGAGGGTCTGAACCATGGTTCATGGAACAGGTTTGGGCCAACCCCTCCAAATTGGACCCGTCCCGTGCCAACCCGTGGACCAACCAGATTTGGACCGGACCGGCCCCTTTGCAAATCACTAGTACTAATGAGTGGGCGGTCTCCCATTGTTGGTTGGACTTCCCAGTTGGTTGGCGGTTTTCCAATGTTGGTTGGACTTCTCATTGGATTGACAGATAAATGGACTAACGGAAAACTTGAAAGAAGATGAAAGTATTTATGATCGTAGAATTACATGGCATTAGAAATGCAAGAGCATTTATTATTTATTATATTTCTTGCTTTTGAGAATTAAGTTAATTTTACAAAATTCGGGACTGGAACTGAATCCCGTACTGAGAGAATGTTCGAATCTCTCACCCGTTCCACTGTTATGTGGGTTCCAGGTAATGAAGAAGAGACACCATAACAGGACGAGAGTAAAAGCAACAGAAGGGTCCATATTTGGATTAAATGCCACTTTTGTTTATTTTGTTTTGTGTGTTTAATTTCGAGTAAATTGGTACACTTGAACAGACATGATTGATAGCATATTTCTCACCATGTCTGTTGTGACTGCTATTTAACTACTTTTATTATTGTTGTAAGACTTTTGGTTTGTGAAATTAATGTGACATTTATAGATGTTATTGATAATGTATATAATGTGTGTACGTCTTACGTATAAATATGTGACGGGTTGTCTCGGGTGTGACATTTTTAATATTAGAGATTTGATATAGTTTGTTCGTGGAAAAATTTACCATTCGAATTTGAAATTATTATTTATAATTCCTTTTATCAGGAACGCTGGACTTGAGATGCTAAATTTTCAATATCACATTAAATTAGTCCCTGAACCTTCTCATTTGGAAAATATAAAATTCATGTATTCATTACTGAGTCGATGCTTTATTTTCCTTTCGGACCCCGTTCACATCGATTATTTAAATTTGGAAAACAAAAATATTTACTCACAGTACGGATCAATTTGCGCTATGCATAATAACATAGCCTCTTCTTTTTTTGATGATGGACAAAAATTCTCTCCAAGATAAATAGACTAAAAAGGTTAAAAAAAAAACATGGATGAAAAAAATTTCATTACTGAATATTACATTTATTCTTTGTACAGGAACAATTGAAGAACAAATTTTTTGCATTTATTCCTTCGCATTTATTTTTTTCACATTAATTCTTCTTGAATTCCTCCTGAACAAATCATCTTCAAAGTGCATAGTTTAAGATCAACAAAAAGTTGAAAACCATAGTAGCTGCTTCATATAGGGCCTGTTCGGCGCCAGGAGAGGAATGGGCATGGGCACAAGAATTGAACTGAATTTTACTGTGCGCCTGGAAAAAAAAAATTCAATCAAAGTGAATTATTTTTTTCCACGAGTACAATAATGCACCGAACAGGCCCATAACAATTACATGGAATGACTCGATCTACAAAATCAACAAGAAAATCCCAAGTAAAACAAAGAAAAAGATATATTCTTTCAACTAATCTGAAACTATGAAGACCTACTCTTTGAACTACCAAGCGTAAGGTCAAGCTCATCTGACACATACTCCTCATGTATTCTCTCCCCTTCCCATGGTTTAACCACTGCATTACTCACTACATTCATATCTTGATTACCCGAAAAACCAAATGCGAACTCATCTGAGTAATTAACTGGAGAGCATGTGCCACTTTGCCCTGGGGTCCACATTCTAGAATTGCAACCCGCTTCGCGAAATGGGTTCACGGAAACCAGACTAAATGTCGGGGAAACGGGTTCGGAAGGGAGATTGAGACTTGTCAGCCAGTCAGCCCTGGCTCGTGGGGAACCGGGTGTAGGGGAGCTTAATGGAGGGGTCACCGGTGCACTGATTGAATTGAATTTGGATAAATTTAGGGGGTTTTGGACTGTAGTTGTGTGGGTTGGTGTGCCCGGCCGAGTCACATAAGCGGAGGCGACTGGGCTGGGGCTGTAGGAGGCGAATGGGCTTGGCTGGTATGAGGAAGAACATGCGCTAGGTGAGAGGGATGATATGTGCATTTCGGTTGGGTATTGTACCGGCTTTGATCCCTGCAAAGAATAATTATAATTGTTAAGATGGTTTTGTGTTTTATTCAGTAGAAAAATCCTTTTTTATTTTTTCGAAATAACAAACTCTTATTTTTTTTCTTATATGTTTGAGCAGACAAATTCATGTCCCTGCTAGTTCATTTGACTTTTTTTGTTGTTGAGAAAAATAGGGAATCCCATCGATTTCATTGAAATCAAAATAAAGACCGAGTACCAACCAGCTGGTAGCCTGGTATACTGCACCCCCTTTGTATCCAAAGTTATTACAAAATAGAGCATTGTAAACATCTCTAGAAAAAAAATTGTTCAACTAAAGCACTATTAAAGCACTACTAGTTCATATGATAAGGTTAATAAGGTGATACCAAAACTAACTTCACAGGAAAATATTTTGTTAACAACGGTTGTCCTCAATTTACCCTATGCTGATAGGCTACAAAACTACAAAAAGGACTCACTTTAATCAGCTAATGAATTAATATAATGTAGTAATTCGGGCTCAGTTTATTCTTTAATATTGCAGTTCCAATAGAGAAATCAACAAATTATTTCGTTTTCTGTTTCCTCATAAATAAATAGATTATTGATTGTTTCTCAAGTAATGGTTCAATTCCAATAAATTAGGCACTTTGCCAGTGTGTCCGTAGACCATAGGCAATCCTGAAATAATAAGGTTGAGGCAGCCATGTTCGATCCAAGCCATACAACTTAACTCGAACGGTCGGATGGCTAAGAACAGTGCATCAGAAGTTGCTACTATGGCAGTTGACTGGTCACAGAAAAAAGCACCTCTACTATGGGAGGAAGAAAAATACAAGTTGACTGGTCTCTAGTCAAGTCAGTGATAACCGACCGCTGCAGTCTTACTTTTAACCTGGCCGGAAAGATCAATGTTAAAATCAAAGTACTCTACACCTGGATCACAGGCACCGTAATAATCTAAATGACAGTTTGTAGGAAGCAAACTCGTGCACCTTATCTACGCATCAATGGTAGAGCCGTGGGGGACCAGAGCACTGAGCACGAGTGTCCTTTGTCGTCACTCGTGACAATGCACGGGGCCACTTTCGTCAGAAAAAAATTAACTGCAGTACGACCCACGGCGCCCATCACCAGACAGGGTCACAGGGCCGCGTGGGTTGCGATCCCCAATGAAAAAAGACTGATATACCCCTAGTGCACGCTAATACGCTGATTTCGTCAAGCGCGCACGAGAGCAGACCACTAATCACGGCAGGAAAATTATTATTAATCTTAGTAGCTGGATTTTACAATTTTTTTAGTTTATAAAAACCCAGATACTTTAATAAATCCGTAGCGTGCACTGACCGTCCCCAATACTTAATTTATTCTATAATAGTATTATACACTGTACCTGTTAACGTGCGCGGTTCGCTTAATTAAACAATTTTAATTAATAAAATTCTACGAAAAATTCAACTCATGTGGCGTTCCTTTTGGTACTTCCTTTTTCTTTTTTCTATGAAATCCTCGGTTGCTATTTCAATTCAATTGCAAAAATTCCCTCCTATGGTACTTTCTTTTTCTTTTTTGCTGTTGTTCTAACTACAGATGAAATACATGCCTCAGATTTGTGAAAAAAAAAATGCAAATGGGACAATTTTAACAGCAGAATTAATACATAGGAGAGAGAACACACAATAATTGTATTATATCCTAGTAAATTAATTTACCAGAAGAACAAAAATGATTATAGATTTAGTTACCTTGCGGTATGTGGTGCCGTCTTCTTCGACGATCCAGCCGGCCTCGTGGCAGAGAGCCTTGAGGACCTCGTTATTGTCGCAGTGCTTCGGCAGGCTGTAGTTGCCGTACATCCTCAGCCCGGTGTAGATTTTCGCACCGATTGCGCGCCTGCGTCGCTCTCGTCTTTTGTTGTTCTCCCTCTCCCGCCATGTCGGCATCCTTGACCCCGTCGCCATGGATCGAGAGATATAACAGTGCACTTCTTGTGTGTATGAGTGTGTGTGTGTGAGAGAGAGAGAGAGAGAGAGAGATGATGAGAGAGGAGGAAATGTCTTGGGGGAATTGGGGGGGTGATATATTTGCAGGGGAAATTTGGAAGAAGAAACTACGAAAATGCCACTGCACGAGGGAGAAAAAGGGTTGGTTGATTTGGAAATTGGAGACTTGGAGTGCTCAAATTTGAAAAAGGGTGCTGCGTGAATGGAAACATCAGACTTTGTTGAGCGGACTGGTATACTGGATGCGTCATCTAAATTTTGGTTTGTTTGTTCTAGTATATCTTTAAATTAATTATTTTAACTTTGACAAAAAATGATTATGGATTTGACTTCAACGAAATTAATTAGACAAAATTTTTGAATTCAAAACAGTTATTTTTTTACCGACTAAAGCTGCCTTAAAAATCTCGTACAGATATTTAGAGTTCCAAGCTTTCCTTCTTAAAAATTAAGGGGAATTTCATGTATATTCCTCTGAAACTTCACAATTTGGTATTTCTCCCTCTAAAATTTATAATATCATATTTACCCTTCTAATTCAAAAACACACAAATTTATCTATTTTATTATTTTTCTATTAAAACCAAGGTTTTAAATAACGTTTATAGCATCATAGCGAGAAGGCTACAAAAAAAGCTATAGCGAATAGCGTCACTATAGCGGAAGCTATGCCACATAGCGTTTTTTAATTTACATTCCGTATATTTAATATTTGTACTAAATATCAACATTATTTAAAGACTCATAGAACAATAAAAAATACCAAAGTAATTAAGAAATTATAATATTCATATTGAACCAGTACAAAGTCCAAATTGCGATTCAAAATATCCATAGTAATATCATAAACTATCGATTTTTCCTATTAAAAATATCTTAAGCATCATGATTCATGACATAATCTATTTTTTTTTCTATTCAAATTTCTATTTCTATTTCCAATTTCAAATTGATTTATCTGTAGCAAGTAGCAACAAATTCAATTTCGGTTTGAGCTTTTTTGAGTCTTTATTTAAAGCCCATATAAATTGCTTAAAAAAACTCATATTATTTTTTTTTGAAAAATTTGGCAGTGGCTGCCAAATAGGTTTTATTAAAAAAAAAAAAATACCATATTGTATAACGGCCATAGCGCAAATAGCGGACCGCTATCACCGCTATAGCGGCCGTAGCGCAAATAACGCATTTTGATGTCATAGCTTAGCGTTTGGGGTCCAAAAAGGCAATAGTGGCGCTATAGCGCCGCTATTTAGAACACTGATTAAAACTCATTTAAAATTTAAAAAGTACCCATTATACCCTTTATTAAGAAAAATAAAAAATATGTAGTACGTTTCCGAAAAATGTTAGTCTCCTAATTAGTTGGTTTTCGGGTACAAATGAGTTGTTTCTCTACATGACTACATCTTTTAGTATCACTGTGTATGCGTTAGAAGTAGATAAATGACTTATTTGTTCTCAAAATTGATCAATTAACAAACTGACATTTTTATTAAACATGCTTACATATTTTTTATTTTTAATAAAGGATAAAATAAGTACTCTGTAAAATTTAAAAAGTGTTTTAATAGGAAAGACAATAAAAGAGTAAATATGTGAGTTTTTGACATTTAGTAGAATAAATATGATATTATGAATTTTGAGGGGGAGATTAATTTTTGAGTTTTTGAGGGGTACTAATGAAATTCTCCCATTTTATTAATCTTGCTTGGCTGTTTGGCATTGGGCTTAAACTAGATTAACTAATCCTAACCAATGAATTTTAAGTCTTTCAAAATTTTACAAAATCAAATTAGTCCCTTTAAGGAAGAATTTTATGTATACCACACAAAATAATGAAATTACGTATTTTCTCTTTCAAATTTTGTAATCGCATATTTATCATTTTAAATTCTAATAACTCTCATATTAATTTATCCAATAAAATTTAAATATATATCAAATAAATCAAAAACTCTCTTATAATGTGAGTTAATTTCGGTATATTAAAAACTCTCTTATGTACTTGTAAACTAAATTTTACATTTTTTAGAATTTTTTACTATTTTTTAAAGGGGTGGAAAATCATTGTTTTTGGATGGATTAGAATTTTCAAATCAGGTAATTTTTTACTCATAAAAAGAATTCTAAAAGTTGTAAAATTTAATTTACAAGTACATGTTCACACGGGGACTATTGTCTCCAGTTCCCATCAATAATTAAAATTTTAAAAATAAAAATATTAATACTACGGACCAATACGTGTTATTCTCAATTTTTTTATTAATACCCTCAAAAAAAAGAAAAATATCATATATGCCCATGGGTTTTGTTTTTTTTTATATCTAACCTAACTGCCTCATGGGGGGCGGTCCAGTTTGCCTACCAAACCGCCCCACAGGGGGGCGGTCCAGTTTTTTTTTTTTTTTTTAAGATCTTGAGAGACAATATGAATGAAATTTAACAATAAAAATTCGAATTTTGTTTTTAATATTTGTTAGATTACTTCTTTTGATGTATAATTAGCATAATTATACTAAAATATGCTAAATTACTTGAAATTATGTTAAATTATGCTAATTAGCATATCTAGAAAGGAACTATATTTGGAATATTAGTTCTTGTCAAATAAAATTCTCTCAATTTTAGTATGAAATTGAATATAATTGAAATTTTTTCAAATCACGCGGACTGTTTCTTGATTGAACATACTAGATTTGGGATATTGGTTATTGTCAAATTAAATTCACTAGTCGCATGCGAACACTAAACATCATATCAGTAATTTTGATACAAGTTCTGACTTTTACCATGCTGCATACGACACTGTCACTAGCTGCAAACGGGTCGTTGTGTCTACCGATGATAAAAAACTTTAACTCAATTTTTAAGGCACTAAACGACATTTTTTTGCAATTCTGATTCCGTCAGTCCCCTGGAAATGATCCCAAGGACGCCATCCACCCTGTCTCGTCCCAAGCTTTTCAAATTGGGGTCATACGCACAAATTCGAGTTTTCTAGCCAAAGTTATGGCCGTTTAAAGTTTTTCAAAAAACAACGATGCTTTCGTGTAAAAACACCTATGATGCACCAATGTTTTATGCGCAGCTTGTCGACGGCAAAAATGCATCGATGTTTCATTACAAAAACATCAGCGATGCACCGATGTTTTTTTAGCACTATCCTGCTTAATTGCCAATGCTAAGACTAACAAAACATCGATGTTTCATTGCAAAAATAACGATATTTCATTGCGTAAAACAACGATGTTTCATTCCGTAAATCATCGATGTTTCATTGCAATGAACATCGATGTTTCATTGTTACAGAATGAAACATCGTTGTTTTACGCAATGAAACATCGTTGTTTTTGCAACGAAACATCGATGTTTCGTTAGCCTTAGCATTGGCAATTAAGCAGAGTAGTGCTAAAAAAATATCGGTGCGTCGCTGATGTTTTTGTAATGAAACATCGATGCACTTCTGCCGTCGACAAGCCGCGCATAAAGCATTGGTGCATCATCGGTGTTTTTGCACGAAAGCATCGTTGTTTTTTGAAAAACTTTAAACGACTATAACTTTGGCTAGGAAACTCGAATTTGCGCATATGACCCCAATTCAGAAAACTTGGGACGAGACGGGGTGGATGGCGCCCTTGGGGTCATTCCTAGGGGGCGACGGAATCAGAATTGCAAAAAAACGTCGTTTAGTGTCTAAAAAATTGAGTGAAGTTTTTTATCATCGGTAGACACACAACGACCCGTTTGCGGCTAGTGAAAGTGTCGTATGCAACATGGTAAAAGTCAGAATTTGTATCAAAATTACTGATCTGATGTTTAGTGTTCGCATGCGGCTAGTGAATTTAATTTGACAATAACCAATATCCCAAACTAGTATGTTCAATCAAGAAACAGTCCGTGTGATATGAAAAAATTCTAATTATATTTAATTTCATACTAAAATTGAGAGAATTTTATTTGACAAGAACTAATATCCCAAATCTAGTTCCTTTCTAGATATGCTAATTAGCGTAATTTAACATAATTTCAAGTAATTTAGCATATTTTAGTATAAATATGCTAATTATACATCAAAAGAAGTAATCTAACAAATATTAAAAACAAAATTCGAATTTTTATTGTTAAATTTCATTCATATTGTCTCTCAAGATCTTTAAAAAAAAAAAAAACTGGACTGCCCCCTGTGGGGCAGTTTGGTAGGCAAACCGGACCACCCCCATGGGCCGGTTAGGTTAGATTTAAAAAAAAAAAAAACCCGTGAGCATATGTAATATTTTTTCTTTTTTTGAGGATATTAATAAAAAAAATCGGGTGTTATTCATACCAGTGTTGTAAATAACGGTATGCGGTCGTCGGACGGACGGGGTACCGCCAAGCGATTAATCGGTATGCGGCCGATTAATCGGAATTATGCGGACAATTTAACGTTTTTATTAAATTTATGTATATATATCATAATTTATTAAAAATAATTTATTTAACTCATTAATATTATCAAATAAACTTAATTTAACTTAATTTTATTATTATAACATGACACTACACTTATTTCTTCTTAACACATAAGAATTTTACATGTGTAAGTAACACATTTAATGAAAAAATAAATTTGAGAATTAAGTTTTTTCAAATACTAATAACATATTATTTGAAAGAAATGAAAATTTCAACATAAAATCACTAAATTTAGTTTATGATAACAACTTAATTTCATAAATAAACACGTCATAGTAATTGAAATAATTACATTAGTAAGTAAGAAAAATATATGGTATATAAATAATAGAAGAATTAATCAATTTTAAAGTAAGAAGAACAAATATATATAAAAATAATATTATATGTATATCCAAGCACAAATAAAACTACAATACATAATTTATAAATCTTATTATCACACGTTATCACTGAAAAAAAAAATTAAAATTTTTTTTTACTGAAATAAACGGGAATAAACGGACGATTAAACGGTAAAACAGCCGATTAATCGGAAAAAACGGCCGATTAATCGTTTCCAACCGTTAACAGACCTCCTTTAAGGGTATACGTGACGGTTAAGCTGCCGTTAACGATTAAACGGCCGTTTAATCGGCCGTTAAGAGCGTTTTTTACAACACTGATTTATAGAGGCCAAAATGTAAAATTGGAAGTGTTATATCAATTCCGGCAACTGCAACGTGCATTTTGAACTGTCACCATGTGAGCTCTAGTCTCTAGCCTCAGCCATTAGTCTCTAGCCATGACAATTTACATTGCAAGAGATAAAGAGTACAAGACCCAGCAACAAGAGCCGCCGTCAACACACGCACGTGTAAGGCGTGTGAAGTAGGCCCCACTAAAATCCAAAAAATTTCCAACTTCGTCTTTAATCTCGCAGGGTGACAGTTTACTAGTTTGAGTAGATGTAAAATTTTACTTCACGAGTAACATTGTACATGTAAAATTTTATTTTTGAATTAATTTAGTTTAAAATCAAGCGGTATGAAAAATGAAATGCATGAAAAGACCTCTTAAATCTTCATTTTGGTGCATTCATTTTTTATCACTTTTGACCTCTTGACTTTGGACTAAATGAATTCAAAAATTTCAAAATTTTGTATGTGCACTCATCACTCGTGAAGTAGATCGGTTTTAACTGTTTGGATTCGTCTCGTTTGAAGTCAATCTGATAGATTTAGGTGTTATGCTCAACAAACCCTTTGGTGAGCACAACACCCCCTAGTTCTACTCTACTAGTTTGGTAGGTTACAGCAATCGGACACTGCCACCATGAAATCGCACGGCGGAGCTCGCTCCATCACAGAATGGTACGGTTACAGTACGGCACGTGTGACTGTTACGTGCCGTGACTCGCGTGATTATCTGTATGCCGTGGTCATGTTTTGAAAATTTAGTACGGCACGGCACATCACGCGAAAAATATAATTACGGTACGGTACGACACGTGGTCACGCGAGTCACGTGTAATTAGGACCGTTAGATCTTGATCAAATGGTGAATCTTGAATAAACTAACTTAAATTATGAAAAAAATAGTTAAACGTAACCAGTCACGTTTAGACACCAGGGGCGGATCTAGAATTTTCGTCAAAGGGGAAAAAAAATATCGAATCGGATTTAAATATCTAATTGGGTTTAAATCCATTAACCAATTGGATACTCGATAAAAAACAATGCTTTAACTTATACTTTTCAATTCTTTGATTTGTAATTTCTCGTGCTTTGACTTATAATTCTAATTACCAATCAAAATTCAACAAATTTATTTCAATTTTAACCCTAAATTTAATCCGAATTACAAATCAAACGTCCAGAGGGGGGCAAAAAAAATTTCAGGGGGGACAAAGTAGGTCGGAACCGATAAATCTCCACTAAAACTCAAAATCCAGGGGGGCAGCTGCTCCCCCTGGATACACCTGGGTCCGCCCCTATTGGACACAGCACGTTTAGACACGCATGACTCGCGTGCCGTGACTACCTTCGGCATTTTGATCACTGCATGACATGTATAACCGTTTACTTAGTCACAGCACGACACGGCACGAGACCAAAATCATGACGTGTTAATCACGACACATTACATTTTTACCACTCTAGAAATCCAATGTCATGGATCAACAATTGTATTTTTATAAAAAATTGTTTTTGAAAAGAAGCTACCAGCATGTTTTTTGTTTTGTTTTTTTTAATATATATTATACAAATTCGTGCATTACAATTGAGATTCGCATCGAAGCACCCAGTAAAATTCACGTTCTTGTGGGCCACAGAGCGCGAGCTCGCTCAAATATGCACATGATAAATGTAAATGTAATTATGACTATTTAGAAAGAGGGGGTGCTAAAAATTAAATGGAATAAGATCGTCAATTTGATTTACTATAGTTGAGTTATAATTTTTTTAATCAGTAATTAATGAATTAATTTAAAAAATATTCAATCTGAAATTTATTTTAGATGGTCGGATTTTACGAGTTCGACGAGACTTATATATAAGTACTTGTTTATTATATAGATAAAAATACAACATGTTTCACTAACAATGAATATAAAATATTATATAATTTTTATAACGATACAGTTATTTATGAATAAATTTTCTTAAAATGTATAATGATTGGATTGGATTTTACAAATATTGTTTCCGACAATACATATTTGTCATTTTTTTTGGAAAATTAATTTTACTTGTTTTTAAGTGTGAATTTAGTGGTGAAGCCACGTTAATGAGTGGGGTCAATTGATTAACCCGGTTTACTCAGTTTACAAAAAAAAGAAGAAGTTGAAATTGCAAATATTTATCTAAAACTCTACACTATATTCTTTTAAATAGCACATGGTGACGCATATATATATATATAGAGAGAGAGAGAATGGCTAATATACAAACGTTTGTTCCTGGACTCAGGAACAAACGATTCAGTTCTCCAATTTTCAAAGTTCAAACAGTCGATTCAAACCGTTAGATATTTAATCTATATTAAAATGTGCTTGGAGACCAAATTTTACATTTTTTAGAATTTTTTTACTATTTATTAAGCTGGTTTGAAGGTCGTTGTTTTTCAATGGTGCAAAATTTTAATAAAATCAACGATTTTCAAACCATCGTAATAAATAGTAAAAAAATTCTAAAAAATGTAAAATTTGGTCTCCAAGCACATTTTAATATAGATTAAATATCTAACGGTTTGGATCGACTGTTTGAACTTTGAAAATCGGAGAACCGAATCGTTTGTTCCTAAGTCCAGGAACAAACGTTTGTATATTAGCCATTCTCTCTCTCTCTCTCTCTATATATATATCTCCATTCCATTATTAAGCACGTTGGGTGTCCGATCCGCCAACGGCTACGATTGAAAGATTAATTTTTAGATTTAATCTCAGCTCTCCAATCACATAATCTATCTTCTTTTGATTAAACGCATACGTTTTATGTGTAGAAGTTTAAATTTAGCTACAAACATACTCGCCACATATACCGCCACACGATGTGTTACAATTAAAATTAAACAGACTCTAAAATTTAGCGATATAATTCTCCGTTTCCTTTTTTTTTCTTTCCTTATTTGTCCCTCTCCAATTGAAATTTTTTATACGGCAGATCACAAAGCAAATTAATTTTTTTTTCACTTCCTTATTTATCTACTTCCTTATTTTTATACATATTACTGTGATAAATGTATAATATATTTCTAATTTTATTTTTTTATGAAAACTTGTCATTTTGTATGAGAATTTATTTTTGTTATTTTATCATATATTCCGTTGCAACGCACGTGCACGATACTAGTATATATATATGCGCATAAGAGTCAGAGGTGGCAGATCTAGTGGTGAAAACGTTATGGACAATATCCGATTCGTATTCAATCCATATTTGAAAAATTAGATTTAGATATTTGATATCCGAATATTCGTGTGGATATGGAAGATAAAATAGTTTTACGTTTCAATTATCTATATCCAAATAATAAATATATATCATATATTTTAATATATATTATGCAAATATTATTATTCACCATTAAAATTAGAAAAATATTATGAACTTTAGTATTTTCTAATATTATTTTAATAAATATCCGATCCAATCCGTATCCGTATCTGTATTCGGCTAATATCCAATCCGCATCCGTATTCGAAAAATTAAAGAGAAATATGGATATAATTTTACGACTATTCGCTCCGCTCTGTTTTCATCTCTATTTGTGGGTCATAACTTGTTGGTCTTACCGACTCCCAAAATAAAAAAATCGAAAAAAATATATTTATTACCGACACATAATAAAAAAATTAATAGATAACTATGACCACATTAGGAGCTAGCTGAGCGAGCTTATCTATCATTATTACGTTTGAAATTAAAGAACAGTCTGCTATTCTTATTTGAAATTACTTGATTTTGATTAAAAGGGTTAATTTATCACTATTATCGGATGGTTGAGAATCTTTAGATCAGATAATCTTTTTTTACTATTTTAAAAAATAGTAATTTTTTTTAGAAAAAATGTAAAATTTGGTTTTCAGTTACATCTTATGAAATTATATTAGACGGTTTAAATCAAAAGTTTTAACTTTAAAAATAAATATATGAATCCATAATACTAACCTACGTTTGTATTGCAAAGTGTCATAACCTCTTTCAATATATAATTCTCTCATAATTCTGACATTAATTATTTTAGATTATATGGTCCCATCTAAAATTGCACCAGGCAATTTAACCAGCATAACAAACAACAGGAAATAAATCAACTAAAATTTTGAAACCAATGAATAGTACTCTTGAATCTCTGCAATCCGAATCCAGCCATTAATTTTTTTTCGAGAATGCATCTCAAAATAGCTGGTTTTTTCTTGCACGTATCTTGGAGCAGTTCAACAGTTGGATTCGTATTGCAGGGCTTTCAGGCAGGGGCGGATCTACTGTAGCACAGGGTAGGGCAACTGCCCTACCCTGAAAATCCAAAACTAATTTACAAATACTGGTTTTGGACCTTTGCCCTACCCTGGAAATTGATATTGCCCTACTCTGTAGTTGATTATCTAAATTTTATGGAGTAAATTGTGTTATAATACTATTTTTGTTGTTTCTGTTATCATGCTTTATCTAATATCTGATTATTTAATGGGTTTGGACCTGATTATCTATTTAAATCCGATTCAATAATTTCTTACTCTACCCTGATCAAAATCCTGCATCTGCCCCTGCTTTCAGGATGAACAATAACTGATATCGGATTTCAGCAGATTTAGATCCCAAACAACATATACTAATATGCCAATCCTGCTTTTAGATAGAGGTAAACGATTAGAAATAAATTAAAGCTCCATTAATTAACAATGATTTAAAGGTACGACTTCAAACTACGTGAAAATCTTGTACGATTAGCTAAGCATATCTTCTACAAAATCTTTGAATCTTTATCTTTTAATTGTTGATACAATGCCCCTTATAATATTCTCAATTCCACAGGATTGGCAAACAGTTTGATGTCGACCTGATGTCTGCTCGGCACCGTTTGATCCACATGAAGATTCGTGTATACTTGATACAAATGAAACTATTTATAAAAACCTTAATAAATTAAAGTATACTTGATACACATGTAAATATAATTGTGCCTTTAATAAATTAAAGTATCTAGAACATGCTCCAACGCAAGAAACCAATGTGCAGCAGAATTTTTTTTTTTTTTTTTCAATTATATATGTTATATAAATAAATAAAAAGAAAAAAAGTTCAGCTACTATTCAAAAAGTAATTAGGGTATGTTTGGTTGATTGAGAATAGACTATTTTTTGAGGAATAGTCTATTCGGTAATTAGTTGGATTATAATAGCTAGAATAGTGAATTCAACCTTTTTATTTTATTAGAATAGACTAATCTTAAATATTTTTAGATTTGACTATTCTAATAAAACAAACAACAATTATTCTTGATTTGACTATTCTAGCTATTCTTATTTTGTAACAAAACATACCGCTAATAGCTATATATATAGGGGCAGACCTAGGTGGTTCCGGGGGGAGGGTCCTGGATTTTGAGTATTAGTGGAGATTTATCGGTCCGATCGACTTTGCCCCCTGAAATTTTTTTTGCCCCCATCTGGACGTTTGATTTGTAATTCGGGTTAAATTTTGATTGGTAATTAGAATTATAAGTCAGAGTATAAAAAATTACAAGTCAAATCATTAGAAAGTATAAGTTAAAACATTATTTTTTATTGAGTATCTAATTAATTAATGAATTTAAATCCAATTAAATATTTTTTTACCCTCTATCAAAAATCTTGCATCCGCGCTGTGTGTGTGTGTGTATGAATTGAAAATGACCCGTAGTTCTAAGTCCAACCATCCACTTGTATCACGTGATTTTGGAAACACAACACAAATTTTGTTGCACGTAAAGCGGAAAATCAATCCTCGCACGTGTGTTTTTCAAGTTAGATTTTTTAACGCAACTCCAATTGAATTTTCTTTTATCTTTATTTTGTTTTTCTTTTTTCTGAACAAAAATTATGGGCTCTGAAATCCAGTAGGGTTAGACCTGAAACTTTTACCCACTAATGAATTGGGATCCTGCAGGGTCTTTTTTATTTTATCCCAATTATTCAAAATTTTCTATTCACGTATCTTGATAAAAAAACTTCCTTATACAAAAATCTCAACAAATTTGAATAGTTGGGATCGGAAAAACAGGACCCAACTTTCCTTACCATGAGCTTTTTTTTGTTAGAACCCAAACTTTTATGAACATTTTTTGTTAGGGCCCAAACTTAAATAAAATAGAGTTACTTGTGTTGCCGACATTTTTAAAAATACCCTAAGTTAATTAAAAATTATTAAAAATACCCACGGTCCCAAATTTTTATTAAAAATACCCATACCGGCCAATTATTGGCCGGTACCGATTAAAATTCCCGACCGGCCAATTATTGGCCGGTTCCGTGATTTTTTTTTTTTTTTCAGAGAAAAATTGCTAAAATGCTGAAATGAAATCTAACACAAAAAAATTGAATTGTTTTTTTTAAATATTTGTTAGAAATACGCTACGAATAGGGCTGATTTTGTGCTAAAATACGGTAAATTACAATAATTATGCTAAAATACGGTAAATTTACTAAAATGCTGAAATTACAATAATTATGTAGAATTATGCTAAAATACGGTAAATTATGCTAAATTACGTATGAATAGGGCTGATTTTGTGCCATCTTTCATAAATCATAAAAAATAGTAAAAAAAATTCCAAAAAATAATAAAAATTGGTATTCTACAAGTTCATTATATAACTAATTTACTGAGCTACGTAGATTGAATAATAAAAGTGAAAATCTCAATCGAAAACTTCAACTGAAGTTTTGAGGCCCTTCTCTTTGTTTTTTGGCGATTCTGAATTTGGCAATCTAGCATCATAGGCACGGATGATGCGCATTTTCGCAAGCTTTCCGAAAAGTGGTCATTTGCTGAAATCGGACACTCGAGCGCCGTTTTATGGCTGTTTGAAATTTCGTCGTCATTTTTCCCCTTCTCAGTGAAGATATCATCCCTATTCGTACGTAATTTAGCGTACTTTACCATATTCTAGCATAATTCTACATAATTATTGTAATTTACTGTAATTCAGCATAAATTAAGTAATTTAGCGTGTTTTAGTATAAATATGCTAATTATATATAAAAATGTAATCTAGCAAATATTTAAAAACAAATTCTATTTTGTAGTGTTATATTTCAGCATTTTAGCTAATGTCTCTTAAAAAAAAGTTAACATAATTTAAAGTAATCTAGTGTCAATCAGTATAAATTAACATAATTTCAAGTAATTTAGCGTATTTTAGTATAAATATGCTATCAAAAAAATAATCTAACAAATATTTAAAAAAACAATTCAATTTTTTTGTGTTAGATTTCATTTCAGCATTTTAGCAATTTTTCTCTAAAAAAAAAAAAAAAAAAATCACGGAACCGGCCAATAATTGGCCGGTCGGGAATTTTAATCAGTACCGGTCAATAATTGGCCGGTATGGGTATTTTTAATTAACTTAGGGTATTTTTAAAAATGTCGGCTTGTGTTGTGCATTGGGTGCACGTGCATGGTATGAGTGGGTCTAAATACTAAAATCTATTAGCGAGTACACACATACATTATGCATGATTTGTCATGCATGTGTTCCTTGGTTTTTATTTAAAATATCTATAAATTATATGTCACTTGATATATATTGAAAATTAGTTAATAAGATAGCAAATACGTATGTTTTTATTTTACAAATATAATTAATAAAAGAATATTTCTAGTAATTATAATTATGATTTTATATACATTTTTTAATTTTCAAATTAGAATTCAGAGAAAATCAACAAAATGAACTTATATTATGTAATTACAAGTTGATGATTTACAAAATGAAAATTTACCCTCTAATGATTCTGCAATAGAATCTTCAGATAATAGTTCAATAACTAATTAAAGATTGTTGTGGTAAAAATAAAATTGATAAACCCAAAACTATTAAATCAGAACACAAAGGAGGCAATCCTCCTGACAAAACAAAAAAAAAATCCTAGTAAATACACCTGCAACAAACACGTTGCAAAAAATAAAAACTATGTTTAAGAATAATACATGTTACAAATATTTAATAATATTTGCACTAGTTAAGTAGTGTCTTTGTTTGAGGAAAAATAAAAGTTATGCCTTCATTTGAATAAATAGTGTCTTTGTTGGTATTATTTTTTATTTTTTTATTTCTCTAGCTATTATTTGTCCAAATAAAAAAAATTACAAAGGATATTATGTTAAGATCAGTAAGTAGTGTCTTAATTTGTTGGTGTCGTTTTTTTCTTATTTCTCTAGCGATTATTTGTTCAAATAAAAAAATTACAAAGGATATTATGTTAAGATCAGTTTTTATTAATAGGTATATATGATTGTTCAATATTTAATGATATTTTTATGTCTTTAATATTTGTTTCTTTTGAAATCTGTGATACGAACTAACAAAATTGATCAAGACAAATATATTTGTTTATTATTTTTTGGATAAGCAGAAAATTGTTATGAAATCGCACTTAACGATTGTTTTCATTCTATGACAATTGGCATAAACCAGTACAATTAATGACCCAACATGAAGCGCTTCTTAAAATCACAGTATACTCTATTCTCTATTTAATCAAATGCACAGTGGATCCATCTGTGGAGTAACTTGAAAAATCTACACGAAAACCATACTTAGAGCATTCACATTCCGGTACTATTAGAGTTTTTAATCTGATGTGGCAGTTTCTAATTCAGTTTCAGAGATGTTGAAGAGTTTCTTATGTAGAAACTATGCAGTAAAGTTTTTTATTAAGAAATTGTTTATAAACTTCATGCTGATCAAATAATTTGCTCAAATTATTTCTGCTTTTTAATTTGTTGCTGACGTGGCTTAATAAAAATTCTAAAATTAATTTTAGGAATGTGAGAGTTATAAACTTTAGAGAACTTAATTTCTAAAAAATAATTAACAGTTGTTTAAAAACTCATGCTGAGATGTAAATGCTCTTATATGTTTGACGAAACAAAACTTTTTAATTTATATGAAGTAACTCTATAATTAATCATTGCCTAAAAAACTTAATTAATTAACTTGCAATATATTCTTTCAACCTTTACAGTCTCATGTACACCTATATATGGGCGGATTCAGAATTTTCGTCAGGGGGCCAAAAAAATATTGAATCGGATTTTAACAACTAATCAGGTGTAAATCTATTATATAATTGGATATTCGATAAAAATAATACTTTAACTTATACTTTTCAATGCTTTGACTTGTAATTTCTTATACTCTAACTTATAATTCTAATTACCAATCAAAATTCAACAAATTTATTTCAATTTTAACCCTAAATTTAATCCGAATTACAAATCAAACATCTAGAGGGAGACAAAATTTCTTTAAGGGAGGAACAAAGTTAATTGAGACCGATAGATCTCCACTAAAACTCATAATCTAGGGCTGCCCTCCATGAGACCATGTGGGTACGCCCCTGTATATATACACATAGTCGAATATCAGTAAACATGGAGTATATATGTTAAATCATTGTATCAGTAAACCAAGGCCAAGCGGCAGAGGATACCATTTCAATCAATGGAAGGTTATATAAAGAATAATGAGTCAATGAAAAGTGAAAATAAGCCCAGAACGTGACCACATGACAATTTCTAAATGAAGAAAGTCTTCGATCTTCTATCAGTGACTATTTACAGATTTTACTCCTCTCTCTTCTTTAAACCTCAATCAAACATAAATAATTTTAACCAACCTAAATCAAAATAACTAACTTAGACTTAACTTTAATCTTCAACCAATACCGCTCACAAGCCTAAACAGCCCTGATATAAAGAGCAAACAGGCCTTCTTTTGGATAAGCCCATAATCTGATGTATACGGATGGAACCGTTCAATGAGCGTTAAAAATTTGTATACATTTGATTTATATGAATTTTGAAATTTCCTTTCAGTAAAAATAAGGATTTAATCCTCATTTCATTCATAGTATTATTCTGAAAGTTTTTCAAACGAATCTTAATACAAATCAAACGACTCCGATAAAATATCAAATCAAAATTAGATCTGATGTCTATCGGACCGCTCCCAATTTCTATACTTTTTGGGTTCAAACTTACTACGAATTAGGTACTTCTCCAAAGAAAGAAATTATTGCAAACAAACATACATTTTTGTTCGTCTGTAGGGGCTCAAAAAAGATTTTGCTCGCAGCCACTGCCAAATTTTTCAAAAAAAAAGAAAAAGATTTTGCTCTTTTCTTTCCCCCTTTTTCCACCTTAAGATCCCGATTTAGAATCCCAATTTATAATTGGAATTCTAAATTGGGATAGACTGAGCTCTTAATTTGTTTTTAGAAAGTGGGCATCATATTGTGCCTTATTAAATCTATATCCAAATTCCACACGGTCAATTCACAAAATTGACAAACAGGCTTGAAAGTAACGCAAAAGGCCTAAATTAAGCCATTAATTTTTTTCCAATAAGCCTGATCAAGCCCTTCTATGAAGATTCAATAAGTCTGATAAAATTAAGCCCAAATTAGAAGTGATAATACATCATTTTGAAAAATTGATAATACATCAAGGGCATATATTTTTCTCAAGCTGCCAAATTTTGATGTCAATATATGGGAGCGGCTAAGTTGCTGCCGGCAGCATTTTGGCGAGGTGCTTACGGGGGCATATCTTGCAATTTGATGTTCAAACAACAAATTCAAACCGTTAGATGTTCAATCTATATTAAAATCTACTTGGAGACCAAATTTTACATTTTTTGGAATTTTTTTTCTATTTTTTAAGCTGGTTTGAAAACCGCTGTTTTTCTTAAATTTCTGAAGCATTGAAAACAGCGGTTTTCAAACCAGCTTAAAAAATAGTAAAAAAATTCCAAAAAATGTAAAATTTGGTCTCCAAGTAGATTTTAATATAGATTGAAAATCTAACGGTTTGAATTTGTTGTTTGAATATCAAATTGCAAGATATGCCTCCGTAAGCATCTCGGCCAAAATGCTTCCGGAAGCAAATTAGCCATACTCGTCAATATATACTTTTCTTTTGTCGGTGCACAAACTTTTGACAAGAGCATATTCCCTCGTGGATAATAAATAGTGTTATAATTTCATTATTGCTAAACGCAATAATGTGATTAAAAAAAAGTTGGGGAAGTACAACTATCATCACTGTAAATATCTAAAGCATGATCCGTTCCTTCGGCATCATTCTTCAGTCTTCAATATATTATATATAATTCTATTTAATTGAATTTACCTTAGTCCATATTCCGTACCAAAGAATGAATATTAAATTCTAAGCCATGTTTCTAATTTCCCATATTTGTACAATTTTTCTCATGTATTTTATTTTGTCTCTAGTCGGTCATATGCGTACTTTACAAGTTAGGATATGCTCTCTCTTTCTATGGTCACTGTTAATGGTCATATCTCACCAAGGGGATGGTAGAAAAGCCTATCGGCCCGCTCATACCCACCTGGCCCAGCCTTTTACCCGTTCAGCCCGACGCTGTGATGGGTCAGGTAAGGGCGGGCCTAGAGACGGGCCAGACCAGGCCTGGGCTTATGCTGAAGCCCACAGGCAGCCCATGGACCTTTATGTTAAAACAAACAAACAGAATAGCAGTATTTATTTGCTATTAAACTATGAATTATTTTGTGCTCCAGTAGCAAAATCACAATGTTGTTTGTTGTTAAACTATAAATTATTTTTTCTTCCATTAGAAAAATCATATTATGAATTTTTTTGTTGTCTTGAACGGTCTATTTGATGTGGTTGAATATGGATGGGCCAACAAGTATGGGCAAGGCAGGCAAGGACAGGCATGCATGGGCTTGGGGGAAAGGCCCATGGGCGGGCCGGGCATAGATTTTTAAGCCCATCAGATTGGGCCGGGCAGGTGGGCCATCAGTTTTTAACAGGCAGGCCGGGCATGGGCTTAGCAAAATACCTGTGAGCTAGGCCCATTGCCATCCCTAATCTCACCAGTAGGCTTAGATGTATAGCATTGTACTAATATAATATTTGATCACTTCCTCGTGGCATTTAAACTAATCAACTACAAATAACAATTCAGTGTTGTAAAAAATGCCGATTAATCGACTGATTAGTTATTGGCGGCGATCAAACTGTCACAAATTTTTCTGACAAATCAGTCGATTATTCTCAATTAATCGCTTGACGGTACCCTATCTGTCCGTCGAGCTCATACCATTATTTATAGCAATGGTACAAACTAGCTAGTACCAACTGTATTTAAAACTGAAGAAATATATACAATCATTTTTAATTACTATTTTTGGTGGTAATTCTGACTGACAATTATACAAATCAGTGATTATTTTTGAAGGGTTAAATTTGATTATTGGAAGGGTTAGTGGCAGAGCAATTGCAGCCACAATTAGCTATGGTTGTTTTTTAATGTGAGATTTATGTTTATGTGTTATCAAAATTAAGATTCGCTACAATATTTTATGATATAATTTATACTGGAATTCAATTTACATTTAAATTAAGAGTGAGTCTATGTTACTATGCATATGATGAGTTGGTTTGTAATACAGATTAATATTTTCCTTTTTAAACTCTTAACGGTCGATCTGAACCATTCAATATTATTCTCATATGAATATGTACTTGCATATCAAATTTTATTTTTTTGAGAATATTTTTACTATTTTTTAAGATAGAAAATCACTCGATTTGAAAATTTTGAACCATCCAAAAACAGTGATTTTTCTACCTATCTTAAAAAATAGTAAAATAATTCTCAAAAATATAAAATTCGGTGTCCAAGTAAATATTCAAATGAAAATCATGTTGAACAATTCGAATCGACCGTTGAAATTTTAAAAAGGAAAATATGAATCCGTATTACGAATCAAATCATGATATGCATAATACCATAGACTCACTCATAAGTTTGACTTAGAATGAGTTTCAGAATGGAACGTACAAAAAAAAAATTATTGAGTAATTAAAAATATTGGTAGTAAATTTTTTGATATTAATACATCAATTTCCAACTTTCAAATTTTAGATATTTTCAGGATAATATATTTTATTTTCAAATTTTTGATATTACAATAATGGAGATCGTTTCTACCTTGACAGAAGCGAGCTCACCTACTCCAATATCGTACTTTTAAGGAAAAATAATAAGCAAATCTAGTACAATTTATACTTTTAAGCAAATCTAGTACAATTTATACTTTTGAGATTAGAGCAGGTCCGATGACCATCAGACCTACTTTTAGAACAACGAGCATGATGACCGTCCGATTTAACTTAAGATTTGTGCGCACGAAAATTAAAACAGACACGCACGAAGTTTAAATCGAATGAAAATCATGTTAAACAGTTTGAATCGACTGTTGAAATTAAAAAAAAAAAAATATGAATCCATATTACGAATCAAATCATGCTATGCATAGTACCATAGACTCACTCGTAAGATTGACTTAGAATGAGTTTCATAATGGAACGTAAAAAAAAAAAAAAAATGTGAGGCGAAGAGAACAGATTAAAAAGGTCATCTTCTCAATACATCGATTTGGAAGTGAGAATCAGTGAAAAAAATTTATTAAAATTATACAGCGATTCATCTCTGCTCTCTTTCCTTCGAATTCGATCCTCTGCATTAAAAATTGAGTTATTACATCTAAACCATTCGATCTGTTTTAAGATTCATACGAACTAGATCTGCACTAATATTAAAGAACCCCCTATGTTATAGGTATGAGCCGGATTGGCTCCATTTAAATCAAACGGTTGAAATGCATTAACTCAAAATATTTCCTTTTGAGTTAATGCAGAGGATACGGATCCCTTTCCTTCCGTCCGCTTTCCATTTGATTTTATCATTGTGGAGCAAGTTAGGCAACTTTGAAAAATCACCGGAGCAATGCAAGAGGTGGAGCAAGTTAGGCAACTTTGAAAAATCACCGGAGCAATGCAAGAGATTTGCAAGGGAGTAAAGAGATGGGATGTTCTGAGTGTTGATTGTTGAATAATAATAATAAAAAAATTATTGAGTAATTAAAAATATTTGTAGTAAATTTTTTGATATTAATACATCAATTTCCAACTTTCAAATTTTAGATATTTTCAGGATAAAATATTTTATTTTCAAATTTTAGATATTACAATAAGAGCCTGTTGGGTAGACGGAGGGAAACGGGAATGAGAACGGATTCGGAAAATTTTTAAACTGATTTTATTGTGCGTGTGGAGAAAAAAAAATTCAATCTGAGTGAATTTTTTTTTTCCCATGCGTATAGTAATGAGGCAATCAGGCCCTAATGGAGATCGTTTTCTACCTTGACAGAAGCGAACTCACCCACTCCAATATCGTACTTTTAAGAAAAAAAATATAAGAACAAGATAAGTCTAATTCGTATTTTTAAGCAAATCTAGTACAATTTATCTAATTCGATCGATCCGTACCACCCAACTTATTGAATCAAGAAAAATAGCAATTTTTAAACTTTATTTGATTAAATACGGATTGAATTTAATTTAACCCGTCAAATACATATTTATTATGATTTTTTTCAAAAATATCGGTTACAATCTGACCACCGAATATTTTTTATTTACGATCTTCTAAAAAAATAAACCATTTAACTCTATTCTCTGGAAAATTTCATATTTATCAGAACCACAGTTTCAAACTACAGTACTCAGTAGTGCATTTAATATCACACTAAGTGCATTAATTTGGTATCGCAGTTTGAAACTGCAGTATTAGTAAATATGATTTTTTTCAGAAAAATAATGATTGTTTTTTTTAAGATGATAAATAAAAATATTTTGAATCTGACCATGCTACGTAATATAATAAAATTAGTGTCTCCCATAATTTTTGGAAGAGCTCTAAATTATGCATTGGATCAACATAATTTTCAAAAATAAATTATGCTTATGCATTGTCGAAATAATTTTTATATCTATTTTTCTTAAAAAAAATTGATTTATATATATTATATTAACTGTGTTGGTTATTGGTTGATATTTTTTATGTTAGTTAAGATATGTTGTATTGGATTATATATAATCATATTGCATGCATATTCTTATTTTTAGATTTTTTTTTTTGAGATAGAAAGATGGAGTAGTCTTTCAACTTTTATTTAATGTCTACAAAGAATTTTAAATTTAAATCTGGATATTTCGATCAAAATAACATGAATTTTAAATTTAAATCTGGATATTTCGATCAAAATTCAAATCAATTTGATTCAGGTTAAAATTTATTAATATTCATACGCATTATTATTATACGGTCAAATTTGAATTATTTTATAAGAACCGAATTCCTTTATCTTAACGTGAGAGTGAGTTATAAATTAAATTGACAAAAGTTTGGAATTATAATTGTTCGCAAGTAATTTGATGTATAGAAAATAGAAACATGATAAATTTTAATCTATAATTGTTCACAAGTAACTCGAATTTATAATTGTTCATAAGTTCGCAAATAATACAAGTAATTTTTTTTTTTTAAAAGAGGAACATGGGAACTTTAGTAAGTTTATAAAATACAAGTACCTTCATAAAAAAAATATGTGTCAAAATATACTAAATTAAGCTCTCAAACTCTGTAAAATTGCAATTAAAAATGGCAAATCATTGGTTACGTTTGGATCGTGCAAGGATTAGTGCAAGAATAACGATTTTTGGGTTAGTGGTTGAGAATAGTGCTAACCCAAGTGGTTTGAGAATAATGCTATTTTGGACTATTCCGGATTAGTAGAAATGTTGTTTGGATTATATATTTGGAATAGTAGGAATAGTGCTAACCCAACAAGTTGAGAATTTTGCTAACCCACCTTTTCGTAGGAATAGCAGAATAGCGCTGTTCCTGCACTATTCTTAATTTTCATTTTACGTTTGGATCACGGCTTTTAAGAATAGCGGAGCTATTTCCGGATTAGTGCTATTCTAACCCAATCCAAACGCACCCTAAAAGAAATAGTGTATTACAACGATTATTTCAATGTAAATTCCTACAAGGGTAATTATTGAACCCTTTGTATCTCTTCATTACAAAAGCAATGGTTTGACCCGTTGATCCATTGGTTATTATGCGTCTGCGGTCTGCCACAGACTTTATATGAGACTGGTATTTTGGTCAATAATTTTTTAATCCTAATCTGACGAAGAGATCCTAAAACACCATAATAAAGTACAACATATTTTTTTTTTAATCTATAAATTTAATTGGACCCGAATAATCAAGTGCAAATCAGTGCAATTTTTTATTGAAGATCTTACTCGGCACATCTTACTCACAAATTAAAGACACGGTACGAGGCATTTGAACCTGCTCATTTTTAAGCTAGAAGTTCATCCGTGCCATATAAATGCTCAGTACCCGTCCAAGTACATTCCAAAAATGTTTATCATGCTAAACTTTTGTTTTTGGCAAAAAATTGCCCCGTGGTCGCCCACCTATGAGAGCAGGACCCGAAATTTTTGTAGTTACTATAGTAAAAAATTGAAATTAAATGATTACTATCATTCCCTGATTTTTTTCAATATTACCATCCATGTGGATTCAGTTTGCACACCAAAATAGTTTGGTGCGCGGACTGAGCTGGCGCACCAAAATAGTTGGTGCACGGACTGGAGAGACGCATCAAGTTGGTGCACAGACTAAGCTGGCGCACCAATTTTTTTTTTTTTTTTGTAGTTCTATTCTAAATTGTTTGATTTTTTTTTTTTGGTCTATTCTATTTTGTTATGTGGTATTTATAATTATATGTACACATAATATTTGACAGTGAAATTGTAGAAAATAAAACGCACTTGTTTAACAAATAAAATTTTGGACTAAATTTAAACTAAAAATTACTACAACAAATTGTACGTACAATCTGAGCTGACATTTTTATTAATATCCAAAGTTAAATACAAATTAATAAATATACTTAGGTCCCCTTGGTTTTGATAAAAATACTCGTACCGGCCATTTAATAGCCGGTTTTGAATTTTTTTGCCTACCGGCCATTTAATGTAAATGGTCGGTACTCTTAATTTTTGTTTTTGTTGAGACACTATGAAGAGCAAGATGCTGAAATTTAACACTAAAAATTTGAATTTTTTGTTTAAATTTTTTGTTATATTACTTTTTTTGATGTATAATTAGCATATTTATACTGAAATACGCTAAATTACTTGAAATAATGTTAAATTACGTTGAATTACACTAAATTACGCTAAATTATGTTAAATTACGCTAAAATACGGTAAATTACGTTAAATTACATATGAATAAAGATGATATCTTTACTGAGAAAACAAAAAACGATGACGAAACTTCAAACGGTCATAAAACGGCGGTCGAGTGTCCGATTTCACCGAATAACCACTTTTCGGAAAGTTTGCGAAAATACGCATGTGTTAGTGACTGCTATGCTGTTTTTCAAAATTCAGAATTGCCAAAAAACAAAAAGAAGAGCCTCAAAATTTCAACTATTTTGAGTTAAAATTTTCATTTCTATTGTTCAATTTAAGTAGCTCAGTAAATTAGTTATATAATGAACTCGTAGAAGTTCAATCTCTCTACTCACATGGATATATATGTTGTAGACTGGTAGCTGATCGATCGACAATTCGACAGAGAGAGAGAGAGAGAGAAGAGATCATCTCCATCATCTTTGAAAAAAAAGAAGAGACCATCTCCATCTCTCTCCCTCACCCACATTCGCTTCTCTGTCTAAAGAGAATATGGTACGGACATGGCGGAGCATGAGAGAGGTTTACAACGAAGTGTTAGACCGGCTCACGAGTGCCCCATGCACTGAGTCCATCTCTCCCACGTTCTCTGACCAACTCTGGGTCCACTTCGATCGTCTTCCTTCCAGGTCCCTTCTCTCTTTCCTTCCCCACCCCGCCATCCCATCTTTTCTTCTTGTTGTTTTTCCCTTTATTTTAATCAGTGCACCAGCTACAGTATTCTGAACTCTGGAATTTTTTTTTCGAAAGGAAAATGGGTTATTTATCGCTTTGTAAAGTTTAAAGGAGATAAGATAAATCATAAATGTGGTTAATGGCGCCAGAAAGCAGCTGGACTGCTTTGTGCTTATACAATCGTCGTGCATTGCAAATGCTATTATCTGAAGGGTATCTATGCAAGTATCTGGTGCTGTTCTTAATTAATGTTCCATTGCTGCTGCCTGCTGCCTGCTGCTATTTCTGCTCCATTTATGGAAATCTCAAGATTACTATTTTAGTAGATAGGGAAGAGACTATTAAATTTTTAAAAAAAATGCCTCTAACCGTAAATCGATCTTCGACTCCGCTCAACTTTTGATTACTATACACTACTCTGCTGTGTAAGTGTAACTGTACATGAGATGGGCTCAAGTTCAAAACATGAAAAGAAGAAACAAAAAATGGCGGAAAAGAAGGCAAGAGTTCACACCGGACCCGTAAATTCGCCGTAGTTCCTCTGATCCTCTCTTTCTCTCGCTCATTTTTCTTCGGTTCTCATTTTTCTTTTCTTATTTTTCTTTGTCAAATCCGGATCACGTTATGGCAGGATTCGTGCTTGCTCCATTTCTATCTAAAGAAAAGAAAAAAAGGAATATTCCTCATGACCTTGGATTTTTCTGTGAACTTCTCACATTAGACTTAGCTTGCCTACGCCTACGGGCTTTAACTCAAAAAAAAAAAAAAAAGCTTCATATCTTTGTTCATTTCCATCAGTTCCAACTTCCAACTTCCAACCTTTATATTTTCTTTAATAACATTTGAAACGTTTGCATGAAGGTGGGCATTAAGTGCATCTGTTGTTGTTGTTGTTTTAATTTGTTAATTAGAAGTGTAAGAAACAAACGTGGACTTCTGACATAGATTAATTAAGGACTCATCTCTTTTACCCCAATCCATCCCATATTTTCTGTAGAACTTTCAGTTATCCAAATTGGAAGGCATCCGTGACAAAAGCTAAGTTTATGTACAATTTAATAAAATTTCCTGGTTTATGCTTTGATCCATAATTAGTTGAGAATAATAAATTTCATTAAATGGATCTATTGAGAATTTGAGATGAACCCTCAACCACAGTGCGAAAGAGATGCCGCTTGCCACTAATTATATAGAAGAGTGGGTTTCTATATATATAGATGTACATGCGACGTACTATGATGGAATCTATATATACCAACCTATTGTCATTGTAATTTTCTTTGTGTAGATATGCATTTGATATACACTCAAATACAGCAGTAGATGTTTTTATCCACATGAGGTTGCTTCAACAAGTGCGTAACCCTGCATTTCGACCTGCCTTTGAGATTCGTGCTGCTCAGGTACTGCATAGTTCTCAAATAATGATGTTGTGCAAGAACCATCATAAAAGGGTGCATCTCATTTAAATGATGATGGAATGCTAAACGGCTTTCAAATTGATGCAAATTTAATATACTTGATATTTAAGGAATAAAGAATTTTAGTTTTCTAATTTGAACAATACTCATATCAAATGGTTATACATAGAAGTTGGATGTATGCGAGAACCAAATACTATCCTTTGGTGATTAATTTTTGCTTATTATAACTAATTTCCTACACTTAAGTGTTAACCAAATACCATCCAGTTGTGAGGGGTACTACATATGTCCATATCTTATAAAAAAATCACTCATTAATTTAAGAAACGCACCAAGGTGAACTTTATTGAATTGGCTTCAAACTACGAGTGCAAACTGATTGAACCGATCTATTTTATGAGTGATGTATTTGCATACTGAATTTTAACCTTCATTTTTTTTACCACCTAACTTTATACTAAATGAACTAAAAATTTCAGAAACTTGATATGCAAATGCTTCACTCATTAATAAATTCAGCTTGATTCGTCATTTGAAATCAATATGATAGATTTTGGAGTTAAGCTCATAAATTACCTTGATGAGTTTAAAGTCCTGGTAGCTTTACTCTTCTTAAAAGTACATCTTTCACTGCAAAAAGTATAGTAGTTAGTTCACTAAGACACATAATTTGACATCACTCTAATTATCTGGCCATCAATGAAACTACTATTTTCAGATAATGAATGATCATTGCACTTCAGAGGTAGGTCCTAAGAATGAAGTTGATCTTCAAAGGTACTTTTGAGTGACTATATATTCATTTTGTGCGATTTCACTTTAATTAACTTATTCTGAACCGTTGATGCTTTGGCAGGCCTATGCATGAGATCATTTTTTCATCAGAAGACAGGCCAAAGCTACTCAGTCAGGTAATTTCCTTTTATTATTCCCTTTGAATTTGGAAAAAATCTACCGTGCCAATGAAATCAAATCATCCTTTTTAGTATCATGCATTTCCCATGCTGGTACGTCAATTGCAAAAAAATCATGCTTTGGTCCTGATTTGCCTCCCATGAATACCAAGTAATAAATTAGATATAAATTCGGTCACGGACAGTATATCAAACGATTGGACATTTTCCCCTTTTCCTTCCAAACTGAGATGAGGTAAAGTGCAGAATTGTACAGTTGTATATTTAAGGACCAAAATTGAAACTTCTAAGCTTTATTGTCAGGATGATTTTTGTAATTTACTTAAGAACACTGTTTAATTGAACTTTGACCCAATTTTAAGTTTTTTAACTTATTTCCTGAATGTTATGTCTCTTTTTCTAATGTGTTTCTCAAGCTAACTACATTGCTTGCCGAACTGAACCTCAATATACAAGAAGCACATTCATATTCAACTAAAGACGGCTATTCCTTGATTATATTTATTGTTGATGGTTGGCCTTATCAGGTAAGTCACTAGTTGGCAAATTCTTTTTATGTAAAATATTTTAGAGGATTCATTTTTCATTAATAGTTGTATGACTACTCACTTATTTTAAATCTGGTTAGAATTGCTGGAGTTTCCAAATGAAGTGCTTGTAGAAAGCAAATATTTTCTTCCATTTTTAATTTTTGCTAGGAAGGAGTAAAACCTAGACCTCCTGAAAGAGCAAGGTTAATATTAGGTTCCTAGATGAAAGTTTTTTCCGCTGTTGAAACTTCATTCGAGTCCAATTTGTTCTGTAATACTGCATGTAACAAATCATGAGCACCCCTGCAGCATTATTTATGCATCAGTTGGCCCTAGAAAGCTATTAACAGTCACTGAAACCCGTAATGTCATTTGTCCTTGAAACTCTGTTAGTTTAATTCATACCAACAGTTCTTAACATTAATTGAAAAATTGTGTAAAAAAATTAGATCAAGATTGTTGCACTTGGGATCAATGTAGTAAAATTTGTACAGTGCTTTGCATATTCTTAATTTCTTATTTCATAAAAGATTTTTTTTTTGGCAATATTCTTGAATATTCTCAAAAGATATGTTGGATCTAAATGTGGGACAATTCCAGTAATAAGGACCTTCAACAATTTGATGAGTGTAATATGCCAATGAGGGTAGATGGAATAATTCAGTTCGTTTCTCAGAGTTGCAGGAGAATGCAGGATCTACCCACCTCTTATAATTATTCAATATTATATGTTGAGTTGCTAATGCACTTTTCTGTTTTTGAATGACCTCCTCAGGGTCACTTTGCAGAAGCAAATAGACGAGGCTAAGGTAACAGTCCAATGCATGAATTTACAGAGATTGCAATACTAGAACATAAAGTGCACTATGTATTTTTTCTTCTTTTAAATAAAATCCATGAAGATTTTTAGTATAATTGTATAAACAGAAACTACAGGGAATTCTCGCAATATCCCGTTCCATGACAAGAGGGCATTTTTACTTTTCTTTCCATTGCTTACATAGGAACATTTATAGTCTTCTTGCAAAATTAGATTACACTCTCAAGTTCTTTTTGTTTGGCAGAGTACAGCATGGACTGTGGTTCAGCCAATATTACCTAAACTTGAAACACTTGAAGTAGAAGAATTTCCAAGCAGTTCTATTTCTATACCTATAGATGGAACTGACGATTGGGAAATAGATCCAAAGCTCCTTACATTTGATAGCAAGCTTGCATCAGGGTCTTACGGTGATCTGTAAGTTCAGAAATATGATAGTTTTCATTTATTTATTTTTTATTGGGTAGTTAATCTTATGTTTTTTTTTTGTTATTTGTTGATAGTTTTCGAGGAACATATTGCAGCCAAGATGTGGCAATTAAAATACTGAAGCCTGAGATTGTGTCCCCTGATAAGTTGCGCGAGTTTGCCCAAGAGATATATATCATGAGGCCCCTATAAAACCTAAAAAATTTACATGTAAACGAAATAGCATTCCTAACAGACTATGAAGTTTCATATTATATATTATATATGTAGTCCTGTGTGCTTTTAATTGTGTCAAATTTCAGTAGGAACAAAATTATAAAAGTGATAGCAATGATAACAAGTATACTGAATTAATAACAATCTTCCATCTCTGCAGAAAGGTTAGACACAAAAATGTGGTGCGGTTTATCGGTGCTTGCACAAAACCTCCCATTTTATGTATAGTTACAGGTGCACAGACCAATGCCTCATGTCATTCTTTCTCTTTATTATTTGATAAATGGATTGTTAATTTATCTCAATCTGGTCCGATATTGTCTTTCTCTTTAGCTTTAAAATTTGTTTATTTTCTTTTACTCAGCAATTTATTTTATTATGGGCAGAATTTATGAATGGTGGGAGTGTGTTTGACCTTATTCACAACTATGGAGGCCTTTCCGAATTGCCAGCTGTGGTACGCATAGCAATAGATGTGTCGAAGGGAATGGACTACTTGCACCAATGTGACATTATACATAGAGATTTAAAAACTGCATAAATTTGACATCCATTCTTCATTTTATAATTTGACTGTTAGAGAATTCAAGGCAATCTGTTAGAGAATGATCTAATTGGAACAAAATGAAAGTTTACTGACCAATTTGTCACAAAGAAATTTGCCATTCTTCATTTTATAATTTGACTTTTTCAGTTTGTATGATTCATTATCAACAGTGCAAATTTTGACTTTTCCATTTCACGAGATGGGATTTTTCAAATCCATCAAATGAGAAAATTTCAATTTATTACTTGTGAAGCAAGAGGTAAAGATAACGGGCACATATATTCCTTCTATTACATCGTCTTCTGTGCTCTCCCAATTCTTTTGTTAATTATAACATGAAGCATAGACATTAGTTGAGTTTACTATGTACAATGTCATTTCAATTTCCTGAGGTATATTTACTAAAATATAGCTTATACTGAGTTATTTGATGGACTAAATTATGCCATCTTTTGTAGTTCTCAGATTCAATGTTTAGGGATATATTAAGCTCAATGTGAATCTCTTATGCCATTATTGTAATATTTTTGACATTTATAACGATCAGCATGCAAAATCAAACATTATGGGGCTAAACTGGCATTTCCCAAAGCCAAAGGCCTACTCTCTACCTTGAGCTTGAGGTTTATGTTATCTAATTCACATAAAGTAACTTTTCTTGTAGATGTAAGATAGTTTGTTTATATGTCAGGTTGTAAAGGTGGCAGATTTTGGAGTTTCCCGTGTCAGAGACCATTCTGGTGTAATGACTGCTGAAACTGGGACCTACCGTTGGATGGCTCCAGAGGTATTATTCCTCTCTCTTTTTTTCGAAAACTTGGCAGGGGCTTATTCGTCTCTCTCTCTCTTGCTCCCCCTCCTTTATTTGTATAGGTAATAGATCACAAGCCGTATGATCACAAAGCTGATGTCTTTAGCTTTGGCATTGTACTGTGGGAGTTACTAGTTGGAAAGGTACAATCAGATGAAGTATTAATTTTGCATTCATTTACAGTACATTCCAAGTGGGCATCCATTTTCTGTTTTGGTCCATAATGTTTTAAGAGTTCTCATCTGGTTCTTAAAAACTTACCAGCTGTACGATTATCTTTTCGTTTTGGGGATCAGCAATAATAATTGTCTTCATCTTTCAGCTTAAAAAATGGGAAGGAATCCTATCACTTCACATTAAAATGATTTATTTTAAGTGGAGTATATTCACTGCATAGCTCATTATGCATTAAAACTGACTATATATTGTATCCTTGTGGTACCTAATGATCATGTACTTGGGTGTGTCAAAATGAGGACTTTAAGCCTTTGCAGATATAAACAACAAGTGTAATGCTTTGAGACCATCATGAAATTCTGTCCCATAAATTTGGAAACTTTTCACTTTGTATTTAATTTTATTTTTGTGATTTTCAGTTACCTTATGAAGATCTAACACCACTTCAAGCAGCTGTTGCTGTACTTCACAAGGTAATATATGTGCCTGGATAGTTACCAGGTATAGATAGATTTAAAGGGAGTGAATGTGGGTCAATGTCCCCAATTCTTTTTTCACATCATATGGACTTCTATTGTATTTTTTTATGTAAGTTTATACTTAACTTCCATAAAAATGTCAAAATTGTTCTATTGTTGACCCCCATAATTACATTACTATCAATGCTTGTTATTATAGTTGACCCCATTCAAAAAAATTCTGGCTATGCCCTTCGGGTGAACCTTAGACAATCTTTTCCAGACGAGCAAATTTTTTTCCTAATAAATAGAGGGAGGAAGAAAGGAAAATATATACATACCATAATTAGAAAGATTTAACAAAACATATGTCAGAGTTGACAGATTTAATATTTAATTTAGGGTTTGAGACCCACAATTCCAGATGGGACCCATCCAAAGCTAATCGAGTTGCTTGATAAGTGCTGGCAATCTGATCCATCTTTAAGACCCAACTTCTCCGAGATATTAGATATTCTCTACAGCATTGCAAAGGAGGTACTTTTCTGAGGTCTTTTTATTTTTGTTAGTAGTAAAAGAACATTTTGATTTAATTAATTTTTCATTGAAGTCGTGGATAGCCTTCAAAAACTAGAGATTGTTACTAGTCTTTTATAACTGCGTGTTACCAGGTGTATTTGTCCTTGATATGGAAGGGTTTTTATGCACTAAGAAATTTGGGTGCTTTTTAAGCTTGTTTCCTTTCAACAAATTTTGAAAGCTCGCCAAATTTTATACACAGGTATCTCCTATAGGAAATCATAAGAAATCAGCGAACCGTGGCTTTTTCTCAGCTATTTTGCATAGAAAGTGAAGCATGTTTCTTTTTTTTCTTTATCAATATAAGTTCTATTTATTTCCTTTTTAGCTGTTTTCTCTGTTAAAAGGTTTATGTTGAGTGTACATAATTGTAAACAGAAAAAGGCTGTAGTATATATGGTGTTTATTACAGAATTGAGCAAATTATAGTTTTGATGACTTATTTATTTCACAAATAATATGTTCAAGGATATCTTTTAATTAGCTACTACACCTTTGTCCTATGTATATTGTATTGATGCAAGTTGCTAATGTAGACATCTAGGTATGTCAAACTTTTTCATATTTTTTATGCGTATATGGATACGGTTTTAGTATAATGTTTTTGTTCCTGTCAGTGCTGCCTCAACAAATCCTAGTTGAATATTATTGCCTATAGTTGTCAGTAGAGCTGCAAACGAACCAAACTGAATCAAACTTACCTCTAGTTTGAGTTTGGTTTGAGTTAATTTCGAACGAAATCAATTTCGAATCGATTTTTTTACGAACTCAATTCGTAGTTCGTAATTCGATTCGAGTTTGATTCGTAGTTCGTAATATTTTTTGTACTAAGTTTGATTCAGTTTGAGTTTTGTAAAGCACGGTTGGCGTGGTGTTTTGACTTCAAAATTTATTTTCGAAGTTCTAAAGGTTGATTTATTAAGTATTCTTAATATGATTTACGTAAGAAAAATTTATAGAAAATTAAATTTTCATATCTTTTAGGTTTCTTTGCTATTGTTTTATAGAGAAAAACAAATCTTTGCTATTAGATTATTCGAATTTTTTTAACATTTACTAAACTTTTCATTATGAATTTTACAAATGAAGGCATTAAGTCAAAGCACCGAGCGATCGATGCTTTGCAAAAATCTAACCCCTTTCTATATAAATGTTGTAACAATATAATGTTATATTTAAATAGAGTGAGATTATGGTACTTCACCATACTCGTACTATAGATTTACATCTTCGTTTCTAAAGTTCAAACGATTTATCTGAACCATTCAACATGATTATCATATGAAAAATATATTTGAGACCAAAATTAACATTTTTTTAATTTTTTTTAATTTTTTTTTAAATAGTTAGAAAATCACTGGGTCCAAAATTTGTGAATCAGGTGATTCTTTACTCTATCTAACAAAAATAATAAAAAGTTTTCATAAAATATAAGATTTGATATGTAAGTACATTATGAAAATGAAGATTATGATGAGCTATTCAGATTAACTGTTTGAACTCTAGAAACATTGGAAATAAGTACATGAATTTTGTGATGCAGATATCGACATACTATAATATAGATCACTATATATATATGAATTTTATGTTTTGTTGTTGGTACTTGGTCACTGCGTAATATAGATCAATATAAAATTTGATTTGTAAGTACATATTCATTTTATAATCATGTTGAACGGTTTGGATGGACCGTTAGGATTTTGAAAACTCAAATTTGAAGCCGTAGCACGGACCCAACCGTGCTATGCATAGTACCATAGCCTCACTCTAGACAACATAATATTTGTTTCCCAATTCAATGAACCTGCACATATTATCGCCTCCATGACCATACATACAAATAATTAGGAGATGCAAACTGGATTGCAAACTATATAAAGCGGCGGCTCAGCAAACGGGACAAACATACATTAAATATTTTAAGATTAGATAAATTTAATATTTTATATTAACTTCGTTAAAAAAAGACTTTATAAGAAAGTGATAAGATTACAAATTTCTTAATACAATCGTGAGCGTGGCAACAATTAAGCCAACTAAACTACAAAAAATATATTACAAATTTTATTGAGCTTGTTCCATGTTTATAAAATAATATTTTTGAATTTAATATTAGAAACACGCTATTACAAAATTACATTTGCAATTGATATCTTAAATTAACTTAGTATTAAAAATAAGGGTGAATTTCATGTACCACTAGTGTGCATTTGTCCTTAATTAATTTCCTCTGTTTTTGTAGATTCGGTGCAAGATTTTGCGCACAAGAAACAAAATTGTTATTGTTTTTAGCTTACTCGTAATAACTTGTACAATTTTGTCAAATATTATACACAGGTAATTAAGTCCCCATTGCAGCATTTAACTAAACCCTCTGAGCTGAAAGATCTTTACAGTGATAGTATAAATATAGGTTGCTGGATATGAATCTTGTCTACAAGAAATCGGCTTTTAGATATATAGTACACTCAACTTCTATATATGTGATCATATCCTTTTTATGTTAATATATTACACAAATCCTGTTGTGGTACAATGGATATAAAATTGTAAATTACTTGCTCATTTTTTGTGAACTTGAGAGGTATATCATTTTTTTTTGTTTTTTATATATGTGAAAATTTATTTTTGCTCTACAACTATCTAATCAAGTGTTGCTAGGTCTTAGCTGCTCTACAACTATCTAATCAAGTGGCGCACAAGTATACACGCTGTCATTATATGTCCTCAAATTTTATGTATAACTATAAAAATTTATGAGTATCTGCAAGGGTAAGCCGATAGAAATTATTATTTTTAAAGGTATCACTAATATTGACGGAAGTATCTGCGAGAATACCAACACGGTTAAATATTTTTACTCTGACGGATACTCAAAGATTCTGGTAGTTGAGAATCAGGTTTTGATCTAGTGGTAAATGCAATACTTTCTGTATGGAAGATCATAGGTTCGAAATCCAAAAGAGACAATTCTATATAGATTTTAAAAAAGGTCCAAAACTATTACATAGTCCTAACTTACAAATTCTAATTTATAAATTAAACACATCCAGTTTTGAAAAAAGAAAGATTCCTAAACTACCCGGTTCTTTCCATTTATAAAAAGGAAGAGTTGAAGGGTCCATATTTGTAACTTTTCCTCCTCCTTCTGACAACCCATCTCCATTTACCAGTTAGTGCGGTCTCCCCCTGCTCCTTCATTTTGAACCTGATTTCGTACCAGTATATGTAATTATATTCTTGAATGCACCATTTGTTTAATTTGTTCCAGGCAAAATTTAGGTTTGATGATAGCCTTAGGTCCCTTGGATGTAACAATATAAAGGTACGTGTGACTGCTGCTTATCTTGGTATATTTTTTTAACTTTCCATACTCTCTAATATTCCTTCACTGTTAAATGGACTGTCAAAAATTAAATTATTTTAAGAGTTGCTATCTTCTGTCGACCAAGACTACATTAGAGGCAATCCACGCTCCTTCAGTGCGCGGGTACTATCACCTGGTAAAGTAAGTGATGTACCTTGATAGAATTTGTAATCTAATGCCTATTTTCTCTTTTTAATATGTTTCCTGCTGTTCCAGTTCACTAAGTGCATGCTGGCATCCAAATTAAAGGACCAGAACAGATGGTTCCGATGTAAAGATTGGTTTCATTTCGACTCAAAAGGGTGGCCTAATTTTGTTTCTTAATCAATGATTATTTATAAACAGGTGGTGAGTACTTTGTTTCGGCTTATTTATATTCCCTTAATGATGAGTACTTTGAACAAAATCGTTTGTGATGGGTTAGTTGTAATGAGTGCTAATTGGCATGGTTGTTCGATGTAAGAATTTTAATTCACTTTGCTAGTGATATTGAAAATCTGAATCTAAGTTGTGGTATCAGAAGAAAATATCTTAGTTATATTTTTCTTTTTATTGAAACAAGGACTCTCGTTAATTCCATCATAATTTCTTTTCAATTGATTCATAAGAAAATTGAACATATGTCTTCTCTGTATGAAAATCATACAAAATTGAAAACGAAATCCGTTATCTTATATGCCGAATTTTTTTTTCTTACCACCCTCAAAAATCCGAATTAAATCAATACCACCCGGTTAATCAGATTTCAGATTCCGCCACGTACGCGCACTGGATCTGCGCACGGATCCCCAATCCGTGCGCGTAGCGGGTATGCGGACCGATCCGTGCGCGTAGCGGGTATGCGGACGGATCCGTGCGCGTAGCGGGTCTGCGGACGGATCCGTGCGCGTAGTGGCTGTGCGGACGTGTTAAAATATAATAAAACCCCGCAGCGCAATGGTTTTGCCCTACCCCAGCACTCCCAGCCCCAGCAGCAGCACCCCAAGCCGCGCAGCCCTCCAGTAAAGGTAAATTTTTTTATTTTAAAGTTAAATTTTGTTATTTAATTTTTTATTAAGTAGTTTAGTTTAGTTAGGTACCAAAATAGTAGTATATTGTAAATTAGATTAAAATATTGTGTAGTTATGTAAATATTTGTGTAAATTAGACCAAAATAGTAGTTTAGTTTATTTGGTCTATTTTTTATTAAGTAGTTTAGTTTTAATTTAGTTGGGTGCCAAAAAATTTGTGTAAGACCAATTTAGAATTGTGAAATGTATTTAGAATTTAGAACTGTGAATTATAATTTAGAATTTAGAAATGTCCAAATATTGTAATAATATATTGTTGTATTTAGATTGTTTTTAGAAATGTCCAAATATTGTTGAATTTAGAAATGTCCAAATATTGTTAAATTTAGAAATGTCCAAATGTCCAATTATTTTTACATTGTTGTATTTAGACAAAAATTGAGTAGAAATGGACCAAATCAGAAATTTATTTTTCTGAATTATCGTATTGTATGACTTTTTACCGATCCATCCAAGAATGATGATATATTATCGATAGAGGCTAAAATTGACAAAATTAATTAATTTGATGTCAGTATGGCGTCAACCAGCGGTAGTAATGAAAATCGTACGCAAGATGACTTACAGTTGGATTTATCACTGGCCCGTACGATATTTCCAAATATGACGAAAGAGAGCATCAGCCCTCTTTGCTGGTATAAATTCGAGGAGCACAAGATTAGAAATGCATATGTAAGTTTACGTTTTGAGAAATGCAAATAATTTTAATTTTTATTTAGTTAAAAATATGTAAGTTATATGTTTGTTTGTTTTGAAATTGAATGCAGACTCATACCTTGGCGGGGATGCGGAACAATCAGATGAGTATAGTCTACGATGAGCGATACGCTCCCGCGTTGAAGAGTTTGGGGTTGTGGCATGTCTCACAGCTGACCCCCATTATTGCAGATGTTGCTCTTCTATCTGCGTTGGTCGAGAGGTGGCGGCCGGAGACACACACATTCCACCTGCCAGTTGGAGAGATTACGGTGTCTCTCCAGGATGTCAGTTGTCTCTGGGGACTGCCTATTACTGGACGGGCTGTGACGGGTGTGGAGTACGGGGACTTCACAAAGGATGTCGAAGAACTGCTAGGACCCAACCTGATGAAGGAAAGGGCCCTCAAGAGGTCGAAGGTTGCTTCGAAGAACGACATCAGTATACTTTATTTACGGGCGGCTTTCAAGTAAGTTGTATTTTTCTAATAGTAAATATTTGCGATGCTTGATACTCTGTACTAAATTAGTTTGTATTTATAGAGGACCTTTGCGAGAAAATGCGCCTCCGGCTCTGGTAGATCGGTGGACCCGGGCTTATATCATGGAGTTGTTCTCCTGCTGGTTGTTCCCAGATTCCTCTGGGAGCACCGTCCCTACTTGTATGCTGGAGTGGCTGAGGGACTTGGCAGACCCTCCACATATGAATTAGGGTGCGGCGGTCTTGGCATGTCTGTACCGAGGCTTATGCACTGCGTGCCGGGTATAAATTACTTAATCTTCTTTTTGTAAATAAATTATTTGCTCTTATTGTATTAAAAATAATCGCAACTTGTAAGAAAATAGGTTGACAAATCTGGTCTGTACGGACCGATTGGTCTCCTTCAGCATTGGTCGTGGACGAGATTTCCATTTGGTCGTCCGCAACCATCAGTAGACGGTTGGGCTCCAGACTGGGGTCATCCGGACGGGGAGACATGTCCTGCGTATGCTCAGAGATTCTGCGCAAGAAAGACCTTTGTCGCGACTCCGCACGGCAAGCCTTCGGGAGTTTGGTTTTTCCGAACTCAGTTCGAGCAGATGACTCCAGATCTACATGTCGAGTGGAGGCCGTATGATTTTTGGGTCGAGGTTTTTGAACCTGATGAAGACCCTTACTGTTTTCTCGCAAAACTGCCTTCGATCTGCAGTCGCGAGCGACAGTCCTGGTTTGCTCAGGTGCGAGTTATTTTTTTATTTTCTAGTTTACAATTTCATAATCATATTGTAGTTTAAAATTGATACTTAGACTATGAAAATATTGGCAGGTACCGCTTATCTACTACCAGGTTGTTGAGCATTATTACCCTGGACGGGTGATGAGACAGTTTGGTATGGCCCAGTTTTTTCCAGTCCCGCCGCCTATCACAAAGGACGACTGGTATGATCTTCACCAGCCGTTGTGCACCGCGATAATGAAGAATTGGCGGACGGAGCACGCCTTGCATGTACAGAGACTGGAGGATATGAGTCCGGATGACATGGTTCCTGATATGTATCAGACTTATGCTTTCGAGGAGTGGGACCAGCATTATCGGCAGTGGTATCAGGAAAATTGTGCATTCACGGTGTACATGTTCGGTCAGATCTCAGAGATAAATGCGAAGCCGCTGCATGTACCACGCGACACGACCTCTACTCAGTACGGTTTCATCCCTAGCGGTGGTCCGGCTGCACAGATTGTAAGTTTTTTATATTATTTTATTATTTCAATACAGGTACGGTAATCATCTTTTGAAACATTGATAAAATGGTTTATTCGCAGGTACTTATGAACATCAAGCAGGTTCTGAGAGCAGCAAGATATGGGATCACAAGAGGCTGGGGAAGATTATGTTGTGCTCATCTCCACCTCCGGTGGTCGTCGCCGGGTACAAGGACCACCTAGACAAGATCCTGAGGCTAGCGGATCTTCCAAGATACGAGGATTTGGCGGATATGAATGATGAAGATTCAGCAGAGCCGATGAGCACACCAGAGCCAGATTTTTCAGAGATATTGTCTGCACCGATGCCTGATGCAGCATTTCAGGGATTTGGAGATCGAGTGGTACGTGCATAGCTTGATACACCTTCTATGGCTTAGGCGATTTTTCCTCATCATTTTCATTATATTTGCCACATGTATCCAAATAAGCCAACCAATCAGGATTTCGCCTCCCGATTGCCTCAAGTCCTTCTTGCAATCTTCTTCTCTTCTTCTTTTTAACTATAACCTTGAAAAAAGTGGAAGCAACCTTATCCTTAGTGTGTTTTCCAAAGTTCTCAAACACATGTTGAGAGCAGTAGCGGTGGGCACACTCCCCATTCTCCTCACACCAACCCAAATCATCCTGAATAAACACTTTTTTTATGCCCTTGTGTCGGTCAGATACCACACACATGAATCTGCCTTGACCAATTACAAACTCCCGCACCCACTTCATGAACCATCCCCAATTCTCAAAATCCTCGCTCTCTACCAGTCCAAATGCTAACGGGATTAACTGGTTCTCTGCATCATATCCAGTTACAATTAACAGCTTACCCTTGTATCTGCCAGACAAGAAACAAGCATCGATACTGATGACGGGTCTGAGGTGATCGACTGCAGCAATACATGGTCCCCATGCCCATGCTGCTCTCATGAAAAAACGATACCCTTGCTTTTTGGTTGGCTTTGAAACAATCTTATATTCAGTTCCCGAGTTTGTTCTTTTTATTGCCTCTAGCAAAGGGACAATCAGCCCGTAAGACCCCTCCCAACTACCAAAGGCCCGAGCAATTGCTAACTCTCTGCCACGCCATAATTTGTTGTACTTTGGAACGACACCCTCGTACCTTTCAGCGCATAAGTCAGCGACTGCCCGGATAGACATATCAGCATTTTTTTCCAATGACAATTTTATACAGTTGGCGACCATAGCGGACGTCAACTGTGCATGATCTAACCTGAGAGCCGATGCGTGGCATGTGTGCTTAGCCACATTCTTCGTGATGGCCCAAGTATTACCAAAGCCTGTAGCCCTCGCAACCAACGCCCACCTGCACCGGGCGTCAACACACTTGTACCTCAGCCTGGTGGTATCGCTGTGTGTATTTTTTATCTCCCTATTTAGTTTGATATGCCAGTGGTTAATTGCATCTTTCATCTTATCCTTGCTGTCATATGTCATCCCCTCAGACAATTCATGTCTTTCTCCCTTTTAATTACAAAAAAAACAACAAAAAATGAACAACATCAATTTAATAACAACAATTTAATAATTAAATTAAAATTTAATATAAATTAACAAACATACCTCACATGTCGCAAAAAAAGAGCTATCGGCCTCTTCAAACCCTGATGTGTCATGAAATTGCTCAAACGGATGTCTTTCCCCACGACCCAATAAAGGCCACTTCCGCCTGCCAAGAACAGGAATACCAGTATCCTCATCACTGTGATCTGATACCCCACCGTCCCCATTATCATCCCAATTAGCCTCTGCCTCCCTTTCTTCAGGATCGTCGTCCGTATTATCAGCATAATAAAGCCGTTCTGGGGTTCCAGATCGGTTCCTTTCAGATTGGACTCGGCTAGAGGACGAGGATGGAATTGGAGATCGACCCCTGTCAGATCGGACCCTACTAGGACCCGCTACGGATGGCGCCCGACTTGGACCCGCTACGGATTGCTCGAGCCCCAAACCCTGAGTCAACTGCAACAATTGTCTGGTATTCTGTCTGGAGTTCTGTCTAGGGTTTTGTCTGGGGTTGGCTACCACATATAACTCTAGGAACTTGAAAGGAGTGCTCATATTCATTGTCATTTCGACATATAACCCCCAACTGCTATCGTCTTGTACCGGAAACTGTTGGAACCAGGTTTGGTTGCCTTGGCCAATATTGATCCTTGCGGTAATTACCAGTTCATAATTACGGTGGTCAATACCAAGTTGTTGGTACACTTCCCTATTTATACCTCTAAAATCCAAACCTAAGCCGATATTGAACATTTTCGGCATCTGGTGGCTATAATAAGCGCCATTTGGTCCTTGTAATACTTCACCACCAGAATATAAAGCAATTCCAATCATAATTGGTTGAATGAACCTAAATATTACAAAATAATACAAAAAATATGTTTTTTTGAAAAAAAAAAAATTAAGGTAAAAAACGCACCTATGCAACAGCTTCGGTGAAGAATGAGTGAAGAATAAAAGACAACACAATACTCTGCATATATAGGCCTAAGGTAACAGGAACGCATAGCTACTGCGCGAACGGGTCAGGGTCAGTCCGCACAGCCACTACGCGCACGGATCGGTCCGCATACCCGCTACGCGCACAGATTGGGGATCCGTGCGCAGATCCAGTGCGCGTACGTGGCGGAATCTGAAATCTGATTAACCGGGTGGTATTGATTTAATTCGGATTTTTGAGGGTGGTAAGAAAAAAAATTTCGGTCTTATATGATAGACCTATTATGATTCCTCACTCTTTCATGCTGAAATAAACAAACAATAATAGTTGTGATAATCTTTTTATATATAAGTTGTATTGAAATTGTAAAGAGTTCTTGTAAATAGCATTTTTTTTTTATCACGATGCATCATTCTTAAATGCCAATTTGCCAGATCCATAATCCTCATTTGAACGGATAATTAATAAAATAGGGATGAATTTGTTAGAAATAGTCACAAACAAACAAAAATTTAAACTTTTTTCTAGAAGAAACACATAAATAACGGCACAAATATTGTACTTTAAACAAATACTAAAAAAAATACCCATTTTGGGACATGTCCATATTCATATATCAACATCAATTATGGATAATTTGTTTTATTCAAATTCAGAACCACATTCATGCACCACTTTCAAGTTTGAATGTCTCATTTCAACACATGCATGGTCAACTTGATGTCACTTAACTACTGCTCTAGCCTCTAGCTGGTTTCTGGTTTCAGGTTTCATTATTTTGTGCAATATAAAAAGTTCATAACCAATTGAAGAAAGTCCTTGTCTCTAGAAATAGAGGCACAAATTGAAGTTGTTGGTGCGGATGAATGTTTCCTGAAAAAGCATCAAATCATTGTTTTCACTGAAAAAGAACTCGTTTTAAATTTAATTGAATGGAAATTATGTTAGTTGACCTTCTAGTACTTGTGATAAAACGAGTAGAACTAGAGTGTGATGTGCTCATCAAACTCTTTGGTGAGCACAACTCTACATAAACTATCGGATTCACTTCAAACGAGATTAATCCAACCGTTGAAACCGATGTACTTTACGAGTGATGGGCGTACATGCAAAATTTTGAATTTTTTGAATTCATTTAGTCTCAAGTCAAGTGGTCAAAATTGAGAATTTTTTGAATGCATTAAAACAACTTCATTTTGGATCATTCATTTTTAATCAATTTTGACCACTTGACTTGAGACTAAATTAATTCAAAAAATTCAAAATTTTGCATGTACGTGCATCACTCGTAAAGTACATCGGTTTCAACGGTTGGATTAATCTCGTTTGAAGTGAATCCAATAATTTATATAGAGTTGTGCTCACCAAAGAGTTTGGTGAGCACATCACACCCTAGTTCTACTCTGATAAGATTATGTGATTACCACACTGCAATGTATTTATGAACCCTGCTTCATTGATTCGGACAGCTATTTACTTTGGGAAACTGCCATGAGGTTTCTTAGAAAGGCCACGTGGCAGAAGAATGGAAAAACAGCTTTACAGCACAACTTCTAGATAGTTCTGCCATGAGGTTCCTCTGATATGATTATATGTGTGTTGCAACAATGGATTTGCAATCCTGGCCCATGGGCTGGGCCCCTGTAATAGAATATATTAAGCAAATTATTGTTCATTATTTATTTGTTTGACCTGATCTTAAGTGGGTTCTACATGTTCTATTTTTTCTAGTCCTGCGCCAAGATATACACACTACGTAATATGAGAGGAGAGGAAACAAGCTGAATATAACAAGTAATAAATCTTGGTAGTTAGGATGGAAAAAGTGGAACTGCAGAGCCGGTTCCGTCACGTAAAAGAACAGTTATGATACGGAATGATACAGTATGCGTGTCAGTTACGTACTGTGGCTTGCGTGTCTAGTGTCGTAAATTATCTTTTGAAAATTTGACACGGTACGTGATCACGCGAGTCACGCGTAATTAGGATTGTCCAATCATGATAAAATGGTGAATCTTGAATAAACTAACTTATATTATAAATTGTGGCCACTCCTCGACATTTTTGTCATGGCAGCACAACACGTGAAAAATTGACTTGGTCACGACACGCATGTGACCAAAGTCACTGTGTTAGTCACAGGACGACACATTTTTTCCACTCTATTGGTAGTCGCTATCATCTTTAAAAAAAAAATTACTAAATAAATAAGAGAATTAATAATAAATAATGAATAAATGAAGTGATTATAAGGAAGATGTAATTAACATTTAAATAGATAAGAGAGCAGCTAAAAAAATGACCGAAACATAGTATGAATGTCACATATATATTTGATCATCATTACTACTAGACTAGATAATCATGATGAAAAGATAATTCAATTCTGATACATAGCAGAATCTATTTTTTGTATTAATAAATATGATTTTCTTACTAACATATAACTTTGTTTGGTTAAGCAATATGTGTTATCCACAAACATATAACAATATATATGCCGTTAACAAAATAATTTTCTTACGTATTATGATTTCATAAAAATTCATGAATTTTAAGCTGCCATGTTGTAAATAAAGTCATTAATTCGTTTAACAAATTATAAATCGTACATAATATCTAAATAATTATCAAATATCTAATGAGCTATAATAATTACTGAATATATATATATAGAGTAGAACTAGGGTGCTCCTAGGCTCACCAAGTCCTTCCGTGAGCACGACTCTAAAACCTATCGAATTGACTTCAAACGATATTTCCAAACCGTTAGATGTCCAATCTATATTAAAATGTGCTTGGATACCAAATTTTACATTTTTTGAAATTTTTTTACTATTTATTAAGATGGTTTGAAAATCGCTGTTTTTGTCACACCCCGCAGCCACGGGTCGCAACAGTTCCCTGCCGTAAACATACAACGCCGTGTATGTTTACAAGGCAACTAACCGTTCAATCCGAATATGTACAATCCATTAATATCAAACACATCCCTATGCATATATATATATAAATCCATATATAAGGTTATACAGTCTGGTCAAATATCATACAACAAAAGTATCTCGTACAGATACTAACCATCAGGCCTAACCCTAAACTATACAACAAAAGGGTAGATTAGGCCACACATAGGCAACTACCAAGGGTCTATAGCCCGCGTGCCTCTCCGGATCCCGACGCCCCAGATCCTGTAAAATAACCCAAGAGTGGGGGTGAGAATAAATTCCCAGTGCGAAATTTGCCACAGTTTAGATTATTGGACTTGCAATCAAAATCTATATTCAGAAATGAAACCATACAAAAGCAGTTCAGACAGATGCATATTCATAAATAAAACAAGTGCATATGATCGACAACAATTTACCAAATGGAACACAAGTTACGGAATTTCCAAGATGAATTTCAAACACGCACATTTCTGGCTTAACTCAGTTTATTACAGCTGGTAGCACCTACGGATGTCCCACCAAGCTGGACCCTTTTCCAACCCACATCTGTAGTGTCACTGACCCCTACAGATGGCCCACCAGCTGGACCCTTTATCTGACACCCATCCGCAGTGCTTTGGCTTAACCATTAACTAAGGTCTGGTTCATAATCAGATAGATATTCATATGCAATAAGCTCAGAATCGTCAATTCACAACACGTCAAATCAAACTGTCATTCCTGTCCCAGACTGGATATGACATCATTTCCTCGTTTCCTCACAGTCACCCAAAGTCTCCGTCACGATCAGTCATTGCCCAGCATTGACTGATCTTAATCAATCACTGCCCAGCAGTGATTAATTATACTCATATGCGCACATGGTTTCGAGTCATCGCCCAGCGTTGATTTCGAAACATTACCGACCATCCTAGATAGTCATAAAATTGTTGGGGACTTTCGACCGTAATTCCAAAACAAAAACACACAAACAAACGATATACCATTCAACATGCAAATATAACTATAATATTCATTATGGACCAAAATGGGGTTATTGCGGCTCACAACTTAATTACCAGACAATTTCCAGCTCTTATTGTCATTTTCCAGGCTCTCATTGCGGCCCGCAATGGATGTGGTTGCGGCCCGCAACAAAGCATTCAGAGAGTTTTTGAATTCTCTTCTATTCATTGCGGCCCGCAATGAATCCATTGCGGCCCGCAACAAAGTATTCAGAGACTATACTTTATTCTGCTACATTCATTGCGGCCCGTAATGGATTCATTGCGGCCCGCAACAAAGCATTCAGAGAGCATTCAGAGAGTATTTGATTTCTACTCCATTCATTGCGGCCCGCAATGACTTCATTGCGGCCCGCAACAAAGTATCCAGAGAGCATTCAGAGAGTATTTTTCAGCTGCTCTGTTGATTTCGGCCCGTAATGGGAGTTGTTGCGGCCCGCAATAAGGCGATTTCAGTACATATCAGTTCTAATTTAATACGGTTATGCATATGATTCAAACAATTCGATTATGCAATCAATCAAGCAGTTCAACATGACAATTGGAAGCAGTTTAATTCATGAATCTAAATTATCAAACAAGTCCAAGAATCCCGCACCTGCTGGCAATAGGCGTACCGCGTAACTATCGATCCGGCGCCTCGGAATGCCTCGCAAACCTTTGCTCACCCGAGCCTACACCTACATTACGTATACTATCTCAATTAGGTCTCATTCCGGTACTGGTTCGCTATTCTGGTTTACGCATCAATTCGATTGGCCGGTTGGTGTAACCCTAATTTGGTCGAAACCTCAATTTAACCATTACAAGTTCTAACCTTTCCCGATCCAGCGGTAACCCCACCAAGGACAAGTCTAGTCGGTCGGACTAACCTAATCAATCAATGCCGCGTTTCAATTCGGGATTTGGTATCAAAACCCTAGAATTGGGAAATCCAAATTGGGAGACGAAATCACAGAGAAAATCGGTAAACGAGAGATGAGAAACTCAAAGGAGTTAGAGTTCGATCAATTCTAACTCTAATCTCGGGTTTGAAACGAACAAACCGCGGATTCGAGAAATCTCGGATTTTCAAACGAAGAAGGGAAAAGAAAAATTACCGACAGAATGGCTAGGAGAGATCTACAGCTGCCTTCTCGGTTTCAACCTCGATTTCTCGAACGGTGGCGCAATCCGACGGGATTTCGGAGCTCTCTCTCTCTTTTCTTCTCTCTCTCTCTCTCTTTCTCTTTCTTTCTTTCTCTTTCTCGTTGGCAGGCCACACACAAGGGAGAAGAGAGAGGGGGTTTAGGGTTTATTAAATAGGGTGCTTCGCGATTCGTGCTAGGATGGATCAATGGTCCGAATAATTCTAAAATTCAATATAAACCCATTTAACGTGTTTTAATTTCCCATTCCTCGCTCGTCGATCAGATTTCGATTCCGTTTTAACCATTCTAAATTAACAAATGATTTAAATTTTATTATAAAATTTTCTTAACGTGACAGTTTTTCAATGGTGCAGAATTTTAATGAAAACAGCGATTTTCAAACCATCTTAATAAATAGTAAAAAAATTTCAAAAAATATAAAATTTGGTCTCCAAGCACATTTTAATATAGATTGAATATCTAACGGTTTGGAAATGTCGTTTGAAGTCAATTCGATAGGTTTTAGAGTCGTGCTCACGAAGGGCTTGGTGAGCTTAGGAGCACCCTAGTTCTACTCTATATATATATATATATATATATAGAGAGAGAGAGAGAGAGAGAGAGAGAGAGATGGGCTATTGTGTTTTGCAAAGTAAAGCGAACGTTTTACTTCGGGCTCATTTTCAGATTTTCAAAGTTCAAACAGTCGATCCAAACCGTTAGATGTTCAATCTATATTAAAATCTGCTTGCAGACCAAATTTTACATTTTTTGAATTTTTTTTACTATTTATTAAGCCACTTTGAAAATTGCTGATTCGGGTGAACAGTAAAAACAGTGCAACAAAATTCTGGACCATGTGATCAGCAATTCTGAACAGTAAAAAATCCTCTTTAATTTTCAAAGAATATTTTATATTAAAATGTGGTTCGATACTATATTTTACATTTTTTGGAAAAAATTTACTATGTTTTTAGAATTTTTAAAAATTCTAAAATAATAACAAACAATTTCTAAAATATAAAGAACCTGAGTGATAAAGAATCTGAGTGGTGTGTACGTGCTTTGCGTCCAATCTGTTCTTGTTTAATTTGTCAATTCAATTGCTTATTTTAGAAACTAAACTGCACAAAACGAGTGCGTAATCTGGTACATATGATGCTGTTGAAGTCTCCCTTCTAGAACCATTTAGACAAAAAGGTCTCCCTTCTAGAAGGTCTTCACTGGTTTCATGCTCACAGATTTTTTTGGATTAAATTGTTCACAAAAATACAAAATGATGTGTTTATCATTAATTTGCCCCAACCACTATCAATCAGAAAGACCCAGGAAAACACACCTGAACTTATTTATCAACTTAAATTAGTAATTAATGCATTCACATTATAGTACTAAATAGGACATTTCTACAAAATTCAAATTTGAGCGCCGCCAAAATGGTGTTGCATTTCACAATGATACCAGAAGAATATTTAAAATCAAGCCAAATTAAAAAAAAGAAACTTCTCCTTCTATTTATAGGGTTACAATAATTTACAATTGATCGGTTGGAAGAGATTACTCATTAAGAGCCTGTTCGGCTGCCACTGTGTTCGTAGGAAAAAAAAATTCACTCAAAGTGAATTTTTTTTTCCACGCGCATAGTGTTTCAGCCATTCAAATTGGATCCAAACCCAAATCCATTCTTGTTCCCGCCTGGCAGCCGAACAGGCCCTAACAAGGTTGCCTCTAAACCTTGGCAAATAAAAGCATTTTTGCCTAGAGAGAGATTGTAAAGTAAAGTAAAGTTGTGGTTGCGTCACATTATATGTTCAAATGATCATAATTAAAATGATAGAAAACAATTACGTCACTCAAATAGTTATATTTGTATTTAATTATTTTTGTTTCAGATTTTAAGTTAATTCATAGGAAAAGAATATTAAGAATAAGAAATTATTGCAAAAGAAATTAAAATAAATAAATAATGTTGGTAAATTTAGTTACATTACATGACATGACATGACCGGATAATTAAGTTTGTGTGATGTTACATAACATAACGTGTTATTTTCGGTCAAATGAAGATACATCATGTGAATGAACATGTCACGTCACGTGACCAACATACATGCCATAATGTATCCATAACGTACCACGACAAAACTGCTTTGGTTTATTTGATTTAATGGCCGATGATAAATTAAAAAGTTCTCTCCACAAATAACAAAAGGCGTGAGGGTATATGTTGAATTTTTTTTAAAAACCATAATTAGAAAAAACAAAATTAGCGAACCAACATGATTAGCCGGATTTTTACAAAAACCATAAGAACTGAATTGGCAATTCGGATCCGACTTTTTTTTCCCCTGGACCCGAAATGCCAATTCGGGTTCCCCCCATTTTCCCAGTTTTTCCGCAGCGCAGAAACGGTGCAGCTTTTGGTGTAATGCCTTGGACCCGAATTGGGATTTCGGGTCCCATTACTTTTTTTTTTTTTTTAAGAGACAAATAACTTAAATGATGAAATATAATACTCAAAAATCGAATTTTTTTCCCCTTTGTCAAATTACTTTTTTATAGCATATTTATACTAAATTACTTCAAATTATGTTAATTTATGCTGAATTATACTAAATTACTTGAAATTACAATAATTATGTAGAATTATGCTAAAATACGGTAAATTACGCTAAATTACGTATGAATAGGGCCTATTTTGTGCCATCTCTCATAAATCATAAAAAATAGTAAAAAAATTCCAAAAATAATAAAAATTGGTATTCTACAAGTTTATTATATAACTAATTTACTGAGCTACGTAGATTGGAGAATAGAAATGAAAATCTTAATCGGAAACTTCAACTGAAGTTTTGAGGCTCTTCCCTTTATTTTTTGGCGATTCTGAATTTCAGAATTTGGCATCTTAGGTTCCGACGCATGCGCATTTTCACAAGCTTTCCGAAAAGTGATCATTTGCTGAAATCGGACACTCGAGCGCCGTTTTATGGCCGTTTGAAGTTTCGTCGTCGTTTTTCGTCTTCTGAGTGAAGATATCATCCCTATTCATACGTAATTTAGCGTAATTTACCATATTTTAGCATAATTCTACATAATTATTGTAATTTACTGTAATTTACTGTAATTCAACATAAATTAACATAATTTGAAGTAATTTATAGTATTTTAGTATAAATATACTATAAAAAAGTAATTTGATAAAGGGGAAAAAAAATTCAATTTTTGAGTATTATATTTCATCATTTAAGTTATTTGTCTCTAAAAAAAAAAAAAGTAATGGGACTCGAAATCCCAATTCGGATCCAAGGCATTACACCAAAAGCTGCACCGTTTCTGCACTGCGGAAAAACTGGGAAAATGGGGGGAACCCGAATTGGCATTTCGGGTTCAGGAGAAAAAAAAGTCGGACCCGAATTGCCAATTCGATTCTTATGATTTTTGTAAAAACCCGGCTAATCCTGTTGGTTCGCTAATTTTTTATTTTCTAATTATGGTTTTTAAAAAAAATTCGTATATGTTAACATCGGTCGTTATTTTAAGCTATGCATGACGACGTACTTACGTGAGGGAAAGACAAAAACATGAATATCATCAGTCAACTGTCTAATGAGAATTGTGGAAATTTAAATAAGAAAGAAGCGTGTCATTAGAAGCTTCCATGAATAAATTATCTCATTGGACCATATTTTAACCTTAAAAAAAAAATTAAATCTGATATTTATTATTTGAAAATTTCTTCTATTCTATACCTCCATGTTTGATTGTGGCCTAAAGAGTGGAATAAGAGGTTTAGTCCTTGTTATTCCATCAAATGAGCATTAATTGAGCCGGATTAAGATGGAATAAGCTGATTTTTAGGCCGGCCTAAATTAAACCACTTCAGATGGTGGTTTAATTTTATTGCATGTCATGACCTAACTCGAATGATTATAATAATACATTATTAATATATAATTATATAATTAATATCTTATATTGTTAATATATTAAATAATTATTATAATATATTATAGTTATTAACTTATTATTAATATATTAATATTATATAATTAGTATCTTATTCTTAATATTTATTATTAAGAATAATTATATAATTAATATCTTATATTGTTAATATATTAAATAATTATTATAATATATTATAGTTATTATTAATATATAATAATATAATTAATGAGATAGGCTAATATGCTTTTAGTAGCATATGGGCCGATATGCTTCCAACTCAAAATTGGATTTTCAAAGTCTAAACGGTCGATCTGAACCGTTCAAGTTGATCTACATATTGAAATCTACTTGGAGACCAAATTTTATAATTTTTGGAATTTTTTTACTATTTATTAAGCCATTTTGAAAATTGCTGATCCGGATGAACAGTAAAAACAGTGCTTTCAAATTCTGGACCACCGGATCAGCAATTTTCAAAGTGGCTTAATAAATAGTAAAAAAATTCCAAAAAATGTAAAATTTGGTCTCCAAGCAGATTTCAATATGTAGATCAACTTGAACGGTTCGGATCGACCGTTTGGATTTTGAAAATCCAATTTTGAGTTGGAAGCATATCGGTCCATATGCTACTAAAAGCATATTAGCCTATCTCTATAATTAATATCTTATATTGTTAATATATTAAATAATTATTATAATAATATTATAATATATTATAGTTATTATTAATATATTAATATTACATAATTAGTATCTTATTATTAATATATTAAATAATAATTATAATAATATTATAATATATTATAGTTATTATTAATATATTAATATTATATAATTAGTATCTTATTATTAATAATTAACTAATTTAGGCTTCCAAAACTTTAGCTCTCTACCAACTCTAACCAAACAAAAAATATCTTAAGCCATGATTTAACTTTATACCTTAACCAAACATAAATAATTTAGACTGGCCTAAGTTGGAATAATCAATTAGGTCTGCATAGCTTTAGTCCACAACCAAAATACTACCTACTTGATTTTTTTATATGTACGTTATCTATTGACTTGAATTCCAATTGAAAGAGTACAAAAAAGAAAAATGATAAGGATTGTTGATTGTTTCAAGATCATTCAATGCACGTTGTAACTACTAACATGTACCAAATTAATTAATGGAGTCTGTATCAAGTGCAAAATTTATGATGGTACCACAATTATTGTATGCAATATGATGCGTCCGATTCAGATCCAACGCACACAAGTCATAACATAACATGGCATTGTTTTGAGTTCGTGCGGAATATAAAACAGACGATATTAGATTGTGTACAATATAAAATAACCAATATATAAAATACTTCTATGCATGATATATACGTCATATACATATTTACACCTCAATTAACTTTTTTTTATTGTCATAAATTTTAAATTAATATAACTGAAAATAATATTGTGAATATATTTTTGGAGTTTTTATTGTGTAAATTATGCAGTTAATGCTAGAAAATATTACGTCATTTGTGTTTTGATTTCGTATGCATTGGAATATATATATAAACAATTGGAGCTACTACAGAGATCAAATAGTGGGGACAAAAGTTGTTTCTCAAAATATTCTGTGTAATTATTCATGCAACAAATATATTGAAGCGCTGAACATAATCACAAGATTCGCAAATTATTTGCAAATAATTCATTTTTTTGGTGATGATGAATCAAACGCCGAATTATTCGGTTGACCAAACTTTGACCAATTTATTCCAGAATAATTCGCAAAATTTACGAACTTTTTCCGAATTTTACGAATTATTCGTAAATTTTTCCCATGACATTTTTTTTGCTTCCCTATAGGACTAGATCTATGGTCCGAATAATTCCGAATTATTTTCGAATTATACCCGAATTATTCCCGAATCACGAATTTTTGACCTCACTGAACCAAATCCGAATAATTCATTTGTCACTATAGCGCTGAAAGAGTTCACAAGTTATACGCCACAGGTAAGAACACATAGTCGCGACCTTGGTCTAATAATCTTGCAAGACTTTTTCGTATTAAAAATATATGAAATTTTGATTTAATCAAGTCCCATTGAGAGTTTTTTAATTATAAAAAACTTTTCTACAATATTATTTCGAACTCCTAAATATGTACATTTTTTGTGTGTATTTTTTTCTCTAAATTGTTTGTTTCATTGTTATGATTAAAATGAGTACAATATTGAAAATTTTTTTTTTGAAATTATTTTGAAAGGTTGTATATTTTTATCGAATGGGACCCCAAAAATTAGTAAATTTTATTTATTTTGAAAATATGATACAAATTAATTGCACTTTTTAAAAGTATGTGCCTCTTGGTACGTATATCAAAATAATGTTTAATTGCACTTTTTGAAAATAATGTTTGATAAGTTTAGAATGTTAAATTAAAACTATCTAAACGACTCGTATTTCATGAAAGAGTCATTTATTTTTTTAATTACCATACGCATGGAATCTCTAAATGGGATCCAATTTGAATTTAAAATTATACATGTTCTCAACTTAAACCTCCCCATCGAATATCCTGAAACAATCCTGAGCTACCAAATACAATTAACTATATATTATACCATAACATGGATGGCTGTCAACATCAAACAAATGAAATCTAGCGTGAGGCGATACTACTTACACTGCTCCTGGCCGCTTGCCTAGTTGCCTGTCATTTGGTGACACGTGGCTATCCTTGGTTTGCTACATAGGGAGCAAGTCAATAGGAGATGCCAAGTTATACTACACAAAACAGTTTTTAAAGATAAAAAAAAGTTCATTTCATCATGTAAATATATATGATTGTGAAGATACACTGGATTTGCTTTGCTCCCTGTTCACACGCCCTTTTAAAAAAAATAGCTAAATTCTCTATGGATGACAATATTATCCTTAAATATCTTCTTTTATTTTATTTTGTTTTGAAAGGCGTCTAAGCTCGCTCACAGCTCATTCAATACTGTATATGAGGAGGGTTAAAATGCACCATTTCTTTTGTGCTCCTAACGTGCACTCTCTCCTCATATCTTCATTTTCAAAGTTTAAATAGTCGATTCAAACCTTCCAATGTGTTCTCCATAATAAAATGTGCTTGGAGACCAAATTTTACATTTTTTGAATTTTTTTTACTATTTTTTCAGAATTTTTGAAAATCATTACTTTGCTGAATTTTTTATTATTATTTAGTTTAATAAAAAAATTCTGAAAAAATAGTTAAAAATTTCAAAAAAATGTAAAATTTGGTCTCCAAGCACATTTTAATATGGAGAACACGTTGGAAGGTTCGAATCGACTATTTGAACTTTGAAAATGAAGATATGAGGGGAGGATGCATTTTAACCCTCCTCATATATATGTTTTTTGTATTTTTATCCACAAAAGTGAATTCTGATAAATACAAATTAGTAGAGGTTTATACATAATTTTATGGAAAATTTTCATATATCTCTCAAAGATCTCAAAATTACGTATTTCCCTCTCTGAAAATCATAATATCATATTTACCCAAAAACTCACAAATTTACTCAATTTATTGATTTTTCTATTATAACTCATTTAAATTGATTTAGTACCCATTATACCCTTATTAAAAAATAAAAATATGTAGTTTGTGTATGAAAAATATTCTGACTTCAAACTGATCAATTTCTGAAGACAAATGATTTATTTATATACCTGTGACGCATATACAGTAAAATTTAGACATATGCTTATATGTGTGGGTGTGGGTGTGGGTGTGTGTGTGTCTGTGTGTGTGTCACAAGTAAAAACACGAGTCATTTGCTCTTAAAACCGACCAACTAGAATAATAATTATTTCTCTCAAACAAACTATATATAATAAGGGTAAAATGGTACTTTAGAAATTTAAAATGAGCTTTTGATATTTGTTTAATAGAAAAGTCAATAATTGGGTAAATTTGTGACTTTTTGAAATTTAGAATAGTAAATATGATGTTATGAAATTTAGAGGGGAGGTGCGTAATTTCGATATATTTGAGGGGTATACATGAAATTTCCCCTAATTTTATATTTTGATAGAATAATATTCTTTAACAGAACGATATGAATGGTGAGGAAGTTTGGATGGAAAATACTAGTCACTTTTCTCTTTTATTTTTGAGAGATTTTTATGTATATCTTTCTAAAATCTCAAAATCTCGAACTTTTACTTCTAAAATGTATAATATTATATTTATCTTATAAAAAATTACAATTTTATCCAATTTATTATCTCTTCTATTAAAATTCATAAAGTTTTCAATTTTCACTAGCTTGAAAAAAAAAATGTAGCATGTATAAGAAAAATGTTTAATATTCTAATTTCTAATTGATCGGTTTGTCATGGCAAATGGTTCATTTTACTACTTTGGATGCACACAAACATGTGTCTAAATATCACTATGTATGTGCCACAAGTAGAAAAATAAATCATTTGTTCTCACAAGCCGTCTAGTTAGAAGACTGAGCATTTCTCATACACATACTACACATTTTGATTTTTTTTAATTAAGAATAAAGGTAACTTTATAAAGTTTTAATTAAAAAATAAATTAGGTAATTCATGAGTTTTAAAATTAAAAGGAATAATTTCTGAGATTTTTGAAGAGTATACATGAAATTATCCTTTATTTTTTTGGTTGAATTATCATATCAAACTTATATCAATTGTTTGATGTCATTATTTATTTTTGGTTAAAATAGACCTTTTGTACAATAAGATTTTAATATTATTTTAATTGTTAATTTACTTTGTTTTTCGATTTATCTATCATCTTTAATTTTCATTTTTGACGTCTCTATTTTTAAATATAGCTATGAGAATTGCAAACTCTTCAAACTAACCTCATATTTTGCAATAGACGACACATCTCTCAACTTCCTATCCTTGGAATAGAGTTGTTATTTTTTTTTTTCCTTTTCATAGATATCATCACTGCCTATACTTTCTTTGAGAAAAAAAAAAATAAGGATTTACTCCTTATTTGATTTCACTGCCTATATATATCTTTATTTTTTTTCAAGTATATTTGCTAACTATTGTTTTTGTAAAAATAGGAGGGTTCAAATACCTTTATTTTTTGTATCTCCATAATATCTTTATTTTTTAATTTTTTAATAACAATTTTTTTAAAACTTATATGTCAAAAGAAAACTGTTAGATGTGGTCTACGTTATTTTCGCTACATGCACATAAAAATTATCACTTTTTTTTATTTTGAGGTTATATGAATTAATAAGTTTGAAAAACCAATGTCCATAATTTATCCACATCGGTGTAATTTTTGAAGCTCTTGTACTAATCAAATCATTTGAAATGTGATGGTATTTTACATGTGCATAGAGAAATTGATATAGATCATATCTAATGCTTTATTTTGAGTTCTAAAAATAGAGGCACAATAAAAGCCCAAAATATAAAGACATTTGAACTCGCCTTAAAACAAAATCCCTTATTAGTTTTTACATTATTTGAATCAGTTCTTAATTTGATCCTTTAATCTAGTACATCTATTGTAGCGATTTATAGTAGCATTAAATTTCCATTAAATTCAAATAGATGGAAATTCATACTAAATGAAAAGCGAAAATCTCAATTGCAAACATTGGTATAATATTTCAGAGACCTATAATAAGTGGAAACGAATCTGCTGAAATTCTCATTCGTGAACAGTGTTATTGAAATTCTTGCTTTTCCAAATCCAGCCGTCGAGCTGTTTCGAGATGCGTGCATAAAAAATGGACTGGATTCGGAATTTCAAAAATTTCAGAAACACTATTCACGAATGAGGAATTTCAGCAGATTTCAATTCATAATAAGTTTCCTCCACCAAGTACTTAGCCTTGATGCTTTCAACAAAATGTGCTCGTCTAAAAAATTGCCTTGATTCATAGTAAGAAGCCTATTGGATTTGCCAAGTGAAATGAACTATTACATAGTCATTTTTTTTTATAATTATAATGTCAAGGTATTAATTTTGTTTTCAAATTTCATTTTCAAATTTAAAAAGACCATTACACAATTTTATACTCCTAATTGGGACTTGGAAGCTTTGCCTTCTCTGATGTAATTTCTCAAACAATTGTACGCTTGACAAGTGGCAATCAACCAAGCCAAGCGTCTGCGCAATTAATTAATTTTTTTTTTTTTTTGTGAAGACCTATTTGGGTTTAGTATCATTGTATGTGACAAGGGATGAGCATTGGATGAGAATTTTGATTGAATTACTCAAAATAATTACTTAATTTGAGGCCATGCCATCACACAAGGTTCATCCAATTACAAGAGAATGATTTTGATGCAAGGGATTTTATATACACCCTTTGATCGAATATACCAACCATATCAAATATATATTTTAGGTTGTTGCTTGTGCATTTTTTTTCTGGTCAACAGAAGCATTTTTTTTTTCTGTCTTGTATATTTTTCGTTTAATTATTATTTTGCAGATTACTTATTATTATCTATATAATATATTGTTTTTCATTAGATCATAAAATTGACTACTTTTGTATAAAGCTACATAACATTCATATAATTTATAAATTTCTTATACACAACATACGATTGGAAACACTATTTTGTCAGAAATCATTGTCAGATGAACAATTAATGATTAGGATGAAAGACTCCAAAATTATTATTTTCTAGTTTTGGTTTCTTCAATTTCGACAAAACATTTAAATAGAAAATTTTTGTTCATTCAATAACAAGTTGTTACTAAAGAAACAAAAGAACAAGAAATTATATTTACTAATAGGTTGAGGACTTTGAGATGTATTTAAGAGTGAGGCTACGGTACTATACATAGCACGGTTTGGTCCGTGCTACGGCTCAATATTTGAGTTTTCAAAATTCTAACGGTCGATCCGAACCGTTCAACATGATTATAAAATGAATATGTACTTTGCAAACCAAATTTTACATTTTTTTCGAATTGTTTACTATTTTTTTAGATAAGTAGAAAATCACTTGATCTGAAAATTCTGGACCATCCAAAAACAGTGATTTTCTACCTATCTAAAAAAATAGTAAAAAATTCGAAAAAATAAAAAATTTGGTTTGCAAGTACATATTCATTTTATAATCATGTTGAACGATTCGGATCGACCATTAGAATTTTGAAAACTCAAATATTGAGCCATAGCAAGGACCAATCCGTGCTATGCATAGTACCGTAGTCTCACTCTGTATTTAACATCATCAAGTAAAGCTTCCAAGGGGTAGCAACAATATTAATTGACAAATTAGATGGCAGAATATGGAATTGGAGGCGTTGCCGTACATATAGGATCAAATTCAGTCTGATACTAGGTTATAGTCGTCTAATTTATATCAAGATTCGTACAGATTAAGTGCGTACGAATGTTAATGCGGATCAGACGGCTCTTACCGAACATCAGATCAAATTCGGTCAAATTCCCATGGGATCGTCCCCACTCTGCGAAATATACAATCCTTCAAAAGTAAGAGAAAAATATCTCATATATAGTCATAATTTGCTAAATTATAGCACAAATTGTGTAACACCCCTAATCTGGAGGTGCAACAGCCTACCGCGTTTATTTACCATTCAATATACATAACATAAGGCATGGATCTTTTTATACATTACTAATAGTATCCATTATTTACAAGAATTGTCTGACCATTTATAGTGGATGATGCTAGAGAAATACTCTTCGCACCATGTCAGATAAAATAATCCCAAATCTCATACATTTAGGTGGCCCTACTGTCAATTATTATTCCAAAAACGTTTCTTGGTCTTCGTCTGACAAACCTGTGAATCTCACAAGGGGAAACGGGTGAGAGATAATTTATTATTTCTCAGTGCTGATTGCCACTCAGATTATTGGATTCAAAGGAAATCCACATTTAGACTGAAATCTCAGCACGAGAAATTAACAGTTCATTTCATAATGACGAATGCAAATGCTCAATAACAGTATTCAATTGAACGACAAAAATTATATAAGTAAATCAGAACTCTAAGAATCTTATTAGAATAAATGGTTTGGGTCAAAATCTTTTAAACCATAAAGTCCAGTAACGTTTGAGACCTAATCTTTACAACCACTAAGTCGAGTAACGTTTGGTTTCTTAACTTTACAGTTTCTTAAACCACAATTTCTAGTATGGTAACTTTAGCGTAATTTACCGTATTTTTTAATTCAACATGATTTTTGTAAAAACCAAACTAATCATGTTGGTTTGCTAATTTTTTTTAATTATGATTTTTAAATTTTTTTACATATTTTAGTATAAATATGCTAATTATAAATCAAAAGAAGTAATCTAACAAATATTAAAAAACAAAATTCGAATTTTTATTATTAAATTTCATTCATATTGTTTCTCAAAAAAAAAAAAAAAAAAAAATTGGACCGCCCCCCTGTGGGGCGGTTCAGTATACACTGGCTGACCGCCTCACAGGGGGGCGATTTGGTGGGAAGAGTGGACCGCCCCACCCCTGGACGGTTAGGGCATATTTAAAAATAATTTCAAACTGAGGGCATATTTGATATTTGTTTTTTTTAGGGTATTAATAAAAAAATCGGTAGTGGCGGTAAAAAGAAAGGGGAAAATTTGGTGAATTATCATGTGGGTCCTACATATCTAATTAAAAATTCATTTTACCCATTAACCCTTAAGTTTTCAATATTTATAAATCAGTCCAAAATTAATTAAAAGAAGACTAATACTATTTGTTAATTCTCTGTTCTATCAATCTCATATTAATTTCAATTTCTATTTATAACGTTTCATATTTACTTGTAAATATTTTACAGTTTGAAACTAATAAACATATCTTTATTAATCAAACAAATTTCTAAATGATCAATAGTAACTAATTTAAAAGCAACTTAATTATCTTGCTAATATATTAAAAAAATGCCACTTGTTCCTTGAATGTAACATATTTGACTGAAAAATATATCCAGATATTTTGTACTTTATTCTCAGATATTAATCTCATATAAGTATTTTGCGTGATGTTACAAATTGAGCTAAGAAACTCACTAAATAATAAGAAATCAGATGATAATGAGCTCAAGGTGTTAATTAAGACTCACAGGGCGGATTCAGGATTTTCGTCAAGGGGGACAAAAAAATATCGAATTGGGTTTAAATATCTAATCGGGTTTAAATCCATTAACCAATTTGGTACTCGATAAAAAATAATGCTTTAACTTATACTTTCTGATGTTTTGACTTATTATTTCTGATGTTTTGACTTATAATTCTAATTATCAATCAAAATTCAACAAATTTATTTCAATTTTAACCCGAATTATGAATCAAACATCTAGAGGGGGGCAAAAAAAATTTCAGGGAGGACAAAGTCGGTCGGAACCGATAAATCTCCACTAAAACTCAAAATCCCAGAGGTTGCCCCCCCCACCACACCTGGGTCCACCCCTGAAGACTCAAATTTATTTAGTAAATTAAGGTACAAACTAAGATTTTTTTTACCCTACTTAGTGTTGTAAAATTTTGAAAAGAAAAACTATTGCGGGGCGTTTTTTTCAAGACATCTTTAAAATACCAAGTCATAGTTCCAAAGGTGAAAAGATTTAATATTTACAAAACATAACCAACCGAATGAAAAACTATCACATTCAGATTTCAATATTTTAAAAATTATAAAGTTTGTAGTTTTAAAACTGTATTAATGGTCTCATTTTGACTGACCGTTATTTTGGAATAACAGTTGAAAGAATAAAGTTATTTTTGTTATTTTTTTTATAAATTGGCTAATATAAATTTCAATATGTGAAGAAAAGGACACCCTTTAGTCTTTATTCTTTGATCGGAATAAAAATTAATAAGAATAAAATTCAATTTAATAGAGAAGAAAAAATAGTTTTTATCTGAAAGAGTAAAATAAAAGACCGAGGAATTCAATGTTGATCAGTTTTAAAAATTATAAATTTTCATTCTATTTACAATTTTATCACTGATTCTTAAATTTAGTTTTTTTTTTTTTTGCTTAAGGTACAAGCAAAATTAACAATTGAACAAAAATATCATATAACAACAAAATCATGAGTTTGTTGTAGAAGAAATCAAGTTTTCTCGTAAAAGCTCTTGATTTTGATAGAAATTTCATGACGCGATTTGAAGAAATATCGCGTGATGAAGTGACATTATCTTTTCTTTTTGCTGTCTTCGTCTTCGATCAGACATTGTAAAATTACATTTTTTTATATTCGAATTCCATTTTCATCTTACATTTTACGCGATTTAATCCCTTTCCAAATCAGAGCCTTATTCTATTTCACACTTACTGAGGAACAATTTCATAAATTAAAAAGTGTAAGGGCTCTACCGTAATATTTTCACAGTCACCTATTGGTGAAATATGAAGTCAACCATTCAGGAGGGACCATGAGCCCCTCATCCCAGTCCCACTTATAGATTCTGTTGCGAAGTATTTGGTGATGCGGGTCATATTAACTGTATTTATTACCCGCTACATATAAAATTATAGTAGTTTATTTTTAACCCAGTGAATTTGTCTTTCATTTCCTCAGCTTCTAGAAGATTCAACATTTCCAGGTAACTCTTCATCACTAATGTAATGGTTCAGATTCTCTGCATGGTGGTTATCTATTTGTTTTGTTTATTCATTTTTTTTTTAAAAAAAATTGGTGTTGAGTCTCCATTTGGGATATTCTTGTCAGAGCTCTGGTTGCATGCCACGTACCCTATGTTATTTTCTGGCTTTCATTTGTTATCATGTTATATTTGTATTGAGTTTCTGGTTCACTGTCCAATTCTCTATTGTTTTTTATTAATATATACTTTTTTGTAAACCAAGGAAAATAAAAAACGTTGGACCAATTATACCATGCCACATATTAACTTTTTTATTACCATAAAAAATTTCATAAAAGCGTCATGACTTTGACATGAGCATAGTATACAGTAAAGCCAATCAGAGCCTTTCAGATACTTTGCACTAATCAAGTTACTCGTGCAATAATAATTTTAGGGGAAAAACCAAGCAGAGGAAATCGAGTCCTGTTACCTATAAAGACCCATTGGTCGTTACACCTTCGACAACATCGCCGCCTTGCTATCTCAGATTCAATACATAGGACACGCGTACACTGCAACAGAGAAAGTTCTCAGGCTCGCCAACTGTTCGACGAAATTTCCCAGTTAGCTCTGAGTTAATTCCTCTCTTCTATTCGACAACAATTGAGGGAGGAAGTACGAACTTTTGCTTTACAGTTTGGGGTTGGGAAATTGGTGCCAGTTGGTGATTTGTTGGAGATCCTGCTCTGTTTCTCGCTTCACCTCAGACCAAGAAAAAAGCACAGTGAATTTGGTAGGTGCTTGGAAAAATTCCTCTTATTTTCCTCTCTGATTTCCTTGGGTTTAATGAGCTTACTTGGCGACTGATTATTCCACCAGAATTTGTGTCAATTTTTCCCAATTTATATCGTTTGATCATTTAAATTTTTTTTTCTATCAACATTTGTTGCTCTGGCAAAAGCTTATTTTTCTCTGTTTTTTTGTATCAGGGATTTTCAGATTAGTATTGATCATTTTCCAGCTGTGAAATAATACTGGTTAAACATGGCATATCAGGAAATTGCATCGTTCTGCTATTCACAGCCCATTGCTGGAATGGATAGCTCACAGAATGGATCCGGTGGGCCCCCGCCGTTCCTGACGAAGACGTATGAGATGGTGGAGGATCCGTCGACTGACGACATTGTCTCGTGGGGACCCACCAATTCGAGCTTCATCGTGTGGAACCCTCCAGAATTTTCGAGGGATTTGCTTCCAAAATACTTCAAGCACAACAATTTCTCCAGCTTCATTCGCCAGCTCAACACCTATGTAAGTGTGCCAAGTTATTTATGATCACTTAATTTTGCAGCTGCTATGCCTTTCTGAAATTATTTGTCAGATTGATTGAATAACAAGAGCCAAGAGATTTAGTTGACAAACATCTCACATGAAATGTTTGATGAACAATTTGGCAATTTTGAAAATTTTGCTTGAGTCAATAATTAAAAAAACAAATTTCTCTCGCTGCAAGTTTAATTATGCAAAATGGTTCTGCAAATACAGTGTACTGCTGGAGTTATTTGCATGGAGTTGTTTTGGATAGAGAAGTATCTTTTTTTGTAAATAATTAAGTGCTTTGGGGATAGTCGGATAGCTCTAAGAGGATAAAGTAAGATTTAGTTACAGAGGATAAGAAAATGGCACACATAGCATTGAAAGCAAAGTTAAAGTGACATGTATTAAAATTCAGAAAGTAAAATGTGAATTGATGATCAGGTGGTTTTATTAATTTGTTTTATGTGTTTTTCCTATTTCATGCTGACTAGTCAGTGAAAGGGACAGGAAACTACTACTTACAATTACATTTTTTATTTTCATGTTGTGATAGCAATAAGGATGTTTACTATTTTGGATTTTTATAAAAGTGAAATTATTCTTGCACCAGCTTGTCTACACACACAAAATGTTTATACTTCATTTGTTAGAGGTGTTTATAGGTTTTGACAAATATGTTTATATTATATCTTATGTATGCAAATTGAGATTGCATGGAAGTTTATATTGCATACAGTGTTAAACAAGGGTTTACAGTTTACACATATTATACAAAATATAAGCAACTTTTATCATTAGGTATAAACACTTTTAAAAAAATATATATATATATATATATATATATATTTTGGGATGCAAATAAGGATATTGGATATAAGAGTGTACATCGTTATCATATCCCTATATATAATTGACTTTTATCTTCTTGTGCCTTATAGCTCAAGAAAGGAATGAATACCGGTTTTAATAAACAAATTGGCAAGTTGACTAATTTATGCTAATAAATGAAGTTTGTTGACCATCAACCTCTTAATTAATTGGGGGAGCATACTTTTATTTAAAATCCAATAATTTATATTGTGAACATCATTACTTTATTCTAAAGACTTTTTCGCATGTGAAATGACAAATAATGAAGGGTATTTTCTGAATGACAAATTTTCCTAATGCTAATGCCTGTGAATCACTTTGAGATTGATATCTATTTCAAATAATTGTTCCTTTTCTATGTTTCTGTTAGTTGCAGAGCGATTGTATTAATTTTAATAATGTTTCTCATTTGCCTGTTTAATTTGTTTATTCTTTGTTAATTATCGTTTTTATTTTATTCAAGTAAATATTCATTGGATGATTTATATGGCTATTGTTTTGATAGGTTGAACATAATTTAAATTACTTGTCTATCTTTTCTTTTAATTTATCTGTGTGTCCTTTATTTATTGTTTGTCTTGCTTGGTTAGACACAGACCCTATAAAAATCATGTATTTAAAAAGTAGTTTTGGTTTACCAAAAAAAGAATGCTATGAAACTTGAAGGAAACTAAAAGGAATAAATTAAACCAGAAAAGTACATCGAATAACCCAAAATATATATAACAAAAGCAAAAGAAAAGAATAAAACAAAATTTTGATACTTCCCCTAAAAATATTTTTTCTCATCCCTTTTTCAGGGTTTCAGGAAAGTCGACCCTGACCAATGGGAATTCGCCAATGAAGATTTTATTCGCGGCCAAAAACACCTCTTGAAAAACATCCACCGAAGGAAACCTGTGCACAGCCACTCGCTAAACAACAACTCGCAGTTAGCTGATGAGGAGAGACATGAACTGGAGGATGAAATCGAGAGGCTAAAACGTGAGAAAATTTCTCTAATTGCCGATCTCCACAAACACACTGAGACCCAACAAAACATGGATCGGCGAATGCAATACTTAGAAAACCGCCTCCAAGCCATGGAAACGCGCCAGGGAAATTTGTTAAATTTTGTCAGCCAGACCATACAAAAACCGGGTATATTTACAAGTTTTGAGCCCCACAGCAAGAAAAGACGTCTCCCAAAAATTGGATCTAATTACGACCAGACACAGATCATCTCTTCATTTTCGTCTTTTGAAAAGATGGAGACTTCACTGAACTATTTAGAAAATCTCTTTCGAGGTGTAAGTCAGGCTTCTGGCGAAGATGTTTGTTACTATGATTGCACTGAACCATGTGCACCTTCAGTTGTGTTAACTGAGATTCAGGTGCAGTCTGTTGAGGCTGACAAGTTTCTACTGGGACCCGCTCCTGAACTGGAGACATCCAGTTATGATGCAAGCCCCACAGTTTCTCTGACAGAGTTACCAGAGGAAGGTGATTTGGGTTGTTATAAGGTTGTAGAAATCGACATGAATTCAGAGCCTGAAGGTGGTAATAGGCAAGTGGAGTTGCAGAGAGACCGAGTTGCCGGAATTGCAAATACAAATGACACCTTCTGGGAGCAGTTCTTGATGGATAATCCAATTACTTGTGTTGAGGTGAAATCAGAGGAGAATTTTGAGGTAATGATGTCTGAAATCGGGAATGTTTGCTCGAATAAGGGTAGTGTCGATCGAATTATCGATAAATTGGGGCATCTCACACCAGCTGGACAAGCGTGACAAAGTTTTTTGTAATATATAATTTGAATTATGGTTAGGTTGTTAATTTTTTGTTTAATTTTTTATGAGATGGTTTGTATTTATATGTTCTCTACTAAATCATTGTATAAAAGTGTAACACGTTATTATTTTATCTTTTTGTAGGTTCACAGTAGAGGAAAATTGTCTCTTATTAAACCAAATAGTCTGGATTTCCTTGTTTTTCTATAAATCAAGGCTTTAAATTGTAATTTTACCCCACTTGATTTTCAAAATTAAAAAGGGAAGGCTTTTGGAGAAAATTTTATTGGTTGCTTCCTCTGATGAATTCTGTTTTGAACGTTGAACTCCAAGCTCTTATTAAGGAACAATGTTGTACTTAAAACAGGTCAAGCTGACATATACGCAAACAAACTTAGAGTGGTCATGTAACTGTTGGGGTACATGGGTGAGTCCGGATCCTCCGAAGTAACTCAAATTTTGAATTTAGATTAGGGCATTCAATTAGAACACAAAAATAGTAACAGTTACAACATAAACCAAAAATAGGAACACAAATGAAGTTCATAAAAAAAAATATATACTTATGTAATAACACTATGTAATCAAACAATATGTTAAACTAACAATAAGAACATCATTCATTATACAACATTATTACTACAACAAGAGATAAACAAATTCAACATTGCATAAACATCATTTATTTTTAAAATTACGTTGATTCAAAACATAATTTAGAGCTCTTCAGAAAATTATGAAAATATATAATTTAATTATATATTTTCTAATGCAAATGACATGATCATGTACAACAGATTAAATAAAATATTGAAATGGATCCATCAAATACCCAAGTTGATGAGATAAACAGTGAAGTAGTTTTCTAATAAAATTTCAACTAGATGGCATATATAATTGTTCTATTTTTTTTTGAAAGCTTTGTAGGAGCTCTGAGTCGCGAGAGGGTCTTAGGACTTTTTCTTCTAGCCAACCGTGCTACCGCCTCATCTCATATATAATTGTTCTATTAACGCTGTAATTTTACAGTGTACCAAGTTTATGAATGAAACTCTACATTGGTGCAAAACTAAGGAAATTATATCATGACACAAAAATTTCACCATCAACAAAATTCTTGCATAAAAATACCTTAGCATAATATGCACAATTGTATATCCTTGCTAGAAGGCCTCTCTTTTATTATCTAATTTTCTTTTTTCCTTCTTTGTCTTGAATGAAAATACACTAATAGCTACAACACTAAGCATACACAAAAATTGATACTTAAACCTTCAAAAATCCAAAAACATCAATGCCCAACACCAGGACTCGGTACCGATCGTAGTATTCTCTCGCGTTCACTCGACCGTTGCGTACCAGTCTTTCTAAAACTAGGAGAAGATATCCGAAGAACCAAACCACCTTCGAAATATTGCACCTTAGCCTCCTCTCTACTCAGTAGCATTCTCCCTTGAGCAACGGTCAATATCAATAGAACATGAATCAAAAGATGGCCAAGTCTCATTCTAAAATGAAAGATGCAAAAGAGGACAATAGATTTAGAGAGAGGGAAGAAAAGGGCATGAATTCTCAAGAGAGAAGTGGTGATGATAGTTGGTTATAAGGCGCAGTCAAATGGTGATGCGTCAGTACTTCACCTGCTTCTCTACTCGCTTTATTCCATTTGGGCCGTTGAAAAATCTTCCATAAATTTATTAGTTAATTAGTGAGAAATGTTTCCAGCTACAAAAAAAATACTTCCATAAACTGCATGTTGTTAGAGTGGAAAAAACGCACCGTGCTGTGACTTTAGTCTCGTGCCGTGCCGTGCCGTAACCAAGTTAATTTTTCACTTGCCATAACCAAAATATCAAGGGGTGATCACGGCACGCAAATAGTCATGCCACGTGAGTCACGCCGTGCTTAACGTGCCGTGACCATACGTGACTCACGTGGCTCAGGTGACCATTTAATCATAATTTAGGTTAGTTTATTCAAGATTCACCATTAAATCAATATCTAATGGTCCTAATTACATGTGACTCGTGTGACTACATGTCGTACCGTACCGTGACTAACTCTTTCAAGTGCCGTGCCGTGCCGTGCTAAAGTTTTAAAAGATGGGCATGGCACGCGAATAGTCACGGCATGAGACACGCGAGTCACGGCACGTAACTGACACGCGTGCCGTGCTGTAACCGTGTCATTCCGTGACGGAGCCAGCTCTGCCGTGCCATTTTTTCCACTCCATGTTGTGCACCTATTTTCTTTTCTGAATGAATATTTTTGTGCAACTATAATCTACTGTTTTTGTCATGATAGGATTACCACTCAATTCAAAGCACTTCAATAATTGAAAAAAAAAAAATTGGTGAATTTCTTCCCCCACCCTCTCATGTAGAAAGTTGTATATGATTTAGTGTATCAATGTGCTAGTTGGGAATTTTTTTTCAATTGCAGAAGATACATATGTTCAAATCTAGAATTTGTTCATTAAAAATAGTTCTTGCAGATATCAATTCTTTTATTGCAGAAAATATATAGACTTTAATTTTTATTTGATTGTTAAAAACATTAATTGTGGTATATTTTCCAAATTTTATGTTTTATGGCTGAAGATGCATATGTTATAATTGTTAATTCAGATATCGAAAACATTAATTGTGTTTATTTATTTGAAGATAATTGATTGATTTTTGTTATGCAGGATTATTCATGCTTATCCATGGGATCCTTTTTAAATATCGCAAATATTACTAGGAACGCCAAAATAAATATGAAAAACTGTTGGCAACTATTTTCTTTCCTCTCAACTTGTGTGTGTCTGTGTACACACACACAGATATATATGCGCGCGCACACACACACACACATATATATATTTATAGAGGAGGGTTCCAATGCACCCAAATTTCTATGCTCCCAATGCACCCACTTTTTTATCTGCATTTTCAAAATCCGAACAATCGATCCGAACTGCTCAACATGATCTTCATAATAAAATATGCTTGGAGACCAAATTTTATTTTTTTTAGAATTTTTTTACTATTTTTTAAGACAGGTACAAAATCATTGTTTTAAGGAGATTCTGGACCATCCGATAAAGTGATTTTGTACCTGTCTTAAAAAATAGTAAAAAAATTCTAAAAAAATATAAAATTTGGTCTCCAAGCATATTTTATTATGAAGATCATGTTGAGCGGTTCGGATCGATTGTTCGGACTTTGAAAATGCAGATAAAAGAGTGGGTGCATTGGGAGCATAGAAATTTGGGTGCATTGGAACCCTCCTCATATATATATATATATATATATATATATAGAGAGAGAGAGAGAGAGAGAGAGAGAGAGAGATGAGCTATTGTGCTTTGCAAAGTAAAGCCATCGTTTTACTTCGGCTTACTTTTTGGATTTTCAAAGTCCAAAACGTCGATCCGACCGTTCAAGTTGATCTACATATTGAAATGTGCTTGCAGACCAAATTTTACATTTTTTGGAACTTTTTTACTATTTATTAAGCCACTTTGAAAATTGCTGATCACATGGTCCAGAAAAAACAGTGCAACAAAATTCTGGACCATGTGATCAGTAATTTTCAAAGTGGCTTAATAAATAGTAAAAAAATTACAAAAAATGTAATATTTGGTCTGCAAGCACATTTCAATATGTAGATCAACTTGAACGGTCGGATCGACGTTTTGGACTTTAAAAATCCAAAAAGTAAGCCGAAGTAAAACGATGGCTTTACTTTGCAAAGCACAATAGCCCATCTCTCTATATATATATATATATATTTATATAGAGAGTGACTAATTCAGGTCAAAGTGGTAGTTCCTAGCCTCCGGTGCTACCAAGTTGTTTTCGGATTTTCAAAGTCTAAACGGTCGATCTAAACCGTTCAAGTTGATCTCCATATTGAAATGTGCTTGGAGACCAAATTTTACATTTTTTGAAATTTTTTTACTATTTATTAAGCCACTTTGAAAATTGCTGATCTGGGTGAACAGTAAAAATAGTGCAACCAAATTCTGAACCATGTGATCAACTTGGATTTTGCAATTTTCTGATTTGGTTTGGCGGTTTAATTAAATTTGTAAACACATTATTCTATTTACATAATTGAGCTTGAAGAAGTGTTTTTGCCTTGAGTTGCTTTAACTGTGCGTTGGTTATCAGCCCTCAATTTAAATTGATCTAAACAAAAAACAAATCCTCCTACATTTCAGTGGATATATTTGCTTATGCTCAGTCTAAAAGTCACCCAGCCACACGGCGAACCTTTAGAGATCCAGTTCTGATACTTTTGTGCCTCTTTCTCAATGACACTTTGTGTAGCGAGTGATGTTTGTGTCATAAAATGACCCGCTATAAGTTTATTAGTAAAAGAATTGGATTCAAAACTGATAAATTAACTGAACTGGCATCCTTTTGAAGAAAAATTATCAATACAAACAAACTAAAGTTCAAGATGGGGTTGTATTTTTCCTGATGAAAATTCACACAACAAGGTTTAATTTGTCTCTCCGTGAATCTATGCACTTTTAAAGATTTGTAGACTAGATCCTAGACCAAAGGAGATTTGGAAAAGCTGTCGGCGTGAGGTTTAATTAAAGATTGGTGTTGAAATGGGGACAAAATTCAACTATAAAATTGGCCTCTGCTTTTCAATGTTCTTGAAAATTCATGTTTGCAATGAACGGTCAAGGGGAAAAGTAAGTGTTTGCACATGACATGACTGCCCGTTGATTTTTCATTTTTGGTTGTTTATTAGCTTGACTTGTAACTAAATAATTTGAGAGAAGTGTGAACTGGGAAAATAATTATCTATAGAGAATGTTGTAGAATTGTGAATTTCCTCAATGGTGGGTTCAAATTTGAATGGATATGCTAGATTCCACAGACATGATGTTTACATTCCGGTTTCAATGCATTTTTTTTTGTCATATTAATAATAAGGGGTGGAGCTAAATATTTGAAATTGAGGAAGTTGAATAAATTAGTATAGTTGTCAAATTTTGTTTTATAAGAGGACTGAAAAATAGTGTTGTATGCAAATATATAAAATGTGATGGACAAAATTATAAATTTTCAACTCATAGGAAGGCTTCCCTTTTCTCTCATTTTCCCCTGCCCCTGTTGTTAATCACACAGTTAAAATAAACTCTTTAAGCGCCATTAGCAGTTTCCATTACCAGTGAAAACCTCTAAACACAACTCCGCATATTAAAAAGACAAGAAATAATTACAAAGAAATAGCAATTAAAAAGAGCAAGACATAAATTTTGTGGAAATTATGATGAGAGATGAAAATTTATACATATTCCGATTACATATTTTTTTTTTTTTGAAGATTAGCGGCTTTAATACCTACTAACAATTTCATTAATAAAAAAATGTATTTACAATGAGTCAAATAACCGTAATTTATAGATCTACTATATTATTCTCACTCTAATTTTCTAATTCTACTTATATTCCGATTTTATATTACTTCAGCAGAGAAAAAGATAATTTTTTTTTTACTTTTCAGTGTCTTTGATAAACACAACAAAAAAGAGGAAATTGTTATTTATAGATCCCAACAAATTTATCATCAAGAGATCCTCTTCATATTTTGCCATATTCTAAATATTCTGATTTCTTTAGAAATTAAAAATGATTCTTCAAAAAAGAGAGTGTTGATTTTTTTCTTCGAAAAATATATGAAACTCCAGCAATGGTACAGCCCCACCAAACGTAGATTTTTGAGACTGCACCAATACCAATAGTAGATTTTAGTGTTTTTCAGGAGATAGGAGTAGGTCCCATGCCCATCGAACCTACATTCAGGTTCAATTAGCTCTAGGACCGTACGATTAGCATCAAGATCTATGTGCACGGAAATTGATACAGACTTGCACGGATTTTGATACAGAGCACACGAATCTTGATGCAGATCGAATGGTCATCACACCCATCGAACCAAGGTAGATCCGATGGGCATCGGACCTACTCTGATTCCGTTTTTCAGACGTTGTACATCATCTTAATCACAAATTTGTCCGAAAATTGTTGGATCAATATAATCATTTGTCCCAAAATTTGATTTTCTAAAAAAAATCCTTAATATTCCCTTTGGCAATCACCACTGATTCGTGCGTATAAATATATATAGCATATATTCAGTTGCTTGATCCCTTTGAGCTTAAGTTGGATCCCAATTTTGTGATCCTCAACTTCAAATTGAGTGTTATCTGGGCAGGTGCCTGGGGCCTTTGGAGGAAGCGTAACATGAGGCTCTTATCGGATAAACATAAACTGGTGAACCATCTCATACATGCTACAGCACTTGAGATTGATAGGTGGAGGGTGTGCATTCAAGTGGGGCTGAATATGGGTTGGGGTTAGAAAACTTAAATCCGGGAAAGGCTCCATTGTATAGCTATGTGAGAATTAGTTTCTTAGTCTTAAATTTTTATTTTTCAGTTGTGTAAATATTACTTCTTTTTTTTATCAATATATATGTTGTCAGGTGCCTGAGGCCTTTGGAAGAAGCACAATAGGAGTCTTTTCTCGGACAAACATAAACCGGTGAACCGTCTCATATATGCTACAGCACTTGAGATTGACAAGTGGAGGGTGTGCATTCAAGTGGGGCTGGATGCGGGTTGGGTTAGAAAACTTAAATCTGGGGAAGGCTTCATTGTATAGCCATGTGGGAGTTAGTTTCTTAGTTTTAAATTTTTATTTTTCAGTTGTGTAAATATTATTTTTTTTATCAATATATCTATTTTCGGCTATCACCGCCAACCATAAAAAAAAAAAAAAAAACTTCAAATTTAGCATTGCAAATTTCTCCAACATATTCTTGGTGTACTTCTCTTGTGACAAGCTCAATATACCAGAATGGACTCTGCTGCTTTTCTTAGAGAAAAACAGGATCTTGATTTTTCGATCCTAACCATTCAAATTCGTTGAGATTTGTGCATGAAATTTTTTTTATCGAGATACGCAAATGAAAAATTTTAAATAGTTAGAATCGGAAAAACAAGATTCTACTTTTCTCTAAAAAAAAAGCATCAAAGTCGGATCCCAATGTACCCACCGCTCAATCTCGAATACTAGATCCAAATCAATCATTCAAGTTCCTTAGCTATTTTTTTCCTGAGTGTGTTGGTCTCCTTCGTACAATCTGTGTGTCATCAACGCATAAAAGCAAAATAAAGAAGCTATCAAAGTTGTTCAAATAGTAATAATGAAACATGACACGTCGCCCCTTACCAAGAGCATAATAAAAAAATTACTTCAATGAAAGTTAAAAAATTGATAAAAAATAATATTTAATTTAATATATTTACAACAATAAATATTTGTCGTTTTAGATTAAACTAATATTTTATTAATATAAAGATAAACTATAAAATTGTATCAATAATAACTTTTAAGTTAGTAAAGTCCCTGTTTTGACATGAGCTAATGTAGCCCATGTTTTAATTTGTGCTCGAATTTTACAATTTTGTACTTATTTAAAAATAGTATTTAAAAAAATATAAAATTTGTCTCTAAGCATAATTTAATACGAAGATTGTGTTGAACAATTCGGATCGACTGTTTAAACTTCGAAATCGAAAAGTATTAACGCAAATTAAAATAAGAACTTTAATTCGTTATGTAAGCTAATCCATCTTCTAATTACAATAAAATTTAGAACTTCTTTTGAATTCTAGGAGATCTGAGCAACGCCTAAGCTCGAGAAATTTTTTATCATTGAAAAATTATTAAATAATATAAAAAAAGCGAAAGAGTACCTTCACTTTTCAAATCATAGAATAACTGGTATAATTTTTTCCGATTAAACTTTGAACGGTTAAAAATTCAACCGATCTAAAGTGTTTTCTTTTTGTCTGGTCATCTTGGATCCTCTGATTTAAACAATAGTTACCTTCAAATTTCTTAGTAGAATTTTTTCTTGTTTAAACTTTATCGGAAAAAATTAAAACTACTTTTTCTCTTCTACTATATTATTTTGTAATATTTTTATAAATATAAAAATATCTCTGAAGTCAGTTCTTCTAAGGCTGTGGGGAAACAACATTAATAGAAGGGGAAGGGAAGGGTGACGGGATAAGGCTTTCCCTCCACACAATAAACTTACACCTCGATTTGGGAGGACAAATCTCAGCGAAGTTGTACACGAAGTTTCTCTTGATTTCTTTTGCTACAGTGGAGTTCTCTTTCCGCCCCACTCTAATTTCCTCCTTCTGAAGCAGGTGGACGTCACCGGGTAAATACGGTCACGTGCCGTTTCACCTTCGCACTCTTCTCCTCCCTTCGCGTACTTCTTTCTGGACCACAGCCTTAGTCAATGGTACAAGTAGCTTGATGGTGAACCAAACGGAAGTTGGAAGCTTCACACATGTCACAAGTCCTCCATATAGTCAACACCCTTCTTTTGCAAGTAACTTTGAATCACCGTTCTCGCATTATAACACTTGATACATTCTGACCTCAAAATCCTCTTCGACCGCATCATCTACGACCCACAGTGACAAATGAATTATTCGGATTCGGTTTGACGACATCAAAAATTCATAATTCGAGAATAATTCGGATATAATTCAGAAATAATTCGGAATAATTCGGATCAGAGATCTAGTCCTACAAAGAAGCAAAAAAAAAAAACCAAAAAAGCAATGTTCTGGAAAAAATTCGGAACAAATTCGGGAATAATTCGTAAAATTCAGGAAAAGTTCATAAAATTTGTGAATTATTCGGAAATAATTCGGTCAAAGTTCGGTCAACCGAATAATTTGACGTTCGGTTTGGCATCACAAAAAAAATGAATTATTCAGGTATAATTCAGATATAATTTACGAATTTTAAAAAAATATTTTTTTATACACAAATCTTAACAAAGACCAACGGCTGAGATCAGAATAACAGTTCCTGTTATTCATTGGAAATAACAACAGATTTGTTTCCATCATTTGTAGCCTTCTCCAGTCCTTGAAGGAGAAAAAGGGAAAACATAGTGCATTAGTGCTTTTGCCTTTTGCGGCTTTGCCCCTATAATAAAGTGTGTTCTTAAATTTCGATTTCTTAATATAGGGTAGTTGAGGTAGGGCTGCAAACAAATCAAACTAAATCAAACTCACTCGAATTCGTGTAATTTTGAATCAAACTAAGTTTGAAATTGAAGCTGAGTTTCAAACTGAAAAGAATAGTTCAAATTTGATTCGATACGGTTCGAACTAGTTCAACCTGATTCGTTAACAGTTCGAAATTGTATCAGTGTAATAAAATACGGATCCAAAATTATTTTATTATTAAAAAACGGATCGGATATCCAGTTTAATCGGAATCCAATACCATATACTCATCCGAACTTGAGGTCCAGTTAAGTTAAATTTCAGGGTATTCTCCGACCTGTTTTATAGCCCCCTGAGTTACTTCATAATATTGATTTGATGATGTGGGACTAATAACCATACTGGACGCGCGCTGGCACTCACAGACGGACCTTTGAATTCATTCACTCTCTGGGACCCACCAAACTGAAGCATTGAAGTATGAACAGATAATGACCTTATGTTTTGTTCATCAGCGGCTCAGCGCTAAGGAAATGAACGGTCCACGTTACTCTGAGATTCGAACTAGAACCTATTTCGAACTAACCATATCCAGTTTGAGTTTGATTCGGATTAATTTCAAACCAAATTGGTTTGATTCGTTTCAGAACGAACTAATTTGAAATTGAATTAATTACGGACTTTTTCGGAATCAAACTCAAATGGAATAACTAACTACGAACTTTTTGTGCATGTGCATCCTAATTTGAGTTGTTAAAAGTCGGATTATTTTTTTCCAGCGGCCGGCCTAGCGGTAGCGGTAGTTTTTTCCTCGAGTTGATAAAAAAAAAATGAAACAAATGGGATGCTAGATTAGGCCATCATTAGATAGAGAGGACATTGTTTACTCGGTTACTAGTGCGCTATTTTCTATATATATTATAGACATATGAAAGTGTGTCATATTTTATAAATTGGCAAGTCATAAACTTTTTTTTTAAGTATACAATTGATTAATATTTTTTCAAAGGGTTTAGATGCTTTTATTTATTTTTATCTTTATCATGCTTCCACTTGTTAATTTACTTTAAAAGTCTCAAATGTTATATATTTAGAAGACAACATAAACAAGGAACCGAATTGGCTGTTTCCTTGTGGGCAGGAAAATCCTGCCCACACGTGGATTAGCCGTTCGATATGTTTTGAGATGCGCACTGTGATGAAGCTTGATGGAACGGAAAAACTGAAAATACTTCTCCGTTAACTCTTTTATTTCCTTCCGACTCTCTCTCTCTCTCTCTCTGTGTCCTCTCCTTCCGCTTCCTGCGTTTCTTCTCTTCATCTCGCTCTCCCAGCCGCGCCACTTCTCGCTCTTCCAATCACGCTGCTTCTCGCTCAGACGTGTTGCGTTCTCCCAATCGCGCCTTGGTTCAGCGCACTCGAAGTATTTACCAAATTTATCCTCTTTCCGCTCAAGTCGTCTCCACTCACTCTTCTTGGTCCCCCTCAAGTACGCAGTCCCCTTTAAGTTTAACAATTTCTATTTTCTCTCAATTTTTGAAATTTTCTCAATGTTCGTCATTTTGCTATTACAGTAGAACGTCAATATACATTTTTGCTTTGTAGAGATGTTTAATTTGAACATGTGTGAGAAGCAATTTGCAACTAGGTTTATAGCTGAAGAAAAACTTGGAGTTGATAATGAAATTCCTGAATCATGCGTGAGAAGCAATTTGGAGCAACAAGACCAACATATTGGAAGTGAATTTGATGTCATTTATTCTTTAAGGTAAATAATGAACTTTGCGAGATTCAAACTTTGTCATGTTCATCTTGATCATTGCCGGGCTACCACACCGGGTAAATTCTCAAAGCAATTGTTTTTTGCTTGCTTATGTTGACCTATATGTACTGGTATGAGGATTCAAAGTATTAGAGATTTTGAGTTCAGGGTGGGGGTGGCTTATTACAAGTATGGGCATAATTGTCAATAGTTTGGTACTGATACCAATGATGATCTAATTCAGCAAAATTGACCAGTAGAATTAAACTGGCAACCAACCATGGTCTAGTTCATGAAAAATTACATTTTGTGAATTTAAGCATAAATTTCAAACTTTTTAGCATTCTCCACATTTGAAATATGTTAGATCAGTCACTGGATGTATAGCAACATAAGAAAAAAAATAATGAATTGATTGGATCGAAATTAAATTCTCATGAACGATGATGGTAATGGTACCACTCAGGGGCGGATCCAGCATAGTGCAGGGTAGGGCAACTGCCTACCCTGGAATTTTAAAATTAGTTTTCAAGTACTAGGTTTTTGGATCTTGCCCCACCCTGGAAGAAACAAATGCCCTCTTCTCCTTCTCCTCTGTAAATTTTTGTATGTCATGTTTAGATTTGAAAAAAAAAAAAATTCGGCATGTTGATTGTTTTTTATTTAGTACCCGATTAGATAGTAGGTTTAAACCCGATTAGATATTAGACCCGCATAAATATTATCTTGCCCTACCCTGACGGAAATCCTAGATCCGCCCCTGGTACCACTGTACCAGTATATACTAGTGCTACTGTGTCATCAGATTCTTTTTTCTAAAGATGGAAACAATTTATATAATGGATGAACAACCTACTTTGTAATTTTTTTATTCTCCATGATGATTCTACATTTGCAATAATTTAAGATGGGAACTACGTTTGTAATTTATATACTTTATTTATCATGATAATGACATGACATTTATTTTCTTCCCTATAATTCATATATACTTTGTTGGGATATTCGAAACACAATGATGATTCTTTATAAGTCTGATTCCTTTCTATTTTTTATTAGCGTGAACTAAACAAAATAATATTAGAACAGAATTCGAGACTGTCACGATTGCTGGTAAATGACATGCTTATTGAAATACGACAGTGGAGCAGATTCGGTTAAGGACCTGATGACGACAACTGAGGAGGCCAATGACTCACAGGGGAGAAGCCGAGGTGACCACGTGAGAGAATACAGCTGTTGGATTAGTACACTTTTTGGAATATAGTGTGTCATGTAATCTACTGTATTGTACCAGTTGGTACGGTACTGTATCGTGATCTGTAATATAGACAATAGCGGTGTTGTGTAATGTAGACTAGGTACCTTGTAAATAATCTTTTTATCAATATTATCAGTAAGATGGCAAATTGCCAACTTAGCCTCACTTGCATGTTTACTTGGTATGTACCAGTTAGTACCAGTTATAATATGTTATGGTTTTGGATTTTAGTTTTAATTTTTTATAAGCCTTCAAGTGTCATATAGTCAGATGAAAGAAATAGTGGCTGGTACAAAATGGTCATATGAAAGAAACGATGACTATAAAGATTCTATGTTTAACTAGTTGTATTAAAATTCAATCATGGTTTCCATCTTATACTGGCTGGAGCATGACCATTGCCTGTTTTCTGAAAAGAATACAATTGCAGATATTGGAAAGTGATATTAGCCATATAACTTATGAATGCACCATATAAGGAGATTTTCAAATTTTTTTTAATACTACTCTACGTGCCTTATATATTCTGTATACTTGAAAATCTCTTTTTTACCGAGGTGAGGGCAAAATAGTCACATTTAAGATATTGTCACCAAACCATTACATTCTTACTGCTGGACACAACAATCATAAGCATAACGCAAAGTCGCAAACAATAATTTTATTTTTCCAACAATGATAAGCAAATACATTACAAAACAATTACAAGCACACAAAACATTACATAAAAAAAATGAAAAAGCCATCAAACTATGTTAAAAAATAGAAAACTTAAAATGACCACAGTGCAACTCAATTGCCTGTTACTATGTAAAAAAAATGAATGTACATCAGAACACTTGAAAATAAGCTACAACAGTTGCTTGTGCATTAAAGCTCAAATTCCAAAGGTGAGATTGATTATAAACAAGTTCTTCTCTATTGGCTTGATTCATTATTTAAGTTGGATTAAGTCTCCAAGCATGATCTTCTCAACGTCTGAATAAAAATAAAGTCAAAATGGAAAACGTAGATTTATCATGGAGAATAAGAAAAAAAATATACAAAATACCTTTATTCCTCCAGTATACAAGTAGTTCCCATCTTTAGAGAAAAGAACCTGACAATTCAAAACATCAACAAGTCTAATGCAAACATATCGCTCTGAGCATAAGCAAGAACAAAGCAGATTGATGACACAATGGCACCATATCATACTGGTACAGAGGTACAACACCCCTCAAACTGTATACAATACCACACCATACTGGTACAGTGGTAACATCACCATACCATACTGCGTTCGAAATGCAAACTTAAAATTTGAAAAATGTAAATTTTCAATTCTACTCCAAATTTTATCTGAATTTCCAGATCAATCATACAAGCAAAAATGTTCATTCCAAGCATAAATAAGCATATCAAGTAAATTAAAAAGCAAATAGTAAAACACATATAACTTAATTAGCAAACATATTTAATCTAAATGTGTAAAAGTTACAAAAGCATATTAAAAACAAAAGGTTAATCGAAAGAAAAAAAAGGATAAAAAGTAACAACTAAAGACAAAAGTTACTAACATGTCTAATTTCAGCACAATTGTTAGCTTGAGATCATACTGACAAATTCTTCAATAATCAACTAAGTAGATGAAATAATGCCTTTTTTGTTTGAGTAATTCATCGAACACCTTAATGGCATCCAACTGTAGTTAGCTATGGATAGTATTTGGAAAGTTTCTCCTTTTAGAGTTAAGCCATCTACCTGGTCAAGTAGCCTATTACCAGTATTTTCCAGTAAGTTAAATATTGTCGTTATATAAACGCCCTCTTAAAATTGTAGTACTGCACATGGTGTACTTGCCATGAAAGAACATTAAAAGAATGAATGATTTGGAGATAATAGCAAAAATGTAAAAATGTACATCCATGTTTTACTGTAATAGCAAAAATGAACGAAGATTGAGAAAAATTTCAAAAAATTGAGAGAAAATAGAAATATTAAACTCAAAAGAGGACTACGTACTTGAGGGTAGGGGCAAATCCAGGATTTCTGTCAGGATAGGGCACTAATTGGGTTTAAATAGCTAATTGGATTCAAACTTATTAACTTATCACATACACAATTGCAACTTAATTCTTATAACTATGTTTATTAAAAAATATGTTATAATCATGAAATCGATTGACACCGTATTGAAATATTTTTTATATGCTAATTAAAAATTCATTTGGCACAGTTCAAAGTGGGACTATTCTTAGCAAATTAGCAAATTGAAGTTAAAACTTAGATAAAAAAATTTAATCGAAATATACGTATTGAATAATAAAATGTCCAAAAAGTTCGGCCAACCCATTTCCTTAAAATTGTAATGATAGATTCCACCATCAGACATTTCTTGTTATCTTCATCTCCTTCATTCTATTTACGAAATAAAGCATCGCTGCCATGACCCCATATGATGTCTGCCTCCCAATTTTGTTCTAATGATGTAGTTAGCCTTGGCCCTTTAAATAGTGGTTTAGTTTTAGCAAACCTTACATACTTTTGGAGTTTAGTTTTTGTTAGAATGTGGTTGATGTATGAATTGCTTATTGAGTGAGGCTATGGTGCTATGCATAGCACAGATGGCTAGTGTACTACGGCTCAATATGGTACTTTTTAAAATCCTAACGGTCGATCCGACCGTTCAATGTGATAACCATATGAATATGTACTTGCAAACCAAATTTTATATTGTTTCGAATTTTTTTACTATTTTTTCAGATAGGTAGAATTTTGATGGTCCAGAATTTTCAAAAAACACTGATTTTTCTACCTATCTAAAAAAATAGTAAAAAAATTCGAAAAAATATAAAATTTAGTTTGCAAGTACATATTCATATGGATATCACATTGAACGGTCGGATCGACCGTTAGGATTTTAAAAAGTACCATATTGAGCCGTAGTACACTAGCCATTGGTGCTATGCATAGCACCATAGCCTCACTCTTGCTTATTAGTTTTTGATTTGTGCTTTTTGTTAAAACATCAAGGAGATATATCTCCCAAGGGATGATCCAGACTACTGGATAGACAAGGTTGTATTTAACTCAATTTCAGCAATGAAATGGGCTCCTTCGGCCTTTTTAAAAAAAAAAAAAATGACGATATATTATTAAAGGTAGCGGAGCGTGTTCAAAGCCCATTGGACAAAGAGTTCTTTTAGGCTGTGCTCCAGATGGGAGTACGCAGAGGGAGGGGAAGGGCGAATTCACTGTGCGGAGGTGAGAGCTTGTCAGACCGGATCTGACTGGACGAGTTTACTTGCTCTAGAAGGAGAGAATTGGAGAGAGATCGGAGGGGAGAAAACACTGTTCGGAGGTGATCAAAGATGAACTCCGTGTTCAATTTTGACAAAGTTGTTCACCCTCAAATCAGAGTGTACAAATTACTATTCAGAGGAGAGTCATCGTCAGCGTCACCTTCCTCCCCTTTCTTTCACCTTCCTTTGTTAAGGAGCAGAGCTTTATTGTCCGATTAAATTCAAATTTGATTGATTGCGCTGATGTATTTATTTCTCTTCAAATATAAGCGCAATATAGTTACTGGACATCTCCAGTATTATTTTTCCTCGTTCAATATCATCAAAAGAAAAAAATATTAAAAAAATAGTGTGCCTATTTTTTGAAAAGTAAAAAAGAAGAGTAGAATCTTTAGCGGCCACATAACAATTTCTTTACTCAATTCTGTTTTTATATTTATTTTTTACATTATTAATTTTTAAAAGTATCCCTCTACTAGGGTGCAAACGGATTGGATACGGATTGGATAGTGGTAAAACCATATCCGTATCCGTTTTTTTTTTTTGGATACGGATATTAGACGGATACGTACGGATACGGATCAGATATCGGATATCCGTAGATATATACATAAATATTGTCATAATATATATTAAATTATATGGTATATATCTACTATTCGGATACGGATAATTAAAATGTAAAACCATATACGTATCCGTATCCGTACGGATATTCGGATATCGGATATCCGTATTTAATTTTCAGATACGGATCCGGATACGGTCGGATATTATCCGATCCGTTTGCACCCCTACCCTCTACACATTAAAAATATCTTAAAGGTTTACAAGAGTTTGAATTTCATATTATTTCAAGCTAATTTTATTTCTCTAAAACTAAACACGAGAAGAAATAATTATACAAATATATATTTTGTTCATAATCTTCATAATTCACAAATACTAATATATTTAATTAGTTGATTAGAGTACCAAAAAAAACAACAATTGATAAAACTCAAAATTTATTTACTTAAATATTAAATTCGATCAAGTTGCTTTCATGTTATTTTATTTTTTGAATAATATTGATTTTTTTTCTATTTGAGAGAAATGAAGGATTTGAAAAGATATTGAAGGCTTTCATTTATTAGAATAACAGAGATATTTAATAATAAGGTTGTACTTCTGATTTTTAACTGGTAAAATTGGATATATTTATTATTCCATTAAAAATCAATTAATATATATATATATATATATATATATATATATTTATTCAACAATTGATTTTCCTCTAACATCTTATTTTATTAATATTTTATTGAAATTGTATAAAGTATTATTATATAATACAAGCTTATTTTTTTCTTTACTTCTATTTTTTATAAAAAGAAACTATATTTATAGTTCCGAGATTAATATATACTATATGTATCATCAAATTTGTGCAATTTAAACAAATTATACTCACAACTAATAAATGAGTTATTCTTACTGGTAGTATATTTGAATGTTTATTTTGCATGAACTAGTTTCATGAGATAGTGTATGTATGAAATGAAATTAGTTTGTGTTGACGTGTTATTTTCATTGCTTGTCTTTTACAAGTGTATGTTTCACCTAACAGCCCAAAAAAGTATTGGACTGCTTTGAATTTTGTATGACCGTTCGATATATAGATAATGTAGCGGAATATATTTACGCTTGATAGCAAAGAAACCGGACCTTTCGTCAAACCCGCAACATAATAACTCCCACAGATCGCTACAGACCTATGTAACATGAGATCAAGTCCCATGAAAAAGCACCGCGGAAGTTAAATGGCGGGAGTAAATTCAAAACGGCCGAGGTCACACGCGTAGTGAATTCCCAAGTCCAAGTCTTATCTGCATTAATACCAAACCTCCTCTGTAAAGCGAGTCATTTTATGAGGGACCCACAACACTTATCATAGTCATTAATTCCCAATCATAGTTTGCTACACAGAAATAAATTTTGTATCCGGCATAGATAATCAAATTACACTCCGGCTTCTTCAAGTTCTTCACACAAGTTCACGCACACATCCCAAACCGCAAGTCAGCTTTGAAATCGTCCCTAGTCACGCCTCTCTTTCTTCGTTTCTTGGATTCACGCTCCCTTTATTCAATCCTTAATTGCTATCTGTTTATCTTTCTCTCTCTCGCGCTCCTCCTCCGTTTTATTTAAGCAGATTCCGCTCCAATTCACAAAATCTCAACATTAGTAATCCCAAAAGGAAAGATGAGGTGGGAACGAAGGAGAAAGCAGATTAGCCCGGATCAAATTCCAGAGCAAAAACCAGAAAAGCAGTTCTCTTTGCTTTCGTGTTTATTATCCACATTATTATGTTTCTCCATTCCATGCTCATCCAAAGAATCAAATCAACAATTTCCAAAACCCCAAAATCCAAAACCTGATCTGAATCCAGAAACAAAATCACACTCTGCCCCAAATCCAAAGGCCAGACCTCACCCCCGGGCTCGATCGGTTCAACACAATTTTGACATAACCAGGAGATCAAAAATCAGCTACAAGCCTCCAAATCGCTATGGCCCGGCAGTCATATACGGTCTTGATCCGACGGTTCAGAGTCGACGAAGCAACGGTTCAAAAGCAACTAAGGTTGATGAGAAGGATTTGGAAGGGTTTGCCGTTGCCAAGAAATCAAGCAATCCTGAGAAAGATTTTAAGGAATCAATGGTCAGAATGATACGTCTGAAGCGTATCAATCGACCCGAGGATCTTGAAAATCTGTTAGCATGTTACCTAGTTTTAAATTCAGATGAGTATCATGATGTGATTGTGAAGGTTTTTCGACAAGTTTGGATTGAAATCAGTTCTGCGAGGCTTAGGTCAAGGAGGCGGCCGGTTCATGCAAACCGGCGTGGATAATTTGTGGGTGTGTGTGAATTTTTTTTTTTTTTGCTTATTTTTTTGTTAGCTTCTACTCAAGAAGTTTGTCAGTGAAGCCTTGTTTGAATTGGCTTTCATTTTTCTGTTTCAATTTTTAATTAGTATAATTAAGCTAGAAAATATAGCCGTGTAAGTAAGGTTTCAATACAATTGAGCGTTCCATGTGTGCTAATAGAAATGTTCACTTTCCAACTTTTATCATTTATTTAGACAAAATTGATTGTATGATATACTTTATTATTTATATAAAAGTTCATCTATTTAAACTTTGAATTTGGATATTTGCCATAAAAGTCTCAATTTCAAATAATATCGAAAGTTCATTAAAATATAATAGTTGAAAATGTTGCCGATGGATATTAATTCTATTCGTGCTTTCATTTAAAATAAAATTATAACAAATTTCACAAAAAAAGATGTATATATTATATGTAATTCATAAAGATTAACTATATAATATTTACATAATAAATTTGTTGGTAAAATAACTAATATTAATTAACAAAATTTAATTACTAAAATATGATTAGATTTAATTTATTAAGTGATCTAAATTAATTGCATTTATAATAAAAAAAATATTATATTTCAAAGTCCAAACTAAGGTGGTATAGAAGTCTATCCAAACTAATGTGGTATATGAGTGTTCTAAATTAATCCGAATTGAAAACTGTATTCATATTCATACTACACAAATTCTGGCTGTCACCCACAGTGAGAAAGTTGGATCCAAAATCATAAAAAAAAAAACACATTGAAAATATGAGAAGAAAAATGAGAAAAAACAATTAAAAAAAGTATGCAAGATATGGACAAATGCTATGTTCCTATGTTTTTTTGCCCTTTGATTTTCTCTGGTTTCTAATTTGAGAATTAAAAAGCATAAAATCAAAATTAATTAATATGAACATGATTTTTATAAAAAAAAATTGTTTTAGAAAATAAAAGTAGACTCATTTGCTAATTCTTGTCAACTTTTTTCAATATATATAGCAAGTAATAACGAATATTATTTACGTAATTAATAAATATTTTAAATAGAAGTTAATTAAATAACACATGCATGACAAATCATACAAAACTCTTCTCTTCACTCTCTTTGAAAATTATCTCTCTCTTTGCACATGCCAAACTTGTGTTGATGTTACTTCTAAGCAAGACTTGTTGAACGTCTATTAATATTACTTTTCAAATATATATTATATATGATGAGGGATCCAATTACACCTTTTTTTTTACACATCTTGATATTATTATTTTTATAGGCCAATTTTGCAATTTCAAAATCCAAACAGTCGATCCGAACCGTTAACATGATCACCATATTAAAATGTGCTTGGAGATCAAATTTTACATTTTTTTGAATTTTTTACTATTTATTAAGATAGTTACAAAATCATTGTTTTTCAATGGTCTGAAAACAATGATTTTGTAACCATCTTAATAAATAGTAAAACAATTCAAAAAAAATGTAAAATTTGATCTCCAAGCACATTTTAATATATCCCTCATGTTGAATGGTTTGGATCGACTATTGAACTTTGAAAATGGTAGGTGTCAAAGTGTGTCTAAAAAAAATGATGTAATCCGATCCCTCCTCATTATATATATAGATTGGCTAATATTAAAATGTTTGTTTCTAGGTCATGGAACAAACATTTTCTTTTTTACATTTTCAAAGTTCAAACAGTCGATTCAAACCGTTCAACATTCAATGCAGATTAAAATGTGTTTGGAGATCAAATTTTATATTTTTTTGGATTTTTTTACTATTTATTAAGCTAGTTTTAAAATCGTTTTTTTCAATGATCCATAAATTTTTCACTGTTTATTAAAATCAATAATTTTAAAACTGACTTAATAAATAGTAAAAAAAATTCCAAAAAATGTAAAATTTAGTCTTCAAGCACATTTTAATATAGATATCACATCTAATTATTTGGATCGACCATTGGACTTTGAAAATAAAAAAAACCAATTAGTTGCACCATTATTCCGGAACAAACGTTTTGATATTAGCCTCTCGCTCTCTCTCTCTCTCTCTCTCTCTCTTATATATATATATATAGAGGTTGGCTAAGATCAAAGTGGTATGACCTAGGTCTAGGTACTACCAATTTGTTTTGTGATTTTCAAAGTTCAAATAGTCGATCTGAAGTGCTCAACTTGTTCTCCATATTAAAATGTACTTAGAGACCAAATTTTACATTTTTTGAAAAAACTTTACTATTTTTTATGGATTTTTGCAAATCACTGTTTTTCAGATTTTATTTATTTATTTTTATTATGAAAAACAGTGATTTTCAAAAATCCATAAAAAATAGTAAACAACTTAAAAAAAAATGTAAAATTTGGTCTCCAAACACATTTTAATATGGAGAACACGTTGAGTACTTCAGATCATTTTTTTGCAAAAACTAATTGGTAGCACTAAGGCCTTGGTCATACCACTTTGATCTTATCCAACCTATATATATATATATATATATATATATATATATATATGGCTGTGGCTAATTTGCTGCCGGCAGTAGTTCGGCCGAGGTGCTGCCGGGGCTATATTTAGCCGTGTGATGTCCAAACAACAAATTCAAACCGTTAGATGTTTAATCTATACTATAATCTACTTGGAGACCAAATTTTACATTTTTTGGAATTTTTTTACTATATATTAAGCTGGTTTGAAAACCGCTGTTTTTAACGTTGCAGAAATTTACTAAAAACAGCGGTTTTCAAACCAGCTTAATATATAGTAAAAAAATTCCAAAAAATGTAAAATTTGGTCTCCAAGTAGATTATAGTATAGATTAAACATCTAACGGTTTGAATTTGTTGTTTGGACATCACACGGCTAAATATAGCCCCGGCAGCACTTGGCCGAACTGCTGCCGGCAGCAAATTAGACAGACCCTATATATATATATATATATATATAGAGAAAGAGAGAGAGAGAGAGTAGAACTAGGGTGTTCCTAAGCTCACCAAGCCCTTCGTGAGCTCGACTCTAAAACCTATCGAATCGACTTCAAATGATATTTCCAAACCGTTAGATGTTCAATCTATATTAAAATGTGCTTGGAGACCAAATTTTACATTTTTTGGAATTTTTTTACTATTTATTAAGATGGTTTGAAAACCGCTGTTTTTATTAAAATTCTGCACCATTGGAAAACAGCGGTTTTCAAACCATCTTAATAAATAGTAAAAAAATTCCAAAAAATGTAAAATTTGGTCTCCAAGCACATTTTAATATAGATTGAACATCTAACGGTTTGGAAATGTCGTTTGAAGTCCATTCGATAGGTTTTAGAGTCGCGCTCACGGAAGGGCTTGGTGAGCTTAGGAGCACCCTAGTTCTACTATATATATATATATATGAGGAGGGATCGGATTACACCGTTTTTTGGTGACATCGAATTACATCGTCCATTTTTAAAGTCCAAACAGTCGAACCAAACCGTTCAATATGATGGATATATTAAAGTATGCTTGCAGATCAAATTTTACATTTTTTTTGAATTTTTTTACTATTTATTAAGATGGGTATAAAAATTCAATGGTCTAAAAACAACGATTTTGTAAAGTACTTAATAAATAGTAAAAAAATTCAAAAAAATGTAAAATTTGATCTGCAAGCACATTTTAATATATCCATCATATTGAACGGTTTGGATCGACTATTTGAACTTTGAAAACTTTAAAATTGAACGATGTAATTCGATGTCACCAAAAACGGTGTAATCCAATCCCTCCCCCCCCTCTCTCTCTATATATATATATATATATATATATATATATAATTGTGCTATTGTACTTCGCGAAGTAAAACCAATGTTTTACTTCACGCTCATATTTCCATTTTGAAAACCCAAAACGTCGATCCGAACCGTTCAAATTGATCTCCATATTGAAATGTGCTTGGAGACCAAATTTTACATTTTTTGGAATTTTTTTACTATTTATTAAGCTACTTTGAAAATCGCTGATCCATTGGTCCAGAATTTTTTACTGTTTTGCTACTGTTCACAATGGATCAGCGATTTTCAAAGTGGCTTAATAAATAGTAAAAAAAATCCAAAAAATGTAAAATTTGGTCTCCAAGCACATTTCAATATGGAGATCAACTTGAACGGTTTGGATCGACGTTTTGAATTTTCAAAATGGGAATATGAGCATGAAGTAAAACTTCGCTTTACTTCGCGAAGTACAATAGCCCTACTCATATATATATATATATGAGGAGGGCTCAAATGCCCCATTGCTTTATGCCCCAATCATACTCCAAAATATTTATCTTCGATTTCAAAGTCCAAACAAAAGATCCGAACCGCTCAACATGATATCCATGTTAAAATGTGCTTAGAGATCAAATTTTTTACTATTTTTTAGATAGGTACAAAATTAATGTATTTCAGGAAATTGTGGACTATTCAAAAATAGTGATTTTGTACGTATTGTAAAAAATAGTAAAACAATTCCACAAATTTTAAAATTTGATCTCTAAGCACAGTTTAACGTTGATATCATGTTGAGCAGTTCATATCTTTTGTTTGGACTTTCAAATCAAAGATAAAAATGTTGGAGTACAATTGAGGCATGAAGCAATCGGGCATTTGCGCTCTCCTCTATACACACACACACCAGATCACGTCATAAAAGAATATTCATGTGTTTCAGATCATAAACAAGTAAAAATGAGAATTACTTGTGACAACAATAAAAAATTGTAGAGCTGTTTTTTTCATAATGATAATTATATGATGGTCATTAATTAATTAAATTATTTAAATTTTAAAATTTTCAATCTTTAATATACGTGTGAATTTCAAACGCTCTCCAGTGTATACACAATATAGCAAAAAATTAGAATTAAAGGGGACCAAACTTGAAGAATATATATTTTATTTATTCATTATCGTTATAAAGTAATTTATTACTTTTACTATAATACATAGTTGGTTCGCTTGTTCAAGTTAAATGATGTTTTCAGTGTAAATTGGGAATAAAAACTATTTTTTTAGAAATACTAATATGTATATTATTTAAAGAGAAGGGATCCAATTACACCTTTTTTGGTGACACATCATGACACCGTTTTTTATATAGGTCAATTTTGCGATTTCAAAATCCAAACAGTCGATCCGAACCGTTCAACATGATCACCATATTAAAATGTACTTGGAGATCAAATTTTACATTTTTTTTGAATTTTTTTACTATTTATTAAGATGGTTACAAAATTGCTGTTTTTCAATGGTCTGAAAACAACGATTTTTGTAACCATCTTAATAAATAGCAAAAAAATTCAAAAAAAATGTAAATTTTGATCTCCAAGCACATTTTAATATATCCATCATGTTGAACGATTTGAATCAACTATTTGGACTTTAAAAATAGTAGGTGTCAACCTATCTTTGCAGTAATAAAAGTATCGATCCAAAGATAACGAAAATATTATTTTCTACTAAATTAATTAATTCTAAAGGTGCAAATAAAGTAAATGGGGGTTGTTGTAAAATTAGTTTTGTGGGTGCAATAGCTGATTGAGAATTGAATTTAAATAAAGTAATTTAAAACAAACAAATAAAAAGAGTTTTTGTGATTCAATAAGATGGAAGTCTAGGAGCTATCGGCATACAATCACTTGGTCAAATTCACACATAATTGGTTTCTAAATTTATGTTGGCAATTATGGGGTTTCTAAGCCTTAAATGTACAAAAGGGTCACTTTCGTGAATTGATGACGTACCTAGATAATTCGGATTTCACGATTAAGTCTTTTACCCTAGCTATCTAGACCATAAGCATATGTTAGTCTAGTTTATCCCTAATTACCAATACTTCACGATTAAGTCCTTCATACCAATATATATTTGGTTCAATTCTAGGGGTCCCAATTAAATATGAGGTTTCACGATTAAGTCATTCACCTCAATTCAACATTTGTTTCTTGTCGTTCCGAACTAAGAATAGATTTGGTCATTTCTAATCTCAAATCCTAGGGTTATTCATGTACATAATTTGGTACCATTAATTCTTGATCATAATCATCTTAAGTTGGTTAAATTTAAGTGGGACGCTAATTAACAAGCACACAAATTACACAATTTCATGAATAATAAAATCAACAAGAACAAACATGCAAGCAAACAATCATCATAAAGAAAACCATCAAAGTAAGATAGATTTTAACACAAGTTCATGCTTAAAGCTTAAGTCCCTAGAGAGGAAATATAGTCTCTCACGGATGTGCTAACATCCAAGAGAAATACAAGAGTAAACATGATAAAAACTGAGAAAAACAAGAAAGGGAATAAAGTACACCAATCTCCTTGCTCGTTGCCTCTTGTCTTCACTTTGCTTGCTAGAGAAAACCTTCAATCATTTGCTCAAATCGCCTTGAATCACTTGGAGAAGATGGAAAAGATGTGTAGAAATAAAACTAGATTAAATGATTATGCCTCCCCGCCAATATATAGCAATTCAAGTGTCTTGGGAAGCAATCATCCAGAATTTAGCAGCAAACATGAGAAAATATCGCGAAATGAGGCAATATTAGCATTGGTGCGGCCTCCGTGTAGCCTTCATAAAATATGTGAGGCCCGCACAAAATGGAAAGTCGGCTGGAATTCGCTAAGAAAAAAGGATTTCTGCAGCCGCACATAATTCCTGCGGTCCCGTATAATTGAAGTTTTTTGGTTTGTGCGGCCCATATAAAATCACTTGTACAGGCTGCAGAACTCTTTGACTCAGTTGGAGGCTTCTTGATTTAATTCTGAAATTCATTTTTCGGCTCAATTTATTTTGTGCAGCCCGCACAGAATTCGTGCAGCTCTCACAGAATTCGTGTGGCTTGCACATAAAATTTTTGTGGCCCGCACCAACCTATATTTTGCTCCATTTGTTCGATTTCTATAATTTAAATAAGGCAAATGTAGTAACTTTTGTTCTTTGGTGCATTATATACTAAATGAAGCTAAAATGCAAGAAATTTGACACAATTTTAGAGGTGAAACTCTAACCAAAAGTATATATAATTGAGACTTATCAAAAACCTCAAACATAATTATAAGCCTGACTTTGTGTCCATGTTCTTCTTCTCATAGTCATGCCGATTGGGGAAATAAATCTGCTGTTATTCCTTTGAGATAACATGATCCTCTTATTCCTCATCCAGCTGTTTAAATTTTTTTATGCGCGAATCTCAATAACGATATTCTTTCACACATGAATCTCAACAATGTTCAACAGTTGGAAGACGAATAACAGGGTCCTTTATCCCAAAGTAATAACAACAGATTTATTTCCATACCGACTAGCTCAAATTCTGACTCTGGACCTTCCAAGAAACGAGGAGGTGCAAATAGGGGTGTTCATTGGGTCCGGTTTAGTCGGTTTTGAATCGAACCGAATTAGTTTGGACCAAATGGTTTTGTTTTTTTGGTTTAATGGTTAGGTTTGGAAATTTTCAAAACTGAAATAACCGAACCGACTGAACTTTTATATATATTATGAATTTGGTCCGGACCACCCCGGTTTATTTCTTAATCAATTTCTTTAAATACTTCGGTTTATTTCTTAATATCCTGGTTTATTTCATAATATCCCGGTTTATTTCTTAATATACATCGGTTTATTATAATCAATTGCTTTAAATAAAAAAATTAATACATTTTGGTTTGAACCGAACAAACTGAAATAAAACTTTGGTTCGGTTCGGTTGCAATGCTAAATCGGTTCGGTTCAGTTTTATTTTAGAAACTGAATTATTACTTTGGTTGCCTAGTTCGGTTCGGTTTCAACCCGCAAGTTTTTTCCACTAGACCCGGACTAGACCGGACGGTTCTTGACCCGTGGACAATGGCAACCCGGACCTATTTTATTCATTTCAATTACTTTTTTAAATCATTCATTTTTAAGGAAATTACTAACAAAAAAAAAAGTTAGAACTCCACCTATGTTATTTTACATAGCCGATTCCAAGTCCGGAATAAAGGAGGAGGGTAATTTTGAAATAATAAAAGTATATATATGATAAAAAAAAATTATATTATTTTTTCTTGATATTTATTTCGTTACAAATTTGTATTATTTTATATTATTTGAAAGTTAAAAACCAAATTACTTTAAAAAAAAATTACTTAAAAAAAAATAACCGATTTACTTTTAAAAAACAAATTATTTTGATTTTTAAAACCGAATTATTTTAAAACAATAGATTTAAAAAAAATTACTTAAAAAAAAATAACCGAATTACTTTTAAAAAATAAATTATTTTGATCTTTAAAACCGAATTATTTTAAAACAATAGATTAAAAAAAAATTCGAATGATAAAAAAAATGATTCAAGGAATTGGAAAAAGGGGCAGTAAAGATTCGTACAAACCAAATTATTTAAAAAATTTGGGCCGAATTAGAATAATAAATAATTAGTTTTTTAAACAATTGATAAAAGAAAAATTAAACCGGACCACACCGGACTGGACCAACCTGTGTGGGTCTGGACCATGGTCCTTAGCACGAGTTTGGGCCATCCCCTCCAAATTTGAACTGCCTAATCTGAACCACGTGGATCCGTGGACCAGTTTTTGGTTTTGGACCGGCCTAGCCCGTTTGCATGACACTTATTGGTCCGAATTTGAATCGGCCGGATCTAAACTCAAAATTTGAGTTATTTGAGAGAATCCAGACTCCTTTTTTTACCACCCAATAATCATGAAAATAAATCAGCTTAGTTCAAGAGAATGAATAATAGAAACCTGTTATTCCGATTTCAACTCTTTAAATTTTTCAATACAAATTTTAAGAAAGAAAATTTTTCATAGGCAAATTTCAACGAAAATTAAAGATTGGAATCCGAATAACAAATGCATGTTATTTTTTTTTTTAATAAACAGATGCATGTTATTTCTTTAGAATATCAGCAGATTTATTTCCAACAAACATTCAGGAACGAGAAAAGAAACACAATGTCAATAAAACCGATGACATTTTAAAATCTTGTTAAAATCTGACAATTAGAAACAGGGGTGGATTCAGGATTTTCGTCAGGAGGGGGCAAAAAAAATATCGAATCGGGTTTAAATACCTAATCGGTTTAAATCCATTAACTAATTGGGTACTTGATAAAAAAACAATGTTTTAACTTATATTTTCCAATGCTTTGACTTGTAATTTCTGATGTTTTGACTTATAATTCTAATTACCAATCAAAATTCAACAAATTTTTATCAATTTTAACTCTAAATTTAACCCAAATTACAAATCAAACGTCCAGAGAGGGGCAAAAAAAATTCAAAGGGAGAATAAAGTCGGTCAGAACTGCTAAATCTCCACTAAAACTCAAAATCCAGAGTGGGGCAGCTGCCCCTCCCTGAATACACTTGGGTTCGCCCCTGATTAGAAATAGTGACAATTGCAACTGACAACCTGTATTTAAAAAAAAATAGTGACAATTGCTAGCTAGGATAAATATGCGTGTGTGTGTTGTGTGCGTGTGTGATCAAAAGAGGATAAATACGTGTGTGTGTGTGCGTGTGTGTGTTGTGAGCGTGTGCGTGTGTGTTGCGTGAGTGCGTGTGTTGGGATATTTGCTCGATCCTTAACCGGATAAATAGAAAAAACCGCGATGGGAGATAAAGAGTAAAAAATCTAAAAAACTGTCGGCTCCAGAAATCCCTTGATATTTGTAATATTGGGTCAAAAGAAATGAGTTGTACCACAAAATTTAGCTTGGAGTTGGTACAGTATTTGTTTCGTGCAAGGAATACTGGTGGCTTTGAAGGGTGCCATGTCAGCAGGGGGGCGAGACTTCATCTCCATCTATTTTTATTCTTGACGATTCTGTTGTCCCACCGAACCATCGTGGGACCCACCATTCATAAAATGAAAAATGTTTTTAAGAGAGCCCGGTTTACACTTATTCTATGGACCGTCTATGAGCATCAAGAGACCTGCCGATTTTTTTTAATATCCAACATTAAATAAAAAAAATACAAAAGTCCAAATATTTTGAAGAATTTTAAAAATGCCAGCCGAGAAAAAAATTGGGCCGTCGAAAATCTCGACGGCCGAATAACAAAAATTTTGTTCACATGTTCTTTGGTTTATGTTTTATGGATTTATAGTTTTTTTTATTTAATTAGACAATGTTATAATTTTTTATTTTTTTATTGAAATACTAGAAATATTAATATTTTTTTTTGAAAATGGATAAAATACTATATAATTTGATTTATTAGAAAGACTGCAACAAAGAACCCATATCAACATTTTTCAGGTTGGATTTTTTGCGGCTATAAGAAAAAATTAAAATATTTCTTTGTGTGTTATTGGAAAAAATAAAAATGTTTTGGATCTGAGTTATTGATTCCGGTTCAAAAGTCACTTTTGATTAAATAAAGAAAATATTATGATCCTTCTAGTACATTTAAATTATAAGATATTGTATCCAATTTGAAAAAAAATTGAAAAGAGATCTCGTCTGACATAAGTAAGAGATTTTTTTTTGTACTTATCTAGAAGTGACTTTTGAATCATGATCAATAACTCAGATTCATAACATTTTTATTTTTTCCAATAACACACAAAGAAATATTTTAATTTTTCTTACAGCTGCAAAAAATCCGGCCTGAAAAATATTGATCTGGATTATTTGTTGTAGTATTTCCATTAAATCAAATTATATAGTATTCTATCTATTTTTGAAGAAATATATAAAATATTTCTAATTTTAATAAAAAAATAAACAAATTATAACATTTTCTAATTAAATAAGAAAACCATAAATTCATAAAACAGAAACCAGAAACTGAAGAACATGTGAACAAAATGTTTGTTATTCGGCCGCCGAGATTTTCAGCGGCCAAATTTTTTTCTCGGCTGCTGAAATTTTCGGCGGTTTGGGAATTTTTAAAATTCTTTAAAATGCTTGGACATTTGTATTATTTTTTATTTAATGTTGGGTATTAAAAAAAAATCGGAGAGACCTAGCAGACCCATTATTTCATAGAGTTGAAAATTTGAAAGTAATTTTATAATTAATACTTTTAAACAAATATTAAAATTAATAAAAAGGAAATACAACTAAAAATATTTTATATTGTGACAAACTAGATTCTAGATACTTCATATAACCATTTGTCTTATCTAGAGGAATATAATTTTATATAGTATAAAACATATTTGAATTCTTAGGATGGAGCATAGTCTTACAATTATTTTGCATGATTAGTATAGTTTTGTGTATTCTTTCTATATCATTATGTGAAAAGATAAATAGTTTTTTTTTCAAGTCAGATAAAAAGTAAAATACATATAACTTTTAATTTATCTTTTACTGTTAACTCAGTTCATTTGGATTAAAGATGTTATAAAAATTAATAAAAAAATAATTGTTAAAATTTCTGATGTAAAAAAAAAAAAAATCATCTTTTGCAATTGATCAGGAATTCAGTCATACACTAGGTCTTCCTAAAACCAAGGCAAGTCTCTTAGCAGGAAACAAATTGCCAAACATTGGAGTTCTACATGGCCACCCAATCGACTACTGGAGTTTACAACATCTTGACGTGGCATGGAATGATGGAGATCATAAACATCCAACAGCTACTGTAAGTCGGTAACTGAGTACTCTCTATTGATGAGCACTTCCACGTCAGATTTATGTAATAAGTCGTAAAGTCGAGCACTCGGGATGAACAAAATCGCAGAGAGTGAAAAGAACTAAGCACTTGATTTTTTTTTTTTGGAGGAAATAAACACTTGAATTTTCCTAGTAGTGGTGTGCAGAAGGAGAGAAGACGCGCGAAGAAGAGCAAAAACATAATAGAAAAAAGAGGGGTAAGAATCATAGCTCCTCGCGCGCCTTCCTTCCTCGATGGCGCAACTCCTGTCGCCAGTGTGCGCCGATTCTCTCTTCAAATCTAGAAGTCTTTGTCCCTCCTTCAGTCGATGGCGAACTGTTGTCAGAAGCGGGCCCCACAGCCTGAATTTCGGGTTGAGGAGGAGAGATGTGTCGGTGGCTGCTGTCGCTGGAGAGTCCAGTTCGACGACGAATGATGTCGCCGATGACTACTATGCCGTTCTTGGTGTGGTATGTATTGTTACTTTTCCCTATTTGCCTTGATCTAAGAATAAAATAAACATTAGATGAGGAATCCATAACTTCACTTGAATGCAGGGTCCTTTTTCTTGATCTCTCGAAATTGGATCCTCTTTGTGTCAATTCTAAGAAAATTGGTCTTGGATTACTCATTGCCTTCATATTTGTCATGATCTCAAAAAGGACTGAAAAAAGAACTAGTGATTCTTTTTTCAGGAATAATGTCCACATCATGGTCCTTTGTTAGTTCAGTATTATTAGCGGCTTACTTAATTTGATGTATGTATTAATTGTTATCTTCACCTGAGTTTTAATTAATTGACATAATGTGTGTAATTAGATGCCAGATGCAACTCCTCAGAAAATAAAGAAGGCTTATTATAATTGCATGAAATCGTGCCATCCTGACTTAAGCGGGGACGACCCTGATGTAACCAACTTCTGTATGTTCATCAACGAGGTCTATGCGGTAAGACTCTAATGCTCTCTTCTGAACATCGATATTGCTTAATTAATTTCTTTTGGGAAAATTTCCGGTGTGCCCAACCAAAATTTTAATTTATATTGTTATACCTATAATGATTGACAATTATCTTGCATATATGCCCCTGGAAACAAATATAAGCCATGCATCTCCTATCTAGTTTCCTCTAGAAGATTCTCTCTGCTTTGATCCGGGATTTTTATCTCAAACTCTCAATGTGCACTTTGAACGAGGGGTTTGGAGTTTTATATTGGACATGGAGAGCCATATGAGGCTCAATTGACCCCACTGGATTTTGCAAAAATGCCCCTAAATTATATGAATTAAAGAAAGCCTCCAAGTCTCCTGAACTGACACCAACTAACCAAAATTCTTGCCTCTGCCCCTGATTTTGGGTACTCAAGAACAAAAGATGCAGAGCATTTTTTTGCAAGAATCTGCTGAGAAGATAATTTGCATTTTTGGAAGGTTGTGTTGGATGTTTGAATTTTTCAGTGCGCACAGGAAAATTTTCTGATTAGGTGTGGCCTGAGGAAGTGTTTAACCTAGATTAGATGAATTTGAGCAGGTATTGAGTGATCCGGTACAAAGGATGGTGTATGATGAGATACATGGTTACGCATTGACTGCCATTAACCCTTTCCTGGACGATACTGCCACCAAGGACCATGCCTTTGTTGATGAGTTTAGTTGCATAGGTAATTTTATCATTGTTTCTTTTTCAGTAGTTCAGTTATCGCTATAAATATAAACTGATGATTTTATCTTTCGGGACAACAAAATAATTATCAATTTAGCAGAAGATTAATTTCATAAGTGGAAGCATTGCTGAAATTTTTAAGGGGAATCGACTAATATTTCAACTAATTTCTTATTGTTCTTTTCCTTATAGTATGTTTTTGAATAAATAGTTGTTGCTTATATGGGAGGATTTTGAGTTATGTATAATGATGTGACTTTCTTTCATAATTGATATGGAAAACACAAATCATATCACACTCTTTTGTTCTGCTCTCTTATGAAAAGATAAAAGAACAGAAGGCAGCCAAAGTAGGGTACTTTTATATATGAACTGTAAATAACTGCAGGTTAAATAGAAAGCACAAATAGTTTTCTAAAGTTATTTTTTTTTCTTCTTATAATTATATTGAATTATCCATAACTCATGTCGTATAATTTGTCTTTATGTCTAAATAGGATGTAAAAATTGTGCAAACATTTGCGGTGACGTGTTTCGAATAGAAGAGGACTTCGGCCGAGCCCGAGTGCATTGCCAATCTGGAAATCCCAATTTGATTACAGAGGCTATTGAAAGTTGGTGTGTTTTTATATATATTTTGAAAGACTTCAATTTTTCTTTTCTAGTTTCATTTTATTGAAGTTACTATCTAAAGATCAATCCAGTATGCAGTAAGTTTGACTACTATCATATTTGCAAGTATGAATTTGGGCTTTTCTTATTTCCTTTGGAGCTTAATTATGAGTGTATTGGGGTTTAACGGATTTGTTGGAGATAATATTAAACCAAAATAAATGAGAACACATTAGTAATGAAAGCACCATTGTGATACATAGAACTAATAAAGCTAATCTATATGTATTAATTTAATTTTCAGCCCGGTCGATTGTATTCACTGGACTTCGGCTGCACAAGTCTCCCTCCTAGAAGATGAAATGCGTCGGGTGGAAAGAGTTAATGTGAGTTCTGTTACAATTTTACCTCACCTTTATTTTACTTGGAAAATTTGTATTCAGTTTGAAATAATTGAATGACTCTGCTTATTCTTTGTAATATAAGAAAAGGATTATTTTACAATCTGGACTATAGACGTCAAATTTTGCATCTATGACTTATAGAGAATGTTGGGATAAATTACTATGCTTTATGAATTTGTAGAATGAAAAAGGTGATTGTTGCCCTTGTTTTCACAGGTTGGGCTAATGCTGGCTGGAATGGGAAGTTCAGTTGACGTTTTTCGAATGGTAATCTTGATTATTTTTGTTATAAAATGCATTTGTTATTTGTCAAGAGTGAAGACCATGCTACATTCATATTTTCAAATCACTTGGGAAGATTACCATAATTGTTTTCTCACTATTTTGCTATATGTCAAAATAGACCATGATATATACACACCTTAGGACCTACATGTTTCGTAGCATTCTTGTTATGTTATAAGGCCTAAATTGTTCTGTTATGGAAACTAAACTTGGGTACAATCCTTGAGATTATCATTGATATTAAATAAATATATGACCCAGTTATTCTGGTTATGAGTTGCCCAATTTGCCCAATTTATTATTTGTTATAATTATTACTGTACTTTGTTATAACTGTGACAGGCAAGCTCAAGGTGGGAGAGAAGGCAGTCTAAAGTCTTGGTAAGTTTCCTTGTCCATTTCTTTTTGTATTATTTTTAATTTTCCTTTTACTATTTTGGTAGCGCTAAGCTGAATTACTGAATTGCAGTTATAACCCAAAATGCATAATTAATGCAGGAAACGGCAAGGGCTAGCATGGTGAAGCAAAAGGATTCAGAGAAAGCGGGTTCATGGACCGGGTCTTGGAGTGATGTTTGGGGCAAACCAAATGAGTACCCAAAAACTACAGGTACTTCAAAATATTATTGAAATTACAAGAGCTGTTAGTGTACAACATAATTGGATTATCCGGCCATATCCACCTTGATTTGAACCTGCAATATTGAACCCTTGTTTTGTTTACCTATGCTTTTTGTTTACTTCTGGATAGGGGTTCATTGGGTCAGTTCGGTTAAAACCGAATTAAATAGTCAAACCAAAATATTATTCGGTTTTCAAAAATATAACCAAACCAACTGAATTGAACTTGTCAACTGAATGGTTGAACCGAAATAAGGAAGATTAAATTTTTAGAAGGTCAAAACTCAATACATACACAGATACATTTAATAGTCATAGAAATAAATATGAATTATATACGAGTTCTTGATATTACATAAATTGTTCAATTCCATACGAAATATGTAGATGTTCTAAAATATCCAAACCAAAATATAAGTTGTTGATATTACATACATTATATATAAAGCATGGATTTGAACCATATAGAGCTCTGTCGGCTCGGTCTTTTCGGTTTTGAAAAATCTAAATTGAACCAAATATAAAAAACCGAAGTAATTCAAAAATTCAACCAAACCGATCCATTTAAACTGAAAACCGAACCATTTAATCCATACTTATTCGGTTTGGTTGAAAACCAAATAAACCGGATCCAATGAACACCCCTACTTCTGGACTCTGTTTTGAATACCAATTTATTACCAGCTAAAATTTAGATTGAAATTTACAATATGATATATGCTTTCCAGAAGAAGAGGCAAAGGAAAGAGCTAAACGAGCTGCAGCGGCAGCCAGGAGGTGGAGAGAATATTCCAGAAAAGGTGTGGATCGACGCCCGACCTTCAAACTTCCTGAGGCCACGTCCTCCAAAGACAAATGAGAAAAAAAGGTTTTATAGTGATGTATATTCTAAACTCTTCTCTCTGTTGCTGATTTCTGAAGAATGCTAATTATTTGCAGAGAGCTTGAAATTATAGTTTTCTTGTTGCTCTCTTGCTTTTGCTATTAATTCACCATAATTGTGTAAATAAGAAGATATCATTATATAGTTGTTTATACCATTTTAATTACTTTATTTTTAACTAGGTGCTAAGTCTTGCGTTGCTTTCGTTGTAGTTAATAATGTTGTGTAGCTGGGATAGTGGAAGTTTTTATTTTTTTCATTTTAGGAATGAAGCTTTTCAAGTATTTTTAATGTAGTATTTTTATCCTGCAAGGAAATAGCGAAATTTATAAATAGAATGGAAATCATTTCGGACGTCTACCTTGAAATACAGGAAAATAAATTTCTTGTCAACTAATATCGCTAATCAACAAAATAAATATAATAAATTATAATGTAAATCCTGCATAAGCCCATGAAATTAGAGAAAAACGCTATAAGTTAAAGGCCTCTCATGACCTCACCGAACAAGCAACAGCATAAGCCCATGACCTGAGTTGTTCCTTCATTTCCAAATCATTTCTAACCATAGGCGGCGTTGTCAAGCGCCTAAACTTCGAGTCGATACCACTCTGCTCAATTCTCATTTGACAGTCATATAGCACAGCAAACGGTGTTCTTTCTTCCCATTGCGTTCCAGCAGAGCTCTGTTGTATCCACTTTTGTACCCTGTTTTTGCTGTTTCTTCCTTTCCTTTTCCCCCTTCTCTTCTCTACACCTGCTATTTCTATGCAATTGCAATCTTCTTTTGTCTTTTGGCTTGTGTTTTTCGCTGCAGTTTGTTCTCCGACTTGATCTTGCTTCTCAGCATCGGTATATTCATTGCTTTTCGTACTAATTTGAGGATTTTGAGTTAGAAGCTGGGAAGACGGCCTGAGAACACTAGAGAAGAACCAAAGGGAGTCTATCTTTTCTAGGAGTTCCTCATTCATTCTCTCAGTCTCTATTTGGGAGTTGAAGATGAGAGGTGATAGGAAGATTGGTCATGGTAGTCAATGTAATTTGAATTTGGTTGGTGGACCTCAACGGCTCCATAATGGAACACCTTTTCACAACTGCCAGGTTGGAATCCATCTCGGTTTGTGACCTAGTGGGCCCGGGGGGAGGTCAACTTCTTTTCCTAAACCTGGTCTACTTGAGGTGGTTTAGCTTTTGCCTTTTTGAAACAAAACATAGCTGAGACAGAAAGTAACAATAACCCGACAACTCCTATAAGTCCTATGTAGTCTAACGGTCTAGGTATTTAATGCTCTGTTACTGTACTCACGAGTAAGTAGCTGTAGATCTTCTGTACCCGTCAGAACTTGAATTTGGTTCGAATTTGCCCGTCAAAACTTGCTCCGAATAACGGATGCTGTTCGGCAACGTAGATTAAGCATGCGAGGCTGTTCGGCATCCTCAGTTCTCATGAGATTTTAAAGGAAAAGTAACTTTATGGGTCATTTTATCTATCAAGTGTTCGATGGCTCAGTTTTGTTTTCCATTTTTATTCCCGATCGACTATATTCCCGGTTATTTACTCTCTTCCTCTCATGAAAAAAAAAAAAACTCAGACCTCTGTTTTTTTTCCCTGACGCTGAAACTGAATCAATCATTACTCCGTTTATTTACTCTCTTCCTCTAAAGAAATCCATTACTCCGTTTGTTTAAATTAATGAATTTTAAACTGAAATTAATACTTGTTTAAATTCACTTGGATCTAATTAATACTTGTTTAGTTAGCCAAATTGAAATTAACTTGTACAATCAAGCACTCAATTAAACAAACACAATTTAATAATACAAAGGCTAAAATTAATTAAACAAGCACAATTTAATAATACAAGAAATGATTAAACAAGTATAATTAAACTAGCAACAATTAATTTTAATAAATTAAGCTAATATTAAGTTAAGTTCCTATTCCAGTTAGGATTGAAGTATGGCATGGAGTTGGTTTCATTATATTTCTCTCTATATGTGGCATGATGAGATTTGTATAATCCTCATCATCATTATTCATTTTCCATTAAAGAAGATGATCTATTATTTTGCTATAAAAGATGTGAAGAAAAAATATTTTTTAGCATTATATGTGTACAAAAGACCAAATTGTCCATTGCATTATTTGTTGTTATATAATAAAGATTTATATAGTTAATTGCAATATATCTGATTTTGATTGCAATTAACAATTTAGTTATAGCAAACCGTATGCTGTATTTAATTAAAACAATTTGTTAAAAAATATAAGAATAAATAAATTCATCTATCTGGCATTTAGAAAAAAAATCATATTTCTTTTTGAGGTTAGAAATTCTTCAAATTAGATAGTTCGATTTCTTCAGCACTCTTCCTTTATTTATCTACCAAAAATGTTTATTCTTGCAAAAGTTGTGCAGACTAATTTAGTAATGAAGGTTGTTTTTTTAGGAATAGTTGAAAAATCCATAATCTTCTTTATAAGATGGAGGTCAACATGAAAGCTCAATCGGATACAAGCAGCACAAGAGATCTCTTCAAGTTTGAAGTACACACCATTAGAAAAGCAAAATGAGGAGATGCAAGCACGATCCTACTCTTGTTCGGCTGGATTTACACATTGTTTGGATGGAGAGTAGAGGAAGGGAGGTAACGGAAAGAAAATAAAACTTTCCGTTGAATCGTGTTTGGTTGACAAAATTATGTCGGAGGTGAAGGGTACAGGAGGTGAAATTAACCTTGTATCATTATAATTAATAGAATCGGTTTCTCTCTCGATTTGGAGTGTAGTGGATGAAAATAAATTTTGTTACAAATATTTTTAGAACAAAAAACACAAATGTCCAACTCTATATCTTACTTGTATAATTCTCATACAAGTTTTTTATCACTAACCTACAACAACCACTGAATTTCTCATTAACCTTCTAAATTTTAATTAATCAAACAAGCAATAAGACGGAAAGAAGAATTAAATTTATTTTTCCTCATTAATTATCCAAACACAAAGAAGTTAAATATGTTAATCTTCCTTTCCATTCTATTTCATTCCCTTTTATCTTCACCTCCCCTTCCTTCCTCTACTCTCCATCCAAACAAAGGTGAGAATAGGTTTTTATTTTGGGTCATTTATTGTTCCTGTCTTGCCACAATATATGCACGAACCAATGCATGCCCCAAGTTCATGGGATCCGACTCCGCTGTTCTCCAAAGGGAGAACAAGACCCTGTTATTCCGATCCCAGCCATTCACCTTTATCGAGATTTGGATATGAAAAACTTTGAACGGTTCAGATCGGAATAACAGGGTCTTGTTCTCCAATTTGGAAAACACCGGAGTTGGTTCCAAGTTCATGCATGTGGATAACTTTCTATATTGTCCCTCAAGAAAATTATATTTACTTTGATTTAAAAATTCCTCTCACCTCACTTTTCTACATCAAAATGTTTTATGTTGCACCTTCTATAGAGGCCCAGTTTTTCATTTGGTAGGAATGTGTGAGAACTGTATGATATACACCTGGAGTGAGGCTACGGTACTATGCATGCATTTCACAGATTGGTACGTAATATTGATTAATATTTCCGTTTTCAAAGAACAAATTATAGCTGATGATTGGAACCGTTCAACATGATTTTCATATGAAAATATACTTACAGACTTACTATTTTCTAGATAAATAAATTAAAATAATCACTATTTTTGAATTATCTAAAGTGATTTTCTACCTATTTAGAAAATAATTAATAGGGATTGTTTCTATATATACTACGCTAGCTGCATACCAGTTTTCATATATATGAGGATCACACCTAAAAAAAATGTAGAAACATATTTATAAATTATATCTTCAGTAGTTCATTATAAATTAAAAAATGAAAAATAAATTATGTTTATAATGAAGATACAATTTCAGTTTCCCGCCAACAACATGTCATTAGTAACCTAATACTTGTATAAATATTTATTAGATCAATTTCAAAAATATAAAATAATTTTTATACAACATAAAGTAAAAGCATTTATAGCTTGTTGTGTTCCCTATATTATTTTCATTCATTTTGGACACATTTAAAGTAATTAAATGATTAAAATGGTCAGTTATACTACAAATATAATAATACATGTACAAATATTATTAGATCAATTTTTACCCAAATATAACATAATATTAAATTGTCAGTTATTAGATGTTTTTAAGTATAAATCACCAAAACTCGCAATTATACTGCAAATATAACATAATACACGTCAACTATTTATTAGATCAATTTCAAAAGTATAAATATATTTTTTACACATTATAACCTCTAGTAATGGATTTACACATTGTTTTATGCATCCTAGATTTTTTTTTCTTAATTCTGGACTCACTTGGAAGTGATTAAATCATCAAAACTCGCATTTATTATCCAATATAACCTAATACTTGTATAATTATTTATTAGATCAATTTTGAAAAAATATATATATTTTTGCGCAGCATAACTTATAGTAAATCATTTACAGTTTGTTGTATGCACCCAAGATTGTTTTTATTAAATTTGAACTCATTTTATGTGACTAACTAATTAAAACGGACAATGCTATACCTCAAATATGTCCTAATTATTGTACAAATATTTATTAGTCTTACATTACAAAAAAATGATAGTAAATATTTGAAACCTTTTTTCATAACTTGAGATCCTCTCATTAAAAGAAGAGCAGGGAAACCGTCTTCATATATGTTGTAGATCAATGTCAAAATATGAGAACTAATTTTTTGAAAGTTATACATTATGACTTGCAATTTGATTATTTAAAAATAAAAACAAGAAGTTGTGTTTATCTATAGTCCTTTAAGCTTAGCAGAACAATATATTTTTTAAGAATTTAACAAAATCAGGTAATAAATAAATTTGGAAGGCTAAATTTTTATTTTTCTATCTCAAAAAAAATAAAAATAAGGTTAGTGCAAAATAAAAGTGATGTTCTCGACACGCTGAGGTAATTCAAATTTTGAATTTGAATGCGGACTGTTCACAGTGCTTCTTTATTAATCGTATGGATTCTAATTGAACGGTCCAAATTCAAACATAAATTTTAGCTTATAATTCATTTTGGTTGTGACATAAGTCATGAAATAAGTATCTTATTTTGCACTTATACTGCCAAACTAGAATAAAGTCTGATAGAAATAACATGAAACAAAAAATCATTTATGTCGTCATAAGTTAAATTTATTTTACATTGTTATTGTTAACATCATTATTCTTATCATTATCTTTGTCATCATCATCGTCATTATTTATTATTATTATTATTATTATTGTTGTTGTTGTTATTGTTGTTGTTGAGAGTTAAGTCAATCAAAGCAACCAAGTTACTTGTCCAGAGCTAAGACCTAGTAAAATCACAAAAGCTGACGTATTATTAATATTATAATTATTATTATTGTTCTTATTATTATTAATCTAATTTGAAGTTTTCCAGTGTTACTGACATTGCTGCATGAGATATTATTTGAAATAATATTAAGAAGGCATTGTGAACAAAGTTGACAAAAAATTTAAAATTATATGTAAGGTGATCTATACTGTCACTTGAAGTATATTGTGTTCTAAATTATATAATGTTACTATTTTAATTCTAAAAACTTGCAGTTGTAATTTTGTGTGTGTTTGTACATTAGTATGACATCTACGTTTAAATTTTTGTCATGTAAGAATAAACATAGTTTTTTTGCATCCAGACTCTCACAAATGCGTAAGACCAAACTAACATATATAATTTTCTAATTTTAAATAATTTTCTAATTAAAAAAAATTACTAATTGTTATCAAATGTAAAAAGAAAAAAAATATGAAAATTAAAAAATTCAACTTATTTCACATAATTTTAATCCATAACCAAATAAATAACTTATTACGTTGTAACTTTAACTTACAATCAAATAACGCAAAGGAAAACTAGAAATTATGAAGTGATGAGGTCAACACTTAACCTAGAAGTGAGATTGATAAAGTGGTTTCTTTGAGTATAATCAAAGGTAAAAAAAAGTGTAACTAGGAAGTAGGCTCTGCACATGGAGAAATAACTAATTTTGCTTGATAAAGCTGTTATGTGTTGACTAAAAGTAGGCTGCCTGAGATATCACCATGAATAATGTTTCCACTAACTCTAGCTGAGAAGCTAAAGAGATAATCAAGTAGTTCAATGGCCACTAACAAAATTTGTACAAAGAAAACATACCATGACCAACTCTCTGCTCTCGGAGAAATGATGCCACTGTTGGTCCTTGTAATTTGTTTAATTTTTCTTCTTGTCATGCTTCTTCTCTTGGGACACCGCTCGATGTCGTCAGTTGTTTGGATACAGGGTATTACTGTTACCATACATGAAGGTAATCATTTTTGTTATATTTGTTGCAATTTATTTGCTCTTGGCAGGAAAAATAAATAAATGCAATCTGATGCTACCTATTTTGGATCTAACAAAACCGTGTTATTCTCTAAATGAAAATAAAAGGACAATTTGAAAATTATGATAGTAATATTGAATTTTGTTCTAATAGAGGTAACAAAGAGATATATATGTGCTAACATGTTTTTTTTTTTAAACAGAGGAATCAATAACACCTGATGAACAAAGGGACAAGTTCATAGGTGGCTTGCTTTCTCCTAGATTTGAGGAGGAGCCGTGCCTTAGTCGCTATCAATAAGCACTTCTCCGCAAGGCTTCACCTCACTTGCCATCATCTTATCTAATTTCAAAACTGCGCAAATATGAAGAACTCCACAAAAAATGCGACGCAAACACGGCTCTGTACCACAAGTCAATAGTCCAACTAAACTCAGGAGAGAGCATTGAACTAATGGACTGCAACTACTTGGTATGGTCTCCATTTAATGGTCTAGGTAACCGAATGTTAACAATTGCATCAGCCTTCCTTTACGCAGTACTCACAAATCGGGTTTTACTAATACACCAAACTGAAGACATGGTAGATCTATTTTGCAATCCGTTTCCAGATTCCTCCTGGATCCTGCCGGGAAATTTTCTGATTAAAAACTTGACCATGCTCAAACAAGGCTCTGAAATTAGCTACGGCAATATGCTGAAAAATAAAAAGATAAATAGTACAGACTCGTCGGCCTTATTGCCAGCTTATGTGTATCTCCATTTAGAGCATGATTACCAACATTTAGACAAACTTTTCTTTTGTGAAGAACACCAAGTGGTCCTTCAGAAAATAAATTGGTTGGTGCTACAATCCGACATTTACTTTGTACCAGGGCTGTTCCGGGTACCACAGTTCGAAGATGAATTGCGATGGATGTTTTCTGCAAAGGAGACGGTATTCCACCACATCGGAAGGTATATTTTCCATCCTACCAACACAGTGTGGGGTTTGATCACCAGATACCACACGGCATACCTCGCAAGATCTGACGAGAAGATCGGAATCCAAGTCAGTGTTTTTTTGCGGCATCCTATAACACCAGAGAACTATTTGAAACAAATCCTCATGTGCTCTCAACAAGCAAACCTGTTACCAGAAATAAATATGAATGGTGCATTAAATCTAACTAAAAGTAAAATGAAACCAAAGGCGGTACTAATAACTTCTCTCTCCTCTGTGTACTTTGAGAAACTGAAATCAATGTACTACGAGCATAACACTGTGACAGGGGAGACAGTTACCATCAACCAACCAACCCACAAATCACAACAATAAACAGAGAATCAATACCACAACCAAAAAGCATTTGCAGAGATGTTTCTGCTAAGCTATTGTGATGTGTTAATCACTAGTGGGTGGTCAATATTTGGCTACATAGGCCAAGCTCTAGCGGGTTTGAAACCATGGATCCTGTTGACACCAAGGGATCAGAAACCTGCCTATCCGCCATGCACACGAGCTGTGTCAATGGAGCCATGCTTCCAAGTACCGCCGACGTATGATTGCAAATCAAAGAAGAATGCCGATTTGGGGGCACTTGTACAGCATCTGACACATTGCGAGGATGTAGAACGAGGCATAAAACTAGTAGACTAGGCTCAATTATATTTTTTTTCCTGATTAAATGTGATAGGAATTTGTCATTGGCTGGATGACTAGATCCAACTTCCATTCATGTAACCTCACAACTTCTGGAATAATTCTTTTATCCATAAAATGATTCTAAAGTTAAATTTATTATTTTCATTAGAAGAGGGCCTGTTGGTGCTTTTCTCGTATGAATAGAAAGGAGGTAAAATAGTTATGCACTAAAGGAAGAAACAAAATTCACAACATAACTCACAATCCTTCTAAAAAGAAATCTATTACCTGATAGAAGCTTGTTATTTATATACTCTTTCACTATATAACAAATCCAGAACTGATTATCATACACAGGAAAAAAAGAGAGTTAATAATTTTACCAAAAAAAGGGTTACAAATGAGAAAGGTCTATGTTTCAGGTCTTTAGGGCTTGAACCTTCTTTCTTGCCAAGAACATGATCAAGCGTGGAAAGAACGATCTCCTCACCTTTGACTCACCAGGTGAATTTCTCGATATATAAGTCCTAGGACTCACTGGTTGGCACGTCGCACCCGAAATAACTCGGGGACTGTTAACTTCAAGACCCACCTCTAAATTTGTAATCTCGGCCAATCCTATCGGCATTCCATCGACGGCTTTTCTTTTCTGTTCGTTCTCTTCTCTCCATGTTCTCAATTCTTGTTCAATTGCCAATTTTGCTTCTTGCGGTATCTCGGCCTTCTCTATGGCCAGTTTTAGAGCCTTCTTCCTCTCCTTGATTTCTTTCTTTGCTTCCACAAGCTCCTGCAAGCTACATGATGCAGACTCTTTTGCCTCCTCAATTCTATTGATTGCTATTATGACCCGTTTATTGGCCAAATCTTCGGCTTCCCTTGCCTTTTTTACTTAGAGAATGGTACTCTTCGGCATGAAGCGTAACGAGATCTTCACTTTCTTCGGATTCTTTCAAAGAATCAAGAGCTGAATCAGCGAGTTCTTGAGAAGACTTGGTTGCTTCGATTTCCTTAACACGGCTAGTAATTTCATTTCCATGGCACTTGCTGCGGCCTTTGCTTCCTCTGTTTCCTCCATAACTTTTTTCAGGTCTTCATGTGCTAGGCTGGTGGCTGACTTGGCATGCTCGGCTTCCTCTGATGCTTGTTGTAGCCTGGCTGTTAGGTCCTATGGCTCGTCTCTTGCCTATGTTTCTGCAATGACCTTGGATAACTCTACATTTACTTTGTTTAGTTCTTCTTGAAGGGATGAAACAGAGAGAGATGCTAGAGTTTCTTTTTTTCGGCCTTCTTCAAGTGCTTCCTTCTCTTTTTGAAGGTCTATTTTCAAAGAAGCGGCTGCAACTCTCAAGCACTTCACTTCATCATTTGTCTTCTCTAAAGTGTTCTTTACCTCTTCAAGTTCTTTGGACATTTCCTCCGCACTTGCCGGCAATTCTTGGTTCAATTTCGCTTCCATGTAGGTAAAAAACTCAGCTCTCAAACTCACCAACAAATCAGAAGCCGCTTCTAGCTTCGACTCAAGTTCCTTAGTTTGAGTTACCTGCTCATTGAGTTCCCGCAACTGCACTTCCCCCTGTTCAATCTCTTTCTCCAAATAAGTGGTTGTCAATCGATTGTAATTCAATATTTATATCGTTGGTTGAAAATTGAATGACTATTTTATCCTCAATCCTAATTATTTGAAAAAAAAGGAGTAAAATAGTTACTTGACACTGAGGGATTTCTTTTTGAGACTTTTAATTATAGTAACTACTAATTAAGGTAAAAAATACAATGATCATACTTACTTTTTAGACTAATGCTAACTTGTTATTGGTGATCTTAACTAAGATAAGAAAAACACCTCACCATTGTAACATAGAAAAATCTCAAAATTCTTATAAGAAGTGTAAAAATACCAGTGTTGTAAATAATAGTATGCGTTCGTCGGCAGATAGGGTACCGCCAAGTGATTAATTAGGAATAATCGGCTATAATCGGGAATAATCGGTCGATTAGTCGGGTAAACATCCGTTTTTTACAACACTAGAAAATACAAGACACCAAACCACAGAAATACAGGGAGAAAATAGGAAATAAATTATTTGAAGTCATAAAGCCACTTTATTAATACTAGTTTAAGCTTGCCGGGAAATATTAAACCATCGATCTGTATAATTCAAAAATTGCAAATAGCTTCTACATCCTTAATCATCGCTGATAGCACCCCTTAATTGTTACTTGGATGATACAAAAGAACTTTTTCACCCCTTAACAAAGGAACTAATTAAGTACAATTAACCATGCATGCTGACATGATATTTGGCACTTCTGTTTTCATAAAAATGTTATATGATAATGATATTTAATAAATAATATACATTAGTAGTTAAAACATTTTTCGTTATAAATTTAATTTAAAACCCTAGCTATTTGCGTCAAGCTTACTATTGTCTCTTCTGTTAACTATGTAGTTAACTACAAGTACCATTGATTCCAAATATTAATTAACATTAAAGACCTTATTTTATATTTCATTTTTAAATATAATTGTCGAATCCAAATGTTGATTTTTCTCTTTTTCCCAAAGATTGCGTTCACATAAACATTTTATTATTTTTATCTTATACTAAATTAAGAATGTGCTCTAGATCAAGCAATGATTTCTATCTCTTCTTTACACTCCAAATTTGAGATTTCAACTCCTCTCCCCTTCTCTCCAGTTTGTTCATTTCTGAAATTTATTGTTCTCGAGCAAGTAAACGACCTTGGTCAGATCCGGTTAGGACTTAGTTTCCCTCCGCTCCCCTCCCTTTTCCTTGCGTACCTCCTTCTGAAGCACGCTCTAAGAGGCAAAATTATAAACCCACTGAAATTCCATATCACAATTAATTAGGTTCCTTCATTTTATAGAATCTCAATCTTTTCCAATATTTCTGACAATCTGTGAAGAATTTTGTGAATCTAAAATCACAAACGTCTTCTACGCAATTTTCTCTTTCAAATGAGATCCATGATGAAGTACTTTTGAGTTATCCGTCGCACAATTATTCATACCTCGTAAAATTATTTATATCTCGTCGTGCAAGTATTCATATCACGTTGAGCAATTATTCATACCTCGTAAAATTATTTATATCTCGTCGTGCAAGTATTCATATCACGTCGAGCAAGTATTCATATCTAAGATATCAAATATTTCAGAAAATAAAACTGGATATATCACACGCCCATCTTTTACATGTGTCCAGTTTTTTTTCAGTGATTGAGTGTACTGGACACTTCCAGTAATTGAGTGGGCTAGATCGGATAAGAAAACTGAATAGAAAGATAGAGTGTACTGGACACTTCCAGTGATTGAGTGGTAATGAAAGTTCAATCGGTAAAAAATGAGTGAATGATGTGTCCAGTTTTTTATTTGTAAAATACTGATGAGGTATGAATACTTGCTCGATGAGGTATGAATACTTGCTCGATGAGGTATGAATACTTGAATGACGAGGTATAAATACTTGTGCAACAGATAGCTCGAAAGTTTGTCATCATGGATCTCATTTGAAAGAGAAAATTGTGTAAAAGACGTTCGCGGTTTTAGATTTGCAAAATTCCTTACAGATTGTCAGAATTGGTTAGAGTGAACGGAGGAAAAAACCACCTCTAAAAACGTGTAAAAGATGGATGAGTAATATGTCCAGTTTTTTTTTTAAATACTTGATATCTTAAATATGAATACTTGATGTATTATATATGAATACTTGCACTTGCTGCGATAATGACGCGTTTTGTTTTGTCTTTTAGCGCTGAAATTTGTGGTCCCCTCTTAATTAGCGGTCAACAAAGACAGTTATTGACTGAGAGATGAATGGGGAATAGGAGCCGGATGATAGTTAGTCGGTCCCTTCAGAGAAAAATAATACAATTGCCAGTTTAGATTCATTATTAAAATTTTAAATTTTGAAATACAAAGGTAAAGAAAGACGCTGAATATAATTCCTTTCATATGCGTACTATTAATCATTTATTTTTATATTTCAACCATAACCCATTTATTAATTGATTGCAATTAAATGAAAAGTTGAAATTAAACGAACGTTATCGATAGCATCAGATAAAATAACAGATCGACATGCATTGTACCAGAAAAGCCGAGAGAAAGCTGTAGAACCTAGAACTTAATTGTGTGGTTGAATTGCCGGGCAAATTTCCTTTGGCAGTAAGCATGCTTCATGCATTTACAGTAGCATTCTGGCAAATATGAATGACTATAAGAGCATGTGTTGACTGCCAGAGGAAAATTTGCCCGGTGACGCAACCATACATCTGAATCTGAGCATATGTTAAGCTCCATATAAAAGGATCTCTATAATATATACTGCCATGTGCTTATGTTTAGTTTTAGATTTTAGCTAGCTTATTAGGGAAGGTTCACAGATAACTGCATTACTGTGCAGGGTTTATATAGGTGTTATGGAGAGAATATTAAAACAGGAGAAGGGCATATCCACATGGAGATACCTAGTCTAATGTGAAGGATATGTGCTACCTAAGTAAAGTGAGAAAAAAAAGGTGAATGAGAGAGATCATGAGATGATATCAGAGGGACAGAATAATTTACTAGTCATCCATATATTAAAATTAATATACCTATAAATATTTTACATCAACTCCGAACTCATTAAAAGTTTACAAATTACAAACTATATATTGGTAGAACGTACTACTGCGGGTAGCCATATAGTTAGAATAAACTTTTAGTATTTAGGTGAGAATTTAGGTTCTTGCACTCTCCACAAAAAGCAATTACACAACCTATGAAGAAATTATGCAAATCAAAGGGAATGACAAGCCGTGCATCATATACATCAATTAATGATGCTAGCTGTTTTTCTTGTTTTTATACTCCGGAATTCCAATAAAGATCCTTTATTCCAGTATGTATTATGTAATTCTTTCAAAACCAACATACAAGATTAAAAGCTAATAGTCCAATTTTAATTTCGGATTAATTGGAGAAAAATCTTTTTCTAAACTAGGGGTGTCAATGGCACCCCGTTTACCCGACCCGTACGTACTGCATTTGATAAGACGGTATGGGTAAATTTTTTTTTCGTTAATTTATCGGATACGGGTACAAGTACATGTAAAGTTTTTATTTCGTGAACTAAACAGATAAGGATATGAGTAAAGACTATTTCTTATGATCATTATAAAATAAATAAATTGAAAAATTAAAGACCGTTCAACTGCACCTCGGAGAGAGACAATAATTGGATACTTAAATTGGTCGTTATGGAAAAGATGCATGCATTTTATTAAATATTAAAATAAATCCCATTTTTTAAATTGCTTAGGTATTTGATTAGGCCGCAAATCCCAAAACTTTTACTTAAGTATTAAGTATTGGAGCAAAAAAGCCGTCATTTTTAATAATTTATTTAATAAATAATAAAACTAATTATTATATTAGTTATTACCCACTATTTATCTGTATCGTTATCCAATAACCATAACAGGTAAGGCCAATTTGTATCTAGTAAGGATATGGTATATATATGGGTAAGATCAATTCGTAATGGGTACGAATATGAAAATATTTCCACCCAATTTGTATCGTACTCGTTGACACTCTTACTTAGAAGCATAAGAGGTAAAAAAAAAAAATGATTTCATAGATGAGAGGGGCCCTTGTTGTTTAGGATAGAAATCATAGGTCTCAAGATAAAATTTTCATTGCTTGGTTCTAGCTACATGCAATTTTGGAAAACTATATTCACTAGTAGGTCACTAATTAATGTGGTCCAATATAATATCAAGCCCTTAATTAGACCCTCCATGTGCTGAGATCTGATTTATTTATTGCTTTAATAAATCATAATGCGTACATAATCACATCTAAGATCATATCCGCGCCCCCCTCTTATAAAATGATGAAAATAAATATATAAAATAACTTATAAAATAATAAAAGGTTCATTTTTTTTACTGCTTGACTTTGTACTAAATGAATTTGGAACTTAAAAAAAATTCATGTACATGCATCACTTATAGAGTAGATGAATTTTAACAGTTTGGATTCGTCTTTTAAAGACAATCCGATAGATTTTTAGAGATGTGCTCACTAACTTCTCTTGATGAGCACATCACACCATAGCTTTGCTCATAAATCATAATACACACATAATAACATCTAAGATCATTGAGTTAGATAGAGGTACCTTATCACGTACCACTAATTGGTTCATGTGATCAATTCCATAATCTATTATAAGAAACTTTTTTAATTTCATAATCGCATCAGGAGTTCTGAGGACCCGCATATCGCTACAATGTGGGCAATGTGCAACCACTGGCTCCATTTATTCTCTTCCTTTTAATCTCGTATTTGGCGTATCGATTCTTCACGCTTCTAGAAAATTTTGGAGCATGTTCCTTGGAAATCTTCTATCATTACCTTTTGGCATCAAAGTTCAAGAAAAAGAAGAAGATTTTAAGGACCTTTATTCCGATTATTTTTTATAATATATCAAGTGCAAGTGGTCTGAAACGCGGAGCTTCGACTATGTATTTTGGACTATCCAGTTTATAATATATGCCTTCCTCTTTATATATGTTCATGAGGTACTCTAGTTCATAGTTTAATTAGGGCCTTCCTCAAATAAACATCTCCTTTGTGCTGATTGATCAAGTAATTAAAAGCTAAAATTTATAGCCGCTTGCAAAACAATTTTAAGCTAGTGTTCTAGGAAAAATGGCGCCTTCTCCAAAATAAACATATCTCCTTAACAAAATGGTACCCTCAAAAGCGCTTGACCTGTACCTGCAGATTAGGGGCGGATCCAGGATTTTCGTCGGAGGGGGGGGGGGGGGGGGGGGGGCAAAAAAATATCGAATCGGATTTAAATACCTAATCGGATTTAAATCCATTAACCAATTGGGTACTCGATAAAAAATAATGTTTTAACTTATACTTTATAATTTTTTGACTTGTAATTTCTGATGCTCTAACTTATAATTCTAATTACCAATCAAAATAAAATCAACAAATTTATTTCAATTTTAACCTTAGATTTAACCCGAATTACAAATAAAACATACAGAGGGGGGGCAAAAACAATTCCGGGGGGGGGGGGGGCCAAAGTCGGTCAAAACTGATAATTTCTACTAAAACTCAAAATCAAGAGGGGCAACTGCCTCCCTGGAACACTCTGGGTCCGCCCCTACTACAGATAAATGATGTAAGCATACATGTGAAACATAATTATATATATAATCTTAATTACTAGAAAAAGATGGTGAACTTGGTTTAGTTTTATGGTAATGATGTTCAGATACCAAACATTTTCCATGGTAACTAACTTGGGATTTTTGGCATTTCTTTTTGAACGCCTTAGGTTTCTTATAGTTCTTTTTATAGTTCGAATCATGGTGACCGAATATATCATGTATGTAGGTTTTTATGAGATATGAAGTCCAAATATTATGCATTAATTTTTTTACGAATAATTACTTGTATAATTTTAAGCTAATAGCTATGTTGATATTATTATTCTGAGCTAATTAAATGCAATATCTGAATATTTATAAGCCAAACAAAATTACACTAACGAGGATATATAGCTACAAAATTGAAGCTCCTTGCATTTACTTATCTTCAGTAATTAATATAATTCAAAAATTTTGGGGATCACTTGAATTTGTTTTTTGACAATTAATATTGACAAAATCTTAAAAAGTAAAGCTTAAATTTAAAATTTAATATTATAAGCTTGATTAATATATCCCCATATCATATCTTCAAAATAAGTGATGAGATTTGATATATGTTTTATTGCATGCATAAGACAAAATTTTAATTTGAACGGTCCAAAGATAACGATTAATTCTTGATGCATCATCAAGCAATAATTAAAATTACATGAAATTTTTAATTATTCGGCTATCTACATGCTCAATAATTTACTAATACATACACTTTCCAAATTAAATTTTATTTAAACTTTTGTAAATCCATTGTCAAGATTGTCTAATTAATTAATAATCATTGTCATGTTATCACTCCTCTTTTAAAAATATTATGATTATATAATAGCAGAGTAATACCATGTCCATGTATACTAATGTATTGTAATTTACTATCTGTCGCTACATTTATCGGGCTCACACAATTATAAATTAAGATGCATCCCTGAGACAGTCTCTAGTGCAAAGATAAACATCAAACTGCAATACTTTTAAATTTTTATTTGTAAATTAAGACTAGTAGCATATGAAAGAAAAAGACACCTATATTGATTCAGTATGCACCCTTAGCTTCATTCAAGAGAAAAAAGGATGGCATGCATGAAGCATTAACCCACAAATGACAAAATAAAGATATGAATATATGCCTATGTCGCACTATCCTGAAGCCTAATCCCATTTGATTAATGCACCTGGTAGCATGTACTGGCATAAAAAATGATACCAGATGCAAAATTTTATTGCACATCTCCACTTCTTCAGGTGCTAGCTAGTAGACTCTCAGTGCCTTGTACCTCTATCACTTAATTGCAATCATGCATTGCTGGGCAAATCTCATTTGGCAGCGTCCCCATTATTACACATTATTGGTAAAGGCTGCTGCCAAATGAGACTTCACCCGGTAATGCAGGCTTTGCTTGGGCTTATTATTTAATGAAAATCATTTGACTAAGAATTGTGGTTGATACCTTGCCGGCAAATCTCATATAGCAGCATTTCTTTATTCTACTGGAAGTATCCATCTGATATGCTGCTAAAAGAGACTATTGCCCAGTAATGAATACATTCTTCACATGTTCTGATCTTTATGTGTGGCTTACTGATGCATCCTTGTTAGTCATCTTTATTTATAGGCTCCTTGAGTTGAGACGTTGCATGGCATGCTGGCTATCCGAAATGCATGGTATTCTCTCGTACAGTATTGGTTTCTACTTTCTAGGACAATAAGGATATGCTTCACTGGTTGTATAGCATATGCTATACTAGCTCAAAATCACCATCACAAGACACATAAATCATGCATTGAGTGTGCATGGTGTGCATGGTGTTTATGTGTTTATGCTTGTTAAAAATTTTGGGTGCAAAAAGGACTGTGAGTGAGCTTGTGTTAGTATATCTGAATAGTTCCACTGTACTGCATCCTCTTGCATAAAAGGTTATGCTTTCTATTTCAATTTGATAGAGTACTGATGAATTAGATCTGCAAACAATATCCACATACTAACCTCACTAGACATTATTAAGAAATCTTATGTGATGCTTTGTGTACTGGTGATGCTTTCATATCATATATCATTTTTATTTCATTAATTAATTTTCATGTACTGTGTAACTATAGTATCCTCATTTTTAATGTAAAAACAAAAAGAAAAGTGGCACAAGTGGTACCACCTGCTTCATATTACTAATGAAATACGAATTTTTCTATCCAGAGTATAATCAGCTCCCTAGTAACTGCACACCCTTCTACTCTAAGAATGAACTCCATCGACCAATCAGAACAGCCCTTATACGATCAACACTCTTCCTTAAAAAAAAAAAAAGCAAAATATAAATATGTCTTAACTACCTCTATAGTACAGTCCTGTATCTCCAATTCTCCATACAAACACCGAACAAGAAATCTAAACAATTTCGAACTTCATTATTTTATTTTTTCTTGTTCTCTTCTTTTGAATTTAAGACGTGTATTATTCAGTGCCTAGTCTTGCAACATACGAAAAAAGTTCTTTTTTTGTGAGAATTTAGACTATTTACAATTAAGGTATGCACCATTTACTCACAATTAAACTATTCAATTAAAATGATAACTATAAGAACTTGAATAAGATGGCTAACAATTAATCCAAAATAAAAAAGATGGTCAATTTCAATCACCGGCATGAAATGTAGCACTCTTGTTCGGTGGCTCATTATTATCAGAATTTGCCGTTTACTTTAGAAATAAATCAAACAACCTCTAATATATCATGGTATTTAAATTTTTTTGCTTAAATATTAGTTCACTAAAGTTAAATGTAAAAATAACTGATACGTTCTTCTTTTTTGATTTTACTGATACTGGTAAACTGACCTTGTTCAGTTACTGGTACACTGTTTTTCTTTCCCTTGTTTGTATTTTCTTTCTATTTTTCTTTATTTTGCAAGCTCAAATGTATTGAGCTACTTGTATCTTTATTTAAATATTGGGATATACATCTCAATATCTCATGTAACCCTAATCGTTTAATCAAATGAGGGCACGACCCTTATTTTTCCTCTAAAAATTAATGTAAAAATAACTTGAAGAGCTAACAAAGAAGATGACCTTTCTATGCTGACAAGGGGCATTGATCTTTTGTCAAGATCAAGTACAAAAGGAACTATTCTTTCCAAGAATCGAAAAAGGAAAGAAAAGAAGATCACAGAAAAAAGAGAGATCACTCCTTAGGAATAGATTTTCTCTGAGCATATGCTATGGTATATCCAAATAGAGCCAAATATCTTTTTCTAGGAATTTCGCTGCAAGGAGAGTACAATATCAGAAATACTATATAAGCTTCATGTCAGCTAGAGCTACAACTCGAAGCAAAATGAAAAGAAGAATATATAGATAGGTCCAGGTAACATGTAGTGTGTGAATAACAGTGCAGTTCTCCTTTGGCGAGGAGGCATCCAGCTTTCAGATAGATAAAATGCATATCTTGCCAAAGGAGAATTGCCCTGATATTCACCTACCAAATTTTAGATTAAGCGAGGACATTCATGGAAAAGTGCAAAAATACAAGGATGGAAGGTAAGATTGGTTTGTTCTATTGTGAGTTTACTAATTAATTTATCGAGATATACAACACTATATCATATCCATATCCTCTTAAATATGTGCAAGCAACATCTCTTATGAAAGCATGCGGGAACATGCACGCACACAAGGAAGCTAGTGCATTTGCCGGTGTTGCCTTATTCCTAGCTAATATATATGACAGGAAATTAAGATGATTATTTGCAGATGTTTGTATGCGTCAGTTTGCAACTTTGCCTTGATGTATAATAATAAACGTACCGTTTGCTCATATAACAATTGCTCATCAGAGCTGAATATATATGTTTTTTCTAATCATATAAAATTGATTTGTAAAACCTAATTTATTGATTGACCTCTTGGATTTATATAGGGCCTTACAATCTTACAAATAAGTCCCTAGTCTATTCCCTAATACCTATTTACCAATAGGTCCTTGAAACAAACATAAATCTCAACATATAACAAAAGAAAGCAAAACAAGATTGTGACTTAATCTGAAAATTGGGTAACCAAGTGCATTAATTCCATTAGTTTACTATTACATTGTGATGTAAATAGTAGTCGGTAATATCATTTCCAAGTATACTATTTCATTGTGATTTTCAACTTGATTATCCCATTTGAAGGATGCTGTCATTTCAGGTTTATATTACCATGGCTCAAGTCATTATTAATCCAATTCAGGTCAGCAATAGACCTTTCTATCTGGACTGTTTTCTAGACAGAATAACGGGCTTTCATATTTGGGCCATAACTACCACATACGAGGTCCAATTCAGGTGATTCAAAATTCCATGGGAAGCTTAAAAGTGGTGTTACAAATTTTATATTTTGAGTTTTCCCAAAAACATGAGGCATCTTGGTCAAACATGCATGCCAAGAGAACTGGTCTGTTTGGAGTCTATGTGCTATTAACAAGTTAGGTGTGAGTTTTATTTGGTCAATCTAGGGAGAATATATGTAATTTGTATTATGTTGTTTCAAACTTTATTTTGTGGGTTTCTAGTAGTGTCTTTTAAGAGTCTCTAGAAGTTTATTAATTGTGTTTTGGTATCTCCATTCCATTATTAAGCACGTTGGGTGTCCGATCCGCTAACGGTTATGATTGAAAGATAAATTTTTTGATTTAATATCAATCCTCTAATCAAATAATCTGTTTTGTTTTGATTAAATACATCTTTTTTAAGTGTAGAAGTCTATATTTAATTAAAAACATATTTGCTACACGTACAGTCACACAATATATTACAATTAAAATTGAATATTACTGCCTTGTAGCGACATTTTTTTCCTTATTTCCCCTACGTTTAGCAACTTCTTCGTTTCCTTATTTTTGGTTTCTTGTCTCCTTTGTTTCTGTACAAATTATCACGACAGAAAATGAAAATCAATTTTTTCTTTGTTTGTTTCTATATAGATCCCAATGGCATAACAGAAAAATCTAGAATATATTTGATTGGAGTTGTTTCTATACAAATCACTCCACACCTGAAATCGAGAAAATCAAGAATAGAAAGATTGCTTTTATAATTTATTATATTTTTTCAATTGGAGCAATTATAATCTATTTTTCATATTTTTTTTGGTTCATTTTCAGAAATATTAGACTACATTGAAGAGAATCACACTAGCAATAATACTTCAAAAAAAATTTCATGTTATATTTGATGCATTTTTTTCATTTATTGTTGTTTCTTTTACTGTTATTTATTATTTATCTCTCCGTTTTTTTTTGTAATTTGTGTTTTTTATTTTTCATTTATATATTTTTTCTTAATTCTGAGTGAAATGTCAATAAAAAAAAGTCTCTTCATATTCTATTCAATCTTGTAATATTCCCGTTGCAACGCACGGGCACGATACTAGTTATAAAAAAAGTGGTTGAGAGTTGTAATAAATGCTAGGTAGCTTATAGAACTGGAATATGGCTAGTAACAATCCAAAATCAGTTTGTAAGACAGATTATTGGATTGATATGAATTTTATCTGTTTTGAGTTGAGTTTGTCTTTTTTTTTTTCCTTAATTGAGTTGAGCTTGGTCTCTTGAGTGATGTTCAACTAGTGTTTTTGTGCATCTCCGTGGCTGGACCGTGTCAAAGACCAATTCTTTTAAATGTTAATTTGTAAAGACTAGTAGTTAGAACCATGAATGCCACTTAGCATATGAAAGAAAAAAAGACAACTGCTGATTCAGTATTAGTTTCATCCAAGAGAAAAAAAAGTATGACACGAAGCATTAGCCCACAACTGACCGAATAAACAAATGTATGCCTGTATCACACTATGATTATTAATGCATCAGGTTGCATATACTGGCAAAAACTTGGTACCAGATGGAAAAATATGTTGGACATCTCCATCTCTTCAGGTGTCGTTAGATATCAGTGCCTTTATCTCTATCACTTGCAATCACATGCATTGCTTGGCAAATCTCATTTGGCAACATCCCCAATGCTACACATTATTGGTAAAGGCTGCTGCCAAATGAGACTTTGCTCAGTAATGCAGGCTTAGCTTGGGCTTATTATTTAATGAAAATCAGTCAACTTGATCGAGTTGCAGTACTTGCACCTTGCAGGGAATTTTAGTAATGGAAGATAGAACACTCTATGGTGGAAAATTAACTTTCTCTTACTCTCATATTCATTACAAATGACATGTCTCATATTTATAGGTCATATATATGGTAAAAGTGCATAAATATTATTAACACAACACAAATGCCAAATGCATTAATTGCACAGCCAAAAATATGACTCTAGAAAACCTAAAATTTTATCTATCTAGCTAGAAATTACAAAATATATTCACCCTAACCATTTGACTAATTAACCAATTAATTAAGTTTACTATTTCCAACATATTTTAATAGAAGTATGCATCCGATTATATGCTGCTGAAAGAGACTTTTTATTGCTCAGTAATGAATACAATATTCTTCATATTGTCTGATTTTTATGTGTGGCTCACTGATGCATCCTTGTTAGTACGTCATCTTTATTTATAGGCACCTTGAGACGTTGCATGGCCTGCCGGACGATAAGGATTGCTTCACTGGTTGTATATCATATGTTATACTAACTCAAAAGTCAAAATCACCATCACAAGACACAGAAATCACTCGTTGAGTTTGCATGGTGTTTATGTGTTTATGCTTGTTAAAATTTGTACGTAGGTGCGAAAGGACGGTGAGCTTGTGTTAGTATATCTAAATAGTTCCAGTACTGTACTGTATCCACTTGTATAAAAGGTTATACTTTCTTTTTCAATTTGATAGTATAGTACAAGGAGTATTTGATGCATTAGATTGGCAACCAATTAATATCCACATATATACTAGCCTCACTAGGCATTTTTAAGAAATCTTATGTGATGCTTTCACATGTCATTTTTATTTCACTAGTTAATTTTATTTATTCTATAACTAGTGTGTCCTCATTTTTAATGTAATAACAAAAAGAAAAGACAGTCACGTTATTTTTTTTTATTTTTTTAAAAAAGTGGCACAAGTTGTATCGATCACCTGCTTCAAATTACAAATGAAATACGAATTTATTTGCAATATGCAAAGTATAATATGCTCCCCTAACTACACATCCTTCTACTCTAAAAAAACTATATCCACCAACAACAGCTCTTTTACAATCTTCACTCTTTCTCACAAAAAAGAAGAAGCAAAAGGTAGGTATGTCTTAACAACCTCTGCAGTACAGAACCTACAGCACCATACAAACACCAAACAAGAAATCTAAACAATTTCCAACTTTTTTTATTTGTTTCATGTCTTCTTCTTTTGAGTTTAAGACGTGTATTATTTAGTGCCTAGTCTTGCAACAATCGGCAACATTTTTTCATGAGAATTTAGACTATTTACAATTAATGTTTGCACCCTTTAATTACTCAATTATAAACTACCGAAACAAAATGATAACTATAGGAACTTGAATAAGATGACTAACAATTATCCAAAATAAAAAAAATTGTCAACTTCAATCACCGGCATTAAAAAGAAGCGCATTCTTGTTCGGTGGCTCATTATTATCAGGATTTTCCAGTTACTTCAGGAAAAAATCAAGCAACCTCTAATATATCATTATAATTATTCAAATTTTTTGCTTAAATATTAGTTGACTTAAAGTTAAAATGTAAAATAGCTAGAAGAGCTAACAAAAAAGAAGATGACCTTTCTAAGTTACAAGGGGCAATATTTATCTTTTGTCAAGATCAACACCAAAAGGAACTATTCTTTCCAAGCATCGAAAAAGGAAAGAACAGAAGATCACAGAAAAAGAAAAGAAAACCTCCTTAGGAATATATTTTTTCCTAGCATATGCTATAGTATATCCAAATAGAGCCAAATATCTGTTTTCTAGGAATTTCCCTACAAGGAGAATAATATCAGAAACAAACTATATAAGCATCACGTCAGTTAGAGCTACAACTTGAAGCAAAATGAAAAGAAAAATATATAGATAGGTGCAGGTAACATGTAGTGTGTGAATAACAGCACAGTTCTCCTTTGGCAAGGAGGCCTCTAGCTTTCACACAGATAAAATGCATACCTTGCCAAAGGAGAATTGTCCTGCTATTCACCTACCAAATTTTACATTAGGCGAGGACATTCATGCGTGGAAAAGTGCAAATATATGGACGAATACAAGGATGAAAGGTACTATTTTGGTGTATACTAATATATGTACTATTTTCTCATATAACAGGTACAAGAATCAAGAGATCATCTTTTTTTTCTTTGCCCTTTATGTGACAAAATTATGATTTTGGATGGGACTGTGTCAGGATGTATTTATGAACTGGCATAGCTTTGATGATATATTATAATATACATTGCAGTTGCTTAAACAGAAAAAAAAAAGGTTTTCTTATTGTTTTTTATTGCTTTATGCTGGTCTGTCTGGGAATATAAGAAATGAGGTTTGCTTTTCTAGCTCATTAGTCATTACACATTCAAATCTATTAGTTCTATGATTTTACTAATTATTTCTATTAGGTTTATTAGGTCTGGGAATATAAGTGAACGCCCATCTGCAAGGTTTCAAAATGGATGCCTGAAGAGCTTCATGAAATAGGTATGTCATGAAGCTCTTCAGTGACCTATGGAGATTCATGGTACCACTGATAATAACAGGATAGCAGCATGAAGAACCTTATGATTTTAATGTTTTTTTTTTTAAGGATTTTACTATTTTAGAGCTTTTTGTACATGGTACAGTATGTTGGTACCAGTATGGAGTTTTCTTTTTAGATCAGGCACCTCATCCTCTTATATAGATAGGATGGTACCAGTATAGAGTTTTCTTTTGAGACCAGACACCTCAATCCTCATCCTCTTCTCTAGATAGGAGAGGAATATAGAAAGCTTCTTAGCTATTGGGCAAATGGTGCCTGTGAGATATATAGACGTTTTAGTTCTAGTTGTAATTAAATATTTTCAGTAATGAAAATGGGTCCTTAAACCTTCCTTTTAGAAAAATATACACGTGAGAACCAACCTTTAGTCTAGTGACAAAGACAATGCTCTCCATGTGGGAGGTCGCAGGTTCGAAACCAGAAATGGGGCAATCATTTATAGATATTAAATAGTTAGGTTGCTTGACTTCCAACCGTTACTCAAAAAAATATATATATACACGTACCATTTTCTCATATAACATTTTCTCAACAGAATTGTATATGTTTTTTTTTTTGTTTTGTTTAAACGTACTTATAACAAAAGAAAGCAAAACAAGATTGTGACTTAACCTGAAAATTGGGTAACAATATGCAAGTTAATTCCATTATAGCTTTTATATATGTTCCCCCAATAATTTTCCTAAACAGTGCACACAAATCCTGAAACTTTTGTATTGCTTCTGAAATTAATGGGGTTATTGGTTACCTTACATGCTGACAAATTGTTGTCTTGTACTTACAATTGTAGTGTCAATTTAATATGCTGAAACTGAGCATGTCAATTTTTTTCAGCCTCCAAACTTATAATGATTATCAATTGTGTCGATCTGAGTTCCAACCTACCAATAATATAATATAATACAATTTGTATGTATGCAAACCTATTGAAATGGTTAAGATATAGCTGATCATCATTTGCTTGCCAATACATATACCATCTACTCGGATAACTGGAAATTGGATTTCCAAAGTAAAATAAGAAGAAAAAAATTTCCAAGCCTGTGGTCTTGTACAGGCTTCAATCTTTACCCAATTGGCAACTGGCCTATGCAAGACTAATTTACCCGTTGAAACAAAACTGGGCTATTTTTATATCTTACCTGTTGGGCTTTCACTTGTTTTGGCCCACTAATATCTAATGAACTCTCTTTGAGGTAACAGAATATTTAGGTTTACATCGGGACCGTCCGATCAGAATCCAGTGCAATCCGGTCTGTGTTGGAATGCACGGGACCCTCTATATTTGTGCGGATTCTGATCGGACGGTCCAATTCTAAACAGAATATTCTGTTACCTTAGGCGATATGAATTCCTAAATATCTCGGGGAAACAAAACGAGAACAAATAAAAATCTAAATTAAAAAAAATGTAACGGCGCTAAACCTACTTAGAATTGCGTTCACTCACTCTTCTCTCGGGGTCTCTCTCGGCGCTCTCTCAGATGGGTGTGCTTCGACTTTGGGGGCTATGGTGGAATTTACCCCCAAATGGAGGTCGAGGCAACAAAAAGAAGAGATCAAAACGCTCAAATTCGTCGTCTCCTTCGTCGGATTCTGTATATGTCTCAAAGGAAGGGTTCCAATTTCCGTACAAGCAGGCCGCCACCGCCGCCTCTCTCACCTTTACCGGCGACACCATCGCTCAGTTCCGTGATAAATTCGACAGTTGGCGTAAGAAGAGCGGTGATGCTGAAGCTGATGGCAAGGTTGCTTCTGTAATTTTTATTCATTTATATATTGTTTACTTGAGCAAAAATAATTGAATTGTCTATTAATTTATTTCTTCTCAATTGAACCAGATTCATTCCTTGTATTACTGTGATGATAAATTCAGTTTACCTATTTTGACTTTTGCAATATGCAAATATCTCAAAAATGTTAGGTGCAATCTCCTTTGCACATGCATACAAAGAAAACAAACTTCTGATTGAAGTTATTTAATATGGTTAAAAGTCTGATGTCACATATAGTTCTGTATATATGATCTATTCGTCTGATGATTTCAAAGATTGGCCTTCTTCATATTTTACTTCTTACTTTTTATTTATCTTTTAATAATTCAGGAGCTAGCTTCAATTCTTTTGTCAGACCATGATTGGCTCCGTGCATTGCGCATGACATCATATGGGCTTTTTCTCTATGGACCTGGTTCATATGCCTGGTATCAGATTCTTGACAGATGCATGCCCCAGCCATCAGTTTTTAACATCTCAGTAAAGGTAAAGAACCTATATTTTGGATTAATTATGGGGCATCACAACTGACAACTGTTGATTTATTGTATTTGCAAGTGGTACCAATTTTTATGGCAGTGTAATACCAACATTTTGCATCTTTTGAAGCTATTCAATACCAGCTAACTTTACGTTAGTGTGTTGGAAAGGTATGTCGATCACTCGTTGCAAATTGTAAGAATTTATCCTTTTTCTTGTGACTACCACTTTTTACCCCAAATTGAATGATAAAAAAAGATCAGCATTACTTTTTTTTATCTAAGTTTGTGTAAAAATGTTATAAGCAAGTGCAGAGGGTGGAAGTGTGTGTTATGGGGGGGGGGGGGGGGGGGGGGTGTGTGGGATGAGGCAATCTTTTAGTAGATTTGTAACAAGTGTGAGGTCATGGTTAACAAAGCTCCTTCGAAATATATTAATTTTCATTCACTCTATCCTCTAAATAAACTCGTAGGTAGAATATAAATAACTTGAACAGTAAGCTATAGTCTTCAAATGTAAAAAGAATGTCAGATCTGATGCTTGTAAGAAAGTGACAAATCTTTCCTGATTTCACAAACTGCTCTCATAACTTAGCAGGACTTGAAAAAGGGAAACTAACATATGTCACCTGGAAATATTTTAAAAATCTGAAAAGTTTGATGAAAGTATCAGTTTCACTGCTTCAAAATATGATAAATTTTGGGGGCACATTAGTTTTTCTTGATGTAACCATGATTTAGGTTATTTGTTATCCGCAAATGTACCAGAAAACACTGGTATTGATTGGAAATGCTAGAATTGTTGGGTGCTGTTGTGAGTAGGTCCTCTAATTTGTGGGTTGTTCTAAATTATTTTCGCATTCTTCTCAGGTTGTACTAAACCAGATTGTGCTTGGTCCATGTGTTATTGCGATTATTTTTGCATGGAATAATTTGTGGCAGGGGAAATTGTCCGATTTACCCTCCAAGTATGAGAAGGATGCACTTCCTACACTTCTTTATGGTACACTACTTTGAAATTATACTGGGATGATCTGTAGTAAGAAGAGGGTTCAAATGCCTCATGTCTTTCGTGCCTCGCATTCTTATCTCCGTTTTCAAAGTTCAATCGATCCAAACCGCTCAACAAGATCTCCATATTAAAATGTTCTTGGATATCAAACTTTATATTTTTTTTTAAAACGGAGTTAAGGATGTGAGGCATGAAAGACATGAGGCATTTGAAACCCAGTAAAGAGGAACTTTTTTAATGATCAAATTTTTATGGGCTGCTGCAGGTTTTAGGTTTTGGATCCCAGTTTCAGTGCTGAACTTTGGGTAACTCTCTTTTCACTTGCAATTTCAAATATTTTATTCTACTAATTCTACCAAACTGTATTTGGTGGTTTACTATTTTTTTGCAAATCATGCCTAACCCTTCTCAGTTTTGCAAATCATACCTACAATTTCTTGTAAAAAATACTAAAATTTGCATAATGATTTTTATATTAGCATAATCAATATGCCTGGTAACATAAGGCTTGGCATCTATATCAAAAGTAGGAAACTTCTTTTAATGAATTTATCTTTTCTTCATCACAACAAATACTTGGTGTTTATTTGCAAATTTAAATGAATTTTGTACAATTTATACCAGTGTGAATGAAATTTAGAAGTACCAACATTTTATATTTCACTGTTTTTCAGGGTGGTCCCTCTGTCTGCTCGAGTTGCATTTATGTCGTCATGCTCCATATTCTGGAACTTCTATTTGTCGTCAACCATGAGCAAATAATAATGTTTGCCCCTTGGTTTAATGATAATTGTTTATTTATGCTCACTTCTACTCTTTTTCAGGTATGAAATCTATCTGTTTAACTTTATTTTGGTAATATCATGCCACTGGGTCCTCATGTTTTAAATTTGTCACTCAGTAAATTTACCTACTGGATTCCCTCTAGTTTTTGTTTGTCATAATCAGATCACAGCATCCACCTTCCATCTAAAGTATGTTTATACTATTATCAGCCAAGCTATTACTTTTTCATTAATTGAAACCACAATTCTAAAGAACACGATGTCTCGAAATCCATTTATGCATGAGTTTTTGGCAAGTGTAGTACCTAGTAAAAAAATTGCAAATGCTTATAATTAAATTTTGTTACTGACTTAGCATTGCATGTCAGAAGAGATATGCAAGGACTAAAGAGCGCACAAGGAGCAACATAATTAAATTGCAAAAAAGAAACAGATTTGGGCCATCAGAAGGCAAATTGAACTTGGTTAACCTTCCAGAAATGTGGGTTATAATTAAGTGACATCCACTAAAATTCATTTTTTTCCCCCTTATCAGAAACTTTTTTGTATGTTCCAACAATACCCTTGAGAATAAAGTTTAAAATCTCTGCTGCAGGTTCCCTGACACACTCCCTCTTATAAGTCACTGACGAGTGAGTTTCCAAAGCTTTTATTATTTATGAAGCCTGCTTTAAGTGTTGCAGTGACCCACATGTTAGTGACTCGTAACAAGGACTGCACAGGGAATCTGTAATTAGGATTTGGATTTGTATGAATGAGAGCTTTTCTGTACCTTCTGTAAAATTTGTCTTGAAGAGTTGGGGATGTACTTTTTTAAAAGATTTATTTTTCAATTTGTTTTATTAAATTTGATACCTGTGTTCTAAGGAGCATGGTTGATATTTATTATTTTGAAATGGCTAACAAGATGATTTTGAAATCTTATCTACACATTATATAACCCGCATATAATCTAAATTTGACAGGGTTTGTCAGCGATCAAGCAATCAGAAATTATAAACAAATGGAACATGGAAGTTCCCATCAAAGGCCATGGACTTTAAATTTTTTAATTAAAAACTTCCTTTACTCTGTTATTTGTCTCCTGGGAGTAATGATTCTTTCTTGTATTCTTGGTAAGGAGACGTGACTTCGTTAAGGGTCATTTTTACACGTGAATTCCCTTGAGCGTCAAGTGGCCGAATGAGCGTAATCAGTAGTTAAAATAATCAATTTTTTCTGTTCTAGAAATAAAAATAAAAATAAAAAAAAGAGAGAAGGAAACAAATTCAAGGCAGCGTTACAGAATATAACATCTAATGGTTAGCCGACATTTCTATTAATATCCAAAGTTAATTACAAATTAATAAATATAATCAACAACCATTGGAATTTATAAAACTACCCATACCAGTCATTTTTCGGCCGGTTTTAATTATTTTCGGTACCAGTCAGAAAATGACCGGTATCAAATATTTTTCTTTTTTTTAGAGACAAATAGAAAAAAGCTGAAATCTAACACTAAAAAATCGATTTTTTTTAAATATTTGTTAGATTACTTTTTTTTGATATATAATTAGCATATTTATACTAAAATATACTAAATTACTTGAAATTATGTTAAATTACGCTTAAATTACACTAAATTACACTAAATTACAATAATTATGTTAAATTATGTTAAAATACGGTAAATTACGGTAAATTAGTATGAATATGACCGATTTTGTGCCATCTTTCATTAATAATAAAAAATAGTAAAAAAAATAATAAAATAATAAAATTTGGTATTCCACAAGTTTATTATATAACTAATTTACTGAGCTACGTAGATTGAACAATAGAAATGAAAATCTTAATTGGAAATTTCAACTGAAGTTTTGAGGCTCTTCCGTTTGTTTTTTTGGCAATTCTGAATTTTGAAACTTTTGTAAAGTGGACACTGCGCATGCGTATTTTCGCAAGCTTTCCGAAAAGTTGTCATTTGCTGAATCAGACACTCGAGCGCTATTTTATGGCCGTTTGAAGTTTCGTCATTGTTTTTCGCCTTCTTAGTGAAGATATCATCCCTATTCATACGTAATTTAGCGTAATTTACCGTCTTTTAGCATAATTTAACATAATTATTGTAATTTAGCGTATTTTAGTTTAAATATGCTAATTATATATAAAAAAAAGTAATATAACAAATATTTAAAAAAAAAAATTAATTTTAGTATTAGATTTCAGCATTTTTGCTATTTGTCTCTAAAAAAAAAAAAATTTAGTACTGGTCATTTTCTGGCCGGTACCGAAAACAATTAAAACCGGCCAAAAATAGCCGGTCTGGATAGTTTTATAAATTACAATGATTGTTGGGTATATTTATTAATTTGTAATTAACTTTGGATATTAATAAAAATCACGGAATGGTTAGTATCATACATTCATACCTTTTCCCTAAGCCTTGAGGGAGATATCAGATCGAATATAATATGTGATCGTAAGATATATATTATTTTTCTTATCTTATCTGGTAATATCTCATGTTACTATTTCTTTTTTGTCTTCGGAGATATTTTGAACATTTCTATATTGTCGTTGTCAATTCTTACGAAAAGAACAATGACGTCTGTGGAATGATGTTAACCTATTATTTAGTATAAGAGGAGGAATTCACTTGTAACGTCTGAAAGTTTCAACATTTTATAATAATTTAGTTTTGTAATTTTGAAAGTTCAAACGGTTGATTCAAATCATTCAACATGTAATTTTTATTAAAATGTGCTTGAAGATCAAAATTTACATTTTTTTATTTTTTTTATTTTTCATTAAGTATTTTACAAAACTGCTGTCTTTAGATAATTCTAGACCACTAAAAAACAACAATTTTGTAAAATACTTAATAAATAGTAAACAAAAATTCAAAAAAAATGTAAAATTTGGTCTCCAAGCACATTTTAGTACAGATTACATGTTGAACGGTTTGGATCAACTGTTTGGACTTTAAAGATCACAAAACTAAATTGTTGTAAGATATAACTTTCAAATGTTGCAAGTGGATCCCTCCTAAATTGTTGGAACAAAAGGTAGAATTAGAAGTGAGTGTGACTAGGGGCGAATTCATAATTTCAGTCAGAGATAGGCACAAATTGCTAATAAGAGTAAAAGTTTCGTCCAAAATATTAAAAATTATAATAAATAGTACCTTTTTATCAGTACAATATTAAAATTTTGTTGAAGAAGAGTCCGCACTGCTCCTATCAGTACAATATTAAAATTTTCATCTTTAACTCCGACAAATAATAACTATTTAAATTGAAAATGAAAACTCCTATCAAATGCGTACATTTGGGGCTTTGAGAGGAAATGTGCTATGTATTTTATTAAATTCATCTGCCTAACGAGGTGTTAAGATTTCCATTCAAACAGATTGCTTTTTAGAAGAAGAAAATTTAATTTTGTAAATGAGAAAAACTTGTTTAAAACCGCCTATGTGTTGTCTAATTCGTAATTAGACTGACATGTCAAATATCAAAACAGAATTTCATTAGTTAGAATTTCATTAGTTCCAGTATTTAAATTCAATTACTCTTTAGAAAATTCTTCAATCAAGTCCTATTTCTTTTATATTTAAGAAAAATATGTTTTTATTCTGAACTATTATATTATGTTTGCACGTTTGCAATCAAGTCCTAACTCTCGATCCTCTCCATTGCACGTTTGCTTTAATGTTGCTGGTACTTTATCTTTATTAGTCATTCAGAGCAGCCACAGAGGACTACTTTTCAGTCTTAAGTACACACAGAGGACCTACTTTGGTTCGATGGGTGTGATGACCATCCGATCAGCATCAAGATTCGTGCACTACGCATCAAATTCGTGCGAGTTTGTATCAATTTCTGTGTGTACAGATTTAATACTAATCATACGGTGCTAAAGTCAATTGAACCTAAAAGTAGGTCCGATGCCCATCGGACCTACTCCTATCTCTTCTTGAAAATAGCGAATCTGCATCTTCGTTTTCTTCTTCATTTGGGCGTAGGCGCCTGGCTATGTTATACTTCCTTCTATTGGGCTGTAAAAATCCAGAGGTAGACCCGATTATGATTCAGAGGTAGGCACAAATAAATAATATTACTGGGCCTAAAAAAAATTCAAAATTCAGGAGTAGACACTTGCCTACCTCTCGACCTCTTTGGATCACTAATTTGAAAACGAGAATTTGTATGCCGTAAATTTTTTAAAAGAGTTATCAAAATCTCCCTTTTTTATTTATAATTTAAAATTCAAAAGTCAACGCTAAATCTGAACAGTCAATCTAATTTTCTTGACGAGCAATATGTCCATGTAAAATTCTGATCTTATTTTCTAACAATTACTGAAAAATATAATATTAAATTTTAGTGGATGCGTCCCTTGTTAAAAATAACAACATCAATACTCACTGTTTGAATTTTGAATTTTAATATACTAATAAAAAAGAGAGGTTGTACGTAGATGATACTCGCATTGACATAATTCTAGAATATAGCAAGGAAAAGCGTTGTTGTTTGATAATGTATTCATGTGTTTTGTTTGATCATGTGATACCATGTCCTATATATAAAGACAAATAGAAATATGCCCCATATAAAGTATAGGCTCCAACATTAACATTAACATTAACAAGCAAGTGGAGCAATCATAAAACCATGATTGCATGTTAGATAATGGCAAGACATGCACGGATATTCCGGATCAAGCAACTTTACTAGGACGCTATCCAGATTGTTCGTATCCTCTGCATTAACTCAAAAGAGAATCCTTTGAGTTAATGAATTTCGACCATCTGATTTTAAACGGAGTCAATCCGACTCATGTCTATAACATAGGAGTCTTTACTATTAGTGTCGATCTAATTTGTACGAATCTTAAAATAGATCGGATAGTCGAGATCATTAACGCAAAAGATTCTATTTTGAGTTAATGCAGAGGATATGAATTCTTGTTAGCGATGGTACACATTTAACAGAGTAGTTTTGACTTCATGCAGCGCACATACTATATTTTGGTTTCATACAGTGTAAGTCTTCATTTTGACTTTATTGTTCGCGCGTTGCATGAGACAAAACAGCACTCTCAATATCTTTACAAATATTTGGTCATAACTCGTTTCAGCGCGGATAATATGATCCGTCCGATTGCTTTAAAATTTGTACAATTCTAATTTCAGAAGTCTTCATAAAAATTCACTCAATCGTGCGCACTGTGCAGCAGGGGCAGATCTACACTATGCCTAGGAGTACTATGTCACCTCATGATTTTGAAATTTTTAATCACGTATGTTAGAATTTAATTGATTTTTTTTCTTTAAAGTTTTAATATAGTTTAGCTCTCTCATAAAATATTAGATGTGTACTTGTAGTCTAGTGGTTAAGACTATTTTATTCTTGAGAGGTCTTAAGTTCAAGTCTCACTAATCACAAATTAATATTTGTGCATTTGAAGTTTCAGCCCACCCTTGTGGGAGAGAATCAGCATGCGGGATGCTATTGGATAAGGCTTTCTCTCTGTATAGTGTATACTTTGAAAACTCAGAGACCTAATTCTCTCTTGCTTTTGCTCAAATTTAAATCCAACACCTTAGATCAAGAACAAATGAACTCTAAAAATATTAGGATGTTAAATTTCTTGTTGATGGGTGATGCCTATGGCCTAATCATTAACCACTAGTGGAAAATATGGAATCAGGATCGGTTATATATGCATATTAGTATCGGAATGCAACCGATCCTGATGGAGGCGATACTGATACTTACAATAATCTGGATCGGTTAAATTACCGATCCTGATAGTTACTATCAGGATCAGTTGTTTCAACAAAACCGATCCTGATAGTAACTATCAGGGTCGGTTGTTTCAAAACAACTGATCCTGATAGTAACTATCAGGATCAGTTTGTTTGAAACAACCGACCCTGATAGTTACTATCAGGATCGGTTTTGTTGAAAAAAACCGATCCTGATACTTTTTTTTTTTTTTTTTTTATAATAATGTTGGTTCTGAAAAAAAAAAAAATCAGGATCGGTTGTTTTGAAATAACCGATCCTGATACCTTTTTTTTTTTTTTAATGTTGGTTCTGAAAAAAAAAAAAAGAATCAGGATCAGTTTTTTTGAAACAACCGATCCTGATGTTATATTGGATCTAAAAAAAATATTTTTTTTTATTTGGCCAGCTTCCATATATATTTGCTGGCCAGCATAATTTTTTTTTTTATTTACCATTGATTTATTGGAGCTCAAAACCAATTAAGAACACAAAATAAAATTCATGAAACACAAAAAAAAGTACAATAGTTGAAGAAATTTGGTGCAATAGCAAAATAAAATTGAAAATACAAATGAAAAAAGATAGTTGATCGGTCGGATAATTAAGATAAATAAAAAGATAGTTTCAAAAAGCCTTGCTCAAATGAAAAAAGATAAATAAATAAATTGAAAATACAAAAAAAAAAGTGTTTTAAAAGTATAATAATGAGAAAATTAGATAAAGCTAATACCGTGATAGTTGATCGGCCGGATGATTAAGTAACTTGAGCGAGATGTCCTTAAGACTGAAAAACAATATACAAACACCATTAATTAATTTTTGAAACAATACAAAAAATTAAAAATTGACACGGAGGTTCGAGAGGCTCGGCTTTGAGAGGGAGAGACGGAGACACAGAGAGAGAGACACGGAGGAGAGGGAGAGACGAGACGGAGACAGAGAGAGGAGAGACACGGAGGTCTGAGGATTTGAGAGGGAGAGACGGAGACACAGAGAGAGAGAAAAACGCTAAGTTGAAAATGAGAGGCGCGAAATTAAAATAAGAACTAAGCAGGAGTTATCAGGATCGGTTATTTCGAAATAACCGATCCTGATTGTTTTTGTAAGTACAAAGGCGCGAAACAGAATTAAACCCTAGCGTCAAATTAGCATTAGGATCGGTTATTTCAAAAAAACCGATCCTGATACCTTTTTTTAAGTTGTTTCTGAAAGAAAAAAAAAATCAGGATCGGTTGTGTTGAAAAAACCGATCCTGATACTTTTTTTTTAATGTTGGTTCTGAAAAAAAAAAAAAAAACAGTATCAGGATCGGTTCTGTAAACAGAACCGATCCTGATACTATTTTTTTTTTTTTTAATTTTGGTTCTGAAAAAAAAAAAAAAAAAAAAAGAGTATCAGGATCGGTTCTGTCCACAGAACCGATCCTGATACTGTTTTTTTTTTTTTTTTTTTTTTTATAATTTTGGTTCTGAAAAAAAAAAAAACAGTATCAGGATCGGTTCTGTCCACAGAACCGATCCTGATACTCTTTTTTTTTTTTTTTTTTTTTTGGTTCTGAAAAAAAAAAAAAAAAAGTATCAGGATCGGTTCTGTTGTAACAACCGATCCTGATTTTTTTTTTTCAGAACCAACATTAAAAAAAAAAGAATTAGAATCGGTTGTTTGTTAGAACCGATCCTGATACTATCAGGATCGGTTTTTAAGAAATAACTGATCCTAATATGTGTTCCATTAGGATCGGTTGTTTGTAAAAACCGATCCTGATAGTATCAGAATCGGTTCTAATAAAAAACCGATTCTAATTGTTCATAAATTAGGATCGGTTAACCATAAAACCCGATCTGAATAGTTTTTAGGATCGGTTTTCTAAAAAAAAACCGATCCAGATAGATATTAGAATCGGTTGTTTCATATAACCGATACTATTAGGCCGATCCTGATTCCAGTTTTTCCACTAGTGAACTATCCGTCTATGTGCATCCACCATTTTATATTTATATATGCTAATTGAGGACACATTAGCTAGTTGCCTCAGTTTTAATTAAAATAAAAAGGTGGTACTGTTCAAACTTTGAACAATTCAAAGAGATTTTTCTTCAGAACATGATGTGCATGATTTGTAAGTACTTAATAAAATATCACTAAACAATTCAGAGTTGAGACCTACTAAGCAATCGTGATGACATTATTAGTGCCTCTTCAAATTACCTCTTTGATTAATTAGGGTAAAAGTAAAATACCTCATCACAATTGTGACTGATTCCTTTTTCCTTTGTGTAACTCGATGATCTAATTAATTCATCTCCCAAAATAAAATAAAAAAATGGACCAAAAAAAATTAATAATCCCAATAAGCTATAACCAAGTTCAAGAGAAAAAAGGAAAAAAAAAAAAAAAAAAACTTAAAAACTGTCTTACTTTATATATACGTCAAGCAGCAAACTAAAGAAGAATTCGGAAAGAGATCGAAAAATGGAGTAATTAATCTCAATACACAATAAAATTAATGAAAAACCCTCTTCTATATGCTCAACAACCAGTGGTCTCTGTTGCTACACCACAGTTGCCACGCCTGAAAACCATGGCACACTCAGGCAACTCTCCAAGCCCGGCAAAAAGTGCATCATCCTCTCCATTACCACCACCATTGCCACCTAGACATCCCTCTCCTTCTTCCGGTAAAATCATCGTGACATCATCCACCGAAACACTAATTAAAGATCCAAACAAAAATTCGTCAGACTCGGCTGTTGGTGATGTGGAAGAAGGGGATGCTGCCACGTTAGAGAACCATCCGAAGTCATCGCCGATGAGATCAGTGAACTGTATCTCCTGGGGCTCAGTCGGGCTCTGTTCGGGTGGTGGCGCTGCTGGTTCTTCCTTGGGCCGGGCTTGGTTCTTTGGGCCCTTAGGGAGAGGCCATGCGTGATTGTGCTCGAAGGAGTAGGTGACAACAAGTGTGGATGGGTCGACCCGGCTACGCTCAACCTGTTTACGTGCCGGGCATCCTTTTGAGCTGCTACACCTGTAATATCCCCTGCGCAATTTGAAAGTGAAGTTGCTGTGGTTAAAAAAAAAAAAAATCAACTTTGAGAATTGAGGCAGTAAATCATGAGAAATTAGTTTGATCGATAATATTAATTGGTATGAACTATGAAGCAAAACTATGTACTCTAAGCTATGAATCCATGGCGCCAAGACCCAAGAGTGAATCAAAATTGTTCTCTTTTTCCATTAATTTTTTGTGTAAATGTTTATATAACACGGTGCAATTTATAGAAGTGATGCTTATACATCCCAAATTCATCATCACAAATTGAAATAAAATCAAATTAAAGACTAGATAACATGCATACCGAGGGTACGGTGATCCCTTGATGGGCTTCTGACCATACTTCCTCCAAGCCCATGAATCCGACGGTGGTGCACCTTCTCCAACAATCGGCACAGAGACCACCCTTTTTTGAACTGATCGCCGACTATATCAATTTCAAAGCTCAAATGAGAAAAAAGAAATTTATTTCCATATATCATTTAATAAATGTGAGCTCAGCATGCGCAACAAATTAACCTTCTCTTAGCATTTGGAGATGGAGGCGCGGGAAGTGGGTGTGTCGGCTTCGTTTCATGAGGTGTATCTTGTGATGATGCTCCACCTTGGCTCTCTTCGCTCTCCCGAGCCGGTGAGTCGTTGCTACTATAACCGTCCATGACCTCACTAGTATTGATTTGTCACCTTAATTCACCTTCTATTCTTTCTCAAAAAAAAAAAAAAAAAATAATTCACCTTCTATTGCTTCCTGACAGTCTCTTTATATGTATTTCCAGCAAAAGTTGATCAACTTTTGTGGAACTACAAAGGATTCATTAGTGACAAGAAAAGGGAATGTAAGGGATGGTACGGCAACTTTGGTTTTTATGGAGAGAAGGGGAAGTGGGGCTAATAGAGACAAGATAAGGTACATTTTTTAAGTTATGAGAGTCATTGTACCCATGTATAACTCAATCTAGAAAATAAAATATATCTCATGGGATTTTTTTAAGAATATTTAAATTAATAGTGATGGCGGTATGAATAATTTGAAAATGGCCAATGCTGAATATGACCTTCTAATTAGAGAAAAACTAATTTTTGTACATAATTATCGAGTAAAAATTTACAACTAGGACCCTGAAAAACATCACTTCACTTTACCTCATGCTCTCTCGTTTTTTTTTTAGTATATAGTACATATTGCTGTGTCAAAAAAAAAAATTGAAATTTTATTTTATACTGTGGGTACTAGCATTTTAGGCGAATGAAAAAAAAACGAAAATAGAATATTCCTCATGAGGTGAGGTACGAGTCCGAATCTGCTACGATTTCGAGAGGGATCGCAGGATCCTAAAATTTCAAGATCACCGGTTCAAACTTTTCCGTGCACGGATCTCGGAAACGATCTCAGAAAAGTAAATTTTCATGCACGCATATTGAGAAAGACCAACAGTTGAGATCGAAATCACAGGGTCTGTGATTCCCGAGAATCACAACAGATTTATTTTCGGTGAGGTACTACTATTATTTGAATTCACATTCTCTCCATTACTGCACGAGAATCTTTTACAATTAGTGAATCTGGACCATTTTTTTAACTTGACACAAATCTCAAAGCCCAATAATACTGTTCATGCGCAGCTGCGCTAGCCCAAATCCCAAAGCGGCTGAGATTTAATCTCAAACCATAGAGTGAGGGAAATCGTCGTCTAAGGTACCTGGAAGGATACGGATCTCTATTATTCTGGGTTTCTTCATGTTTAAATGAAAAACAATAAAAAAATAGGTTTTTTTATGTACTTAATTACATATCACTTCTATATTTAGTTTCTTACGAAATATGCATATTATTATTTTTTAAATTATAAATATGCGGAATATTATTGTCAGGTAGCTTTGATTTTATAAATTATCAATCTACTTTTAGTTTGAGGCATGCTAACAAATATTCAGGACTGGCTTACAGATTAATATGCAAAACTAATGTCCATTTTACTTGTGATGAGCGCAGGGGCTGAATTATGTATTGGGAAGATGTAAACTCTTACATGATATTTATTCATTCAGCCTCTTCAATCTCAATTTTCTAATTCTACCTCGCATAAACTGTAACATGATAAAACCCGAATTGTGGTGCCAAGAGCCCAAGAGACCAGCTTTGCAAAAAAATTGAAAATTATTTTCTTTTATTTTTTCGGCTTGAGAAGTTATTTTAGAGAGGAGGTCATTATCGGAATATGTACTTATTAAAAGCGCGTTTTCATCTAGAATAACATACACTTGTGTGCATGAAAACGGAAAGGAGAGGGAAGGAAATGGCTGAGCACACACAGATGTTAAATTATAAAAATATGATAAATGAATATAAAATAAGGACTATGCAAAGAAATTTCAGAATATTGAAATAATAATAAAAAAAAAGTTAGCTGTGAGAGTGACATCTCCCCCACCTTTCCTCCATTTCACATCTGATATAGTAGTAGTTGGATTTGAATACTGCATTAGCTATATAGGTTTTGTTAATTAATTCCTCTTTTATGTTAAAACCCCTATTTTAACTGGGATTTGTACCCATGCATTTTTGTTGTGTTTTTTTTTTTAAATTTGTTTCTAACTTTTAGCCCCATTATTATTTTCATCTATAGCTGAAATTGCCTTGTGTTCTTCATTTAATTCCTTTCTAAATAGTAAAATCATGCAGTTGAGTTGAGAATTACATGTAAATTTCCTATTTTTATAAAGAGCTTTCTTTGCTCATGACTAATATATTTGGAATTAACATATAGAAGCTCAAACCTTTTTCAATTGATGGTTATCATATGATTTTTATTTTTGTGTTATTGAATTTTCCAAAGGGAAAAAAAACATGTTTTCTTTGGTAATTAACACTATTATATAAATATGTATCAATATATATATATATATATAGAGAGAGAGAGAGAGAGAGAGAGAGAGAGAGAGAGAGAGGTAGGCTGTTGTGCTTCATGAAGTAAATGACGTATTTTACTTCACGCTCATATTTTGTGATTTCAAAGTTCAAATAGTCGATCTGAACTACTCATATTAAAATTGTTCTAAGCTAGGAGACCAAATTTTACATTTTTTGGAAAAAATTTACTATTTTTCTAGATTTTTTTTAAATCACTGTTGTTCGATGGTCCAGAATTTTCTGAAAAACAGTGATTTTAAAAAATTCTAAAAAAATAGGTAAAAAAATAAAAATGTAAAATTTGGTCTCCAAGCACATTTCAATATGATGATCATGTTGAACGGTTCAGATCGACTTTTTAGACTTCAAAAATAATGACAAAAACATGCTCTTTACTTCATGAAACACAATAGGATCGGAACAAACGGTTCAGATCTCACCCTCGGTACAAACTAAGAAATTTCGCACAAAAGGATCGGAACTCGCTAATAGAAAAATAGAGAAAAACAGTGGAAACTTCTGGGACGCAAGACGAAGGTGCCAATGCGCCCCTGAAAATAAATAAAGAAGTTTATTTATTTTCTTTTTTTCACCTATCACAACTGATTAATTCTTTTTTTGCATGGTAAATATTGATTGTCATTCTAAGCTATAAAAAACAAGTCTTACATCATAATATGGAACCAAGGCCTTCGTTGAACCTTGATATTTCTCAAATATATATATGAAAATTCCCTAGTCATTTTAGGTTTTATTGATCCTCAACGAGTATAAGATAGAAAATTAAGTATTACATTATTTCCTGCTGGAGCAAGATTTTTAATGGTGCTGTAAAAAAATTCTATGTGATAAAAAAAAAAAGCAAAAAGAGAAAAAGACGGAAGAAAAATCTAGGAGGGAAAGTAAAGAAAACTAGCAGGTCAAATAAGTAAAACTGCACCACTAAGAAAAACCATTGGATAAGCAATAGAGTATCCCCATAATTGTCACTTTTGGGTAAGATAGGAATCATGGGATAATAGAGGGGTATCTTAGTTCTTGTTTTGTATCTTAAATGAGCGTACTGTAGGTAGTATTTTATAAAGCTAAGAAGGTTGTGCTCCTCACATTTCCATATCATGTTTTCCGTGGTTGAATATTTTGAATTATTCTCATGTGCTAGCCAGTTGTTTAATTAATCAATGTTTTTTGCTAAATGTAACCCATAAAAAGGTTTCTTGGACAATGATGTGTGTGTATATATATATGAGTAGGGCTATTGTATTTCGCGAAGTAAAGCGAAGTTTTATTTCACGCTCATATTTCCATTTTGAAAATCCAAAACGTCGATCCGAACCGTTCAAGTTGATCTCCATATTGAAATGTGATTGGAGACCAAATTTTACATTTTTTGAAATTTTTTTACTATTTATTAAGCCACTTTGAAAATCGCTGATCCATTGTGAACAGTAGCAAAACAGTAAAAAAAATTGGACTAATGGATCAGCAATTTTCAAAGTGGCTTAATAATTAGTAAAAAAAATTCCAAAAAAAATGTAAAATATGGTCTCCAAGCACATTTCAATATGGACATCAACTTGAACGGTTTGGATCGACATTTTGGATTTTCAAAATGAAAATATGAGCGTGAAGTAAAAACTTCGCTTTACTTCGCGAAGTACAATAGCACAATTCATATATATATATATATATATATATATATATATATATATATATATATATAGAGCTGGGCTTAGCTAAGCCATGGAGTAAAACGACTTGGTGCTCCACGCCTCATTATTTTCATTTTGAAAATCCAAACTAACGATCCGAACCGCTTAAGTTGTTCTCCATATTGAAATGTGCTTGGAGACCAAATTTTACATTTTTTGGAATTTTTTTACTATTTATTAAGCCACTTTGAAAATCGCTGATCTATTGGTCCAGATTTTTTTACTGTTTTGCTACTGTTCATCCGGATTAGCGATTTTCAAAGTGGCTTACTAAATAGTAAACAAATTCCAAAAAATGTAAAATTTGGTCTCCAAGCACATTTCAATATGGAGAACAACTTGAGCGGTTCGGATCGGTAGTTTGGATTTTCAAAATAAAAATATGGCGTGGAGTACAAAGCGTTTTACTCCATGGCTTAGCTAAGTCCATCTCTCTCTCTATATATATATCTATATATATATATATAGAGTGGCTAATATCAAAACGTTTGTTCCTAAGCCCTCGTGCAACCAAGTCGTTTTCGGATTTTCAAAGTCCAAATGGTCAATCAAAACCGTTAGATGTTCAATCCATATTAAAATATGCTTGGAGACCAAATTTTACATTTTTTTGAAATTTTTTTACTATTTATTACGCCACTTTGAAAATTGCTGATCCGGGTGAACAGTAAAAACAGTGCAACCAAATTCTGGACCATGTGATCAGAAATTTTCAAAGTGGCTTAATAAATAGTAAAGAAATTCCAAAAAATGTAAAATTTGGTCTCCAAGCAGATTTTAATATACAGATCACGTCTAACGGTTTGGATCGACCGTTTGGACTTTGAAAATCCGAAAACAACTTGGTTGCACAAGGGCTTAGGAACAAACGTTTTGATATTAGCCTCTCTCTCTCTCTCTCTCTATGTATCAGCTATTGTATACTTATTATATATATATATATATATATATATATATATATATATCAGCTATTGTGTATACTTATTATGTGATTTGAGTTCTTTTGGTCATCATGTTTGTGTATGTTACACTTATTGAGCACAACAAAAAATATAAATATTGACAAATATTTAAATTGCCTTAATTAGTTGATGTATTTTGAAAATATAACTCATGTTTTGTTATTGTTGTGCAACTTTCTCAAATTATTTTTGAGTTCAAAATTTACATGAATAAAAGGTGATGGATTCAATATTCACGAATACAATTTAATATGAACTTACAAAAATATGCTGACAAAATTTGATATCAAAATAATAAAGCAAATATTAACACAAGGTCTATGGTTCACAATCTTTATCTTTCAAAACAAAAAAACAACTACATAATGAAAGTACTATAATTAATACTAATTATAAGAACAAAAATGTAAACAATCATTAAAAAATAATTTAGCCATGAACTTTCTAACAATTGCATTATTATACTGAAGCAATGTTATTACGAATTGCATGAATTAGATTGATTATTTTTTTGTGATGCTTTGCATCGTATACAGCTAATTATTAGCTTAAAGAACAAGAAGCTTAATATGACTTGGATTTCAGCTTGGACAATATGGAGTTCCGTAGCATTTCCTCTAAGAAATTAATAATTACAATATGGTATAATACCTTTTATTTTAAGCTAGATCATCACCAGCCTTTCTGGCCCCTCGGAGAAAAGCCCCAAATTTAGTGGATATTGATTATTAGTGCTCATGCTTCTATTTGAACGCGTTTTTGTTTCCAATAGATATATTTTTTGGGAGCACCTAGCTAAGCTATTTCTCCGTAACCTTCTCTTATTTCTCCCCCCAGTCATTAACATTAACTACTTGGGATATCACTTACTATTTGGAGACCGCCTAATATTTAAAATATTTTACAACTGGCGCGTGCAAGTATTCATATAAATACATCAAGTATTCACATCTAAGATATTAAGTATTAAAAAAAAAATGGAAACATCACTCACTCATCTTTTACACGTTTTTAGAGGTGGTTTTTTTTTCACCGTTCAATCTAACCAATATTTCTGACGATCTGTGAGGAATTTTGCAAATCTAAAACTACGAACGTCTTCTATACAATTTTCTCTTTCAAATGAGATCCATGATGACATAATTTCGAGTTCTCTGTTGCACAAGTATTCATACCTCGTCATGCAAGTATTCATACCTTATCGAACAAGTATTCATAGATGTGGGAGAGAGAGGCGTTGGCGGAGGTGGGAGAGGAAAAAAATAAAGGGAGAAAATCTGCTAATTAATTTGTAGAAACCACTAGATAGTTAAAATTGATAATTATAGCTAGAAAAGAAAGTTAGTTAGCTGAAAGAAGAAATGGGAGAAGGAAAGATGAGGTATATTATAATTACCCATATTTTTTTCTTTTTTTTCTTTAAAAGAGAATATCAATTAGCTTAATTTACTATATTGTAACCCTTAGCATGATTATTTCTTCTTTATTACATATTGTACTCAGTTTTGACAAGAAAATTTGTTAGCTTTATGTAGCTTTCAATATATTTCAAGTGGAACCCACATGCAAAACCTACCACTGACAAGTAATTAATTCTTGATTTTATTTATTGGGACCGAGTTTGGAAGAGCAATACATTATAAAAAAAAAACAATTGTTTTTCGTACTTTTAGAATAGAATTGCAAGTAAATGGCATCATCAATTCATTATCATGCATTCATTTTTCGAAATTTTTATTAATACCGCTGTAAAAAAACACACACACACAAATTATGGGAAATTAAAAAAAATACCAGGACCTCCAAGTCAATCTGCAGCCCCATTTGAGGCTCCAAAAACCAAAAAATGTACTGTAATATACTAATATTTAGGTTTTTGAGGGACCGCAGATTGACTTGGAGGTCCTGATATTTTTCGAATTTTCCAATTTCAGTGGTGTTTTGGGTTTTTTTTTTTTAAATGGTATTAATAAAAAATTCGGTTAATTTTGCTTCCTAAAAATATATAACAGGATTTACTATTGACTTGTTCAAGATGTGCCGACAGTTTGAATGGTTCAAGCTTGAGCCCGCGTTGAGATATGTTTGTTCAATTTAGGCCCAAATTTCTTGTTAGGCTAATTTTAAATCTGCGTTTTGCTATTTTTTTTCAGCCATTATAGGCCTTAATTTTCTGACAGACAGCAGAGATCAACTTAGGCATCATTTTTGGAAGATCCACAAGAATGTGCTCTGTTTCGTAATAACTGTAAAATTATCAAAATTTATTTGGCATTTGCCCTATGCTGAATAGACCATAATTATACCTTTTCAATAGTCATATTTATTTATTTTTTTATGAAAAACTTGACAGGGACTGTCAAGAAAAATGTTTTCACCTGAATAGTAGAATCCAGTGTGGATATTAACCAATCATTGGTTCTACAATTCAAGTAAAATGTTTTCAATCTAAATTTTTTCAATTTAGTGTGGGTATTAATCTCATCTGATTAGGAAATCAAAAGCAAATCTGATGAAAAATGTACCCATTATATATCAATGTTCTTAATTTAAAAACAAAATATATATAAATGTTCTGGTTATTAAGCTCAACAGCACTCTGCTTTTTATTTTTTTCATGAAACAAACCCTGAACAACATGATAAATAATAAAATTTATGACAGTTTAACAATGAAATTATTATAAGTGAGCAGATGCACAAGGAAGCGATGGTTTCACCATGGGTACAGCTTATATGGCATGAAGAACGCTGTTTTCTTGGTGCACAACTTCAAGTGTAATATGTACTTCAGTGCAAAAACTGAAATCCTTAAAACACAAGGAGGATCAACGGTTTAGGTGTTTATTTCAAATTATAGTGAACAGTTGAAATTTGTACAATGTAGATATGATACCATCTCACAAGTCATAATAGAGATGGTGCCAACAAAAGAGCTTTTAGACACCACGTTCTTTTAGTTTTGTATTATGTTTTTTCAAATAAGAAGGCAGCAGAAACAAAAAACAAAAAAGGAAACAAAGACAAATAAAAAGTATAAAACAACCCAATGTTATTTGTGCTATTCGAAAATAGCAATCCTAACAGTTGTCAACAGGAAGTACTCACATCGAGGGGGTGTGCAGTACAAAGGGGATGTCACCTGTGCATGGAGGATAGAATGGAAACAAGGAACCATATCATGTGGGGCTGCACGTTTGCGGCAAGGTTCTGGAGGGGATTGCAAGCACAACACAACATCCAACCACGGGGAGCGGCAAACATATTGGTATTATGGATTGATGCAGGGCTAGCCATGACCCAACAGCAGAGGAGGCTGTGGGACGTTATATGGGCAGCAGGCACATGGACCTTATGGAGAGAAAGGAATAGAAGGTTTTTTTCTAATAAGCGTAAGACGGTGGGTCATCTTATCAATGACACATCATTAGAGATTGAGAGATGGTTAGGCAATAGCTAGGTTTATAAGTATCTAGATCAGGCATGTGGAATCAAGGTACTCCATGTATAGTGTGGGAGAACTTAATTTCACAAAATCCTCTTTTTGTAATTATTTTTCTTAATTAATATATCTGTTGATGGTCATTTGCCATCAACCATCAAAAAAAAAAACAGTTGTCAACTGAGCTAATGATTGTTTAATTCCCGACTCGGAAACAGCTTCCTTTGAACTCATATGCTATAACTTGCAAACAGTGGTCATGTAAAATTTACCAGAATAAATCATCATTCAACTTTCTTAGTTAAGTGATGTTGCCTTTTTTGGGACTGGCATCGGCCTGTTTATATTCCTTCTCTGTTTCAGCACTATGGGCCATAGTCTATGGCATTGCTCTCTGTTTAAGCACAGATTAGCAGTATGAGCTGCTCTAACCCCTAAGTGAATTTGGAAATAATCCTCTTCATAGTACCACAATCTTCATCTTCAATTTTCAAGAACTACAAACAATATCTAATTGTATTCTGTTTACACATAACTACATGATATATTAGGCTATAATGGTAAAACCCACTGCAGACAAGAGTCACAATTTCCGACCCTATTATTCCTGTAAGAGCTTTTAGAGCTTGTAGTACCTGCTTGTTTCTTTGTACTATGATCTTCGCTTGTGATTGCAAATTTCAATTTGCACTGGAAGAAAACGCTTGTAAAGCTATATTTACAGCATATATATATATATATATATATAGAGATGAGCTATTGTGCTTTGCAAAGTAAAGCCATCGTTTTACTTCGGCTTACTTTTTGGATTTTCAAAGTCCAAAACTTTGATCTGACCGTTCAAGTTGGTCTACATATTGAAATGTACTTGCAGACTAAATTTTACATTTTTTGGAATTTTTTTACAATTTATTAAGCCACTTTGAAAATTGCTGATCACATGGTCCAGAATTTTGTTGCACTGTTTTTTCTGGACCATGTGATCAGCAATTTTCAAAGTGGCTTAATAAATAGTAAAAAAATTCAAAAAAATGTAAAATTTGGTCTGCAAGCACATTTCAATATGTAGATCAACTTGAACGGTTGGATCGACGTTTTGGACTTTGAAAATTCAAAAAGTAAGCCGAAGTAAAACGATGGCTTTACTTTGCAAAGCACAATAACCCATATCTCTCTCTCTCTCTCTCTCTCTCTCTCTCTATATATATATATATATATATATATATAGATAGGCTACCATGCTTTGCAAATTAAAGCACCTCTTGTGCTTTGCGTTCTTTTTCGGATTTTCAAAATTCAAAATGTCGATCCGACCGTTCAAGTTGTTCTCCATATTGAAATGTGCTTGGAGACCAAATTTTACATTTTTTGGAATTTTTTTACTATTTATTAAGCCAATTTGAAAATCGCTGATCCAATGGTCACACTAGCAAAACAGTAAAAATTTCTGGACCAATGGATCAGCGATTTTCAAAGTGGCTTAATAAATAGTAAAAAAATTCCAAAAAATGTAAAATTTGGTCTCCAAGCACATTTCAACATGGAGAACAACTTGAACGGTCGGATCGACATTTTGAATTTTAAAAATCCGAAAAGGAGCGCAAAGCACAAGAGGTGCTTTAATTTGCAAAGCATGGTAGCCTATCTCATATATATATATATATATATATATATATATATATATATATATATATCCATCTAAGCAGGCTATACTTCCTTTTCAGATAGATCCATTAATTGATGCAAAGAACAAACATTGCTGGGCAAATCTCCTTTGGCAGCGACCTATTCAAACAAAATGCATGAAGCAGTAGATGCAAGCATGCATTATTGTACTAGTCTCTGCCAGAGGTGATCTCGCCCAGTAATGCTTCTCGCATGTCACCTCCTTTAAGCTCTTGACATCTGGTTATTTGGTTTGATAGTTGTTCAATTTAAATGTTCCTTATTTATAGAAGTCAGAATGATGTCTCTTGTTGTCTCTAGTGGTCCGAAAAGCTACTTGATACACCAGATATTCCAAAATTTGTAGCAGCCAGTGGCCGTGCACATTTATGATCATGGTCCTGGCATAGAATACTGCTTTCATATGGCATATGCTGCATTTGATCCTTCATAACTTATCATATCCATGTAAAAGTGCTTAAGTTGACGCATCTCTATGTGAGTGAGCATGCACAATTTGTGCCTCTGCACCTGTTTAGCTGTCTTGAGCCAAATTAGCATGTGCACCTCTCCAAAATTTATGTGTTTATTTCTCAAAAATATTAATCCAAATAAGTTTTGATTTTCTATTACCCTTGTTCTTCTTGCATGCTTTAAGTATAAAATATTATTACCAGCCAGTACTCACATACATTTTTTACTTAGCACAGTCCTCTCAAATCCACCACAAGCATCAACTCTCAACTGGAAAGAACCTACTAGATTTTGAGGCCCCTGGCAACAAAATCAACTTAGGCATCAAACTTGGAAGATCCAAGAGAATGTGCTCCAATCTCTATTCCTAATAAAAGAGAAAATTCTTGTTCATGTTTTGCCCTTTTCTGAGTTCAAAAGCCATATTGTAGAAAGTAAAGTCAAATTCAATACCTAGCAATTAGAAAATACTAATGCATACTTCGATATTTCTCAAATGGAATCCTCAAAGGCTTATTAAACAAATAATTAATGGAAGAGGGTCCACATTAGAATTTCGATCAATTCACACCTGAAGGGCCTGTTCGGCGCACCAATGGGAACGGGAATGGGTCTGGGAAATAGGAATTTTTGAACTGCCGATTACTGTGCACGTGGGACAGAAAACACGAAGTTGAACTGATTTTTTTTCCCACGCGCACAGTAACTGCGTCGAACAGGCCCGAATAGAGCCGAAATTTTTATTCATAGAAATTAGAAAATTTTAAAAATTAAAAATAGGAAATGTTGGATTGAAAATTTAAAAATAAGAAGGCAGATAGGAGTTATGGCGTCCCTTCGGGATGCCACAAGATTTATCAAAACCGGAAAAAACAAAAAAAAACAAAAACAAAGTGGGACGCCAGAAGCCTCTCAAAGCCGAAAAAAAAATGAAAAAAACAAAAAATTTCTATAAAACTGGGACGCCATAAGCCATCCCAACCAAGAAAACGAAAACAAATTTTAGAGCTCGATAAATTTTTGGAAATGAGAAGGAAGAATGAGATGAGAGAGACAAATCTGGATGTCTCTGGGTTTTTTATGAGATGTAGTATTGGTCATAGTGTGTCATGGCGTCCCATTTTCTTTTTCATTTTTTTGGTCGAGATAGCATATGGCGTCCCAGTTATAATATATTTTTTTTTCCAGTTTTGATAAATCTTATGGCGTGCCAGTTATAATTTTTTTTTTCTTTTTGACGGAGCTGTGGTGTGGCTTCCCTGCAGGACGTCATAACTTATGTCTGCCTTCTCATTTATAAATTTCCACCATAACATTTCCTATTTTTAATATTTTTTTTTTTTCATTTTCCAATGAATAAAAATTTCGGTGAATAGAGAAACCGACTCTCAATACCAAACAAATGGCTTTTAATCAAGCACTTTTCAATTCAGTGTGATTATTAATCTTACTTGATCTCGGAAAACAAACGTAAACCATCTTATCAAAGTTGGACAGTTTGATAGGTCTAGAAAAATCTCTCATGGCGGTTAAGTTTCTGTTACAAATTAAAAGAACAAAGAATCTGCTTGATTGCATATTAAATTAAAAAGAAGATTTACTTTATGGAACAGAAGCATTTTCTTCCACAAAGGGGAAAGGAAAAGGCAGAGAAAGGGGACCATTTGTAGAAAGAAATTTTTGAAGGAATATAGTCTTGCTACTCAGCATGTCCTTCAGTATATCCAAATTAGGAACCAGCGTGATATAATACCATCAAACATTCAGCAATAAACTAAAAAATTAGCATCAAATTGGTGAAATGCATGGACAATCTTGTGAGGTCTAAGAATAACAGTGCATTTCTCCAACTGACAGGACAGGTGCCAAGTTTTGGCTGTTGATCTTGCCAAAGGAGAATTGCCCTGCCACTTAGCCTCACAGTTTTGAAAAGCCATGACATCCAAATTGAGGTTTACATGTACAGGTTCTACGAGCACTGTTAATTGTTTTTTTTTGTTCTGTGAACGTAAATTAGTATATGTTTTATAACCAAAACACTAAAATCCTATCCTACAATTTCAGCATGGTCTTGTCATGTTCTTATTATTATTATTTTCATGCTATATAAAATGGATAACCACTACTACAAAAAAGCTAATTCTACACTGCACATTGTACACGGTTTTTCTAATTTTATATAAAAACCGTGTGTCAAATATGAAATTGTGAAAGGGTTAAAAATATTGAGGAATTATACACGGACACTTAGTTATAAATCAGTGTAGAATTGTTTGAGAGAGCTACACGGTTTATTAGGGAAAAAAAAGCCGCGTGGAAAGAAACCGTGTGGAAAAGATTGAGAGAGCTACACGGATATTATACAAACATCCGTGTATGAATTGCTACACGGATATTTGATTAAATAACCGTGTACAAATATTAAGAGAGCTACACGGTTTTTAGTAACATGTCCGTGTACAAATATTAAGAGAGCTACACGGTTTTCTTATCAAATATCCGTGTATAAAGGGTTATGCTACACGGCTTTTTTAATAAATAACCGTGTTTAAATTGTGACAGAGCTACACGGATTGCTAAGTATAAATCCGTGTAGAAAATCCGCGTAGGGTTTTATCCAATATAAAAGGGCCCTTCTCTTCCAGAGACTTCTAGCTCCAGTTGCGCCGTTTTGATCAAGTAATTAATACGCCCTCTGTCTGTGTTGAACTGAGATCTGATTTCCGCAAATTAAAGGCTAGCATAGCTGGAAGCTGTCATCTTTGAAGTTTTTATTTTCTCCTCTCTAAATTTCGAAGGTTAGTATATACATATTTTCCTTTTTCCTCTCTAATTTTCTGTTTAGTAATTATTATTGCTTATTTACTTAGGTGTGTAATATATGCATGCATGCTTGATTTAATTAGTAATTAGGTAATGTAAATATATAATTAGTGTATTGTTGTCCAATAACCGACCTATAAATGATTTTTAGGTCCATGCCCGTTCAAAATTAATCTAATAGGGATTAATTTTGGACAGTCCCCGTTTTGGGACTGCTCTTTGAATATTGTGTCTCATTTAGGATGTGAACACATATTAGTGGGTTTTAATTAGTATTTGAGGAAAGTTCGACGGTATTTTCCCTTATTGCTCCTACGAGTATGTGGTTCGTACGCATACTTGGGGAGTTAAGGGGAAATGCTGCCGAATTTTTCTCAAATACTAATTAAAACTCGCTAATATGTGTTCACATATGAGACATAATATTCAAAGAGTGGGTTAGGATTGTAAACCGGCCCTTTGTAAGCCCAAAATTTGGTACAATATATGTTGACCATGCTTGATTAATTGATCAAATCATTTTTATAATTTAATTTCCAGATGGATCGAAGTTGGATGTATGAATTGCGACGTGACAGTGAAGAATATTTGGTTCGCGTTGATGAGTTTATAAAATTTGCTGAGATGTATAGAGTGAAGAAAAAAGAAAAAGACATTTTGTGTCCTTGTAGAGATTGTAAAAATATTTTAAGATTTGTGGACTCCGAAGAAATTAGAGGTCATTTAATTTGTCGGGGATTTAAGAAGAGATATACATGTTGGATCATGCACGGTGAGAAATTTGGTGAAAGTAGTAGTACCAATAAAGATTTTAATCGTTGTGAATTGAATGATGAGAATGTAGAAATTTCTAATAATTTTGAACTTGATTGGAACGAGAATTACGAGGATGCCGAAATTTTTGATAATATTGAACCCGGAACCGACGATGATGAGATGGAGATGAATTCTGGTGAAAATGTAGAACACAAGTTTATTGAAAATCTGGAGGAAATGTTTCGTGACGCGGAAGATGAAATTAGTGATAAAAATTATGATAAATTCCAAAATTTGTCTAATGATTCCAAAAAGCAGTTGTATCCCGGGTGTACCAAATTTACGAAACTGTCAGCTGTGTTGAAATTATTAAACTTAAAGGCAGACAATGGTTGGAGCGATAAGAGTTTCACGTCCTTATTACAGCTTTTACTAGAAATGCTCCCAGATAACAACGAGTTACCCGGTACAATATATCAGGCGAAAAAATTGATATGTCCAATGGGGTTGAAGATCGAAAGAATACATGCATGTCCGAACGACTGTGTATTGTACCGTAACGAGTACGAGACCATGCATGTCTGTCCTAAATGCGGTGTTTCACGGTATAAACGTAAGGACCAGGACAGTACTGATGATTGTGACGATGACAAAAAGGGCCGGCCTCCGGCTAAGGTGTTGTGGTATTTGCCGATAATACCGAGATTCAAACGGTTGTTTGCGAATTCCAAGGATGCGAAATTATTGCGTTGGCATGAAGAAGAGCGCAAAAAAGACGGTAAACTAAGGCACCCGGCCGATTCTCCTCAGTGGAGAAACATTGATAGACACTTCAAAGAATTTGGTTCCGAAATGAGAAACCTTAGGATTGTGGTGAGCACAGATGGAATGAGTCCGTTTGGAAGCTTGAGCAGTCGGCACAGTACTTGGCCAGTTCTTATAGCCATCTATAATCTTCCTCCTTGGTTGTGCATGAAACGCAAATATATAATGATGTCATTACTAATCCAAGGACCCAGGCAACCCGGAAATGACATAGATGTGTATCTCGCACCATTAATTGAGGACCTCCAGAAATTATGGCGTGATGGCGTCCCGGTCTGGGATGCGTACAGCAAAGAGGTATTTCAAATGCGGGCCATGGTGTTTTGCACAGTAAATGATTTTCCCGCGTACGGGAATTTATCGGGTTACACTTGTAAAGGAGCAAAAGCGTGCCCTATCTGTGAAGATGACACGCAGGTGCTGAGGCTGAAAAATTGTCAGAAGAATGTTTTCATGGGGCATCGTAGGTTTCTTCCTGTTAATCACCCATACCGTAAGAAGAAGAGTGCATTCAACGGGAAAATTGAGCTTGGAGTGGCCCGTCGTCCATTAGACGGGAAAAGTGTCTTCAATCGGGTAAAAAACCTTGATGTTATTTTTGGAAAATGTGCCGAAGCACCACCGAAGAATATTTGGAAAAAAAGGTCCATATTTTGGGATCTACCGTACTGGGAATTTTTAGAAGTGAGACATTGCATAGATGTCATGCATGTTGAAAAAAATGTCTGCGACAGTTTGATCGGTTTACTGTTGAACATTAAGGGAAAGACTAAAGATGGTATTAAAGTTCGGAAAGACATGGTTGAAATGGGAATACGACCCGAGCTTGCACCGCAGGAGAAAGGAAAGCGCACGTACCTACCCCCCGCACTGTGCACAATGTCGAAGAAAGAGAAAACAAGCTTTTGTGAATGCCTTCATAGTATTAAAGTTCCATCGGGGTATTCCTCGAATATTAAGAAGCTGGTGTCGAAGAAGGACCTGAAATTGCTTGGTCTGAAATCCCACGACTGTCATGTTTTACTGACACATATGATTCCGGTTGCAATTCGGGGAATTTTACCAAAGGAGGTTCGGGAAACCATTACGAAGTTCTGTTCTTTCTTCAATGCAATCAATTCCAAAGTGATAGACCCTCTAAAATTGGACTCTTTGCAAAAGGAGATCGTCGTTACTCTTTGCCAACTTGAGATGTATTTTCCGCCATCTTTTTTCGATGTTATGGTTCACCTTGCTGTTCATCTTGTGAGAGAAATTCAGATCTGTGGTCCCGTGTTCCTGCGGTATATGTATCCGTTCGAGAGATACATGGGCATCTTGAAAAAGTACGTGAGGAACCGACATCGGCCTGAAGGTAGCATTATAGAAGGATATTCCATAGAAGAGGTGATTGAGTTTTGCACCAACTACATGGCCGGTGTGGATCCAATTGGCGTTCCGAAGTCGCGATACGAGGGAAGGCTCCAAGGAGTCGGGACAATTGGGTTGAGAGCCGTAGTTGCTGATATAAATGATCTACATAAGGCACATTTTATTGTACTACAGCACATGACAGATGTTGCTCCCTACATAGATGAGCACATGACAATCCTTAAACAACAGAACTACACGAGAAGTCAGAAGTGGCTTACTAACGAGCATAATCGTTCTTTTATAGGATGGCTGAAAGAAAGAGTGAAGTCACACCCCGTACCTGAAATTGTTAAACTGCTGGGCGAAGGACCCCAAATTGTTGTCAAAACATTCCAAGGATACGAAATTAACGGTTATACTTTTTACACTAAACAGCAAAGTGAGAAGAGTACAATGCAAAATAGTGGGGTGACGTTGGTGGCGACGTCTCAAGAATTCAGTAGATCTGGGGATGGCCGGGCTGTAACAGCATCGAGGTCATATTATGGAGTCATTGAAGAAATTTGGGAGCTCGTTTACAATCCTCGCCTGAGCATTCCCTTGTTTCGGTGTCAATGGGTCGAAGACCGGGGTGTTAAAGTTGATAACGACGGGTTCACACTCGTTGATTTTAACAAATTTGGGTATGTTGATGATCCGTTTATACTCGCCAAGCAAGCCACCCAAGTCTTTTATGTCACTGACCCGAGTGATGATAGGTGGAGCGTCGTCCTATCTGGAAAAAGAAGGATTGTCGGGGTAGAAAATGTCGTTGATGAAGAAGAGTATGACCAGTTCGACGAAATACCTCCATTTTGTGCCGACATGGACCCTGAGGTAGCAACAATTGAAGAAAACGACGGAGCGAACTACATGCGATCCAACCACAATGAAGGAATATGGGCCGAGAGTACTGTTGAAAAGGAGAAAAAAAAGAGAAAAAGGAAAAAAAAAAGCCGGTGTGTAATATTTATTTTTTGTTTAAAATTTAAACTTGTAATATTTCTTTTTTAGAAACATTGTAATAATAAAACATTTCTAGTTCAAATATTAGTATTAGATTTTAAATATTAGTATGAATATTAAACTTTAAGAATAAAATATTTGTAGTTCAAATATCAACTATTATATTCCTCTATTTCAAATATTAGTTCATTTTTTTAATAATATTAAAAAAAATTTAGTTCAAATATCAGTATTAGTTTGTAAAATATTAGTGAATTCTGAAATAATGAAATAAAAAATAAAATATTAGTATTAGTTTGTAAAATATTAGTGAATTCTGAAATAATGAAATAAAAAATAAAATATTAGTATTAGTTTGTAAAATATTAGTGAATTCTGAAATAATGAAATAAAAAATAAAATATTAGTATTAGTTTTTACATATTAGTAGGAATATTAAACATTATGAATAAAATATTAGTATTAGTTTTCAAAATATTAGTTAAGATATTATATAACAAAAATAAAATATACAATATTAGTTAATTTTAGTACAAAATTTTAATTGTCTGTAGTTGAAATATTAATAATAATAAAAAAACCGGGTATTAGTTAATATTAGTATAAGTTTTATATATATTAGATGTGATATACTATATATTTTAGTTAATTTATTATTATTTTAAATAATATAAAAAATAAAAAGAAACATAATTGAATATGTTTTCCCTTTTGTACACGGACTTTTAGTTAATAGTCCGTGTATAAATAGGCATTGCACACAGATTTAAATATAAAACCGTGTAGAAAGGGGAACCGAGCTACACGGACTATTAACTAAAAGTCCGTGTACAAAAGTGCATTGTACAAGGATGTTTACTTGTTTGTCCGTGTAAAAAGACATTGTACACGGATATTTAGTTAATAATCCGTGTATAAAAAGGTAACAAATGTACACGGATTTCAACTTAATAATCCGTGTAGAAAGAGTTAAAAATATAATTCAAAAGCCCTTTCTCTTCTAAATTTTCATTAGCCGCGCGCCGTTTGAGTTCCAAAAGCTCCGAAATCTCTCCAGCCACTGCCACCACTCCGGTCGACTCCGCCATTGTTGGTCCTCTGCCACCTCTCCGGTCCACCCTCTTCACTCTCGGTAAAGTACTATTCACTTCTCTGATTTTGGCCGAGTTTGGGTTGTTGATTTTCCCGATCGAGTTCAAAACAGATTTTACATAAAATACTATTTCCACTGCCACCACTCCAAAGTTAGGATTTTGGCCGAGTTAGGATTTAACAAAGTTGTAATTTTTATATTTTATTTTCAGTTTTATTTTTATATTTCCACTGCCACCACTCCAAAGTTTTATTTTATTTTCAGTTTTATTTATATATTTTTATATTTTGGCCGAGTTATATTTTTATAAAAATCGAAATTAGTTTTTCAGTTTTAATTAAAATTAGTTTTTCTGTTTTATTTTTTCCTGTTTTATTTAAAACACACAAAATCTGCTGCATTTTTTCTGCATTTTTAATTAAAATCTGCTGCATTTTTTCTGTTTTATTTTTTTCTGCTTTGATTTGTAAACTGATTTTACCAAGTTCAAAATAGATTTAATTTACATATTTTACTGTTTTATCTAAATTATGTTGGATGTGCTGTGCCTATAGTTCCATTTGCTGTGCTGTGCCTATAGTTCAAAACCTATTAAATTTCTGGTGGATATAGTTAATTGTGCTGGTGCCACTTTACTATCCCTAAGACAAAAAAAAAATCAGCTTGCACCTATTTGAAGTAGCTAGTGACCTATTTAATTTCTACAGTAGTGACATATCTGTTAATTTATGAAGTAGTGACCTATTTGATTTATTTTTTTATCTCAACATTATTTGAGGACCTATGTGCAAAGTAGTGAAATGTACTCTAAACGGCCAAAATGACCTCTGCTGGTAAATTGATCAGTGCAGATCAATGCCGTGACCAAAACAAGATTATAACTTGACCAACAGACAGAGGACTCCAAAACACACAAAATGGACACAAATTTCATATTTTTATGATTTTTTTTCCATTTTATATGATTTTTTAAAGTTCACATTTTCATTTTGAGAAAATCTGATGTTTAAAGGTGCAGAATTTTCATTTTGAGAGGCTGAACTTTGGAAAATCATATAAAATCGAATTAAAATCAGAAAAATATGAAATTAAGGTCCATTTTGTGTGTTTTGAAGTCCTCCATTTTACTGTGGTGTTTGTTTTGCACATAGGTCCATTACTTAATGTGCATAACTTAATGTGCATATATGAGTAAACTAATTCTCTCCATTTGGTGTTTATATAATATTTATTTTAATATTTCTTTGTATGGCAGAACCATGTCGGATGAGGGTGAGCACATAGATGCGATGGCAGAAGATGATCAGCAAGCTACTGCCTCATCAGAAAGAAGGAAAAGAGGTCCGACAATGTGCACAAGCACGTCTGAGAAGAAGCAGTTGGAAATCCGGTTCACGGACGACGGGCGTGCGGAAGGTCCAAACCGAATGGCGTACTCAAATTGGTGTTGCAATTTGGTGAAGCGAAAGGCAAGTATCCTTGTTGAGAGTTGGAATAAGTTTGATAAAGAGGAGAAGAACGACTGGTGGAACATGGTGAAGGTAAAGCACCGAACAACTCTTTACTTTATTTTCATTGTTGTACATGAAATTAAATGCAATTAATTTGGTGTCACTCAGGCTCAGTGGAACATCGAGAGCGATACCCCAAAGGTCAAGACTCTGAGGATCATGAACGAAGGTTGGAAGCAATTCAAGAGCACGCTGAAGACAGAGTTCATGGACGAAGGGAGAAGTCCGGTAGGGTACTATCCTTGGGTAACACAAGAGATGTGGGAGGAGTTTCAAGCTTTGAAGTCCACAGAAGAGTTCAAGGTATGTAACATTATCCAAAGTAGTTTATGTTTTTTTCTCAATTTTCAATTATTTTTCTAAAACTAATTGATTTTCTTGCACATGTGAAGGCAAAAAGTAAAGAAGGCAAGAGGATCGCTGCCTTGAACAAGTATCCGCACCATTTAGGGTCAGCTGGTTACGAGGGTAAGTCGGAAGAGTGGAAGACAGCACTGGAGCAAAACAGAAATTCAGACTCACCCATGGTCCAGATCCAAAATCCTAGGGGCCAATGTTGGTTCATGGGTAGATCTGAGTTAACCGCTGACGGGAGGATAGTACTCCCAGAGAAATTGCAGCCCGTGGCTCAGAGAATGGTAAGAGTCCTTTGTTATAACTTTGTGTCATTCAAACGAAATTATAACTTCGAATGTACATCACTTGGTCTTTTGCTCTAACTAATTTTTCTATTAACAGTTGGAGGTGGAGCAGGAGGTCAGTTCGGGTGCCCGGTCGGTCGAACGACAAAATGATTCCTTGGCCGCAGCGCTCAGGAATCCAGAACACACGGGCCGGGTAAGGGGTGTAGGGGCCTACAGGGGTTGGAAGGAGGTGTTCCGAGTTGAGGGTGAAAAATCTCGAAGAAAACCTCGTGCCAGAGTTGATAAAGACGAGATAGTTGCGCAGGTACGCGCGGAGGTCAGCAAAGAGTACGACGCCAAGATGGCTGCGTACGACGCAAAGATGGCTGAGATGGAATCAAGGTTGTTGAACCGGTTTTCATCTCTTGCGCAGCAATCCGAGCAACCACCTCCTATTTCGCCGGGAGTTCGGCGAAGTAGCCAAGCATCCGGGACTTGGGCCTTAGATGATTTGGAAAATCTAAAGGTAATCACTACTGTTTTATAGTCTAAAGGTAATTCATACCTGTTTGTAGCATTGTTAGACAACATCGCACCATTAAAAAGTAACAACTTTTTGATAATTGCAGGACCCCAGAGCATGCGACCTCGTCCTGTGGCAGGGTAGTTCTCCTCTGACCGTTGCCACGGGCGTTGTACTTCCAGGAGTCTCGATTGTACACCATGCTCAGCTCTTGCCCGACTATGCATGTGTGCAGGTTGACTCAGTCGTGGAGGGATGGGGGCGCATACCTCTTCCTGCCCCTACCGGCGATATGGTTGTTCTTGATGATGCCCGCAAGACATTTGTCCAATGGCCCAGGAGTCAGATTGTTTTGCATCAGGTAATATCTAAATAATCCATTTCTTTTGTTACATTCAAATCATTCTTTTTCAAATAATTGAAGAAGATATGTTAATTTTAATGCAGACACGAGGAGATGCTGACATCAGTGCACAGGAGTTGATGTCACCGGTACGGACTGTTGTGGCTTGCGACGTTGGGGCTGACGCGCCAGGATCACCAGACCGTCCTTTGGTCACCGAAGAAGAATACAGCTGTTTGCCCGGTGATTTGCGCCTTCTCCACGACCGCTTGATGTCGGCACCCGAAAGCATGAGGGATATCTTCATCCCCGTCCCACCTGGGATGTTTTTACATGGCGGCGGTATTATCACTATGTCGTTCACAGACTTCAGGGACATTCTCCACCACTCGTCATCCGATAAATGGCTCGATGTGTCGTTCATCTCCATTTTCCTCATGTTAGTGACTCAAAATTATTTTCATTATTGTATACAACTCAAATATAATTCTAATGTAAAATTTTGAGTTTTCAGGAAGCTAATCCGAAATTGTGATGAGATGGTACAAAGGAAGAACTTGTGCGTATTTCTGGACCCCGAGATGGTGAGTGCTACAATGCTGAGACGTTCTTCGAAGGAGGGTATCGAGTACATTTGTTCAGCGCTGCATCGTGCTCAGGAGGAGGAGAAGAAATACATTCTCTTGCCGTACCACCAGAGGTTAATTCTAACCTTAGCTTATGTATTGTTCATATTAGCAAACACTCGTGTTACTATTATATGCTAAAGTACTTTAATTTTTATCCTCCCACAGCAAGCACTGGTGTCTGATAATAATTGTGCCTTACCTAAATACGTGCATAATTGTTGATTCTTGTAAGCCCGAAGGAAATATCCCGGCTAACAAGTGCAAAGACATATTCCCTTATGTCAACAAGTAAGCAATAATAATTTAATTGGTTTGAATTTTTTTCAATTATATCAAATTATAAAATTGCTATAAACATTCACTCAATTTTGTAAGGGCTTTTGCGAAATATGTTAAAGAGGGAGGATCGCATAACAAGAGCAAGAAAACCAAGTTGGGTTGGAAGTGGTTGCTGGTGAGCACACTATAAATTTATAATTTCATATATATTGTCCAAAAAATTATTATCATTCTAACATAGGCCGCTAAATGCAAATTCCAGGGCCCGCAACAGTTGGAGGGTTGGGAATGCGCTTACTACACGATGATTTTCATGTTTGACTTTGTCGAAAGAATACAATTCCAATTCCCAAACGCGGTATGTAATTCATATTAATTGTTCCTATATAATAGCAATTGATATTTGCGACTGTATTTCATCTACCTTTTCTTGTTACTAACTAATACCAAATTGTAATTGTAGAATTTGCCAAAGCAACCGCATTACACCAAGGAGCAGATCGACGATATCAGGTGTGTGTGGGCAAGGTGGTTTGTATCAGAATTTTGCAATGCTCAACATGGATTTCCATAATTTTGTATAATTTGGTGTATGTGAATATTGTATAATTTATTGCATATGAATTTCTGGCTAATCTGGAAAATATGGATTTATTGGTAATCTGGAAAATATGAATTTCTTGGTAATCTGGAAAATATGGATTTCTTGTTATATGAAATCTGGAAAATATGGGAAATATGAATAGTTCTCTGTAACAAAACTGGCTAGCAAAACTGGAGGCTAGCCGAAAAAAAAAAAATACAAAAAAAAAAAAATGGTCTTTATACACGGACATTTAACTAAAGTCCGTGTATGAAAGAGGAGAGCTACACGGACATTTAGTTAAATGTCCGTGTATAAAGAGGAGAGCTACACGGACATTTTACTAAATGTCCGTGTAGAAAGGGTCAAGCTACACGGGTTTTTAGTTAAAAGTCCGTGTACGAAAAGAATCGTACACGGTTGTTTAGCTAATATCCGTGTAGCTCTGTATCATGGAGAGCGACACATTCTGGGCTTTTTACACGGCTGTTTGTGTAGTTATCCGTGTAGAATCGTTGAAATTGTACACGGACAAATGTCCGTGTGTAGTTATTGACTTATTTATACACCCTCGATTTAAACACGGTAGGAAATCCGTGTAGCTCTTCCATTTTTGTCCGTGTATAATCTCCTTTTTTGTAGTAGTGAACTCTAATGTACATCCAAATTGAGGTTTACATGTAAAGGTTCAACTAGCACTGTTAATTGGTAAGTTTTTGTTATCTGTCAACGCAAGTTATAGCATGGTCTTGTCATGTTCTTATTATTTTTTAATGCTTTCCAAAATGAATAATTCCAATATTCATCCATTTTTTGTTGAACATTCAACTCTTATTATACATATATTTAAAAAATATTATTCAAATAAAAAATTAAAGTTGTAGATGCGTTCTTAATTATATAGACAGGGCATGTGTTAAATTTGGGTCGATTTGTAAGACGTTTAGCCTTCCATCAAATAATTTTAAAAAATTGAGAACCAGCTTTTGGTCTAGTGGCAGAGGCAATGCTCTCTGTGTGTGAGGTCGCAAGTTTGAAACCCAGGTGGGGGGTGCCTTGTGGATATTAAATAGTTGGGTGGCTTGACCTCCAACTTTTACTAAAAAAAACATTGTAGTTTTAATATTTTTATGATGAATGACTAATTAAATTTCAAATGACTCAAATTTGATACACACATATCTAAATAATTGAGAACACATCTACAATTTTTAAATTTTCAAAATATATTTTTTAAATATATGTATCATAAGAGTTAGATGTACCATGACTACTCGCGCGTTTCATATTAATAAATATTTAATTCTTTTGTTCTTTCGTAGTTGGATCGAATTGTTACCCCCTTTAAATTTTGATTATCTTACACTCAAAGCTATGTAACATTAATAGCAATGTGTTTTCCGTATGAATATTTTGTCAGGTAACTGATAAATTACTTCTATTGTACTCCGCTATACCTAGTGTTCCATCTCTTTTTACCATATATATAAGCACATGAATCTGTCCTTGACTATGATGCTTATTGTTTCCTTTTTTTTCTATCAATACTTCAATAGATAAACTCATAAACCTGAAGAACATATTATATATAATTCAGAAATTAATGATCGATGCTGCATCTCAGAATATTGGTAATTGGTTGCTCGACCAGTACAGCATATCAGGCGAATTTTGATTTTAGGATTCAGGATACATAATACTAGTGTGATTTTTACAGCAGTGGAAATACAGCAGTGATCGATGTCAAATTACAATGATGACAATTCAGACCAGAAATCAGTTGCAATTCTATTCAATATAGATCTGATATCACAGCAAAGGGCAAACATGAAAAAAGAATTTTCTCTATTATCTGGAATAGAGATTAAAGCACATTCTCTTGGATCTTCCAAGTTTGATGCCCAAGTTTATTATTTTGCCAGGGGCCTCAAAATCTAGTTGGTTCTTTCCAATTGAGAGTTGATGCTTGTGGTGGATTTGAGAGGACTGTGACAAGTAATACTAAAGCTTTTCATTCAGTTGTTGACAATGCAAAAAATATATGGGAGTACTGGCCGGTAATAGTATTGTTTATTTAAAGCATGCGAGAAAATCAAGGGAAATAGAAAATCTAAACTTGGATAATTTTTTAACAAAAAAAACGCATAAATTTTCAAAAGGTGCACATGAATTAGGCTCAAGAAAGCTAGTCAAGGCACAAATTAATTGTGCATGTCACACATGCAGAGATACATCAACTTCAGTACTTTTTACATGAATATGACAAGTTATGAAGGATCAAATGCAGCATATGCCATATGAAAGCAGTATTCTATGCCAGGACCAGTATCAAAATGTGCACGGCTACTGGGTGCCACAAATTTTGGAATATCTAGTGTATCAAGTACCTTTCTGTGCCACTATTAATTTGGAGTTCTATAAATAAGGAACGTTTTAATTGAAGAACTATCAAACCAAATAACCAGATGTCAAGAGCTCAAAGGAGGTGACATGCAAGAAGAATTACCGGGCGAGACCTCCTCTGGCAGAGACTAGTGCAATGCATGCTTGCATCTACTGCTTCGTGCATATGTTTGATTAAGTCGCTGCCAAAGGAGATTTGCCCAGCAATGTTTGTACTTTGCATCAATGGATCAATCTGGGGTGGAAGCATAACCTGGTTAGTTGGATATATGTGCTGTAAATTTAGGTATACAAGCATTTTTCTACTAATAAAACTTGAAACTTGCAACCACAAGCGATGAAGTATAGTACAAAGAAACAAGCAAGTACTACAAGCTAGATAACCTCTTGCAGGAATAATTAGTTCATAAATTGTGACTTTGTCTGGAATAGGTTATACCATTATTCCCCAAATATACGATATAGCTAAGCTATATCATGTAGAATTTTGTTTTAACAAATTATCAATTTTCCTCTCATATTTTTTAACCCAAAATTTATACATATGCAATTTTTTTTAAGGTTTATAAATATGCAATGTCACAAGGATTAGTTTTTCCTCATTGATGTCTGAGTATCTAGTTTATAACAATCATCTAGGTTCATTCATCCATTTAATTTAATATTTTATGTCTCCAAAACAAATGATTACTTATGTAAAATACAGTTCTATATCTGATTACTCTACCCTGTTCTTCCTTACGAAGTTCACGGTTTATTGCCGTAATTGCACTATTGCATTGTAAGCACACTATTATTAGAAGTTGTATGGAGCTCTTGAAAACAGAAGAGAAATATTGTGGTAGAATTAAGTGTCTTATTTCCAAATTCACTTGGGGGTTAAAGCAAGTCATGATGCTAATCGGTGCTTAAACAGAGAGCAACGCACTAGTGTAACGATGTAATGGTGCGGAGAAATTTCAACTGTGATTTTAAGTGTGTTATGTGCCAGGTTTGTCCCCTGGAAACAGCATTGCATCTGTTTTTGTCCTTACACAATTCAGGTATGGTCTTATGCTGAAACGACACTAAATACCGGGCTGCTGGATCAGTCCAGAACATCTGGGACCGTTCTACGCTTGGGCTCCGAGGCACAGGCAAGGAAAAGGTGTTGGCTTTAATTGCAATTTGCTGGGAAATATGGAAACAACGCAATGCAAGGATCTTTGCAAGAAAGTCCCTGAGGCCTGAGATGATTGCAGGATGGGCAGCTCAAGAGGCTAAGCTGTGGTGTGCATTATGTTAGATGGCGAGGTCATATCTGTAATTGTGTAATTAGTATAGATGCTTAGCTTACTGTTATTGTATGTAGCGCTGCAGTTGTAACACTTTGACAGCCACTGTCAAATCTTTCAAAAAAAAAAAATGCACTAGTGTAAAAAAAGGACTATAAACAGACTATTGTATTGTAGGCACACCATCTTGAATAATGATTTAATCTGTTAAAAAAAAATGCACTAGATCCATTAAGTGCTTCTACTCACAAGATAGGCAACATGACTTAACTAAGAAAGTTGAATAACCATTTAATCTGTTAAATTTTACATGACCACTGTTTGGAAGTTACAGCATATGAATTCAAAGGAAGCTGTGCAGAGTCAGGAACCAATCGTTAACTCAGCACTGGCAACTATTAGGATTGCTATTTGCTGATGGAACAAGTAGCATTTAGTTGTTTTATACATTGTTGGTCTTTGTTTCCTTTTTTGTTTTTTTTTTCTTTCTGCTCCGTTCTTATTTGAAAAGAAAAAAAAAATACTAAACTAAAAGAAGGTGGTGTATATAATCCCTTGTAGGCACCATCTCTATTATGACTTGTGAGATGGTATTGAGATCTACATTGTACAAAATTGCAACTGCTCACTGTAATTTGAAATAAGCACCTAAAGCATTGATCATCCTTGTGTTTCAATAATTTCAGTTTCTGTTGGAAAATGAGCTGGTAACACTACTGGTACATGAAATGAGCATACAAGTGCAGCAGTGGTATGCAGTGGTACGCTACCGGCGTAGAGGAATTCTGCTTCAGCATTTTATCTTAATGGCAGTGTATTTTACTTAAATTTAAATTCAGCTTGCGATAGTTGATAGAGGCGCTGTACAAACATTTTCTTTTTTAAAATATCAGTTAGTAGGCATCTGGCCAACTAACCTTCAAAAAAAAAAAAAAATTCATATTTTGCACTGAAGTAGAAAATACACTGGAAATTGTGCTCCCAGAAAGAATATCCTCTACATGTGCATCCAACGCTTGCATGCCCTGTGTGCAACTTCTCACTTAAAACAATTTTATGGTTAAGCTGTCAAGCATTTTATCATTTATCATGTTGTTCAAGGTTTGTTTCATGAAATAAAAAAGCAGAGTACAATTGAGCTTAATAACCAGCAAAAATGAATAGCATATGTCAACAGGTCTTACTATTTTATCAGTAAAGTATCATAGTCAAGAAAGTATTTATGTGCCCATATGCTCCAAAGAGTTTGAAAACTATATAGCGAAGTGCAAGAGAACTTATTTATCAGGTAATTGAAGAAATATCCATAGAACACATTTTTCACTGTTATGCAATGCTACTTGTTCAGTTCGTTACTTGCAGTTTGCCTTTGTTTTATGGAATATATCATGGTTTTTCAGTTTGGATATACTGTAGTACATGCTTGGACTCAAAAGTTTATTCCAGGATTTTTTTTTTGTTTACACATGGTCCCTTTTCTCTGCCTTTTTCCCTTTCCGTTGTGGAATACAGAATATTTCTTTTCTTTGAGTATATATATCTTCATAAAGTAAATCTCCTTTTGTCCATTTATTAAGCAATCCTACAGATTTTGTAATTCATAGTACGGCAGTATATTCAGGTGTGAATAGAAAGCTCTTCCATCAATTCTAATCTAAGCCTATGCGGAATCAAGTTAACAAATATTATTTTTTAATAGTTGAATTTGACTCTCTACTTTTGAAATATGACTATTGAAAAAGTATAATTATGGTCTATTCAGCATTGGGCAAATACCAAATCGTATTTGATCATTTTATGGGGGTTAGGGAACAGAGCACATTCCTGGGGATCTTCAAAATATAATGCCTGGGTTTGATTTTGTCGTTGGGGCACCAAGATCTAATAGGTTCGTTTTCTCTTTTTTTTCTTAAAGAGAGACGAAGACTCGTGTCACTGCACTAAGTCCGCAGTGGAAATACAATGCTTTGGGTTGACTTCGTCAATGGGGCATCAAGATCTAGTTCTCTTTCTAATTGAGAGTGTTAAATCAAGCATGACCTTTGGGGTGGAAATGAGAGGATTGTGCTAAGGAATAATAAATCTTGAGAAATTTCGAAGTATGGACTAGTATTTCCTGAGAACCTATTTTTGTGAATTGAATGTCTCTCTTGTGACCTTGCTTTTTTTTACTTCTACAATATGGCTTTTGAACTCAGAAAAGGGCAAACATAAACAAGAATTTTCACTTTTATCAGGAATAGGAATTATAGCACATTCTCTTGGATCTTTTTTTTGAAGAAAAATGTGGGTCATGCCCGCATTTAATTAAATAAAAGGATCCGTTACACAAGGGTGGTAACCACCAAAATAAAATGAGAATAGTGCTCAAAACATTTGAGCTGAAATATGAATATAAATCGGGAAATAAATAAAAGCCAAAAGGGAGAAAAAAAGTAAACGAAAGTTAAAGGATAGCAAAGCTAGGTATGATGTATCTGGTACGCATGCTTTGGTATCAGATACTCCTCCCTCCCCAATTCTCATAGGGTTTTGCTATTTTATTCCACCTATGCTTTTTGTCTAATTTGTTGCGATAATGCGTGTTCTTGCTTCGTAGAACTGCATTTGCCAAAGCACTTCATTCCGGAGTTCCTCGATGGTCTTGATGTTGTCTGTGAACGTTCTTGCGCAACGTTCACGCCAAATTATGAATAGTGTGATTAGTAGCGTCGACTTCTGTTGCACTGGGGTTCTTGCGCTTATCAAGACTTGCATTCTTGACATAGTAGGATGCGCTAAAGGCATTTTTCCTGGTATTGTTCTTGTCATCTCTTCATGCAGAGCTGTAGCAAAGGTGCAATGATTGAATAGATGACGCCGAGTTTCTTGATTTATCTTGCATAAGACACATCGACTAACTAATTGAAAACCTTTCTTCTTGAGGTTATCAATCGTCAGCAATCTATTCTGAAGTAACAACCATCCAAATACCTTCATTCGCGGCGGTGTTCGTAATTTCCAAATTCGGTGTATCGAGCTTCGTATTTCAGGTTCATCCTTCAATCTTTGGTATGCGCTTCTCACCGTGTATAGCCCTGTATCTGACCATCGCCATTCTATGCCATCTTCTTGTGCTTGCATTAGTGTGAGCTGTGCAAGCTTTTGTTGCAAAGTTTCGAGTTCTTCACTTGCCTGTTCTGTGAATCGATGTGTGAACAGTTCTCGTATTGCGCTAGTTTGTGCAGCTTCTGCCAGGGTGATGTTGGGGTCGTGAGCATGCGTGTATAGGTTTTGTAATTCCAGTCTTAATATTCCATTACCCCAGTTGTGGTGCCAAAGAGAGGTTTTTCGCCCATTACCCGGTTTGTAGTCGAAGGACATGCTACAGAATGGTGTAAACTCCTTCGCTTCTCTTGTGAATATGGGCACGTCTGGCAAGAGTGTTTGCAGCATAACACAGTGCTGCATGGGTGTTTTCCATAATGCTTTTTCCGGCCTTCCCCATTGCCAAACCCATTTCGTTATTAACGCTTGGTTGAATGCCTCTAAATCCATGACTCCAAGCCCTCCAAAGTCTTTTGGTGAACATACTACCTTCCAATTGACCAAACTCATTTTCTTGGATTCAGCTGACACCCCATGCCATAAGAATGTCCTTCGTATCTTATCCATCTTGCTGATTACCCATTTGGGTAATTTGAGACATGTCATGAAGTATGTCGGTATTGATGTTAGGACTGCATTTATTAAAATTATCCTTCCTGCCATGGAGAGATGTTTGGCTGCCCATCCCGCGAGACGCTTGTTCATTTTTTGGATCAAAGGAAGATACGATGCTTTCGGTAGCCTCTTGTTTGATAATGGAAGTCCTAAGTATGTAAAGGGGAACTCACCCAGTTTACAACCAAGGACATTGGCCAATTCTTGTTGATCTTCCCGAGCGCCCATAGAAATCACTAACTCTGATTTAGCCAGATTAACCGATAGGCCGGACACATTTTGAAAGACTGTGAGCATGATCTGCAGGGCTTGCAATTGTTGGGTTTCTGGCTTGACAAAAAATAGCGCATCATCCGCATATAGCAAACAAGGCGTCATTTCGTGAAAAGGCATTCGCAATGCTTGTATGCTTGCAAGCTTTTGTGCATAGCGAGCAAGGAAATCTATTGCTAGGATGAATAGAAGTGGGGAGAGAGGGTCACCCTGCCTAACCCCTCGCTTGAGCACAATCTTTTTCCCCAGAAGGCCGTTGATCATGATTTGCGAGGAGCCTGCCAAAACCAATTTTTCTATCCAAGATAACCATTCTCGTGGAAAGCCTTGATGCCGCATGACCTCTATTATGAACTCCCAACTGATTGTATCAAATGCTTTTGCAAAGTCTGCCTTAAAGATAGCAATTGGCAGTTTACTTTGTTTAGCTCTGTGTAGTATGCATTGCGCATATATGAAGCTTTCCGCAATGTGTCGATTTTTCTGGAACCCCGTCTGGGCATTGTGCAACATCTTTGGTAGCCTATGTTGTAGCCGGTTTGCTAACACCTTGGAAAAAAAAATTTGGACACCATGCAGTAGGCTTATTGGGCGATAGTCGTGAACCGTGTTAGGGGCTGTTTTCTTTGGCAATAGTACAATGTATGAATTGTTCAAGAGTGTCAGTGGTTCACCTTTTGTTGCTGCATTTTGATAGACTGAGCAAAGCTCTGGTGCTATGAGGTCACAAAAATGCTTGTAAAATTCACCTGAAAAGCCGTCTGGTCCCGGACTCTTATGGTTCGGCCATTGTTGGATTGCCTCCTTTACTTCTTGTGTGGTGATAGGCGCCGCTAGGGGGGCCAACTCTGATTCCTCGTTCGCTATTGGATACAGGTTGTTCCATTGTATGTGTGGTACTGAGTTGGATTGCGTGCCAATCAAATTGACATAGTGATCGAAAAAAACCTTTGCCTTTGATGCTTGGTCCGAGCATGTCACTCCTTGGTTTTCAATTTCAGCAATTGAATTTTTGTTCTTTGCTATTGATGCCAGTGTGTGAAAATATTTCTTACCTTTGTCGCCTTCGAATTCCCATTTGGTGCGTGCCCTTTGCCTCCACATATCCTCTTCTTGCACTGCCAACTCTACGTATCTTGCTTTTATTATTGCCGTAAGGCATTTCTCAAGCTGTATCAGGCATCTTCTTTCTTTGACTTTGTCTATCCATTCGAGATAATCTCTACATATCTGAATTTGCTTCTTGATGTTGCCCGTTCTATTCTTCGTCCAATCTCTTATGTTTCGCTGAATTTCTACCAACTTTGACTTCAATTGGATTGCTGTTCGTGCCTTGCCAAGGCCAAGCCATGTTTCCGTAATCATCTCTGTAAATTGCTGCAGTCTTAACCAACAATTTTCAAATCTGAAAATCTTTGATCTGTCCCAACTTGTTCGCGCTGTGTATAAGATGGGACAGTGGTCTGACGAAGTGTTTGCCAGCGCCTTCTGGTTCGAATTTGGGAATTTCCGATTCCATTCGGTTGAGATTAAAAATCTATCTAACCGTGCCATGTGCGGTTGTTGCCGTTCATTAGACCATGTGAAGCGTCTTCCATGTAGTGTTGTATTGATTAATCCCAACGATGAGATAAGAGTTGCGAAGTTTAGTGTTGTTCTGATCTCTGCTTGTGTGTTGTTGTTTCTATCTTCCGGTTCTAGTGTGATGTTTAGATCTCCTCCTATGATCCATGGTGTGCCATCCATTGGTCGTATTGCGGTCAGTTCTTCATGAAACATGCGTCGTCCTTGCTGTGTTGACGGCCCATAAATCCCCGAGAACCAAAATTGTGTTCCATCCACATTGTTCTTAAGTAAAATACTTAAGCTAAATGCTCTTGTTTCTGACTGTATTAGAGTGTACTTGGTCGGTGTCCATGCAATCAGAATGCCACCCCTAGTCCCTTGTGCCCTTAGAACTTGGTGCTGTTGTAACCTTAGACCGCAAATTTCTCTAAGTGTTCTTGCGTCTATCGTCTCCAATTTAGTTTCCTGTAGACATACTAAATCTGGTTTTTCCAACAGAAAAGTTTCTCTCACTGATAGTCTCTTCTTCCTTTCATTTAAACCTCTAACATTCCATGATATGAATTTGAGTTTAATGTTTTGACTCATTTGATCACAATAAACTCCATCTTTTTCTCCAAAAACAATACAGGATACAAAGGCTCCCCGCCTTGAAATTTAAAATAAACTAACACCCCCATTCTTCTAACCTTTACTAGTCTGACCTCTTCCCTTAACATAAAAATTAAATGGACTCCTTAAACTAACACAAATCTAATAACCTGATGCTGTGAAACCGCATCCTTCCACCCTATCCCTTCTTCTAATTTGCTGTTGCCATGCTCGAGCTGCCCTCTTCGGTGTGTACCAGGCCCGAATTGCCCCCTTCAGTGCGCACCATGGATTCAAACCGTGCCTCCATCTCTTTGTTAACTTCAGCTCCTGCCGTGGCCGCTATCAGCTCAGCCTGAGTGATTGTCAGTGGGTCATAGCTGCGAAGATAGTCCATCTGAACATTTTCGCTGTGCTGGGTTTTCCTCTTGTTTCTCATTGGCGTGGTGTATGTGCTGTCTTCATATCCCAGAACAATGCGAGCTTTGTCTATCACCGAGACATATTGGCCATCATTTTTTTTCTTGAGCCTTGGGCTCCTTCGGATCTGTTTTTCTTCTCTAAACAGTGGAGGACCTTCAAAGCCCGGCGGGAAGTCTAACTCATCAGCTGCTGGGTCAAAATCTGCTGGGGAATTTATTTGCATAGGGCCCGAAATTGCTAATGGATCTTGGAGAATTTCATGCCCTTCATTGAAGCATGCTGGGCCATTAAAAGGAACTATTTCCGTTGGGCTTGGGAATAAAACAATTATTTCCGTTGGGCTTTGAACTGGGCCTTGCTTCTCAATTGTTCTTGTGCAGAAAATATCTGAGATAGCTGCTGTGCTGCGCATGCCACCTGGGTAGCGTGTAGGGTTGAAAAAATTAATTTTGTGCAGTGTTGTCTTCTTTGTCTGGTTGTGCTGCGCGTGGAGAAAGGCACTGTCTAAGGTAGTTGAAACGACGATATGCAGGGTGCTTTCCTGTACTTTGTTCTCCCTTTCTTTGTTTTCACTAGCTGGCTCTACCGGTTTTGTGATGGTTGGCAGTGTGGTTGTATTTCCAAGGGCAGAAATTACCCCTTTTGTCTTGTCCTTGTTGACAGTGTTCTGTTCACTGACCAGTACGAACCTCAGCTCTGGTGTCGAGCCTTGACCCTTTTCCATCTCTCCAGTACCGAGTAGAAATGGACGCGCCGGTTGTGGGTTGCCCAATCGCCATTGCTGAGTTTGCCTTTCTCTTCTTGAATATGCCGAATCTGCCCCCCTATGGTAGTCATCAGTATCGGAGTTGTTTTCATCGCTAGAGGGAGGAGAGTGTCTACGCCGGTTCTGAGGTGGCCTACGTGCTTCACCTTGTCTTGGGTCGTTAATTCGGCTATCTCCTCCGCCAGGCAGCGTGGGACCAACTGGGATGTGGAGCCAACCCTCTAATTTCAGTCGAACTAGTTTTGCATATGGGTTTGAACGCATTAGGAGGGTTGCCGGTATAAGAATTGGGTTTTGGCAGGCTATCATGACCCTGACAGAGCAATAGTTGCCATTTCTAAAAACCGGAGCCATTTTTGTTACATGCCCCAGACCTGATAACAGTTGGTCGATATCATCGATGTTACAGTTGTGTGGAGGCACTCCAGTGATGTGAATTCGTGCCTTATACTCAAGAGGGTCGTAGACCATGCCTTGAGGCCGCTTCCATTCAGCAAGCTGCACATACGAGTTGTAATCGACCGCAAAGACTCCCACACTGACTGCATGATTGCGAAGGTCTTTTGTCGGAAAGATCACGATGTTGCTTGCCATAGCTGGGTCCACTTGACCGACTTCAAAGTCGCGTGGGTGGTGTCCCAGCTGAGCAGCCAAAGTCGTAGCCAGCCTTTGCGGCAGAGTGTGCTTGTTGACGTTAGGACCGGCGTGCACTGCCGCTGCTCTGTCCAGCGCCTCATTAGTAGGATGGAAACCTTCTCTGTTGGGCACATAGACTGTCTGTTGCTCTGGTCTGACCCCCGGCAGGCGGTTTTCGGGCATCATGGGCATGGTTTGCCAATTATCCATTGTTTCTTTCTTGCTTTCAGTTGTGTTTCTCTCTGTGTTGGGAGTGGTTATTTTTTCTCTTCTGAGTTGAGTCTTTGTTGCTGCTTCGGTGTCTAGTGGTCTATTTGTATTCCTTGCAAGGTTGTGCTCTTTTTTCTTGTTGCATTTCCCCGAGGTATGGCCGTGCTTGTTGCATGTAAAGCATTTAACACTGTTTCTGCAATTCACTTGTGTATGTCCTCTCTCTAGGCATCTATAGCATTTCCCTTGGCTTCTTAATGCTTGTAGCTTCTTTTCAAGGTGTGGGTTGATGAATTTACTGCTCTGTGTTTTGCGCACATACTTTTTCCTCTTAACTGTTGTCCATTCACCTACCTGTGGTTGTTGATTGCTATTACCTTCCTTCCATTTTGCTGTTCCATCCTGAGGTCCTTTTTCCTCTTGTTCCAATGTGTGCTTCCCTTTGGCATGTAAGGTTATTGCTGTCGCCGCCTGATTGGCTCTTTGGATAGCTTTAATGGTTGCTTCCTGTCGCAGTGGGAGGCTCGCCTGAGTGGTGCGTGCTTCATTAACTCTTCTGGTGGCGTGTGCTGTTATTTGAGCGTAGGTACGGCTGGGTGGTTGGGTGTAAAGGGCTTGGCTTTTGGTAATCGCCTTGAAAGTCGCCTCCTGGCGCTTGAAGAGAGACGACATCCTTCCACAATTTGAATTCCTTCTCTTGGATCTTCCAAGTTTGATGCCTAAGTTGATTTGTTGCCAGGGGCCTCAAAATCTAGTAGGATCTTTCCAGTTGAGAGTTGATGCTTGGGGTCGATTTGAGAGGACTGTGCTAAGTAAATAATGTATGGGAGTACTGCCCGGTAATATTTTTTTTGTTATAAGAAACCTGGGAGTCACGCCCCCGCCCGGTAATATTATTGTATACTTAAACAATGTCAATAGAAAATCTAAACTTATTTGGATTAATTTTTTAAGAATAAAACACATTAATTTTTAAAAGGTACATATGCTAATTAGGCTTAATACAGCTAGACAATTGTGAAGGCACAAATTAATTGTGCATGCTCACTCACACAGAGATGCTTCAATTATAGCATTTTTTACATGAATATTATATGTTAGTAAGGATAAATGAAGCATATACCATATGAAAGCAGTACTCTATGCCAGGACCATGATCAAAATGTGCACGGCTACTGGCTGCTACAAAATTTGAAATATCTGGTGTGTCAATTAAGTAGCTTTTTGGACCACTAGAGACAACAAGACCCATCATTCTGACTTCTATAAATAAGGAACATTTTAATTGAACAACAATCAAACCAAATAACCAGATGTAAAGAGCTCAAAGGAGGTGACATGCAAGAAGCATTACCGGGCGAGATCTCCTCCGGCAGAGACTAGTACAGTAATGCATGCTTGCATCTACTGCTTCATGCATTTTGTTTGAAAAAGTCGCTGCCAAAGGAGATTTGCCCAGCAATGTTTGTTCTTTGCATAAATGGATCTAGCTATCTGGGGTGGAAGCATAGCCTGCTAATTAGTTGGATATTCGTACTGTAAATTTAGGTTTACAAGCATTTTTCGTATAATACAACTTGAAACTTGCAACCACAAGCAAACAGGTACTACAAGCTCTAAAACCTCTTGCAGGAATAATTAGTTCATAAATTGTTTCTGTCTGAAATAGGTTTTACCATTATTGCCCAAATATATGACAAAGTTATGACATACTTCTTTTAACATACTTATTAATTTTGCCTCGCATATTTCTGTAACCCAAAATTTATACATATGCAGTGTTACAAGAATTAGTTTTTCAACAATGTCTAGTATCTACCTTATAATTAACAATATCTGGTGCAATCATCTAGGTTCATTCATCCATTTAATATAAAAATTTAAGCCTCTATAATAATTGAAACCTTACATAAAATATAGATCCACACCTGATTACTCTACCATGTTCTTCCTTTCAATCACAGTTCATTGCCACAACTGCACTATTGCAGTACTGTAAGCAGAATATAATTAGAAACCTTTTGGATTCTTGAAATTATTTCCAAATTAACTTGGGGGTTAGAGCATCTCATGCTGCTGATTGGTGGCTCTTGCATTAATTTCAAGGCACGCAAGAGTCATGCTAGGCCCATTAAGTGCTGCCACACCCAAAATAAGGCAACATCACTTAACTAAGAAGGTTGAATAATGATTTATTTTCGTAAATTTTACATGACCACTGTTTGCATGTTACAGCATATGAGTTCAAAGGAAGCTGTTGCAGAGTCGGGAAACAATCGTTAGCTCAGCTGACAACTGTTAGAACCCCAAGTCCATCTCAACACAGTATAACAAACAAAATTTGTCTAGAAATGAAGTTAGGAGTATTAGAAGACACCAGCTAAGGAGAAATTAAGTCGCTAGGGACAAAATTTCTAGAAATGAAGTTACCAGATCCTAGTTCTAGCGAAGTTCAAATCAAAGTGCGAAGTTTAGTGGAAAGGTTGTCGCTAGTAGCAAAATTAAATATCCAGCATAATTAAATCCCCAGCGGGGTCGCTAGTTCATAAAGGTTGTCGCTAGCGTCAGAAGAGATCGCGACCAAGTCGCTAGAAAGAAGTCACTAACAAAAAAACGCTACTGTCGTTAGCAGATGGATTTCATAATCGCCGCCCGATACCATGTAGATTATTGGGGGTAAAATTAGGGTTAACCTTCGGTCTCTCTTTTATATTAATGCACTCTTACAAATAGATTCTTACATCATTAACTAATTAATTTAATATATCTAAATAACTCAACAATACTTTTTCTTGGTCTTTGTTTCTTTTCTTTCTTTTTTTCCTTTTTTTCCTTTTTTGTTTATGCTGCCTTCTTATTGAAAAAAAATATATCAGTAAACTAAAAAAGGGTGTTGTACAAAAGCTCCCTTGTTGGCACCATCACTGTTTATGACTTATGAGATGCTATTGAGATCTACATTGTACAAAACTTCAACTGTTCATTGTAATTTGAAGCAAGCACCTAAAACGTTGATCTTCTTTGTGTTTTAAGAGAACTTATTTAATTAAAGAAATATCCATAAAACACATTTTTCACTGTTATTCTCAAATCTCACAAAATCCTCTATGCATTTCACCCATGTAATGCTAGTTGTTGAGTTCGTTAGTTGCAGTTTGGATATACTGTAGTACATGCTTGGACTCAAAACATTATTCCAGGAATATAATTTTTTTTTGTTTACACATGGCCCCTTTTCTCTGTTTTTTTTTTTTTCATTTTCCCTTGTGGAATACAGAATTTTTTTTTTTTTAAATGTTGGCAGAGGTTACTTCAATCCAGAATATTTCTTTTCTCTGTGTATCTGTATCATCATAAAGTAAATCTCCTTTTGTCCATTTATTAAGCAATCGAACAGATTTTTTATTTCAAAGTACGGCAGTACCTTAAAATCAAGCAGATTCTTTGTTCTTTTTGTAACAGTAACTTAACCCAAATGAAAGATTTTTTCTAGACCTATTCATGCCCAAATAGCAGGACATTGATATCTTAATCCGAACTGTTCAAGTTTTATCAGATGGTGTACGTTCGATTTCCATGATCAAGATTAATAACCACACTGAATTGAAAAGTGTTTGATTAAAACCTATTTGTTTTATCAAAGAAAATAAAAGCCATTTGTTTGACGTTGAAGGTCGGCTTCTCTATTCAGGTGTGAATTGATCTAATTAATAATGTGGATCCTCTTCCATTAATTCTTATTTAAGCCTTTGAGATATCGATTTGAGAAATAGTTGAAGTATGCACTGGTATTTTGTAAGAACATATTCCGTGGATTGAATGCCTCCCTTGTGACCTTGCTAGGTATTGAATTTGACTTTACTTTCTACAATATGGCTTTTGAACTCATAAAAGGGCAAACATGAAACAAGAATTTTCTCTTTTATCAGGAATTGGGATTAGAGCAAGAGCACATTCTCTTGGATCTTCCAATTTTGATGCCTAAGTTGATCTTGTTGCCAGGGGCCTCAATCTAGTAGGTTCTTTCCAGTTGAGAGTTGATGCTTGTGGTGGATTTGGGAAGACTGTGCTAAGTAAAACTAAAGCTTTTCATGTAGCTGTTGACAATGTAAAAAATTTATGGGATAATATTGTATGCTTAAAGCTTGCGATAAAAACAAGGGCTATAGAAAATATAAACTTATTCGGATTATTTTTTTCAGAAAAAAAAAACATAGATTTTCTAAAGGTGCACATGCTAGCTAATTATGCTCAAGACAGCTAGAAAATTGTGGAGGCACAAATTCTGCATGCACTCTCATACAGAGATGCATCAACTTATGTACTTTTTAAGTAGTTAACTAGCTATGAAGGATCAAATGTAGCATATGCCATATGAAAGCAATATTCTATGCCAGGACCATGATCAAAATGTGCACGGGTACTGGCTGCTACAAATTTTGGAATATCTGGTGTATCAAGTAGCTTTCTGTACCACTAGAAACAACAGGAGACATCATTCTGACTTCTATAAATAAGGAACATTTTAATTGAACAACTATCCAACCAAATAACCAGATGTAAGGAGCTCAAAAAAGGTGACATGCAAGAAGCATTACCGGGCGAGATCTCCTCTGGCAGAGATTAGTACAATAACGCATGCTTTGCATCTACTGCTTCTGCATTTTGTTTGACTAAGTCACTGCCAAAGGAGATTTGCCCAGCAATGTTTGTTCTTTGCATCAATGGATCTATCTGGGGTGGAAACATAACCTGCTTAGTTGGATATATATGCTGTAAATTTAGGTTGACAAATGAAGAAGTATTAGTATAGAGAAACAAGCAGGTATGACCAATTCTAAAAGACTAAAACCTCTTACAGGAATAGTTAGTTCGTAAATTGTGACTCTGTCTGTAATGGGTTTTACCATTATAGCCAAAGATATCATATAGCTATGACATTTTTTGTTTTACAAAATTATCAATTTTACTACCATATTTTTCTAACCCAAAATTTATTCATATGCAATGTAACAATTTTTCCTCATTGATGTCTAGTTTCTAGTTTATAACAATCATCTGGTGCAATACTCTAGGTTCATTCATCCATTTATTATAAAAATTTAAGCCTTTATAATGATTGAAACCTTACATAAAATATAGTTCTACATATGATTATCCTACCCTGTTCTTCCTTACGAAATTCATGCTTCATTGCCAATTTGGTACAATTGCACTATTTCAGTGTAAGCAGAATATTATTAAAAATGTTTGGAGTTCTTGAAAATGGAAGATGAAGATTGTGGTAATATGAAGGCCTTATTTCCAAATTCACTTGGAGTTTAGAACAGCTCATGCTGCTAATCGGTGCTTAAACAGAGAACAATGCCATAGTGTCCAAATAAAGAAGGAATATAAACAGACTCTTGCATTTCTAGGCACACAAGCTTCATGCTAGACCCGTTAACTGTTGCCAGTCCCAAAAAAGGAAACATCACTTGACTAAGAAATTTGAATAATGATTTATTCTGGTAAATTTTACATGACCACTGTTTGGATGTTACAGCATATGAGTTCAAAGGAAGTTGTTGCAGAGTCCCGAACCTGATGAGCAGTGAACCTGATGCTTTTCAACAGTTGATTTTATTTATATGTTATTGACCCTCATTACTCAAAATTCTGCCTTCGCCCCTGTGTGCAGTGAACCTGATGCTCTGTATCGTTGACGCTGTTTCCTTTCTCAAAATATTTTACATCAATTTACCACCTAAATCCAACAACAGTTACTGTTCACAAATTTGTATCTATTCCATGAGCTCTGACATAATTCTTCTTGTACATATTGTTATTTATATCTGTAATATACGTATATATTTGTTCTTGAAAATCATTTTTTGGGTTGTTATAATAAGAAGTTAGCTTTTTAATTAACCTTCAAGCAACGTCATCTATGAAGAAAAAAAAAAAACACTATGCTGTTTATTCATTTCTATGAACTTTTCACACTTCCTACACCTATTATGCCGATGTATACTTATAGTATTGATGTACACTTATTTTTTTCACCTAAAACATAACTGTTGACTGCTATCGTACCGTTTTGACCAAGTCAAAATGTGATTTGACAGCTGTCAACAAATGACTTGATCTTTTATATTCATTTTCTGAAGTTTACAATTAATTATTGCTCAACACATACTAGACTATTAAACCAATGTACATTTGGCAATGGCACTAATGCACACTTATTATTTTTTTTAATGCTAATAAAAAATTGTTAGAGGTTGTTTACAGGGCGAAGGATAGTACCATCACTAATATTTCTTAACTTTAATCGTACTTCTGCTGAAATAAAAGGAAGGGTGGAAACTTGAAGGAAATCATGATATATTACCATCACTATAACTTTTAATTTATTCTCATTTTCTCCAAGTAAATGAAAATGTTGTTAAGACGAAAGTTTGCCGGGTTTTGCGATGCAATATGGATCCAATCCAGACTATGCAATTGAAATAAAACACAAGGAAAGCCGGATCTTGTTTGTTAGGATCGATAGCAACAAAGCAAATGTATGTTTGTAATGTCCAAGTATATATAATTCCTTTGACACTTAAAGAAAACTACCAAAATATATAAAAGAACAAAAATCATGTCCTTTTATCCAATCAGCCTATTAATTGCCTTACTTGTTAGATATTAGGACAAAAATATAAGAAAATCCCGACTTATATGTAAAATCGAACTGGAAAATCTATTGATTTATGCTTCGAGCCTTTCCCATATCATCCAACAAAAAATATTGTTTAATGAACTTTGTATAATTTCTTGGTTGCAACTGCTCTTTTACCGACCTTTGTTACATTACTCTGATCTGGCCCCAGCAAAGCATAGTCTCTGTATGTATCAAAACAAGGTTAGCTACTTGCATACATATCTCTAAGTGCATTTTACATCTACACCTCTAAAATGACGAGTATCTTAATTTTGAAAGGTGAATGGCAGGGCAATTCTCCTTTGGCAAGATAAACTGCCAAAATGTTTGGCAATTTTTCCTGCCAGAGGAGAAGAGCACTGTTATTCTTTACACCTCAACAGCTCAATTCTTCTCTAATTTTGTGATTGTATTGTATGTTCTTTTTGTGTTCTTGCTCAAAGTTTGCTGCTTTTATAGTGTATATGTAAATTGATATTGAGTTTGGATATGCTTCAGCATGTGCTGCGATGCAAAGATTATGCTTTCAGGATCTTTTTTTCTTTTCCAAATGGTCCCTTCTCTCTCCATTTGCCTTTTCCATAGTTCTCTACCTCTCAATATCTTCATAAGGTAAATTTTCCTCTTAGTGAAACCCTTTTTTGTCACTTTTTACAACTAAATTACCATGACAGAAATATTACACATTGAGAAGGATAATTTTTTATTCATATATTGCATCATTGATCTATGGAATCCAATGGAGAGGGTATCATCGGCACCCTAGCTAGCTAGCTATCCAATTTAAAGAAGAGTAGGGTTCCAATGCCTCATCTCCTCATACCTCATCCATACCTCATGTTATATATCTCCATTTTCAAAGTCTAAACTATCGATCCGACCGTTCAACATGATATTCATACTAAAATATGCTTGGGGATGAAATTTTATAATTTTTGCAATTTTTTTACTATTTTTTAAGATAGGTACAAAATCACTGTTTTTTGAATCAAGGGGGAGTGTTGAATATTGAGACAAAATTAGAGTCCGAATATTTCAGATTTAGAGATCTGGATGCAATGTGTTGTGATGTATTTTTAGGCATGTAGTTGTGTTAGTAGTTTCCTTATTTACTCTAGACAGAATTAGTGCGTGTAGTGGAGTTAGTGGGTTCTATAATTTGTCATGTAGGAACTGCTTGTAATAGGAGGATAGGTAGTGGGGTGCTAAATTTAAATGATCCAAATTTAGTTGTTGTAGGGCTATAAATTCAGCATGTTGTAATCGAATTAATTAAGAAGGAAAAGTAGAATTATTTGTGTCAATCCTTCTTCCTCTGTTTACTCTTCAACAAAAAATCCAACATTAACTTGGGTCTGGCCAGTATAAGGTAAAAATAGTAAGCAATCAAACTTGAACCCGATCAGACCCAAAAAATTTCCACCCCTAGTCATATTTTAAGAAGAGGACCTATGACATGTCAGCCCATGTATACAAACTTTCAGATTGAAATTAAGTTGCCGCCTTAATTGTGCATCAGCATTAATTTGATCTTATCAATTTCAATAAATCATAAAAAAAATTAATATATATTTTTAACCCTATTCTTGGTTAGAGGAATGATTATCTTTTAAGAAAATCTAGTGAATCAAAAGGAAATTAACTTAACTAACCACATTTAATACCATCCTCTGTTTCCTCCTGGATTCTCCCCTGGTTTCATGTACTTGCTATTTCTTTCTCATCAACAAACACCCTTTGGGTATAATTATCCAACTTTTCCCTATTACTCATTTTATATATTGATACTTTTTTTTTCTGGGGGTTAATGGGAAAAGAGATAGTCATGGCGAGGATAATTCATGTGTGCTTCTTCTTTTTATTGTTCTCTCTGCTTCAAATTCACAAATTAGTTGGTGAAGACAATCTAAAATTTAAGAAAGAGATATGAGTGCCTAACAAGGAGCTCGATAATACATTCCTCAAGGTAAAAAAAAAACAATATTGGTCATAAGAAAATGGAATTAACAAGAGGCCAGTTTCTTCTGTAGTCACATATCATCTTCTAATGTTTAATTATCTTCTTTCATTTTTTTTTATCTTCTTCAATTTAGATTGGAAGGAAAGACATATTGGATTGTTTCGATATCTATAGGCAGCCGGCTTTTGATCATCCCTTGCTTACAAACCACACTATTCAGGTGAACTTACCTATGATATTTTAACTTTCTTTGAACTCCGTTATTTTATTTTTAGCTTCACAATGCCGAATGTGTAATACAGTTGAAGCATAGTATAGAATTGAATGATTACAAAGATGAATGTGCCGAAGGAGTAGAGAATTTCAAACAGGATCTGAGAACAAGTTGCCCAGAAGGAACCGTTCCTATACAGCGGACCCGTAGAAAGGATTTACTCAAAGCAAAGAAATTTGCTAATATCCAAAAGAAAAACTTAGATCAGACTCAAGCTTCTAATGATGGAAACTGTAAGTTCATGCATGCAATGCCACTTCCCAATTTTGTAAAGCATGATTTAGTATTTGCTTCATAGTGAACAACTTTCTTGATGCTTATGAAAATAAATAAAAACTAATTAATTACCGATATCTCAAGATGGTACTGTAGTTTCTCATGGCTCCCTAATTTTATTCATGCAGCAAGTGGAGCTTGTAATATCTAGTGGGGATAATTGGAAGTACTACGGAGCAGAGGCTTTAATTGATGGATGTTTACAATATCTCAGGTGTAAAACAAGACCAAGTTGTTATGTATGTGGGCCTGATTCTAGAATTATGCGGGGGGTGGCAGGGGGGCGGCAGCCCCCTGCGAGCGGTGTATGAGGTTACGAAGCAATTGCATATGAATCCTTTTGTCCGACGGTCCAGATTAGCTTAATTTGTGATCTGTATGTACGGTCCAGATTGATCTCTGTTTAGGCCTTTTACTGTTGGCTTGTTTTTCTTCTTCTTATACATTAGCGATCTCCTTGTTATTATGTGTTGTTGCAACCTAACTCTAAAACATAGTGGATTTGCGCGATTTGGCGATGGCCGTGGGTTTTCTCCCCTTAGAGGGTTTCCCACGTAAAATTCTGGTGTTTGATTGCTTTGATTTCTCTCTCGATTTCTCTGTGTGTGTTGATTTTGCTCTCTGGTACTTGATTCCCTTTTACACAAGCCTCCATTGGTCAAGTTATGTTAAGCAAAGGCGACAATGGACCTACGGATTATATAAATGCAATACATTTCAGATGGGGTGTAAGTTCTCCTTGGTTTAAAAGTCAAATAATTTAACCAGGTGGTATCATCTCTGTTGAGAATAATTAGGATTAAGAGACTAATTAATAGCATCAGAGATTGATCATCATATGCTATTTAGGAATAAAAAGGAGCAACTAGATTAGTCAATAAAGTTACTCTACTTTTTTTTTTTTTAGAAAATAGGCTACAGTAGGTACAGTAGGCAACCGTTAGAAATTCTAACGTCTCTTTATTTCTTTAGCTATTTAAACAGCACTGTACATTTTTCTTATTCAGAGAGAATACAAAATATATTTTCATCTCATCAATTTACTTCCGAAATCACTCTAAGAAAATCAACAATCTCTCTCATTTCAATATTCTAGTGTGGCTCAATTAATTTCTTTGGTATTACAGGTATACTACCGACTATATGGTGACTCGATCTCTCGATTCTTTGTGTATTGGACAGTAAGTACCAATTTAGCTACTTGTAAAGCTTAAATCTCTTCAAGCATATACTAAGTTGAACAGAAACCCCTCTCCGTCTCTGGCCCAAAAGAATATGTAATAGAAAGATGATGATCATGATGATGAATAAATAAAATAAATGATTAGTATGAATTGATTAGACCTACCAATAAATCAGGTTGTGTTTGGTTCAGATAAAGTTAGATTCGTATTCGGGTTGTTTTGAAATGATTATTATTTGAATGATGAAATATTGCTTACTTTCATATGGTGTTATTTTGTTAACTATAATCTATGGTGTATATTGTTGGAAACGCATATAATTTTTTTATTATTTTTATGCTCGAAAGACATACGAAAAATAATTTAAAATCAAGAATGATGAAAATTAAAAATAACAAAATATGAGAAACTTACTTGTAACAACTTGTAATCTCGTACATCCAATTGTTTTTATTTTTTTTCAAAACAATTCAATACTCGATATAATTAATCAAAGTAAATCCTTGGTATTGAAAGTAGTATCTTTATTTTCTTCTAAAATTTCATTCCTTTTTTTTGCAAAGATAATATTAATATACCATTATCAAATAAATCATAATCCTCCATAGCAACCAAATTGTCATGGTACAACAAAATTGTTTTTTTTCAAATATATTGGAGTAATTATGGCGTACATTCATTATATTTTGAAATAATAAAAATGTTTAAATTAAAAAATTAAAATCATTTTGATATTTGAGTCAATTTGAAATTCAATTAGTAGTTTATCACAAAGTCGTTAAAATTACATTATTAAAACTTTAAAATTGTTAGATGGAGTGGTAATCATCATTCAAATTGGTGTGAAAGGTGTTCAAAAGTAAAGGTTGTTTCAATTTTTACGAAGGTTTTTCATGATTTGAAACAACCTTTACTTTTGAACACCTTTCACACCAATTTGTAAATAACCCTATTATTACATTTTGTCCCCCTTTTTTGCAGTCCGATGGATGCAAAAGTAAAGGTTGTTTCAATTTATTATGTCCTGGCTATGTCCAAATTAGCAAAAATTTCTCTCCTGGCATGGTTTTAGAACCCGGGAAAGGTGTCATCAAGTTGGCACTTCAAAGAGTGAGCAAATTTGTGTGTGTTTTATTCATTTTAGTTAACACCCTGCTGGATATTTAATATGCTGAATTTCTGTTGTTTTTGCTTCTAGGACCCCAATACATTGCATTGGTTATTGCTTAAAAGAAACGGCGACAAGAATGAGTTGATTGGCTATTTTCCGAAGGAAATATTCAATAACATGGCAGATGCTTCTCAAGTTCACATCAGAGGGGTTGTATATTCGCCAAATAATGAAACAACATCGTCACCTATGGGAAGTGGAGTTCGACCGGGCCATGGTGATGACATTTGTGAATGGTAATGGAGAATATAATCCACCAGATTTGAGTAACACCAATCCGGTTGATCCTTATGTACGTTTGTACTTGATCGATACTCCGACGATTAGACCACACGGAGATGGATTTGTTGTTCAGTATGGTGGTCCAGGAGGAACAAGACCATTTGAAAATTAAATCTCAGTAGGAAATTGAAAATAGTTGGTGTGAATAATTCATTTTGATGGACAATAATTAGACTTTATTATGTGCTTGAATTTTCTTTTATTAGTGGTCTATTTGAATTCTTTATTTGATGGGAGAAAGAGGAAGATAATTGCAGGGAAAGGATCTAACAGTGAAAAGAATAGCAAATTAGTATTTCACCTGTATAAGAATTGGCACTCTCTATTTTCTCTTCTCTGTAATTCACTGATAATGAACTAAATGCTGTGGTGATTTGGACCAACAAATTCAGCCATTAGTAGAACTAGGGTGTTCTTAAGTTCATCAAGCTTCTTTGTCTGTAAATCCAACTCTAAAATCTATCGGATTGGTTTTAAACGACGAATTTAAACCGTTGATACTCATCTACCTTACGAGTGATGTGTCTACACGTAAATATTTTAAATTTTCGAACTAATTTTGTATAGAATCAAGTGAAAACATTCAAAATATGAATGCATTAAAATTTAATTTATAAATCATATAATTTTGACCACTTGACTTTATACTAAATTAATTCGAAAGTTTAAAAATTTTGCAGGTAAACACATCACTAGTAAGGTAAATGGATTTCAATGATTTGAATTCGTTGTTTAAATCCAATCCAATAAGTTTTAGAGTTGAGTTCACATATAGACTTGGTGAACCTGAGAACACCCTAGTTTTATAGGTCAGATAATACAAAATTTTGAATTGCAGAGGAAAATGTTGTCCATCGCTACAGTTAGGACCAGATAATTAATTCTTCCCCAATTGCAGACCTAGTCTTAATTTTCATTATTCTTGTCATTATAATATTTTCTTCACATGTACCGACAAATTAAAGTCATCGGAAGATCACAAATTAAATTAGATCAAATTTATTCGGTCCTGTAAGAATTTGAAATACAATTCAATATTGCGGGCCCTTTTGTAACGGTATGAATGCAAGGACCCTATAACATTTATTCAATAAAAGGGCCGTTGTGGAGCCGGCTCCATCACGGAACGGCACGGTTACAGTACGGAACGGCACGGCACGCGTGTCAGTTATGTGCCATGACTTGCGTGTCCCGTGCCGTGACCATTCGCGTGCCATGTTCATATTTTGAAACTTTGACACGGCACGGCACGTAAAAGATTTAGTCACGGCACGGCACGACACGTAGTCACGCGAGTCACATGTAATTAGGATCATTAGATATTAATTTAATGGTGAATCTTGAATAAACTAACCTAAATTATGATTAAATGGTCACGCGAGTCACGTATGGTCACGGCACGTTAGGCACGGCGTGACTCACGTGACGTGACCATTCGCGTGCCGTGACCACCTCTTGACATTTTGGTCACGGCACGGCACGGCACGTGAAAAATTAACTTGGTCACGGCACAGCACGACACGAGACCAAAGTCACGGCATGTTAGTCACGGCACAGCACGTTTTTTCCACTCTAGTTGTTGCCCACCACAGAAGGGCACTGCCATTTTATATGGTCAAGGTGTATGTACAACCTGTGACAGAAAAGGCGGTCCAGTTTCCCCCACAGAATATTGCCGAGGAAAAACAACAGAGAAAAAAACAACAAAATGAGCAATAATCAAACGTGCCCTATACGCCCTAAATTGTGCATCCATTCAGAAAGTTATTTCATTACGTTTCATTTTTCATATAATAGACCAAAAGAAAAAAATTCATAATGAATTATTAGACGAGCGTTAATGGGAATAAATGTTGATTTACACAATATTTGCTTAGCCGAAGCAAATGCGATACCAGTGGCTATGCAACTAATTCGACCAACAAACTAAACAATAGAATCTAAAAGAAGGAAAGAATGAAAGAAACAAAGAAGAGCCTAACTAGCATTTTCTCTTGTACACAAACAGCCTCTTCCACATGCTACAATATTTGACAAATGGAATTTGTGCTTCTGGGATTTTAGCTTCAGGTTCAGTGACTGCAAGTTGAGATCACATCAGGATTAATATGAATATATTTCAATGCATCAATTACAAAAGACCAATAGTTATGTTCTAAGTACTACTATTAATAAAAGAAATAACAAATAAGTACCTTTGGTTTAGGCATTTGAGGGGCACCACAACAGATGAAGCTTCTAGATCTTGATTCAAGCCTCCTGTGGAAAAGAAATAGTTATTCAATAAACCTCAATATGATGCAACAACAAATTAGAAAGTATTATGGGTACATAAGAGTGAATTTAGCACCAATAGAACTCAGATGGCACTTTTGTTTCGAAAGTAAAAAGAGTTATAGCAGACCCCAGTCTAAGTTGTACTATATATGATTTTACTCCTCCATGTGCCAGTTGGATTTATGCCATTATGTATAGATAAAACCAATCCGTACCAGTTGGGTTTCATGCCACTATGTATAAATAGAACCAGTCTGTACCAGTTAGGATTCCCTTTAATTCTGGTTACACATTGCAACCAGTAACCATACTGGCATCTCACTCTGTCAGAGGTGTAGTATCAGTCACTGGGATTTACAAAAATATCAATAGAACTTACAGGTTTTGTTTCTCCAGCTTCTCAGCAATAGATATTGCCTTCTGTCTTGACCAACTTCCTCCTTCAACCCGGTTTATAACTTGTGCAAGAGAGACCTTTCCTTTGACCAGACTCATCTGACGTGGCACCGGATCCGTAGTCAATGCATTTTGTAAAGCCAAACCAGTTTCTGGTGCTTCTTCGTCCACTTCAAGAATCTCTGACTGAAGGTTAGTTGGGTCACGTGAGGTTCGAGGTGGGGCCCGCCTGTCAGGGGAAGGGGAAGGGAGGATGTAGTGTGCGTCAGGTGCAAGTTGGAGAAGTGCAGCAGTTAACCAAGTTATTTTATCATTGGAGACTCTCAATTGTTTCTCAGCTTCTGAGAGGACTTTCAAGGCTTGGCGTAGCCTTTCTGTGTCTTCTTTTGAAACTAAAAAAAAAAAACAAAAGAAAGAAAATATTAATATTGCAGCTAATAACATGTGCAGCTGCTGTAAGTCGTAAGAATTGGACTGGGTTTGTACAATATTGATTTTTTTTTTTTGGAGAACTTTTTTTGGTTTAAAGCTTTTATTTTGGACATTCATTTGTATTCATTAATACACGTAATTTTTTTCCCCCATCTTATCGTTCTTTTTATTTAATTTAAAATGGGGTTTCACTTTACGTATGTATTATATTTTATTTAACTTTACTTTTCGTTTCAGTTCTCAACTGATGTTCCACATATACCTTCGAGGCCATTCATTCACAAGGAAACCCGCATTTCTTGAAAAATAAGTGATTAAAAAAATAAGAAAAAAATAATCTTACGGGTCAGATGGTGAAAGAACCTTCGCCTTGGCCTTCCCCGTGTGAACAAGTGTGTGCCAGCAAGGATGTCAGTTATTATTGTTGCAAGCTGTGACATCAGCGCCATGGGCTCCATGCCTGCTTCAGTAACTTCTCTGAGGCACTTTACCGTGTTTGCGGTGTCAGCCGACAATGCCAGATCAAGCAGATCCACCAACCTCTCATCAGAGACCACACCAATCTTAGAATGAATAAAGAAAGTTAGTGATGATATAAAGATTAACCCTAAATGTTATAAAATACTTAAAAGGGTATTGATCAGATTTAAACTTCTCAAGTTACTTCATGTAAAAAAAAAAACAACTTTTCTAGTTCATGGTCGAGAAATGAAGCAACTGTCCTTCTAGTATTTTGTTGGAAGTAGGGTTTGAAAAGAACCTGTGTAATAAGACTGGAATAACTGTCCTATCTTGTTCAAATTATATATCAAAACTGCAATATTCAATGTTGGTTTGAAATTAATTCTGTCTCATTTACTTTTCATGTTATCTCTTCCTAGAAATTGAAACTAGTCTTAACCATCAACGTAAAGCAGCAACTTTATTGGAGTTTACATTCCTATTGATTTGATCAACTTTGAATAATATTTCTCCAACAGATAAATAAAGAAAAGAAACTTATAACTAATAATTAGGAAAAAAAAATGATCACATACCTATCAAAATTTCCTAAAGAAACAGGACCCAATAATTACAAAGAAAAATGACAAAATTTCAATTTCCTAAACTAGAGATGGGGTCTCTCACAGCAAACTTTAAGAAGTGAAAGATAATTAGTGATGTTTCCTAAAATGACTCCATTACATATTCAAAATGATAACCGAAAGCACACAGCAAACTTACAAGTTCTTGAACTAGAGAAGTTGAAATCCTCTGCCCAATCAAACCCAACTGGTCCAACATCATCTCAGCATCTCTCAATGATCCATCAGACCTTGCAGCAACCAACTGCAATGCATCCTCATCTACTTCCATATCTTCACTATTCACCACCGATTTTAACACACTAACAATATCTCTCTCTTTAATTTTTGGAAAGAAAAACTTCTGACTCTTGGACACAACACTGTGTGGCACATCAAGACCAGATGAGATAAAAATAAAAACTACATGCCGGGCCGCTCGGTCAATCGCCTTTGATATCTGTCCCCATGTTTCACCCGGAAAATTCTCGCAATCTTCAAATATGAATACTTTGTATTGTGATGATACCGTAGACTGTAGCATAGTCTTATCTAGCATATCTACAATCCGGCTTGATTCATGGGTCCCAACGGGTCCCACCTCAATCAAGCTCTTACTTTTGCCCATATTGTATGAGATGCAAGAAGAGCAGGAGTTGCATGGTTTAGAATCAAGTGTTGAGGTGCAACAGAGTGCTTTTGCAAATACACGTGCACATGAGGTTTTACCTGTGCCATGAGACCCGTAGAACAGATAAACCAACCCAATTTTTCTTTTTATAATGGCATTTGAGAGAGCTTGTACTACCAAATTCTGGCCTATTATATCCTTAAATGTTCTTGGAGCATATTTTTGGATCATGCTCCTATGTTGGTTTTTTGATCTGTTTTGGTTCGATCTGTTCCGGGACCTTGAATCAGAAACCAAATCAGAATCATTTTCTACACTCTGATTTGAGAATATACTCAATTCACCAGAAAATCTCCTCTGCAAGTAAGTATTCACACTTGATGCTGTGAGTAACGGCAACACCTCTGACTCAGAACTAGTCAAAGAGTTCAAATTCAAGCACGTACCATACATTGGTGGTGGGGTGGTACCATCAGCCCTGCTCCCTTTGGAATTAGATAAACCACATGAGAGAAAAGACTTTCCTTTGTTATGAATTCCGGACCAATTAAATGGTAAGCCACACACATTTTTTAAACCCTGGGACATCTCCAATTCACCATCTTCTTCAAATTCTCTCACATGGCCTTTGCCAAATATTGCATCTTGTGAACTTGAGTTCACTGAGCCATTACTCCGAACAGGTTGTGTGCGCTCACGGCCATGCCTCGCCACTCCTTTGACCCGCCTCTTTTTCCTCCTAACCACACCATTCCCACCTACCCGATCCACCAATTCACCTTCAGCCTCTTCAATCGAATCAATTGCTGCAACTTTAGATGGTGCGAGATTCGACGACCGGGTCGACAGCCGTCCAACCTCGCTTCGATATCCGTGCTTAGCACGGCCCTTCTGTGCAGCCTCACTAGGGGAGAACCAAGATGGGGGGCTGGTAGAAGGGTCTCTCAGCGAGCGGGACCGCTGGAGTAGCACCAAATCACGCATTAAATGGTGGTCCAAGTCCATTGCCGGGCTTGGGCTGTGCCGGTGATGCTGGCGCATATGTGGATGATGATTTCTAAGGTGGATGCAATTGGTGAGGTGGAGGTGGGATTGGCTGTGGTTTTGCCTAGCCATGGCGCTTGGCGCATTGCAAAGATGCAAGCTTTGGTTTCACAATGGAGGCAACGGAGGTGAGCTTGAGTTGAGAAATTAGTGCAGAGTGTCACGGAGTGTTACATAAAAGAGTGACAGGAGAGGAGAGGCAGAGTCGATCCTCTAAATTAACTCAAATTTTGAGTTTAGATCTAGACCGTCCGAGGTGTAATGAATGGAGAACTTTCGTGCCAAAATAGATCGGACGGTCCAGATCTAAAATCAAAATTTAAGTTACCAGAGGTGATTGTAAAAGCACTGGATCTGAGATGGTTGGATTAACTGTTTGTTGTTTGTCTTGTTATTGGATCTTTTGCTACTGGCTCTGTGGCTCACATGGGAGCTTCGAGTTTTCCGTTGGAGAGAGACTGTAGATGCAGCCTCTTGTTTTGGTGTTTGCTGTACTGCGAAGATATTGGATGTCACATCGAAACCGGTTCAATGGAGACCGATGATGAACGGCAGTAGGATGCTTTAGCTATGCGTACATGAAAGGTTCCCCAAATGTATTAGTGCATTCCGTTGCCGAAATTTTAACTAATATCCAAAAAAAATTCAAAATTTAAAAATCTGCACAGGTTTTACAAAATTTTCAGAAACTGTCCAAACGGGAAATTATTTTCCAGATCCAGCTCCTAGATCCGGAAAATAATTTTCCGGATTTGGGCATCCTCTTTCCGGAATATTTTCTTTATATACTTATAAGTGAGTTTTGAACCGAAATCAATAACTCAAATAAAAAATATTTTTTTTTCCAGTAATATATAAAGAAATATTTTAATTTTTCTTACAACTGCAAAAAATCCAACCTGAAAAATGTTGATTAGAGTTATTTGTCACAATCTTTCTAATAAATTCAATTATAAAGTATTTCATCTATTTTCAAAGAAATATAAAAATATTTCTAATATATCAATATAAAAAATAAATAAATTATAACATTTTCTATTTAATTATGATTCTTATCCGAATTTTTTAATTGTAAAAAAATAAAATATATTATTACATTTTATGCCGTAACAAAATGTGACAAAAAATTTGACGACACATAACGTCACGGTATATGACACGAAGTACTTGACAGTTGACACTCTAATATCCCTTGTTAATATATTAGTACATGATCCTCACCAAGGAGACATTAATTAAATTTCATCTCGTGCTCCTTTATTAAAAGAAAAACCAATAAATGTTGTCTTTTCATAATGCACCTGTGAAGGCGTGGGGTTCTCGTGTGGGATCCCTACCAAAGTACCAATGTTACTAATTTCCCCATCAATGGTAGATGAGGACATGGTGGCAAGTGGCAAAAAGCGTACGGTTTATATATATAAATGTTGGCAGCCCAAATGATTATTATTGTTTAGGCTTAGGAAAGAGAGAGAGGCCACCGGATCCGTATACTCTGCATTAACTCAAAAGGAAATCTTTTGAGTTAATGAATTTCAACCGTCTGATTTTAAACGGAACAAATTCAGCTCAAGTCTATAACTAGAGATCCTTTAATATTAGTGCAGATCTAGTTCAAACGAATCTTGAAACAGATTGGACAATCAAGATTCATTATCTTTTGAGTTAATGCAGAATACGGATTCGTACATTACAACTATCACAATGATTTGCATTGTATCTAGATGAAAAAGAAAACACAAAAGGAACTTACGGACAACAATTATTTCAATGCTATCAATGCTCTCAAATCTCAATGAATGTGGGCCCGGAATATAGCCACTAGTCGTTTGTTCCTTTTTGGGAAGTAAACAGTTTGATGACAATTATTATGTAATCAACATGTTTGAACAAAATGAGGGATTCTTTTTAAAAACCATAATTAAAAAAATTAAAATTAGCAAACCAACATGATTACTTGATTATTTCCAAAAACCATAAGAACCGAAATGCCAATTCGGTCCCCAATTTTTTTTTTTTCTGAGACCGAATTGGCATTTCGGTCCCCCCCCCAATTTCACAATTTTTCCGAATGGATGGTGTAATTTTTGTGTGGTGCCCTGGGACCGAGATCACAATTCGGTCCAGGGATTTTTTTATGGGACCGAATTGCGATTTCGGTCCACCCCCCCCCCTTTTTTTCCAAATCTGCCTATAACTTCTCTTCTTCGCGGACACATCTTCCAGAGAGCTCAGACTTTCCTCCAAAGAGCTTAGAGCCGAATTTTTTTTCTTTCCTCCATGTTAAATAGTGCAAAGTTTGAGTGTTAAAAAAAATTATTATTTACAGATCAGTCCCTGCATTGTGCTTTTAGCTGTTGGCTGAAGAACGCAGTAAGTTTTTTTTTCAATTACGATCATATTTTAGGTTGTAAAATTGAAAATGATATCGAAGATTAATTGTGGAATTTTTTTTTCAGGGGATGTCTAAAATATTAATAAATGTGTATCACAGACGCGCAATTTCAGACGCACCGACCTGCACATTTCCTGTTACTAACTCAACCAGTCTTGATGAGCTAAGAAGACGTATATATGTTGGCATTCGTTTGCTCCCTGGCGAGTTCGATCTAACAATCAGGGCACGGTTGAACACGGCACCACCTGGCGAAGCAGAAAAATACCAGTTATTTAACATAGACGACGAAATGATATGGCATATGGTGCTTGGACATGCCACTCCGGTACTGAATTTTAAACTTCTTGAATTAGTGGTTGAGTCAGTACCAGTTGTTAGTCAGACCAATTATGACCCATACTCGGGAAGTGTACCTGGAAGTAGCAGAGGCATAGCAGTGCACAATTCACCCATATATTGTGATGACCCACCCCAAATACCGGATGATTTGTGTAATTATTTTGACCGGTTGAATAATGATACTGACTCAGACACAAACTCTGTCCTTAGTGACTCGGTTGTCGGGGAAGATGATATGACCGAAATTGAGGATGAGATTAGGATGCAAGATGTAATGAAGGAGTGGCAAGAGTCTATTCCCTTTATTAATCGGGGATTGCAGCATCCTTGTCAGGCATTTAATGACGATGTGCCGATGCCGTACAAGGATGAAGCATTTTTTGGTTATCTACCGAGAATCGACGGTCTATTTTCAGTGGGACAGATGTTTCAATACAAAGCAGAACTTAAAAAGAAGTTGGGTGGATTTGCCATGGATAATAATTTAGAATTACAACAAACCCAGAGTAATCGCAGTGCCTATGTGGTAATATGTAAAGCGGAGGGGTGTCCATGGCGGTTATACGCGAAAATCACTGAGACGGGCAATTGGATAATTGCAACAAACCCATACGAGCACAATTGTTACAGCATTGCTTGTACGGTAGACAGTCGTCAGATGACTGCCAGGATGATTGCAGATATAATCAAACCCGGTCTGCAGAGGGACCTGGAGATGTCAATAAAAGCATGTCTAGTTGCAGTTAGAGGTGAGCACAAAACGGTAGAGCATTCCTATAACAAGATTTGGAGAGGGAGGGAGCTGGCTATTGCTGATTTATTTGGTTCTTGGGAGAAAGCTTATGAACTGCTACCTTCTCTGCTCGGTGCAATCCAGAGGTCTAACCCAGGCACAAAATACAGAATTGAGCATGAACCATCGGACCAAATAGGCATTCATATTTTCACCCGTGTGGCATGGGCTTTCGGTCCATGCATTCAGGCTTGGCCATATCTCCGGCCAGTTATCAGCGTAGATGCCGGACACCTATTCGGTAGGTATAAAGGGAAACTATTCATGGCATGCGCCTACGATGCAGAACAACAATTATTGCCAATAGCATTCGAAATTGCAGAAGAGGAGACTTCATCCAATTGGGGCTGGTTTATGCAATTTGTACGGGAAGAGGTTGTCGGATATGGCCGGGTATGTGTTATATCAAACCAGCATGCTGCAATCCGTTCAGTGTTTGATCGACCTGATTTAAGGTGGTGTGAGGAAAAGGGGGAAGCAGTTCATCGATTATGTTCTCAATATATTTCGGCAAAGGTGTACAAGTTGTGCAAGGACCAAAGAATCAAAAATATTTTTAGGAAATTTGTGGGTAAGATGAAACCGTGGAGGTTTAATGAGGGTATGGAATTGATAGAAGGTATTAGTATTACTACTCATCAGTACATCATGTGGTGTGGCAAAAGGGTGCAAAACCTCGAAGAGAAGCCTTTGCAACTTCATAAATGGGCACAATGTTACGACGGAGGCCTGAATAGGTGGGGTATTATGACTACGAATGGATCATAATCTTTGAACAACGTATTTCGGGTGGCTCGCCAACTGCCTGTAACTGCAGTAGTTGAGCGCACATTCTACAAAGTTGTGGATTGGTATGTCAAAAGAGGTGTGGTTGCCCAACGGTGGCTCCAAAGCGGAATGGGATTATTAGCAAATATATTATCAGTTTTAGAACACCGGATTAAAAAAGCAAAGGAGCACCGAGTGATTCCAATGGGACCCAACATTTCCGAGGTTATAGTTCATGATGGAGTCGTCAGAACGGTATGTCAGCTATTTACTTAAATTTGAGTGAGGCTATGGTGCTATGCATAGCACCAATGGCTAGTGTACTACGGCTCAATATGGTACTTTTTAAAATCCTAACGGTCGATCCGACCGTTCAATGTGATATCCATATGAATATGTACTTGCAAACTAAATTTTATATTTTTTCGAATTTTTTTACTATTTTTTTAGATAGGTAGAAAAATCAGTGTTTTTTGACAATTCTGGACCATCAAAATTCTACCTATCTGAAAAAATAGTAAAAAAATTCGAAAAAATATAAAATTTAGTTTGCAAGTACATATTCATATGGTTATCACATTGAACGGTCGGATCGACCGTTAGGATTTTAAAAAGTACCATATTGAGCCGTAGTACACTAGCCATCCGTGCTATGCATAGCACCATAGCCTCACTCCTTAAATTTCATTCGTGCATTAGTTAATTGTAACATTTAATTATCTTGATTTATCTCGATTGCAGGGGGTGAAAGGAGATATGAAGTACGAAGTAAGATTTCCAGAAGGGGAAGCGGGAATGCCTACTTGCGAGTGTCAGAAGCCGCAATTTACTGCCATTCCTTGCAACCATGTCCTAGCGGTGTGTTGCCAGAGGCATCTAAATCCAACGAACTATGTAAGTCACTATTATAACGTAGAAAATTATGTCAACACATGGGCAGGTGAGTTTCACAGCTTTGGTAACACCCCCAATTGGCCATTTGAGTTGGGAGCACCTACAATCAGGCCGGACCCAAATAAAATAAATAAGGGCAGGCGGAAGCATAAGCGAATTCCTAATTCTATAGATGATATGGAAGCTCGAATCAGGCCGCGCAGTGGAGTACAACGTTCGGAGGGATCCAACAGAACAAGAACTTCAGGTTGGAAATTAAAAGGGTGAATAAGCTCATATTTTAATTATTCAAAGGTTTTACACACTTACTTATTCTTATGTCCGTATTATACAGGGGCAATGGATGGAAGACGAAGAAGCGTATCCGATGCCCGGCCAAAGGCATCTGGTAGACAGTCAGAGGCAACTGAAGGAAGACGAAGAAGCGTATCTGGTGCCCGGCCAGAGGCGTATGCTAGTAATCCAGACGCCACTAGTAGTCAAGCAGGGGCATCCGGTAGTCAGGCATCCGGAAGCCGACCATCTGGTGGCCGGTCAGCTGGTCGCCTGATGAGCGGATTATTCAGACGTAAAGAACGGTGAACATTCTCCAGAGATATGCATGCTATGTTTGTATTAATGTTTGTATTAATATTTTTGCAATTATATATTTTTAAGACTATGAATTCTTGTAATGAAATTAATTTCGAAATTTTTATATATAAGAAAATAAATTAAAAAAATATTAAAAATAAGAAACTGTTGGTAGGAATTTGAAAAATGAGAAGGCTGGTATGTGCCATGGCGTCCCGCTGGGACGCCATAGCATACTCCAGCCCGTGGAAAAAACGTAATTGACAGAGAAAATGGCTACATGGATTTTTGTGAGAAATCCAATAATTTTGATCAGATTCAAAATTCATTTTAGAGAAAATGGCTACATGGATTTTTGTGTTCTTTATATCAAAATAAAGGTATGAAAGTCTAGTTTCCATATAATATAATTTCTGTATACAAAAATATTACAGATTGGTACAGTTTTAGCGATTAATTGACAGAGGTCAGAATTCAGAAAAGCTAAAATTTCAGTGAGCAGTCCAATAATTCTGAATTCTGACCTCTGTCAATTAATCGATAAAACTGTACCAATCTGTAATATTTTTGTATAGAGAAATTATATTATCTGGAAACTATACTTTTATACCTTTATTTTGATATAAAGAACACAAAAATCCATGTAGCCATTTTCTCTAAAATGAATTTTGAATCTGATCAAAATTATTGGATTTCTCACTGGAATTTCAGCTTTTCTGAATTCTGACCTCTGTCAATTAATCGCTAAAACTGTACCAATCAGTCAATTAATCGTTAAAACTGTACCAAGGTAGATGCGGGTAACTCGCATACAGCATCCAATTGACAACATCCACCTTCAAATGCTCAAATTGATTCCGAAATTGTTCCGTGCCTAAGTTGTAAATACATGTCAGTTATATATTGAATCAAAACTAAATTGTATTAAACACATAATATTTACTAATAAGATTTACCTCTCACAGGGTTGCCATCCCATTCGTGCGGAATAGTCCATTTTGCTCCAAAAGGCTGTCTCTCCAGTATCTCTCCGCCGCCAAATGGTAAATTGTTTTTTGGTCTGGGCCGGCCTATAGGAAAATGAGTCCAATACCACATCTGGAGTAGTAGTAATGGACCATTAATCGAAGCTGTGTCCAGTCTGCAAGCCCGGGACAACTCACGATACAGACATGCAAGCATAGCACCTCCCCAATTGTAGTCTTTTTCTGGAGGTCCCAGATACTTTAAGAATTGTAAGTACATTATCGGGACAGAACTTGAATTCTCATCAAGAAACATTACAGACCCGAACAAGTCCATGCAATATGCCCGGGTGTATCGGTCGACTGTCAGCTCGTCAGTAAGGTGTGTCAATTCCATACCAAAGTGATCCTTCAACCATTTGAGACGTATATAGTATTTTGATTGTCTTTTTTCTCGTTGGGTTCGCCTCTGTGCGCCACCTTAGTATAAAAAAATTCATCATCACTATCTTCATAACCATCGTATACTTCATGTCCCAGGCAGTCTTCGATCAATTGTGACCAGTTATCATCGGTATGTCCGGAAACGACCCGTCCTGTAAAAATAGATGTTAGATAAACATATATTTGCATTAAATCTAAATTAATAACAACATTGTAAATTAATAGCAAAAAATATTTTACCAGCCACAGGTAAGCCCCACAGACAGCTGACATCTTCCAATGTCACTGTGCACTCCCCCACCGGAAGATGAAAAATATTCGTCTCGGGCCTCCACCTCTCAACAAGAGCAGTGATCAATCCTTTGTCAATATGACAACGAGTCACCTTGGTCATCTGATACAATCCTAAATTCACCAAACGTTGTTTTATCTGATGTTGGTAATTAACACCCATTTGACGAGGACCAGGACGCAATGAATACCTAGCGAATTCCTAAAATTGACATGCAAAAAAAAAATTAACCACAAAAATTAAATCTAACTCACAAGTTCATCCGTAATTTTAAATTCAAACGGAAATTAAACAAATACCTGCGTATTCGCCTTGAATAATTTGTGCTGTACTTCAGACAACTGCAATAAGGCCTGGGAGGGTTGTTCATCATCCATTTTGCACTACAATATCAATAAAATTACGAATTAAAACAATTCCATACAAAAAAAATACATCTCAAGAAATTGGCCGAATTGGATTAATGCATGCATAGACGAATTACATGAATTTTTACTTGGCATAAATAAATTGACCGAATTCATCAATTTTTGTACTTGGCCGAATTCTAAAATTACTAAAACTAAATTATTCTACATGCAAAATAATTAAATTCTACAATTAGTTAAATTACACTAAAAAAACTAAATTGTTCTACATTTATTAAAATAAATTTTAAGAACTAAATTACTCTACATGCAAACTTACTAAAATTACTAAGACGAAATTAATCTACATGCATTAAATTACCATTCTACAATTACTAGAATTACACTAAAATATTCGTGACCAAATTTACTCTACGTACAACATAGATAAATTCTACAATTAGTTAAATTACACTAAAAAAAACTAAATTGTTCTGCCTTTATTAAAATAAATTTTATGAACTAAATTACTCAACATGCAAACTTACTAAAATTACTAAAATTAAAATAATCTACATGTATTAAATTACCATTCTACAATTACTAAAATTACACTAAAAATATTCATGACCTAATTTACTCTACATAACAAAATAAATCAATTCTACAACTATTTATCTATCACTAAAAAAACCTAAATTACACTAAAAAAAAAACTAAATTGTTCTACACTTATTAAAATAAATTTTAATAAACTAAATTACTCTACATGCAAACTTTCTAAAATTACTAAAACTAAATTACTCCATATTTATTAAATTACCATTCTACAATTCCTAAAATTAAACTAAAATTCGGATTATTTATTCAACAATAACTAAAATTACACTAAAATTACACTACAGTTACCACAATAACTAAAATTACACTAAAATTACCACAATAACTATAAATCCGAATTTATCCAACAATAACTAAAAAATCGGATTACTAAAATTACAATGCAATTACCACAATTCTACAATAATTATTATTTATTCAAAATAAAAAATTTAACTACATACCTTACGAAACTTGTAGATATGAAGTTCTTCTTGATCACCTCTCAAAATTACACTAAAATATGTGATTAGAATTAAAAAAAATGAAGTTTTGAGGGTTGGAAAAAAAGAAAAGGGTTTGGTTCGGATGGGAAGAAAGAAGAGGAAGGAAGGAGGGGAAGAGAGAATCCGGAGAGGGGTTCTCGGACAAAAAAAAAAAACCGGGTGGGACCCGAATTGGCTATTCAGTCCCAGGTGGAAAAAAAGCCTGGACCGAAATGGGATCTCGGGTCCCCATCCAATTTCAATTTTCTGTGGCACTGGTTCGGAAAAACTGTGAAATTGGGGGGGGGGACCGAAATGCTAATTCGGTCCTAGGGAAAAAAAAATTGAGAACCGAATTGGCATTTCGGTTCTTATGGTTTTTGAAAATACCCGAGTAATCATGTTGGTTTGCTAATTTTAATTTTTTTAATTATGGTTTTGAAAAAAAAATCATTAAGGGATATTATAGTTATCTCAAACACCTGCAATTTTTTATTTTTGACAATTTAAAAAAAAATAATAATCAAGTGTGTATTGTATAATAATTGGCTGTATATTTTCCAAATAATCAAATGTTTATTTCAAAGTGATACAGAGTATAAGTATAAAAGGTCAATACATCAAATATCGAACTAAACGTCTAAACTTCAGCTAATTCTCAAATCCAAGGATATAATAATTCCAAACTTATTTCAATACATCAAATGTTTATTTGATAGGATGATTATGCTATGTTTTAGAATTTTTTAAAATTAAATAACAAAGATCTAAAAGAAATTTTTATTATAATCTAGATTTATCAGTGAATATTTGTTTACTAAAATTAATAACTATTATATTTCCATACTCTTGTTGATCGAATGTTTTTAATTTTAATTTTATTTTACAAGAAACATAATAGATGAATATTTTAATTTACTAGAGAACAACTTTAATAATTAACAAGAAACATAATAGAGGAATAGGACAACTAAAATTAAATATGGTGGGTTAAAAGTCTTGCACTATGAAGATTAGACTGGATATTTTTATAGGACAAGAGGAGACTAAAATGCTACAATCCGAAACATGCGATCAAAACGGGTCAACACATCTAACGGTCTGAACAGAGTGAGAAAAATAGCTTGGAACGGCACATTACGCGTGTTAGTTACGTACTGATAAGGCCATAAGTAAAAGCCTCAAAAAGCCCTCCCAAAAGCCCACTTAAGTAAAAAGCCCAATAAAAGATGCGTTCAGCCTGCTAACTTCATTCAAAAAAAGGCCAGTCGGTTGTCTGGGACCAAAGAGAAATCCCGAAACCGGCTAACCGACAGGAAGGCCTATAAATACGGAGGAAAATCTCTGGAAGGGGGGACCGGAAAAAAAAGAGAAAAAGGACCTACGAAAAGATAGAGAGAAGGATACAGAAAATCCAGAGAATTAAGAGTCAAAGGCCTAATTAAGAAGAAAGGATTACCGCGTTCTGATCGGGCATAACTTAGGACGTATCATCCACCGTGGGGCTGACTACCTTCCCACAGCCCAGGCCGAGTAACAAACCCAATGACAACCCAGCACAGACCAACCGAATCCAGCGCCAGTACACCACTTCTTAATAGGCAGTTGATCCCCCCAAACGGGAATAATGGGAGATCTCGAATAATTCGAAATGAGCGGGCGGACCCCAGTTTGGGGATGCCCTACAATCTAATGACAAACTTGAGCTACGAACAGTTCAATGCGTATACCCCCCAATTTGTCACGACCGAAATTGCCAATCCGGGGCCCTCAACCCCAGTAGTGGCTGACCACGGGTGCGCAAATCCGAGCCCTGCTCAAGCTCTTCCCGGGCCATCCTACCTCTATAACCCACAACATGTATACACCACGCCCTCGGGGCATGCCTACCCTCGGACAAACCCGGGACAAGGACCTGTATACTCAGCACCCAACGAGGGAAGGCGGATTCATGAGCGGCCGATTCCCGACCCCGTATGCCCACAAACGGCGAATCAGATCCCACCGCAGAGTCGTCGGAACCTAGAAGCCGAGTTCGAAACAGCCCGCAGAAACCCGCGATCGAACGCAGGTGAGAGACCTGACCAAAGGACCCGTCAGGAAAATCCACAGCCTTCATTTCCAGGAAGACGGGGCCCAATGAGCCAAGGCGAACCATCTAGGCGAGAAGAAAGGCGGGAGGCCCCCCTCCGAGACAACCCGAACCTTTGGAACATGGAAACAATCCAAGAAATGATTCGGCTGGGAGTCGCCCAACAGATGGCCGAGCTCGAAGCCAAACGGGTGGGGAACCACACGAGCTCGGTCAATATCAATGAGGGGCCATTAGCCCCGGAAATATACGACGCGGTCATGACCGACTACAAGTCTCAACCCCTACCCAGTTTCAGAGGAAGTGGAGATGACAAAGACCCTCAGCATTTTGTGTTCGGGTTTCATGAACGGCTCCGTCTCCAAGGCGCAACCGATGCCGTAATGTGCCGTGTGTTTACCACATGTTTGGCGGGAGAGGCCTGGGAATGGTATATGAGGTTGCCGAAGGGATCAATTAGAACATTTAAGGAATTGACCGATAAATTCACGGCGCGGTATTCTACGGTAAAATCACCTCAAGTCACCTGCGAAACCCTCCTTGATCTAAGACAGGAACGAAGAGAAAGTACCCGCGCTTTCATCCAGAGATTCGTGCAGAAGTCGCGACAAGTCCAGAATCTAAACGAAGAGGTAGCATTGGCGGCCATCCGAAGAGGACTTAGGTCTGACGGCCCTGCTACCCTGCGATTCGACGCTCACCAGAAAGAATTCGAAAATTTAAGGGAATTCTTGGTGTTTGCGGAAAGATACATTCAAGCCGAGGAAGACACAGGTGGCCCTGGCCCCGCGAGAACGCCTTCTCCTCCGAAGACAAGGGGTTACAAGCGCCCCCGCAATAACCCCCCCCGAACAGAAGGCCAGCCACAAAGGGGCGATTATCGGCGAAATGACAACTCGCCGGGGAAGGGGAAAGGCCGGTCTGAGCAAAGAATTGAGCGATATCAACCACATTATACCAGCTATGCCCCATTCACAAAGTCACTATATGAAGTTTTCGAGATTGCCCGGGAACAGAACAAATTCCCGAGACCCCTGAATAGGGGGATATTCGAAGAAAAAGATCCAGATAAGCATTGTTATTTCCACAAATTTAAATTTAATGGTCACCCAACCGTCGACTGCCCTCAACTGCAGGATATCCTCGAAAGATTCGCGAGGCAGGGAAAATTAACCCCATACATACGCAGGGATTTCTACAAAGCCCACGCTTCTACCTATGGCGGAACTGACCACGGTGTTACTTATCCTAATTTCCCAAGAAAAGAATATCCTAATAACCGCAATCGCCAACCCCTGGAGCAAGCCTATCGCCGACAAGGACGGCAACCCAACCGGGAGAGAACCCCCTTGATTAATGTTATCAGTGGGGGTATAGCATCAGGAGGAGACTCACATAAGCAGCGGCGAAGCTATTTAAGGGGTCCCACAGAGAAGGCAGTCATGACCGTAGAATCTTCCCCGAGAAATAAGAGACCTAGAACGGAAGAAATCATCTCGTTCTCCGAAGACGATATGGGCAACGTCCAAGGGCCCCATGACGATGCCATTGTATTGCGATTAAAAATCAACAACCATCGCTTGGAACGTGTCCTGGTCGATACGGGGAGCTCCGCGGACATATTATACCTACCTGCCTTTAGACAAATGGGGTACGAAGTGTCTGATCTGGGACCCGTTCGCACCCCGTTGAGAGGATTCACGGGAGATACTTTACAGCCCGAAGGATACATTCGAATGAGGGTAAATTTCGGAACTCACCCCAAGACAATCTCCGTCATGACCGAGTTCCTGGTCGTCGACATTCCCTCGGCATACAACGTGATCCTGGGAAGGACCACGCTTAACAAAATTGGGGCAATAATCTCCTCGGTCCACTTAAAAATAAAATTCCTCACGAGCGAGGGAGTAGGGGAGGAATGCGGATACCAGGGAAAAGCCCGGGAATGTTACGCGCTATCCCTCAAGGGGAGTTGCGCGGTACATCAGGTCGAGACTCGCCCCCGGGGGCACAGCACCGAGAGAATCGGAGGAATCAACCGATCCACAACCAGGGAAGAAACAGTATGGGGGTTACCAGCCACAGACGAACAAACGTCGCCATTAGAACCAACCGACGAAATTGAGCAGATAAACGTCGGGGGAGGAAGAGTGGTCAATATCGGGAAAGCAATACTGGGGGCACCAAGAAGCGACCTCATTACCTTTCTCCAAGCAAACCAAGCCGTATTTGCCTGGTCGGCCGCCGATATGACTGGCATCCCCCGAAGCATAGCTGAGCATTAACTACACGTAAAGCCCGGCGCTAAACCAGTACGACAAAGAAAAAGAGCCATTGGACTCGAAAGACAAAGGGCGGTACAAACAGAGGTTGAAAAGTTACTCAAAGAAGGGTCCATCCGGGAGATAACCTGCCCGGAGTGGACCTCCAATACGGTGCTGGTCAAAAAATCGAACGGGGAGTGGCGAATGTGCATAGACTTCTCCGACTTAAACAAGGCTTGCCCAATAGATCCGTTCCCGTTGCCAAAAATCGATCAATTAGTAGATTCCACCTCCGGACATGCATACCTCAGTTTTATGGATGCATTCTCGGGGTACCACCAAATCAAGATGAGTCCAGAGGATGAGGGCAAAACCGCTTTTATTACTGATCGCGGGTTGTATTGCTACCGAGTCATGCCCTTCGGGCTCCGAAACGCGGGAGCTTCATACCAAAGAATGGTAAATGGGGTGTTTGGCCACCAACTTGGCAGGAATATGGAAGTCTACGTCGATGATATGCTGGTCAAAAGCATGTCGGAAACAGAGCACATCCGAGACCTCCGGGAAACCTTTGAGACACTTAACCGTGCCAATATGAAGCTCAACCCAAAAAAGAGCTTTTTTGGGCTTACGGGAGGGAAATTTTTGGGATTTATGGTCTCAAAGAGGGGGATCGAAATACATCCTTCCAAGTCACAGGCCATTATTGATATGACCCCCCCGAAAAACATAAAAGAGTTACAGGCATTAACGGGGCGTTTGGCAGCGCTCAATCGTTTCATCGCAAAATCCGGAGAAATATGTCTCCCATTTTTTAAAGCCATGCGGAAATCCAGTCGATTTGAATGGACGGAAGAATGCACCGAAGCTTTCGACCGAATCAAGGCATACTTCCTAAAGCCCCCATGCCTGAGCAGACCATTACCCGGGGACGAGCTTATCCTATATCTGGCAGCTACGGACCACGCCGTAAGCGCTGTCCTAGTTCGGGAGGGAGATGGTCAACAATCACCAATCTATTTTGTCTCACATGTGTTAAGAGATGCCGAAACCAGATACCCTCCCATCGAAAAAGTTGCATTCGCTCTCATCACGGCAGCGCGCAAGTTGAGACCGTACTTCCAAGCCCATGCTATCAAAGTAACAACAGAGGTCCCGCTTAAAAAAGCCCTGACCAATTTCAACTGCTCGGGACGATTACTGACATGGGCGTTGGAGTTGTCCGAATTCAACATCACCTATCATCCCCGCACGGCTCTCAAATCACAAATCTTCGCAGATTTCATCGCAGAATATACAACCCCCTGCGCACCCCCTTCGCACAAATGGACAGTACATGTTGACGGAGCATCCTCCCGAAACGGTGCCGGGGCGGGAGTATCCTTGACCGGACCCAACGGGGAAATCCTGAACTATGCATTACATTTCGCTTTTCGAAGCACCAATAATGTGGCGGAGTACGAAGCTATAATAGCAGGGCTACGAATAGCCAGCGAAGTGGGCGCACGAGAAATATGCTTGCATAGCGATTCTCAGTTGGCTGTGCGCCAGATAAACGGTGAAATAAAAGTAATTGACGAAAAGCTGGCCCAATATTATCAACTACTCAACGAAATGAAGCGCTCTTTCGATAGAGTGGACATCACCCACATCACTCGCAACCACAATTGCCAGGCCGACGCCTTGTCTAAACTCGGCGCGGCCGGGAATCTCGACAAGGAACAACCAGTTATCGTTTTGAATATACCGGAACCTAGCGTCGCGCACCAGCCTTTGGAAGCACTTCCTATCGAGGATGGAAGAAACACCTGGTATACCCCAATGTGGAAATTTCTTACAACCGGCACACTACCCGAGGATAAACTCGAAGCCAGACGACTCAGACGGATCGAACCCATGTATGCAATTTACGATAACCATCTGTATAAGAAAGGGTATTCTAGGCCCTGGCAAAAATGCATCCGAGAAGAGGAGGCCCTCGCATTGCTAAATGAGACACACGCGGGACTTTGTGGCAGCCATCAGGGTGCCAAAACCCTCGCCAAACGAATCCTCAGAGCCGGATTTTACTGGCCCACCATGAAAAAAGATACGACCAATCTCGTCAGAAAATGCAACAACTGCCAGTACCACAGCAAATTGTCAAAGATTCCCCCTTACGACAGAATATCGATTACGGGAGCTTGGCCATTTGATCTATGGGGGATAGATATTGTCGGACCTTTCCAACCTACGGGGCCGCAGTACAAATGGATCATCGTGGCTGTGGAATATTTTACGAAATGGGTAGAAGCGGAGCCACTATCAACAATTAACTCTCGAGCAACCGAGAAATTCATTTGGAAAAACATCATTTGCCGGTTCGGGATCCCACACGCCCTCGTTTCGGATAACGGGACAAACTTCAGCTCAGCCCATACCATTACATTCTTAAAGAAATTAGGGATACAGAACAACTTTACCTCGGTCAGCCACCCGGCAAGTAACGGTCTGGCCGAGGTTACGAATAGAACCATACTGGAAGGACTCAAACGAAAGATGGAAGATAAGAACAATTGGTCAGTGGTATTAGATGAAGTATTATGGGCATATCGGACGACACCGAGAGAAGCCACCCAACAGTCCCCATACTCGTTAGTATACGGAATGGAGGCGATGACCCCGCTGGAATCTATCAACCCCTCACTCCGCAGATCCTTATATAACCAGGAAACAAATGCGGACGCCAAAAATCTAGAGCTTGAGTTGGTGGATGAGGTTAGGGAGGAGGCACGACAAACCATGGCCCGATATCAAAGCCGAGTTAAGCGGGCTTTTGATAAACAAGTGCGTCCACGCGGATTCCTTGAGGGAGATTTAGTCCTTCGACGGATAGCGGAAGGAACTGGTCGGCACGTACCGAAGTTAGGACGAGCATGGGATGGACCGTTTCGCATCAAGCGGGTGTACGGCAACGGAGCTCACAAGTTGGAATATTTGGGAGGCGATGAGGTGAAAAGAACGTGGAATTCATGCCACCCACGCAAGTTTTATATCTAGAAGGAAAGGGGCGAGCCTCCATTACGTTTTTTCCTTTTTACCTTTGCCTTATTTTCACTTCGGGTGTCAACAAATACTTTTTGTAAATGACACTTAGGCCCAAGGCTTTTTATGATATTTTATGAAGTTTCACATCACATTGATTCCTTCTCATCCATTCCACATAAAAATAAATTAAATATGTCTAGATAATGACGAAACAAAAGGATAGAGCAAAAAAGGGTGTCGGTGTCACTAAAAAATTCAGGGGCATAACAAAGTCATGGGGGACCATATGGGGGACCACACCATAAAACAATAATAATAATAACCCACCTGTCCGCACCTACAAATATCACCTACTACGCATCAGACTATAAATACCCCCGCACTCAGAGTCAGAGGGGGAAGGTTGCCCTATCTTCCTCTTTAGCAAATCACACTCAGCAACCCTATCTTCCTCTTTAGCAAATCACACTCAGCAACCCTATCTTCCTCTTTAGCAAATCGCACTCAGCAATCTGAAAACGCCACCAATTAATTATTTCAAAACATAACAATTCCAAACAACATACACCAAATAGCCCATAAAAAATTGGGGGATCTTAAATATCGATGGAGGGCAACAAAAGAGGAGTACAGCCCGCCGAGCAGCCGCTGGAATACACGAGAATATCCGGGAGGGCTTTACTTACCCGACCCCGACGATACCATGGAACGCGAAGTTCACAAGAAAATCGGAACTACGTAACTCGAAAATCGAAATAGGGGCTCACTATCCGGATTGACAAGTAAAGCAATAAATTGAAAGGGTCCCTTTGCAAAAAGACGTATGATCACTCCGGACTAGAAGCGGATCGATCTGTCTTCTCGTCTCAAAGTAAACACCAACCGTGTTACAAAAGCTAAGGTACATTTAATAATATTACGAAGACAGCAAAAATAAGAGCCAAAAACACGAAAGCACTAGCAAAAATTTAAAGCCAATAGTTCACTTACAAATTTATTCGTTACCTCCCATAGTTCGGGAGCCAAAACAAAAACAAACACCTACAACTATAATATTTGTCTCCCCACATTCCGGGAACCAAACACCAAAAAATTCATCCCTACAAATTTACAACAACTAAAACAAATACATTTCGACGGATCTACCAGTCATATTAAGGAAGACATATGCTTTAGTTATCCCCGTCGTCGGAGTCATCTTCGGGGTTATCTTCGTCGTCAAAATCATCCTGGGGAAGGGGTATGTCGGCCGGCCAGGTATTTCTATCCCAGACATAACGAAGACGGCGGGTCGGTAGAGTTTGCAGCTTTTTCGGCTCACTAACCTCCAGGCCGTCGGAATCGAATAACCGATCAGTATCCACATCCCAAACAAACCCCGGGAGCACTTGCTGTTGGTGTTCACCTCGTTCCATATCGACACGCCCGAAACCCAAGTCCTCGGGAAGGAAGGGAAAAGCCCTACTCAGGTCACGTAATACATCATAAACAACGGACCTAAGCATCCCGATACAGCTAGTCACAGCGGCCGTCTTGAAGGCATGACTCCCTAAAAATCTCGAGACCGCTTGAGAGGGGGCTTCCTTGAGCTCCTTTTCTAGCCTTTTCGATTTTTCCTCAAAAAAGGCGCCCCGGGCATTCGCGGTGTCCAGCTTCGACTCCAAGGCGCTCACCTTCTGTAACAGGTCCGCATTACGTGCCGCGGAACCCGAGAAGGCCCGAGCAGCAATAGCCTCTGAGGCCACGAGGTCTTCTTTCTCTTCCTCCAACTTTACCAGGTTGGCACGAGAGGTGCTCAACTCGGTCCTTAATTGCCTCGCCTCATCCCTTGCTTCTTCTCTCACGGTTCTCAACTTCCCCAGGAGACTATTTTTCTGACCCTCCATCTCCCGCAACTGACCCTTCAACGTTTCAATTTCCTCCGCAGCAGCGCTCTTCTCTAGCTCGAGACGCGTCAACTCGGATACGTCTTCCATAGAAGGGATTTCTTTCCCTTTATGCTTTCGCATATAATCACCACATTGAACAACAGTTGCGCACGCTTGAAGAAGATAGGCTGCTAATTCTTCCCCGCCTTTCTCGGCTCGTCTCTTTACCTTCTTCTTCAAAAAAGGGGGAGTTATGGCTCGCAGGGCCTCAAAAGCAAAACGCCCGAACCCGGGGGGTTTCTCCTCAGCACTCAAAACCTCTGAACTTCCGGGCAGTAACAACACACAACTGTCCGGATGATCGGCGGGATAGCCTTGTTTCCAAAGCCTCCCACGAGCTTTCGATGCAGAGGATTTCTCGCTCTCACTTCTTTCTCGGGCCGGACCCTTCATCTTACGATCAACCCGATCAGGCGACTTGTCCACTGACTCAATCGTCCCGGGTGGTCTCACAATGGCAGCCGCGGCATGAGCCGAACCCATTACGCTAGGGCCGGAGGAACGAGGGGGAGTGTCCCCAACAAGAACATTCTCGACCGAGAGTTCAGTTTCAACAGGAGCCTCGGGCTCGGCGGCACCCGCGGAGAGCACAGGCATAGTACCAGCACCAACCTCTTCCGGTAAAGCCGTCATCACGACGGCTTGGGACGGGGCCAGCGCGGTAACACCCCCGTCATCACATCCAGCAGAAACCGACACGGCCTTATTGCCCGATTTCTTTCTCCTCTTCGGGCCTTCGGCCAAGGGGGCTTTACCGCTTACAACGGCATCGGCTTTTCTTTTCTGAAGAGCATCCCCGGTCACGGCCACCTTCCGGGAAGCACGTCGCTCCCTGGTAATCAAATCAGAGCCACCACCTATTGTAGACTTGCCCTTTCCCGGGGGAGGTACGTCCGCGGGACCAGCGGCGGAATCAGCCGCATCATCATCTAAGGGATCAAGTTCTCCCGTCCTCAGCGACCTAGCCCGAACATTGGTGGAATTGAACGCGAGATGCATGGTCCCGACACCTGTAAAAAAAAAAAAAGAAAAAAGAAAAAAGAGGACCAAACAAATTTAGCAACAAAGGAATCCCCGAACCCGAAAAGAAATGCAGTACGATAAAGATATAAAGAAACTAACGCGAAATTAGGCTCTCGATTTTTTCAATAGCCACCACATCTACATCGGTCTTCGTCTCGGTAAGCGAAGGAATCCCTTCCTTCACCAGGGATCTCCAGGTTTCCGAAATCGAGGACAAAGAAGGAATAATTTTGAAGTTTGGCAAATATACCCAGCCTTCATTCCAATACTCTACTTTGCTGAGCGGCTGATTTTTCCCGTTCTCCGGAGTAAAAATCTCCAAATTTTTCGCCATCTTCTTCTTAAAGGAATAGAAGTCTGACGTCACGGCAAGGGAGAAGTAATGAAGCAAAAGAGGTACGCTCGGCCCGAAACCTCTTAATTCTTCGAACTCAGTAAACAAGCGTTCGAAACTTGTAATATAGCACCACGACGCAGGAGATAACTGCGCCGGGGGTGCCTTCAGATAGTCCAACAATTTTATTTGAAAATCCGTAAGGGGCAGCCGGAAGCCGCACGAAGGCATCCGGTGATATATACACATACCCTTGGCAGAGTCATGAGCACGGCAATCAATGGTCGGAGGAACGAGACGGAAGACGTCCGAAGTATAAAATTGTCTAGACACCGACCGGATCAGTTCTCTCGGAAACTTTGCCAAGAGCCATGTTGGGTCGGTACACAAATTTAATCTCGGGACTATACCGGCTACTTTGGGAAATGCCGTAATAGAGTCATCATGAGGACGGTACTGTGCCTTTTTGTTCGGTCGATTACCCTTTTTAGGACCCTGGGAAATGGGGTTCGAAGCCCCTTTTGAACAACCCGGGCCTTCACTATCAAAGACCTCATGACTACTCGAGGAACCTAAATCCCCGGTATCCTGTTCACCCGGATGGATCCCCTCACTGATATCCTGATCCATAGCCGTGTTCGGGCCCGAGGCCTGAGTACCCATGGTTTCCTGAGGATATTCCGAAATAAGGGAACTCCCGGGAATTATCATGGCAAGAGGATCGGCAAGGGTATCTCCGAAAATATCTTGTTGGCTAGTCATAACGTCGGTCAGCAGATTACCTAAGGATTCCTATAAATTCGTAAAAACGACGGATTAAACATACTCTTGGCCAAGGATACCATACCGGAAGATCATCAGGGCCTGGAAAACTAAACTAACCCGACAGGATTGGTCGGACTTAATAGCTAAAAACAACACTGGACTTTGCGAAATATAATAACCAGGATAAAAACTTACCTTCCGAGGAAATGGAAACACCGGACAGAAGTTAAAACGCTAAAACACCTCGACAAACTACGCCAGAAACAGGAGATCACCGACAACAGTGCGCGAAAATGACGGGTTTTACAGGACGCGGTGAAAAAACAAAGACTATATATAGGCACCCGTAAAAGGAAGTAAAATCATAACACGCGGAACCGACTTATGCACAGGGTATACGTGGCACAGCCTGCAGCGCCAAAAACCAAAACCCGTAAGAGGAAGTACAAAGTCGGGTCATTAAAAAATGCGACGGATTTCGAAACGACGCCATAAAAACAAATGCACCGACTCAAAACACAAAGATATATATATTTATATACATGCTTCATCCTGTGGAGACCCTCGGAGGAAACTTGGTCCGCATACCTCTATAAAAGGCATGGTGTAAAGCACCTTATAAAAAAAACCCTTCCAAACACTAAGAGCCATGAAACCCATGGCAACTTCATCTAAGGGCGCTGAAGCTCCCGAACCACGAACTAAGACCTCCATCGGAATACTGAAACACCAAGCACAGCACCTTTTCGCACACTTCCCGCCCGAAGATGTTGCTAACTTCTTGGAAGGCCGCAATCCGGAGCTCCATACACTCCTCGATCACATGATAAACGGTTTCCCGAAAGAGGAATACGAGCAAGAAAATAACGAGATCCAACAAGGTACACAGGGACCTCAGGGGTCACCAGTGGCCCGCACCTTCTGCTCTCAGTGTAGACAACCGGGTAACCAAGCAGCCATGTTCATCTGCAACGATTGCAAAGAGGTGTTTCATCCAATATGCATCCGCGATTGTTCACCGGTGGCACACGAAGATCCGCGATACAAGTATTACGTATGTCCTCCCTGCGCGAAAGACAGGGCACGAAATAAAAGGATATGCTCAACCTGCGCAAGGGATCGCACAAAACACAGGGAAGTATGCCCAACATGCGGAAAAAGCAGGGCCAGAAACATCACAAAATAACAGATACAGAAAGCATCGCTGTCTGGCTTCCGGAAGACCTCATAGCAACAATCCCTCCGTTTGTTTTCAAAAGCTTGTACCAGGAAAACCTTTTTATTTTCTATGTTCAGTAGTTCATTAAAAAAAAATATATATATGTTTATTTCTACCTTCCTATTTATTTCTGCGAAGAATCCGAGAAGTACAACTCGTTAAAACAACATTTGAATCCGAGAAGTACAACTCGTTAAAACAACATTTGAATCCGAGAAGTACAACTCGTTAAAACAACATTTGAATCCGAGAAGTACAACTCGTTAAAACAACATTTGAATCCGAGAAGTACAACTCGTTAAAACAACACTTGAATCCGAGAAGTACAACTCGTTAAAACAACACTTGAATCCGAGAAGTACAACTCGTTAAAACAACATTTGAATCCGAGAAGTACAACTCGTTAAAACAACATTTGAATCCGAGAAGTACAACTCGTTAAAACAACATTTGAATCCGAGAAGTACAACTCGTTAAAACAACATTTGAATCCGAGAAGTACAACTCGTTAAAACAACACTTGAATCCGAGAAGTACAACTCGTTAAAACAACACTTGAATCCGAGAAGTACAACTCGTTAAAACAACACTTAAAACCGGGAAAGCACAGCTCACACCAAAGTCGGAGACATACCACCCGTCAGGGTAACACAAATGCCCGAAAAATATAATTTATCCAAAGTAGCCCTGTGATCTGGAAAGAAACCATAAAACCCGTAAATTAATGGTTAGCCTGAACCCGTATGCTTTAACCAAACATCCATACCCTTGTAATGATTCAGTACCACAACCCGAGACATCATCGCCCGGACGTCCGGATCATACGTCCGGAATCATAGGAGCACCTATGAAAAAGAGAGCATCCTACAAAATATATACTATATGGTCAAGTCAAAACTGACAAAAGCTGGAAAAATCTGCAACAGGCGCTGCTGCGTCCCTCCGTTACCTATATCAGGGGCCCACCAAATTGAATATAACACGATAAATACCCCCTCTATAAATACCTGGGTATGGTTTTCTCCTAACAACACACGTTTCATTTTTCCGACCAAAATTCTTAACAACTCACGCCATGCCTTTTCCACGAACCAAACGATTAGCTAACAAAAATAAACAACCCGTAGGTAACCCTGGGGGTTCCAGTGCATCACCACAAGATAACCATCCGTATGCCCCCCCCGGAATGCCGCGCCGCCTATCCCCGGAAGATAGGATTATATTGGAAAAAATCTTTCCTAATTCATTAGACTTTATGCTTCAAAATGAAAATACCTGCCTCGGAGAGCTCATCGATAATGCCCTGCGAATTAATCGATGGGCGGGCACGAATGACCAAACCATTCGCGATGACATCGATTGGGAGGAGCTCGAACGTAGCAGCTCTGATGAGGCCGAAATTGCAAAGGCGATCCCAAAACCCAGATTATCCGACTGTTACGGAGTCCCACTTGCCGTCTGTTTCGTCTGCCGCACAACAGACGCGAGTACTCGCTTAACTACATGCGAGACCTGTGGTAAAAAGGCACATACTGCATGCTTACCCTGGACCGCTCTACAGGATCCTTGCGGATCAGGACATGCCCACTGGCAATGTCCGGACCACGCCCTACTCCCCCGGATTGAGGGCTAAGGCAACGCCCCCCGTGCTACCCGCTTCAAGCCTCCCCAATATCACTCAGAAACAACACCACACCCGGTGTTGTTTTTCTCAACATAAGAGCCGCAATATGAGAACCCTTCTTTTTGACCAACGGCCACGATAGAGGCTGTTATTACTCTAGATTATTTGTATTAAGGGCCAAAAATCATCCTCGGGAGTTAGAAAATATGTACTCAAAAAAAAAATGGGGAAGAAAGTTTCTTTTCGTTTTTTTTCTTCTTCTTCACTGCTTCCGGATGTTACCCTCCTATGAGTACTTAAAATATATGATAAACGTTACTATAGAATATATGCGTTCTTTGTTATTTTTCTTGAACAACAAATTCTTATTTCGCGTTACGGAACATTCACACGCCGGGACCTCCCAACACACTACCATCCGAAGCAAAACTCCAAGCTCAAATTTAATGAACACCACTCCCAATACCGCCAGAGTAACTTCCCAACGACGCTTTGAAAACACAAATCATCAAAACAGACGTTAATTCGCGCGCCAGCCATAAATACGATAAAACCGGCAATATTCAGAACCTGCTCCAAGAAATCTCCTATAAATAACCCAACCCCACGAAAACCAATCAAGTCGTCCTTTCTCCTCCATCAGTAATTTCCAAAAAACAAAAAAAAAAAAACCCATCATTTCACCATGCCCCCCAGACGCAGTTCTGACAAAAGCAAACGAACTACCCCCTCGGAAGGACGTACCAGCCACCCAAGGCTCACAAATGGCCCCGGTCGAATCTTAACCCCTTCCGAGAAATCAACATTACAGAAACACTTTTCCGACGACAAGATAGAATGGATGCTTTCCAACGAAGATTCTTCTGTTCGACAGATGATTGACCAAACCTTAGCAAACCCAACCATCACATACCGCACATGCAGCGACTGCTACGAAGTAGACACCAAGGAAGGAATGGCTAAGTGTCGGGTGTGCTATGAATGGTTTCACCCGCAGTGTCAAGGAAAACAGCCCCGCCAAGGCAGAAATGACCCCAACTTCTTTTTCTGGACATGCCTTAGCCACCAACGCGAATATCGCCCCCCGAGAAAGACAAAAGCGGCCCTCACAGCAGACGCACATTTCGAAGATAGCGATCGCGAAGTCATCGCCTAAAAAAAAAAAAAAAAAAAAAAAAAAAAAAAAAAAAAAAAAAAAAAAAAGAGAGAGAGAAGAAAAATAGGAAGACGGACAAAAACAAATACAAGAGCCTCCATTCATTGATAAATTTTGTTTATGAAAACTATTGCTTAAAATTATTATGAAGCTATCTAAATATATGAATGAATAAATTATTAACGTTTCCTTGTTTCTTTTTTGTCGAAAAAATCAATAAACAACGAGTTGCCAGTAGAACTCGGGGGCTAACTACACGAAGTCCACCCAAATCCGTCAAAAATTCCAAATCAGAATCCGCCGCATAAATTATTAAGGTCAGCACCGAGGCAAACGAATAAAAACTCGGGGGCTCACGCGTCGCAACCAAACCTGGGTGTACTCAAAACTCAAGAACCAAAATCTCCCAGAAAGGAGGTCCTACAAATTAAATTAACAAAAGACAAAAATACTCCGAAAGTAAAGTATTAAAACAAAAACTGCCAGCTTTTCAGGAAATAAACAAATGTCGAAACCGAAAAAATCAATATGATATATTTCGGCTTCGGGGGCTAATGATAAGGCCATAAGTAAAAGCCTCAAAAAGCCCTCCCAAAAGCCCACTTAAGTAAAAAGCCCAATAAAAGATGCGTTCAGCCTGCTAACTTCATTCAAAAAAAGGCCAGTCGGTTGTCCGGGACCAAAGAGAAATCCCGAAACCGGCTAACCGACAGGAAGGCCTATAAATACGGAGGAAAATCTCTGGAAGGGGGGACCGGAGAAAAGAGAAAAAGGACCTACGAAAAGATAGAGAGAAGGATACAGAAAATCCAGAGAATTAAGAGTCAAAGGCCTAATTAAGAAGAAAGGATTACCGCGTTCTGATCGGGCATAACTTAGGACGTATCACGTACTATGGCTCGTGTATTTCATGCCGTGATTATTTACGTGTCGTGATCATCTTTTAAAAATTTAACACGGCACGACACGTCACGCAAAAAATCTGGTCACCGCACAAGATCACACGAGTCACGTGTAAAATAGGACTGTTAGATCTTGATCAAATGATGAATCTTGAATAAACTAATCTAAATTATGAAAAAAAAAAATAAACGTGACAAACATAACTAATCGTATTTGAACACGACACGTTTAATCACAGCACATTTGAGCACAATGTGACTCATATACCATGACCTTCTGCGTACCGTGACAATCCCTTAATATTTTAATCGTGGCACGTTTTGAGTGTCTGAACATATAACATGGCCTACTGATGCTCATAAATTTCTCTTTTTTCTTCTTTTACATAGAAAAGTTGCAGATAACAGCAGCTCACTGTTAGTCAGGTGGACGGTGGACCTGTTCAATAAGCGAACAAGAAAACAAGGATTCTTTTTAAATTAAAGTGAAGAAAATCAAGACATACACAGAAGACTACAAATCCAGAACCAAAGATACCTAACAAACTGGCAGGAAATTTGTGGATCTCCAATATTTGTAGAACGTTAAGAAAAATAATTTTGGTAGGAAAGAGAGAAGAAACAATTTCAGAATATGGATTCACCAGATTAGAGAAATTTGAAGATGCAATTCAAGTTAAGAGAGATAGAAGCACATAATATACTATTTTTTTTTCTTTCTTTTTTTTTTTTTTTTTTTTGAGAAATTGGCCGAGGCTGCCAAGTACACAACTCCCTCTTCCCTCTCTCTCAGTCTCTCTTGAAAAGAAGGCAGTGGCTGCCTTTTGCATTGAGAGAGAGAGAGAGAGAGAGTTGTGTATTTCCTTCACAGCATCAGTATTTCCCAAATTTAATGAAGACATTTGTGAGTCAAATGATGCTCTCTCTCACACATGCGCACAGCCAATCTGAGAACTTTAGAATCAAATGATGCTCTAGAAACAAAAAATTATATATGAAGACATTCACTTGAAGTCATATCTAGAATACAAAACACAGAAATAAGAGAGAACACAATTCAAATTTACAAACTTTTTACACTACAGCCCCAGTTGTTCCAGCCTTTTATGAATCTCTAATCAAATTTGTCGGCTCGCTCAAAACAAACTTCGGAAGCTCATATTTGTTACCTACAAAATAGTTTCAATTAACTAACCAGTCCTCAATAAAACAAAAGATAATGAGCATGTCAACTAAAAAGAAATCAGTTATGAAGCACTAGTTGCTATCAACCATGTACTGGATGTTGTGGAGTAACAATAGTCTCTTACCAGTTAATCTTTGATTCAATCTCTTTTGGCTTTATGGTTTAGAAGCTATGTAGGGACCAAAGTCGGAGTAAGGCTTATAAATCAAGATCTAGCCAACAAAGCTCTCTACCAGTAGAGGTACATATAATGGTACCAAGCTACCCATACAGAAGTACCAGTCTATGCTCGTCAGTCAGGTCGAAATTGTAATTGTTCATATAATATAAATAATTTCTGTATTGTTTGTCCATGAAAAGAAATAATAACAGAATCACGAGGTTTTGGTAAATTAGGATACCTAAAGCATCGTAACAAAGTGACAAATCAGGATTGGAAACAATGATTCCAGCACTATCAATTATTGTTTGCGCAAGGCTCAACTCAGCCTCTGTTGCAGCTTTAAGCGCATCCCATATCTCTAAACAACACACAACAACAAAAAAAGAAAACAGACAACAATTAGAATGTTTTCTTTTCCACTAATACAATGCAACGTTATCCAAATTGGTTACATCTAAGTAACAACCACAGATCAAAATACTGCATATTCACACTGTACAGTAAAGCCTAAGACCAGATTAGCTATGAGACATAAGTTATCTACAATTTTGAGGTGGTAATTATGCAATTTATATAAACATTATTATTTATGTTTTAATTGTGTTAAGTAGGAGATCGTGACATGTTCCAGCATATTTGAGTCATAACAGCAATAAAACAGATCAGCCATGAGACTTAATTTATCTACAATTTTGAGGTGGTATTTATGCAGTTTATATAAATTCTATTATTTATGTTTGGATTGTGTTAAGCATGAGACCATGAAATTTTCCAGCACATTTGAGTCAAAACAGCAATAAAGAACAGCATGGTACCAGTCTTTACAATTTAAATTAAAAACTTTTTGAAATAATAAATAGAAACCTTTGCGACCACCATAGTGAGGAGAAGTGTCCCAGAATTCATCTCGCATTTGCCTCAGCTGTTCTATAGTTATTGCTTCTGTGTGCTTCCATGGCTTAGGCTTCCTCAATTTCTTTCCAGTCTCTTGAATTATACAAATTGCAGGGTTATAAACGAACAAATGTCAAATAAAAGAAAAAGTTCATATGAGCTCTTATTAATATATGTCACTTCCAACCCCTCCCCTTCTCATGTCTAGAAAGAGAACCCAAAAAAGAACTGATATCACCTTACTAGTCGAGAGAAAAAAAGTGGATGGAGGGTTACTTTAGGACTTTAGGTATTATTCGAAAAGAATATGCAGGTAAGAAGTAATATAATGTAAGTTTTATTTACTATGTTTGTAGGCAAGTGCAAGATATTTGAATTGTTTATTAGATTCTCATTCGCCGGGTTTGCATGACAATTTAGACTTTGTAGGTTTCATAATAATTGAAAGGGAGAGCTGTCAAAAGAACAATAAATTACTTGCCCATACTATAATGCTCGCAGCTGCAACCAGCACAAGTTTACCGAAAAAGGTAATTAAATAGCAACCACAAACTCTATTAATTTCATTACATTTATTTCTTTCTTCTTTTTCCTTTATTTTTCATACAAGAGAAATAAACGTCACATAATCCCTAGTTGCCCCAAATCAAATCAAAAAAGCATCACCACTTGCATGTTAATAAGCACTTGTAAAAATTTCATATGGAACTGCTACCACAGCATGTCAACTATTCATAGAAACGTCACCTCTGCATCAAATCTAAAACATCAATCTTATCCTACTAAAATTGCTCATGATAATGACCTTTCTTCTACTGCATATCTCATAAAATATTCACATATCAGATTGCACAAGTAATTTAGCATCATTAGTCAGACATTAATGAATTCGGTCCCACACTGTACTATCTACGATAATCTCTACAGTTCTAATTATCAATCTCGTAAAGAAAAATCTTCGAATTGCTTACTGTCTTCGCAATTCCAGATCTAAACCGACGAACTTGTAAAATCACTTAAAACGAATTGAAAGCCAAAAAAAAAGTATTAACTGAAAGATCTTTAATTGAACAATAGTAGGTTCAAAAACAGTAAAAAATCCAAAATTTTCCCAAATCGGATTAAAACTCTGAAATAAAGAAGAAAGTCACCTTCTGCGCCTCCAGGTGTGGATCCAGCGCACCCCATCGAGGCGTCGCGACCTCTGTTTCTCGCGCGACAAATCAATGGATAAATTGTACGTCGTGAATCTATAGAGGGATAGTGTGAAGAATTGATCGATCAGTGTACCCTGTGAGGTCAATAGTACAGAGAAAAAAGGGGAAGTTAAAGTCTCTAGTGATAGAATGGAGCTTGCGCGTTAATTAATACACGAGATTAGGAATAATTATTGTTCGTCTGTGCCGAACTCCCTTGATACCTTCGTGTAGCAAGCTATAAAGTGATCTTGATTCTCACTGTCAGTAGACTGCTACGCGAATAATTACCACACCGGGCCATAAAAGATTTGTCTGTTATGAGTTGAGCTCGCTTTTACTGTAAATAAATAAATCCAAACCGGGGTGGAGAGGATCCTATGCACCCAGATTTCTTGTGGAATCGACCGAGCATGTAGAGAAATTATTTCGTGAGGTGACAATGCTAAATTGCTAATTGAGTTGGAATTATTTCACAAATGTCAATTATAAAACGGTGTTAAACGGTGGTCTAGTAGGGACCCAGACCACATCTATCGATAATATCTAATTTTGGAGGGTTTTTGGTACTGTAGGTAAACAGTACTTTCTACGCTGACATAAGGGTCCCACTGCTAAGTCCACTTTATTTATAAACCTATATACTTAATAAAAGTGTGATTGAGAATTAGTAATTTCAACTCTCATTTTTATTATTATTTTCTATTGTTTGATTTGCATCAAGATCCGCACATAATATCAATCGAACTATCATTCATTTATAGCTGAGAATAATTAAACAATAGAAATTCTATAATTTCTCATGCAACCAACTATAATATAATGATAAATGGTAAAACAAGTTTATATTGAAATTGAAAATGCCATACAAAAATCAGCATATGAATTTCTACCATCCACATGGTGAAGTTTGCACATTTACTCCACCTATAATTAGAGGATTTTGATTGTCTCTAATTTTTTAATTTCTATCATATTTTTCAGCAATTTTTTAATTTGGAAAAATTAGTTATTTGCCACTCCAAAACCTTCTAATTCTAAAAATACCATCCCGAAATTTGAAATTGTAAAAATGCCACTCTAAACTTCATTAATTCCTAATTTTGCCATTTATACTGTATTCTTATGCAATTTTTATTAAAAATTAACTGAAAAATATTGTTTTGGTATACGTATTTCTGTATTTCCGATTATACCCTTCATACAATTTCAAGGTTATTTGTCAAAACAGTATTTGTCAGTTAATTTTAATAAAAATAGCATAAAAATACAGTATAAATGGCAAAATTAGGAATTAATAAAGTTTAAAGTGGCATTTTTACAATTTCAAATTTCGGAATGGCATTTTTAGAATTAGAAGATTTTGGAGTGGCAAATAACCAATTTTCCCTTTTAATTTCTATCAATTTTTAGATCAAATTTAATTCTATTTTGAAGATGTTTATCTCGTTATCTAAAATCAAAAACCATTCACCATACTAATAATAGTCTAGTGATTATTGGGACCCTCTATTAAGAAATATAGATTGTTATTTGAATATATGTGTAGCATTGTATAATATATTTCCTAATAAAAGTAGTTCGCTTTTTACTATGGTAGGACTGCAATTGCTTTCTGAACACCAGCTGCATTTATTTTTTAATTAGTGTAATTAATTTGATGTATATCTAAATCCAGTTGCTTCTAAGCTGAACATCTAAATGTATATATAATAAAACAATATGTCTAAAGGGATTGGGTTTTGTCCAAAGGCTTTGGACAAAGCCTCATTCAAAGCCAAGCTTAAACGTTCGATTTGCATTGAGATTTGTGCAAACATATTTAAAACTTAATAAATTTAAATGGCTCCTTTAAATGTTTATACGAATTTTGATTCAGATCAGACGGTTTAGGTCAGACTTTGAGTGAGATTTTGTCCAAAGCTGTTTGGACAAAAACCCCACCCATGTCTAAAAGCTCAAATTTATATATTTTTTTAGAGAAAAGTCTAAGTCCGATGACTATTGGTAGTTTCCCATGCGCTTTAAGATTTGTCCACATCCCGCTTTGAGATTCACGCACACGAATTTTAAAGCGCATCATACCATAACCGCCTTTACCCACTCTAAATCACCCAATGCAATGTTCAAAGGGATGAAGGTACTTTTGGAGAAGTTAACTTGCAGCCCCCGAAGCTTTTGTAAACAATCTCAGGGCTAATTTGAAGGAGAATAGTGAAGTAATATCCGCCATTACGATGATTGCCATGTCATCGGCATATTGTAGTGCTATTATTGATTCGGATAGCTTGTTGGAGAGAGGTGATTGGAGTAATGAATTTGCTACCTAAATCATTTGTTGGAATACGTCAACTGTGATATAAAAAAGAATTGGAGATAACAGGTCTCCTTGCCGGAGACCCCATTTATGGCTGAACGGTTGTGATGCTTGGCCATTGATGCATATCATCGAGGAGGAGGTAGACCATATAGTCGTCATCCATGCTATCCAACGCTCAGGAAAGCCTCGAGCCCTCATAACCCGAATGAGAAAGCTCCATTTTATTGAGTCAAAAGCTTTCTTGAAATCTATTTTTGCAAAAACCGCCGGTTTGCCCATATGTGCTATATGGTGTAGTAGCTCTCTTGTGGTGGCAATATTTTTCGATATTTGACGACCATGAACAAAGGCCGTCTGGTTTGGAGAGATCAAATTCGGAAGCACTCTTCTAAGTCTGTTACTTAGCACCTTCGAGATAAGCTTAGGAATCAAATTTAGCACACTTATAGGCTGAAAATCAGATGGGGATCTGGGATGATCTACTTTTGGAATCATTACGATGTTAGCCTCATTAGCTGATTGGAGGTTCAGCTTGTGATCATAGAAGTCCAACATCATTTTGGAAGACTTCATGACTAATCTCTGTCCAAAAAATCTTGATGAATTCATTTAGAAGCCCATCAGGCCCCGATGCTTTGTTGTTGGGGAGTTGCTTGATTGCTAATTCAATTTCAGGCAAGGTGAATCAATCTTGCAATGCAACTAAGCATGGATTGTGGGGGTATAAGGCCCTTGGTTGAAAAGATAGCACCTCAGAATTAGTGCCCAAGACTTCCTGCATGGACGCAGTGAAGATCTCCCTGATCCAGTTTTCATTTGTTACCACTTGTCCCTCGTGTTCAATTTCTAGCACCAAGTTTCTTCGCAGTCTAGCAGAAGCAAATGCGTGAAAAAACCTAGTGTTACTATCACCCTCTGAGATCCAATTAAACTGAGAACGTTGTTTCCATTTGAATTCGATATTATTCGCCAAGTGGTAAGCCCTTTCTCTTATCATCTGTCTCAGTCGAAATTCATGAGTGTGAAATATAGAGAAGGGTATTTATGGAAAATGAATTGTATTATCTTTTCTCATTGCTATTACATGTACAGTGATGGCCTTTATATAGGCATTCTCTAACAGTCTACTTGGGCTAACAATATCCTAATCGACTGTCTTAATATCCTAACAAACTCAATATCTATTTATCACTAACACCCCCCCTCAAGCCCTGTGTGCTGGCATGGAGGCAGAGCTTGTTTCTCAAAAGGGCAAATCAGGAAGAACCAAGACTTTTGGTAAGGATGTCGGCAATCTGATCTTGGAAGGACATGAAACGAACAAGAATGCGCTTGGAGGCCACCAAATCTCGGACAAAATGAATGTCAACCTCAATATGCTTGGTACGAGCATGATGAACTGGGTTTGCTGCCAAAAAAGTAGCTCCTAAATTGTCACACCACAAAACAGGAGTTGAGATAGAGTCAGGAATAAGTTCATGAAGAAGGGATTGAAGCCAAACAACTTCGGTTGCAGCAGAGGCAAGGGCTCTATATTCCGCCTCAGTGCTTGACCTAGCAACTGTAGGTTGCTTCTTAGAAGACCATGAAACAAGAGAATCACCCAAATAAACACAATAGCCAGTGGTAGAGCGACGATCATCAGGATGGCCGGCCCAGTCAGCATCCGAGAAGACTTGAAGTGATAGGTGAGAAGATGATCTGAGAAGCAAGCCATGAGTGATTGTGCCTTTCAAATAATGAAGGATTCGTTTAATAGCCGACCAATACACATCGGTTGGCTCATGCATAAAGAGGGAAACTTGATTAACAACAAATGCAATCTTGGGCCGAGTAATAGTCACATACTGGAGTGCCCCTACGATGCTTCTGTATAAGTGAGTATCAAGAAACGGATCACCATTCAATTTGGATAACTGAAGACCGGTTTGCATAGGGGTGGCAACCGGGTTAGCTCCCTCCATCTTGGCATGGTGTAAAAGATCATTAATATATCAGGATTGAGAGAGATGAAGACCCGATTCTGTAGGGATTGCCTCAATTCCCAAAAAGAAGGAGAGAGAGCCAAGATCTTTAATGGTAAATAGAAATGAGATGATCAATCAAACTAGGTGAAGTCCCTGTGATGATGATATCATCCACATAAACCAATAAATAAACAGCCTCATGAGAAGATCTTTTAAGAAAAAGAGAAGAATCAGAATGAGAACTTGTAAAGCCAAGAGAAGTCAGAAAATCCCGAAGACGATGAAACCACGCACAGGATGCCTGTTTAAGGCCATACAAAGCCTTTTTAAGGCAGGACACATGATTAGGAAAGTCAGGATTGACAAACCCGGGAGTTTGAGCCATATACACCACTTCATCGAGATTGCCATAGAGAAAAGCGTTATTTACATCAAGCTGACGAAGTGGCCATTCTTTGGAAATAGCTAAAGAGATGAGAGTGCGAATTGTAACCGGCTTAACCACCGGGCTGAAAGTTTCCGTGTAATCTAAGCCTTCTTCTTGGGTATACCCCTTCGCCACAAGTCGGGCTTTGAACCGCTCAATAGTCCCATCAGCTTTACGCTTCACTTTGTGATACGTCCTATGTTATCCCTGATCAGGACGCGGTAATGATTTCTTATTACTTGAGCCTTAACTCTTGATTTCAGCCTATTAATTCTCTGGATTTTCTAGATCCTTCCGTCTATCTTTTCGTATGTCTCCTTTCTTTTTCGCGGTCCCCTTTTCCAGAGATTTCCTTCTGTATTTATAGGCCTTTCTGTCGGTTGGCCGGTTTCGGGGATTTTTGTCACACCCCGCAGCCACGGGTCGCAACAGTTCCCTGCCGTAAACATACAACGTCGTGTATGTTTACAAGGCAACTAACCGTTCAATCAGAATATGTACAATCCATTAATATCAAACACATCCCTATGCATATATATATAAATCCATATATAAGGTTATACAGTCTGGTCAAATATCATACAACAAAAGTATCTCGTACAGATACTAACCATCAGGCCTAACCCTAAACTATACAACAAAAGGGTAGATTAGGCCACACATAGGCAACTACCAAGGGTCTATAGCCCGCGTGCCTCTCCGGATCCCGACGCCCCAGATCCTGTAAAATAACCCAAGAGTGGGGGTGAGAATAAATTCCCAGTGCGAAATTTGCCACAGTTTAGATTATTGGACTTGCAATCAAAATCTATATTCAGAAATGAAACCATACAAAAGCAGTTCAGACAGATGCATATTCATAAATAAAACAAGTGCATATGATCGACAACAATTTACCAAATGGAACACAAGTTACGGAATTTCCAAGATGAATTTCAAACACGTACATTTTTGGCTTAACTCAGTTTATTACAGCTGGTAGCACCTACGGATGTCCCACCGAGCTGGACCCTTTTCCAACCCACATCTGTAGTGTCACTGACCCCTACAGATGGCCCACCAAGCTGGACCCTTTATCTGACACCCATCCGCAATGCTTTGGCTTAACCATTAACTAAGGTCTGGTTCATAATCAGATAGATATTCATATGCAATAAGCTCAGAATCGTCAATTCACAACACGTCAAATCAAACTGTCATTCCTGTCCCAGACTGGATATGACATCATTTCCTCGTTTCCTCACAGTCACCCAAAGTCTCCGTCACGATCAGTCATTGCCCAGCATTGACTGATCTTAATCAATCACTGCCCAGCAGTGATTAATTGTACTCATATGCGCACATGGTTTCGAGTCATCGCCCAGCGTTGATTTCGAAACATTACCGACCATCCTAGATAGTCATAAATTTGTTGGGGACTTTCGACCGTAATTCCAAAACAAAAACACACAAACAAACGATATACCATTCAACATGCAAATATAACTGTGATATTCATTATGGACCAAAATGGGGTTATTGCGGCTCCCAACTTAATTACCAGACAATTTCCAGCTCTTATTGTCATTTTCCAGGCTCTCATTACGGCCCGCAATGGATATGGTTGCGGCCCGCAACAAAGCATTCAGAGGTTTTTTTTTTTAATTCTACTCTATTCATTGCGGCCCGCAACAAAGTATTCAGAGACTATCCTTTATTCTGCTACATTCATTGCGGCCCGCAACAAAGCATTCAGAGAGCATTCAGAGAGTATTTGATTTCTACTCCATTCATTGCGGCCCGCAATGACTTCATTGCGGCCCGCAACAAAGTATCCAGAGAGCATTCAGAGAGTATTTTTCAGCTGCTCTGTTGATTCAGTACTAACTTAATACGGTTATGCATATGATTCAAACAATTCGATTATGCAATCAATCGAGCAGTTCAACATGACAATTAGAAGCAGTTTAATTCATGAATCTAAATTATCAAACAAGTCCAAGAATCCCGCACCTGCTGGCAATAGGCGTACCGCGTAACTATCGATCCGGCGCCTCGGAATGCCTCGCAAACCTTTGCTCACCCGAGCCTACACCTACATTACGTATACTATCTCAATTAGGTCTCATTCCGGTACTGGTTCGCTATTCTGGTTTACGCCTCAATTCGGTTGGCCGGTTGATGTAACCCTAATTGGTCGAAACCTCAATTTAACCATTACAAGTTCTAACCTTTCCCGATCCAGCGGTAACCCCACCAAGGACAAGTCTAGTCGGTCGGACTAACCTAATCAATCAATGCCGCGTTTCAATTCGGGATTTGGTATCAAAACCCTAGAATTGGGAAATCCAAATTGGGAGACGAAATCACAGAGAAAATCGGTAAACGAGAGATGAGAAACTCAAAGGAGTTAGAGTTCGATCAATTCTAACTCTAATCTCGGGTTTGAAACGAACAAACCGCGGATTCGAGAAATCTCGGATTTTCAAACGAAGAAGGGAAAAGAAAAATTACCGACAGAATGGCTAGGAGAGATCTACAGCTGCCTTCTCGGTTTCAACCTCGATTTCTCGAACGGTGGCGCAATCCGACGGGATTTCGGAGCTCTCTCTCTCTTTTCTTCTCTCTCTCTCTCTCTTTCTCTTGCTTTCTTTCTCTTTCTCGTTGGCAGGCCACACACAAGGGAGAAGAGAGAGGGGGGTTAGGGTTTATTAAATAGGGTGCTTCGCGATTCGTGCTAGGATGGATCAATGGTCCGAATAATTCTAAAATTCAATATAAACCCATTTAACGTGTTTTAATTTCCCATTCCTCGCTCGTCGATCAGATTTCGATTCTGTTTTAACCATTCTAAATTAACAAATGATTTAAATTTTATTATAAAATTTTCTTAACGTGACAATTTTTCTTTCGTCCCGGACAACCGACTGGGTTTTGATTGCTGGCATTTTTGTGAATTACGTTAGCAGGCTGAACGTATCTTTTATTGGGCTTTCTACTTAAGTGGGCTTCTGGGAAAGGCTTTTCGAGGCTTTGTTTATGGCCTTATCACTTTGTATACCCATTTGCAATCGACAATATTCTGATTGTCGGAAGAAGGAACGAGATCCCAAGTCTGATTTTGAGCAAGGGCATTAAGTTCACTAGCCATTGCCTGTTGCCATTCAGGGTTTTTGTTGGCCTGAGTAAAACAAGTGGGCTCACTAGCATCAAGGGTAATAGAGGTATAAGTAACAAAATCTGGAAAAGTGCGGGTTTGACGGGTACGGTCTCTTGTGCGGGTAGTCATGTGATGAGTTGGAGGAAGTGAAGGCTGAAGAGGTAGAGGAGAGGGAGGATTGAGAGGTGTAGATGCTGTAGGAGGGGAAGAAGGGGAAGATGGTGAATGAGAAGAGGAAATAGGCTGTGAAGAGGATATAGTTTGTGAAGGTAAAATAGTCAAGATATTTGTGAAGAGGATCCAGGGCTCACCGATTAGGGTAGAAGAATCACCGCCTGATTCATCAGCAGTAGGCAGAGAAGAGAGAGAATTGGTTCCGTCCAGGAAGGGAAGGAGACCATGGCCACTGATAACAGGCACAACCTGAGATTTCCACAGCAAGAAGTTCGAATCATCCAATTTTGGAGTAATGGAATGGTGAAATTGAATAGGATTGAACAGCGAAGGGAGAGGAGAGGCATTGGCGGAAGCTGATGTGGTAGCTGTAGAAGAAGCAGGTGGTGTCGCCATGACAGGTACATGTGGATCTTGGAGAACAGGTACGAAGAGACTCAAAGGCGTTTGCCTATTGAGGCCTCTGATACCATATGAAATATAGAGAAGGGTATTTCTGGAAAATGAATTGTATTATCTTTTCTCATTGCTATTACATGTACAGTGATGGCCTTTATATAGGCATTCTCTAATAGTAATTGGACTAACAATATCCTAACCGACTGTTTTAATATCCTAACAAACTCAATATCTATTTATCACTAACAATGAGGGAATATGTTTCTTTTTTCCTCAATTTGATCAAAGAAAAGTATTGTTTTTTTGCTGAACTCTAATTGCTTTTCCATTGCCCCAAATGATTCCGAGTGCCACAGTCGTAATGCTCTATGCAGGATGGCGATTTTCTGATGAAACCCAGCTATTCCCTTAGGTGCCCGAGTTTGAATGTTGGGCCACAAGTTTTGTATCATCATTTTTGGTTGCCTATATTTGAACCAAAATAGTTCAAATCTGAACTATTTTGTAAAAGTACTGACGAAGTTTAGCTCAAAAATCTTTAAAAGTATTATTTTAAACTGCCATAAAAAATTTGAACTACGCTTCGTCAGTAGTCAGTACTTTTACATAAAATCTTTAAAGTATTATTTAAACTGCTACAATAGAAAAAAATAAAATAATGTCCACTTTTCATGTTGATCGAATGATCCTTTTGATATTATTGAGCTGCAAAAAAGATAGATACTATCCAAATTTTATTTAAAATATTTAAGCACATATTTTAAATATGAGGAGGGTTCAAATGCCTTCATTTTTGTGTCTCCACCATGCCTCCATTTCTAAAATCTTTAATAAATCAAAATTGAGAACTTAAAAGTCAAAATAAAACCGTTGGATATGATCTACATCATTTTATCTATGCACATGTAAAAAAATATGGCATTTAAATTTTGTTTTGGTTGTCATTAAGAGCTTGTAAAAACTGTACTAATTTGGATAATTTCTAGACGTTGATTTTTCAACTTATTGATTCACATAAAAACAAAATTGAAATGTGATAATTTTTTATGAGCACATAGAGAAAATAACATAGATCATATCTAACGGTTTTATTTTGACTTTTAAGTTTTAAATTTTGAGTTATTAAAGTTTTTAAAAATAGAGGCATGGTGGAGGCACAAAAAATGAAGGCATTTGAACCCTCCTCTTTAAATATTTACACGGATAAGACTAAACTTTTTATTCATATCCTCAATTAAAATAAATTACACAAATGTCCTCGATTTTTTAAAAAAAAATTCTCCAACCGTTGGAAAATTTAGCAGTTGTTTTCTTTAAAAGAAAATGTGACCTTCATATCTTATTATAGAAACATTGATGTTTTTACATTAAAATATTGATATTTTTAGGGTATAAAACATTGATGTTTTTACATTAAAATATTGATATTTTTAGGGTATAAAACATTGGCGTGTCCTCGATGTTTTTGCATTGAAATATCTACGCACTTGTGATGGGATTAACCAGAGTATAAAATATTCGTGCGTCATTGATATTTTCGCAATAAAATAGCGATGCACTTGTGCTGAGATTAACCAAAGTATAAATTATCGGCGCATCATTGATGTTTTGCAATAAAACGTCGATACATTGTTCCAAACTTTAAATGACTATAGGTGTTGGTAGGAAATTTCGATTTTAGCGTTTGATGATAATTCAGTAAGCTCGTGAAGAGATAGAGGGCCTGAAGTCTTAGGCAAGTCTTCGGACGTTGGAAGAATCAAAATTGCAAAAAAAAAGAGTCATTAGGGCCTCAAGTTAAACTTTAGTTGAAGTTGTTTGTTATTCTACGGTCTATTAATTATTCATTTGAAATTTAATAAACATTCTAAAATTGAGTATCAATATTACAAAAAATGAAGAGCATCATTTACTTTTTTTTTACTTGAACTAATACAGACAGTGTTTTTATTTTGTTCTGTCATTTAGTCAGAGTTTTATATCGTAAGGTTGATATTAATTATTTAAAAAGTTAATAGATGAACAATTTTACTTCTCAATTAATCCTCCATCTATATGCTATTTGTTTTAGATTTTTTTTTTTTTTTTAAAGCGCTGGCTTTTCCAGCGTCTTTGAAGACAACTACTAAGAAACTCAGCGGTTAGGGCAATTAAAAAAAAACGAGGACATTTGTGTATTTTGTTTTAGTGAGGATATAAATAAAAATTTCGGCTGATAGGATGTTGTTATATGATAATTTGATAATTATTTTGACAACTTTAGTTCCTAAATCTTTTTTTGATAAAAGTGAGAAACCCGCTAAAAAATAAAATCAGGAAAATGTTTTCCAAAAAATAATTAAATCGTCATATAACAATATTTTAAACACATGGTTAAATATTTTAAATCAGATTTTTAAAGGATTTATGTTTTTTGTTGTCAGATAGTATCTGATATCCTGATTTTTTTTAGTTTTTTTTTAACATAATTCATTTCTCGAACTTAAAATATAGTGGTCAAACACTCAAAACAAATTAAAGATTTAAGCATAGCAATTTTAAAACTGCGCTGTATGAAGTCAAAATACCCCTCCAACGATAACTCTAAAAAAATACGCATCCCCTGAGATATCTCAAACTTTGCGCGATTTTATGGAAAATCGCAACCATTCAAATAAGTTCTACACGAATCTCGAAGCACAAATAATACTGGCCCCCGCGCTATCCCCAAAGAGGCACCGGACACGTCGGTCACGCAAAAGTTGAGATATCTCAGAGGATACGCACTCTAAAAAACGGATCGGAAGACTTCGGACCTACTTTCCCATTTGGAAATAAATCTGCTGTTATTCCGATCTAAACCGTTAGTATTTGTTGATTCGTGTAACAAACTTACTTCATTGAGATTCGCGCATATAAAAGTTTGAACGGTCGAGATCTGAATAACTGCAGATTTATTTCCTTCTCATTTACAATACTGATCTCGCACCGTCTGGAAATCCCTCGTGGATTCTCTCATAAGCTGCCACCTCATTATTCTCTATCGCTCTCAGCACATTGCGTTTCTTTCCATTTTCGTTACGAAAAGTGCAAAGCAAACCCCTTCCCATCTCTCTCCGAACGTCCGAATCGATCGATCTCGATCCGGCATTGGTGACTTCCCTGTTGCTTCAGAGAAAAGATAGTCGATTTAGTAGCAGCAGGAGGAAGAGATCTAGGGTTTTAAGATGAATATCTTCAGATTCGCCGGAGATATGACGCATCTTTTTAGCGTCATAGTGCTTCTTCTCAAGATCTATGCCACCAAATCGTGCTCTGGTTCGTATTTCTTCTATTAAGCGCTATATCACTATGAGCGATTCTAGTTCACTTTGAATAATTAGATAATTAATTGTACTGGTGAAACTCTTCCTGTGGACTGCTTTGCCAGTTCGATTGTTTTAGTAAATTCCAGCTACACACTTACCAGTATTGTCCTTTTCTGTGAATAGCTTCGAAAATTTGAAGCATATGTAGAAAATTTCTCCTCAACCTTCCAATTTAAGTCGTCAATTAAATTTACACAGTGCTAGCTTTTCAATGTTTGTAGAATTTGCAATAATACATTGTTTGTCTAATCTCTCTCTTTTTTTTGTTTGATTTTTAAATCCAGGGGTCTCACTAAAAACTCAAGAGCTCTATGTGCTAGTGTTTGTCACGCGATATCTCGATCTCTTCACAGATTTCATATCTGTGTATAATACATTCATGAAAATAGTTTTTATTTTGAGTTCACTTGCTATTGTATGGTATATGAGAAAACATCCATTGGTGCGGCGCACTTATGACAAGGAGCTTGATACGTTTAGGCATTATATTTTGGTGGTAGTTAGCTTTGTGTTAGCGCTTTTATTTCATGACCGGCTCACAACAAAAGAGGTAAATTTGATAACTTAATAATCTATTTGAAATAGAAAATTTTAATTGCAAGTGGCTTAGACTTGGTATTAATTGTGCACCTTAAATTATTGTACTATTTTATCATGCACATTGAAAATAGTTCTTATAAAATTCCTTAGTATAAATTGGAAGACAAAAGTTCACATGGGATAAATTCTGCTTAACTAATTAAATCTGTTGAATGTTTAATTTGTCATCTGTGCCAACAAAAAAATTGCATGGTTATTACAAATTTCATTTGAACCAATTCTCATAAATTGGAAGAGAAAAGTTCATAAGGGGTAAATGCCGCTTAACTAGCTAAATCTGTTGAATGTTTAATTTGTCAATATCTATGCCAACATAAAATTTTCAAGGTTATTACAAATTCCATTTGAACCATGTCTCATCTGCTGGCAAATTCAAATAGTTGTAATTTAGTTCAAAATCTTGTTAGGATAGCTTTTCTGGTACCTTGTTCAAAGTGGAATGAAGAATTTAGCAGAGACAGCTTCTTACATTAAACAAAGAAAAGCCCTCATTATGAATTACTCTACATTTTGTAATATGGTGAAATTTGCATTACCAATAGGTGTTCTGGGCATTTTCTATATATCTAGAAGCAGTTGCTATTCTTCCCCAGTTGGTCCTTTTGCAAAGAAGTGGAAATGTTGACAATTTGACAGGCCAATATTGTCTCTTCCTTGGGTAAGATTTCACTGATATATACTATTTCATATTGTTCTTTCTGTTTTTTCATGTATGTATTCTATTGTAAAAAATGGTGAATAAAGCACGAAAAAAGCCCAAATTAGCACAACAGCGTATTGAAAAGAAAGTTTGAATTTGTTATAACTCGTAAATAATTATTTGCTTATTGCTTTGCCTTTGGATTTGAGATGCTGATAATTAAATTCTGTGACAGTGCTTATCGTGCCTTCTACGTGCTAAATTGGATTTATCGCTACTTCACCGAGGACCACTACTTTCGCTTGATTCGTAAGACAAATTATTTAGTTCGCAATTTCATCAAAATTGAGTTAAATTAAGCCTTCATTTATTTGAAAAAGATATGAAAGAGCAAGTTCAGGATTCATTTCTGATAATATATAGTTACTTTTGTTTCAGTGTTCAACTGAATACTTACTACTATAAAACCTCAAATATCATGCATAGTGCAGCAAAATGAGAAAAGAGATGAAGAACTTGCTCATCTATAAGATGCTTTATGGCTACACTTGTAATTTTTTTTGGTACTTAATTTCTGCTGGTATGATATGGGAAAGTTTTACCTAATGATGCTGACTCTTGATAATTGTACAGCTTGGATTGCGGGGCTTGTTCAAACTGCTTTGTATGCTGACTTCTTCTATTACTACTTTTTGAGGTAAAGCTAAAACAAAAGTTTCTCTTTTATTTAAGGACTACAACGCAATATTTTTAGTGAATATTTGAGCAGGTTTTCCACTGTAGATAATTTATCTCTAACGAAAATCTGTATGGGGTCTATAATTGAGTTGAGTTCTATAGAAGCCTTTCAAACATTAGATATCCACCAAAGAAAGCTCCATGAGAAAAAAAAAATACCCAAATACTGGATGTCAAGTTTGCTAATAGCTTTTACCAGCTGATTATCAAGTACTTGGTTAATTCTTTTTTTATGTGTTGCAGTTGGAAGAACAATGCAAAGCTCCAATTACCTGCATGATGAATTTAGGTGTAAAACATAAAAAGTGCAACCCAAGGATGGAATGTTTTAGGTAGTCCATGGGCATCATTTTTTTTTTTTCTTTTTGCTTTTTAGCCTTGATTACCTTCTTTGTTACACTTCTATTGGTTTTTTTTCAAACTGAATGTATATCTCTAACTCATAGTTGTGAAATCTTCATGAGAACAACATTGGAACCTGAAATGCTGAATCCTTGTCAAACAAAATGCAAAATTTGTTGAATCTGAGGGTTTAGATACTGAATCCTTATTTACTTCTTGGTTCTTCTGTGCCTGTCTTCTCTTTATATGTCGCAAGTGATTGAAGTTGTCTAAGTTAATATTAGTTGGAATGTTTAATGCAATTTTGTATTTTAGTTGCTGTGGTTAATGGGTATTGCTGTGGTTGATAGTACATGGCAAGATAACAGAAATACCTTGGGCAGCATATATATTTTGCCAGTATGTTCTGATAGAGAGTTTTTTATTATGGTTCTGATAGAGATAATTTATTGTTATAAAAGATTATTTGTGAGTTGTTGCACTGCCTATCTTTCTCATAATGTTTGTATTATGCATGAGAAATTAGTGTGCTTTTTCCGTTATCATACGAGAATATAATTGAGTACAGCTAGAACAAAATAACAACGATAACACATTGCAAGATTGTTATAACGAAACTTTATTTGGATATTAAATCTGCTGAGAGTTCATTAACTATGTCTAACAGGTAACAAACTCTTTTATTAAGCTACACTGGTACCATTACATAAAGGGACACTTTTGAGCGCTAGATGTATTTTGCTCTTCTTCAGTTGAGTCAAGCTTTGGGCCTTTAAGAAGCCCAGCCATGAATTCTCCCTGATCATAGTAAATCTCCACTGTTTCAGCCCTCAATTGTTCATCCACCTGAAAAAAAAAAGTATTCAGACATTATCAACTTGAAACTTCATTATCTGATACTTCTAAATAGAACTTCACTTCATGTATTTGTACCGTCTTACTTCATATTTCACATCTGATATTATCTGATCTTTTTAATATAAATGACATTGGGATATGTTTTTTTTTTGTTTTTACCTTAAGAACAGCAATTCCGATGAACTCAACCATCTCTCCAGTCGGAGCGTGGTCTTTGAAATTCCCTTCCATGTGGCCCCAGTGCCGGAACTTGAATGCCACCACTGGCGGGCCCGAGTACACCTCTAGCACCTCCCATGCAAACCCACGGGGAAATGCCGACCTAAAACCCTCGTGGGATGACTCAAACGTCTCATCCTTTGAGTTGTAGTATCCTTTCGGGCAGAGTTCAGCCGGCATGGATGTCGCCAGCAGAGCGTTATAACTGCCCAGAGATAGTGTTTCCTCACCTGAAAATAATTATTTGGTACTATAGTTAATATGCATTATTATGTGTCGATAATCAGATAATTAAATGTCGACAACTATAGATAAAAATTTTACTTTAGTAAAAAAAAATTATGATTTTTGTTTTGATATAAATAGAAGAAGCGTGCCAGCATCAAAACAGCAGTATAACATTACTACCTGAGAGGGGCCGGCGGCCATTGACTGAGAGCGTGAATTTTTCAGGGTTGATGGATTTGAAGTCCGAGAGGCGCATCTTGTGTGAGAGTTCCATCTCCCATGTCTTTATTGCGTTTTGTACCGTCTCTTCTAGAGAGCTCTTTGGCCATTCCTGTTATAACAAAAAAAATGGAAAGAAAAGGCATTTATGATTTGTGAAAAGGAAAGAGCTTATCAAGTTTTGAATGCAGATTCCATCCCATTTATCTTAAAATTTAGAAAAGATTATAGGTTAAATCAGCCAGGATCGCATTTATGGTAGAGTGACCTTAGGCTCTCCAAAGAAATTTGTGAGATTAATAGCAAAAGGTATCGGATCAAATTCGAATAAAATTGTTAATTAAAAGTACTTTCTAGCTAATTTATATATGATTATGAGTAGAAAAATTAAGTTACAAAATTGAATATGATTAAGAGTAGAAAAATAAATGCTCAGTCTTTATTAAAAAAAAACCACAAATTTCAAAGGAGAGAACATTTGATATGAGGTCGATGCGTTGATACAGATCGGATTCGTTTCAAATGATGAATTCAAATCTATGAAACCGATATACTTCACGAGTGATGCGCTTACATGTAAAATTAATAAATGTTTAAATTAATCTAGTATAAAGTTAAGTGCTTAAAATAAGAATGTTTATAAGTTAATTTTAATGTGTTTATTTTTCATCATTTTTTAACTTGAAATTTTATAAATTTTACGTATAAACGCATCACTCGTAAAGTATATCAGTTTCAGCTGTTTGAATTTTCATCATTTAAAATCAATTTGATAGATTTTGGAGTTGGTGAAATTAACTTTATCATCAGATTAATGGAGAGTGAATATTTCAGCATAGAAATATGTCAAACTTGAAGATATCTAGGAAGATATCTATCAAATATATTCAACAAAAACATATTTAATTAAACACGAAAACAGTTTTCCCTACGGGCTTACCTAAAAAGAAAACAAGAAAACAGTTGCAAATTTGGATTATCCACCATATATACCAGACGGATATATTGAATCTTGATATATAGAAACAAAAAGCGATCGACAACAAAAATCCGAGAAACAAGTCAAAATTTCACGCCACGAGGAGAATCTCTATGGCCAGAGAAGGTATTAAAATTTCAAAAATTATAACTATATACAATTTCATAAATCATATACCTTGGTTCTTTCTTGCTCAAAGAGTTGATTAACCAGATCATATTTCGGTGCTCCGCCATGCCTCCATTGTGTATCCTTCTCTCCCTCTCCAACGAGGTACACTCGGTACTTATCTCCACCCTCCATTTTTCACAAAATAATAACTTCTTCTATTATCCTTCTCTGGATAAAAGTTAAAATACGAAAGTGAATTAACCTCAGCCAGACCTGCTCGAGTCCAGTTTGGATCGAGAACCTACAAATATATAAAAAAGAGAGATATTTATTATAATCCATCTGAATACAAGCCCAGAAAAGAGATAGGAGTAGGTCCGATGGGCATCGGAGCTACATTTAGGTTCAATTAGCTCTAGCACCGTACGATTAGCATCAAGATCTATGCGCACGGAAATTGATACAGACTTGTACGGATATTTATGCAGAGACACGAATCTTGATGCAGATCGAATGGTCATCACACCCATCGAACCAAGGTAGGTCCGATGGGCATCGGACCTACTCTGATTCCCCCAGAAAAACATAATAATACCTCTCTCTATCGAAGCTGATCTCAGAGGATCAATCTTCCAATAAGATAATTAAGGTATTAATTGCTCTTGATATATACACCTTCCCTCTCAGGAAAGGAACATACACGTGGCGCTTTTGGCCACGTGTCGTCAGAATAGTGCTCCTCTGTGACGGATATGACCAATGATAATTAGAAATTATATAAAAAACAGCGTGTCAGTTGCACTTGTTTGGTAAGTTGTGCGTGTACCCGGATGTCTTATTCTGTATCTGTTATGTCTGGCACTATATCTTTTGTAAATGTAGCGTTTCACCTATAATAATACAATTCACACTTTAGTAAAGGAACTGGTAGGGATACCCAGAGTGTACCTCATGTGCTACATTAATACAATTTATTAATTATTAGGCGGGGTTTTATTGACAACGGATTAATTTGACAATATTGGGGATAAAGAAAAATCATAATTTAAAATTTGACACTTAAAATGTGATCTCTATGCTTTATGGATATTATAACACGAGAATTAATGGATAGTAATGCAAGTGATTTTAAAAGCCACTATTTTTGAATGGTCTAGAATTTTTAGATTGAGTGATTTTCTACCTATCTAAAAATAGTACATATTCTCAAAGATGTAAACTTTGATCTCTAAGTACATTTGCATATGAAAATAATCTTTAACGGTTAGATCGACTGTTTGAACTTTGAAATTAAAAATATAGATTCATAGCATGAGTAGATCCGTAATATGGATATCATCATAACCCCGAATTTTTTATTTATATCCAAAAAATAAATTAAATTACAAAAAATAACCTTGTTGGTGTTGAAATTCTAAATCTACTTAAACCGGAATTTTTTTTTCCGGATTCAACATCTAATTCCGGAAAAAAAATTTCCGAACTCAGTTTTTTTTTTTTAGAGAAAAATAGCTAAAATGCTGAAATGAAATATAACACAAAAAAATCGAATTGTTTTTTAAAATATTTGTTAGAAAATACGCTACGAATAGGGCCGATTTTGTGCTAAAATACGGTAAATTACAATAATTATGGTAAAATATGGTAAATTTACTAAAATGCTGAAATTACAATAATTATGTAGAATTATGATAAAATATGGTAAATTATGCTAAATTACGTATGAATAGGGCCGATTTTGTGCCATCTTTCATAAATCATAAATAATAGTAAAAATTCCAAAAAATAATAAAAATTGGTATTCTACAAGTTCATAATATAATTAATTTACTGAGCTACGTAGATTGGAGAATAGAAATGAAAATCTTAATCAGAAACTTCAACTGAAGTTTTGAGGCTCTTCCGTTTGTTTTTTGGCGATTCTGAATTTGGAAATCTAGTAAAACTAGTTCGGACGCATGCGCATTTTCGCAAGCTTTCCGAAAAGTAGTCATTTGCTGAAATCGGACACTCGAGCGCCGTTTTATGACCGTTTGAAATTTCGTCGTCATTTTTCCCCTTCTCAGTGAAGATATCATCCCTATTCGTACGTAATTTAGCGTACTTTACCGTATTCTAGCATAATTCTACATAATTATTGTAATTTCAAGTAATTTAGTGTAATTCAGCATAAATCAAGTAATTCAGCGTAAATTTACTTGAATTTCTTGATTTATGCTGAATTACACTGAATTAAGAAATTTACGCTGAATTTCTTAATTCAGCGTAATTCAGCATAAAATCAGCTCTATTCATACGTAATTTAGCGTAATTTACCGTATTTTATTATAATTCTACATAATTATTGTAATTTCAGCATTTTAATAAATTTACCGTATTTTACCATAATTATTGTAATTTACCGTATTTTAGCACAAAATCGGCCCTATTCGTAGAGTATTTTCTAACAAATATTTTAAAAAACAATTCGATTTTTTGTGTTATATTTCATTTCAGCATTTTAGCTATTTTTCTCTAAAAAAAAAAAACTGAGTTCGGAAATTATTTTTCCGGAATTAGAGTTGAGTTTCCGGAATTTTTTTTTCCGGAGTTAGTTGTTGAATCCGGAAAAAAAATTTCCGGTTTGGGTAGATTTCGAATTTCACCACCAACAAGGTTATTTTTTGTAATTTAATTTATTTTTTGGATATAAATAAAAAATTCGGATCATAACCTCACTCTATATTTAATAACTTTTGATGGAATATCAAATAACACTTAAATTATATGAACACACAAATAATCTATAAGACTAACAATATACCTATAAGTTTTTTTTTTATATTTCTAAAATCTTTATATGCGGCTATTTGTTTTTCTTGTTTAATTAAATGGTGCTGATTCAAAGTTGTAATGCAGTATCTAGGTGTAAAGTGTAAAGAGAAAAGAAGAAATATACCAAAAGAGCACAAAAAGAAGACATTATAACAAACTTCCACGTCAAAAGTCTTAATAAAAATGTGTCAAATAATATGAGTAAAATTGGGCAGCATAATATTTTGCCCGGTGCCTATTTTCATTCAAAAATAGAAAGACAAAGTGAACATAATATTGTGTCAAATAAATGCAAGCCTTTATTTTTTTTTTCTTTTGCTTAAATTAAAATGGTTAAAGACAAAGTGAGCCTACATGATACATAAACAACACACACACACACACACACTCTTTCTATATTTTACCTAACTAGAGCTTTGAGAAAATGAAGGACTTTCTTGTAGGAGAAAAGTGAATTATGAGGGGTGGGGGTGGGGGATTAGAGTTCCATTTGTGGGGGCTTTTATAGGCTTGGAAATTAGGATCATGCAGCATCTTTGAGGTGGCATAATCATCATCCTTCACTTCTGATCAAATGGCTTGAGTTAGTTTAGGTTTAATTAAGCACATAGCATCTTCTCATGCCACCAATAGTATTGCTGATTCCTTGCATTTTTTTTTTTTTTTTTAATTTAAGATTCCTTGCATGCATGTTCCTTCTTTTAACATTGCCCTGCCTACGGGATTTTCTCAAAAAAAAAAAAAAAACATTGCCCTACTGCCCTACCATAAATGAACACGTGTCTAGGACTCTAGGCTGCTAAGCAGAAGAGAACTGCTCAAAAGATTCCCTTCTTTGGTGGTTATGATATGTCGCCGGCACAGTTTTAGATCTTAACCTAATCCAATACGAATTCTTGTGTTTCACAGCTTATTAACATGCCAGCTGGTACATCATATTTATGTTCCATTTGTATGTTCAATTCATTCTCTAAACTTCTATTAACTCGGATTAATTGTTCAATTAGCCTACACAAATCAGGTCAAGACTCCATTTCATGGTTCAATTAATTGGCATCGTTTCAAACCCGATTAACAGGTCAGGTAGCATCTTCTAATTAAGCACTGCTAGGATCGTTTATTCCCCAAGGCCTTGTTTCATACTCTCATTGTCTGAGTCTTCCTTGTACAAAGAATATGCGTTATTCCTCTTCAGTATAAGCGGATCCATATCAGCTTCACATAATTATTACCATTAATAAATTATAATTTTGTTGACAAACTTGTGATATATCGATCGCTTATTTAATTAACACGTTAGGTACGTCACTGAACATCAATAATTGGAAAAATATAATATTGAAATAACCTATATACTTAACATATAATCTAAGAAGATTGTAATGGACTAAATTATAATAATTTAAATTACTTGACTAGCTGATATGTAGACTAGATGGGACAAAGTGTTCGTTGTATCAGCGCTTTCGCAGCATGTATGAAAGTCAACAAACACTAAACATATAGTCCCATCTCTCTACGGAGCCGTAGAGGTCGCATGTTCAATTCTTAAAAATAACATCTAAAAATGCTAAGGTGTACTGGGACCTTTAATGATAACCAACAATTTATTGAATAAATTGTAATATAATTGAAGATTTTGAAAATATAGGATAATATGAAGTAATGATATAATCGGGTATTTGTGAAGGGAGATGAATAGCAGAGTTAATTTTATTTTGTTTTCAGTGTACTGAATAGATGGGACAAAGTGATCATTGCAGGAGAGAGAAGTTAATTTTCTTTTTCGGAATGCGTGAGGGGAGAATAAGCAGATTGATTTAGTTACAAGAATTCAAATATGTTTTTTTCTTGAGAAAATGAGTGCTCTCCCTTTTCTTTAGATGCTTATATAGACTAAGTGCTTGTATAAATCAATCAGAACTTAGACTTTAATGACCTCAGTGGACCTCACCTTTTTAGAATAGCGGACTTCATTCTCTGTTGTTTTTGAAGAGAGAGATAGAGAGAAAAGAGGAAAATAAGAGTACTATTCTCAAGAATAGAAGCAGATTTGGCTCCTAATTACAAAGAGTTGCTAAGTATTCATAGATTCACTGTAACAACTAGTTGATAAGGATTACAATAATGTCAACTAGTTCCAGATTGTTCATTTCAACGGAAAGGTCTCAATCAAAATAATTGAATAAGAATGAACTGTTAACACTGTGTTTTCTCCGACGGTAATAAGATTATAAAATAATCTGAAAATATTTTAAAAAGTCAAACACATAGCTGTCACTTCATTTTCAAATGGGGAGTGCTATACTAAGGGCATCTTTTGTGATTTTGAGGGCTAAGAGAATTTTTTTCTCTAAATACCAATTTTGTCCTTCCACTTTTCTCTCTCACTCATTTAATAAAATAACTAATAAGGAAATAACCCCAAAAAGTTTCCTTCCTTAGATGAAACAAATCTGTATCCTTCTCCCTCTCCCTGATTAGATTTGTTGCATTTTTTTCATTATTTAATTTTACACAAAGATGTGCATGTTTTTAACTTGTTATGGCTATCTGCCGAAAATTGTTTGATATTTATCACTAATGCGCTAATATCAAAGAAGGATAAACACTTTACTTTGTGGCACTTCTTTCATGTCGGAGAAATTGGACCTATATGTATTAATGTAAAAATGGAAAGAAATTGAATTCAATTTTAAGAAAACTGTACTACAAATCAGATGCTTTGGATGCTTATACATATTCATTTTATCTATTAGACATTTAGACCCATTATTTAATTTTATAGCATGATTAATAACATCTTATTATTGTTAAGAATGCAATTAGATGCAAAAGAAAGAAAGAGGAAAAAATTACAGAGTGCTTAAAGGATAAGATTTCTATTCATTTCGATGTGAAAACACTCATTTCAAGTATTTTTCAAACAAAATCCTTAAAACATTAAGCATATATTAAACAATAAGATCTGTCAAATCTCTTTGGAGTTTTGAGATGCAATTTTTCTCTTCTGTGAAGATTTTTTGTGGTGAGATTTTTCTCATGGTAGGAAAATCTCTTTTCTTCTTTTGTTTATTAGTTCTTTTATTAATTGGTCTTATTAATTAGTCAGAGAGAAAAATAGAATAACAACATTGATAATTAGACAAAAAAAATTCTCTTAATTCTCATAATCACAAAAAATGTCCTCCGTATAGCACTCCCTTTTCAAATAGCGTTACAGTTTTCAATCTAGCGATTTTGAATGTGGGAAAAAGGAAAAGAATCTTTAAAATTTAGAAAGGTAAAAAAAAAATGATAAAAGAAGAAAAAAAAGCTCTTTGTTCAAATTTGGACCGTGCAAAAAGAGGACAAGAAAAAACAAGTGACATACATCTCCCATTCCGTGGGAAATTTTTTATCTATAAAAATTATTAAATACAGATGTACGAAACAGAAAGAGTACCTCATTTGCAAGTGACAATGTGATTGGAAAGGTCAAAAGGTGAATTGGAAGAAAAAACAAGCGACAATGTGACATACATCTCCCATTCCGTGATATGTAAAGAAAGTGATTGGAAAGGTCAAAAGGTGAATTGGAAGAAAAAAAAAAGTGAAATTCCCATATTCATGTTCATGAGGTAAGGTATGACGTTTTGTTTGATTGAAAAACAAATTTTATTGTTATCTATTGTATTTTTTATGGAATTAAACAGCAAAATCTTATTATTTTGTATTAAAATAAAATTTAAAATATATATTTAGCCCCACTTTCCCCTATCTTTGAATTCTAGTTACGCCATGCTTTTACTCTTCTCCCCCTGATTTCCTTCGGACAAGTATCATTTCCAATATTGTAAAAGATTTCCTTCACTTTACAGTTTGAGATTAACTCCCAGCTGCTTTGAGATTCGGGCTAGCGCAGGTAGTATTATTGGGCTTTGAGATTCGTGCCAATTTAAAAAGAACGGTCCAGATCCAATAATTCTAAAAGATTTTCTATTACGGTTACCGGGAGGATCTGAATTCAATTCCCTTCTCAGTGGAACCCGAACAGTTTTTTTTTTTTTTTCTTTTTTTCTTATTTTGGGCCTTTGGTTGGGCTGTTGGGGAAAACTGGACCCCAATCTTGACCCCTCCAAGCATTGGGACTTGGATCATGTGAATCAAAGGATAAGTTCATAAGAGCTATTGAGGACACAGCATAAATAGAGAAAAAACAAAAAATAAATACAGAAAATATTATAATCCTTCTATTTTTGAAAAAATAAAAAAATTGTGAGAAAAAGTTTTCCAATGACAATTTGTCGAGAATCTTTTTATTTTTTTGAAAATAGAAGGATTATAATATTTTTGTGTTTATGTAGAAGTGACTTTTGAACCAGGATCAAAAACTCAGATTCAAAACATTTTTATTTTTTTTCCACTAATAACACAGAAATATTTTAATTTTTCTTAAAACTGCCAAAAAAACCGGCCTGAAAAATGTTGATCTGGTTATTTGTCGCAGTCTTTCTAATAAATTAAATTATATAGTATTCCATCTATTTTCAAAGAAATATTTCTAATATTTTAATACAAAAAATAAATAAATTATAACATTTCCTGTTTAATTAAAAAAAACTTAAAACCGGAAATTTATTTCCGGTTCTATAAAATTGTGCAGTTTTGGGATGCCTAAAACTGGGAAATAAATCTGCGGTTTGGACAGTTTTCGAAACCTTGTCAAACAGGATGTAGATTTTAAAATTTAATATTTTTTTTTTTGGATATTAATAAAAATTTCGATATAGTCAGGCTCCGCCGCTGTTTAAAAGATGTGTGATGTTGATATAAAAACATAGTAACATTTTTTATCGTGGACATTACAGTAGAAAAATAGCAAAGAGCATTGAAAACCTTTTTTGTATTTCTGTGCTATGCGGTGATATCCAAGTTCAATGATTAATATTTTTCTCACCAACACAGACAGTTTGTCTGTGTCGCCTTCCCATGAATACATGGATCTCCCATGTTTTGTGAAATGCCAAAATTGTATGTCACCTCTAACCGTTCTTATCTCTCTCATTTTTTGTTCCTTATTTTTGTCATATATTTCATTCCGTTTCACAGTGGGATTGTTTCTCTGTTTTTGTCTCCTCTTCAATTTACAACGGAAAGACAAATTACAAGAGTTAGATTGTGTATGTAAATATTAATCTATAACAATTTATAAAGTAAATGAATTTCACATGGTTTTGGAGAATTATTAACCTTCCCCTTAAACCTATGTCTATGTATCCATATCTGTTTAACTCAGATTCATTTAGATGCCAATATTTTCCACCACCAATTTTTTTTTTTTGGCAGCAAGAGCCCGTGGGCCAATTTGATTAAAAACCATAGTTGATATTATACAACAGGGGTTGTGCATGGGTGCCGTAAAAACCTATCAAGCCCCATGCACATACAGAGTGCAGAAAAATACGAACACATATATCGCTATGCTAATGTGTGCCTATACGCAGTCCCGTAAAAACTGCCCCTCATGAACATCTCCCCAGATCATCACCCAATCGCCGTATGATAGTTCTCCAACTGAAAACACTAACCAGAGACCAACCAGATGATGGCATATATACATCAAAAAGCCATGCAACATCCAAAAAACATAAAAAAAATTGATAACAAACTAGAAATAAAAGTGATCAAAGAAGACAGTATGGGCTGCACGGATATAATACACAAAAAACGTGCAAACCAGAAAGCGGTGACATCAGTGCGAAGGCAGAGGTGGGGCAGAGGGAAAGCGAGCCCTCATAGCAATCACGGGAGGTCTGTGCCATCCGAGTAAGACCATCAACCTCTCTGTTTGAATCTCTGGCTATATGCGCAAAACGGAAGCCCGACAGCTGTGCAATCAGAACCCAAACTTGCATAACAACCAAATGAGCGCGCCGGTCAGAACTAACCGGTAACGGCGGTGTAAAGAGCGTGTGAAGTAACTGCAAGGAATCTGTGTGGAAGAGGCAATGACTGATGCCTAGCTGAAGTACTGAGCGGACTCTATACAAAAGAGCTAAAGCTTCGGCATGAAAAGCTGAGAAAGCCTCCGTAGGAGTGTATCCATAACGATGCAGCATCGCCCCGTCTTGAAGCAGAAAAGCAATCCCTTCATCAAAAATACCTGCAAATGAGCCATCAACAAAACAGTTAAATTGAAATATGTGATGTGTTGTGTTGGAAACCTGGGTTGTTGGCGAGCAGTGGTGGAAGTGAGCTCCAGATGCGGATCCACAAGCATTTGTAGAGTGTCACGTTGCTCCTGGTTCGGAAGAAGCCGAGTTGGGGATAGAGTTCGCAGGAAGCCGGAACATTGTGGGGTTGGTTTGGTAGAATCATATAAATGTGTGCATATGGATTTCCAAATATGCCACAGCGTGAGGAAAAAGTCAGACACTCGATCAGGGCCCACCAATTGTAAAAGATCTAGCAACATTTGTGAAGATATCCGAGGGAGGTCGATCGAGTGTAGGACCGTAGGCCCAGAGGCGACGCGAACCATATGGCACGTGCATGAGGCAAAAGAAGAGCATATGTTGTACTGTTTCATCTTGAGTACCACAAATTCCGCAGTTACTTTGGATGGCCGGTATTCGAAAATGCAAGACATTGGCCAGCGACAATGCATTCTGAAGTACCTTCAAGAAAAAAATTCTTATCCTCAGCAAAATCCCCTGAGAATGCCAAATCAGTTTCCAAAGTTCCTGAGAGCGAGGGTGGGGATGCGTGGGTGTGAAGAACTGTTGTGCTGCACGCAGCGAAAAAAGTCCATTCGACATGAACGTGAGCATTAATTTATCCGCAATATGAGGCTGGATGAAAGAGAAGCCGTGTTGGGATGTGATATGGCTGGAATGAGGTGGCCCAGGCCACGCCATGGAGGTGAAGTCAAGCATCCGTGTCTCAGAATCAAAGATGTCAGAAACAGTAAATTCCCTAGCTCTCCGATGCGGAGGTTGCATGTCATGCCAGTGGCTGAACCAAGGCTCCGAGTACAAAGGACAGAGTGTGTCATCACCAATCACCCATTGTAAGTTGTCTGCGAGGGTCGGTCGTGCGAGTAAAATTGCCCTCCATAAGCTCAATCCTGAAGTGGGAACCGTTGAATTCCAAAGAGTAGTGCGTGATAGGTATTTAGCTCGCATGATTTAAATCCAGAGTGCATTACTTCTGGAAGCAAGTTTCCATAAGAGTTTGAGGATCAGAGCTTGATTTAGCAAAAAGATATCCCGCAGGCCGAGACCACCAAACCCCTTAGGCCGAGTAACCACCTCCCAGCGGTAAGCGATGTATCGAGCTTTGTCAGGACAACCCCAAAAGAAAAGCTTAATTTAGATAGAATGTCTTGTAAGACCGTAAGCGGGAAAAGCGTGGTTGTCATGTAGAAAAGCAGGGTGGATTCAATGACAGATTTTATTAGAATCAGTTTACCGGCCAGCGAAAGGATTTTCATCATCCACCCTTGTAAACGTGCATCAATCTTATCTATGATATACTGAAAATTTGCTCGCTTGGTCGTGCGAACCTGACAACCCAGATACCGCTCTTCCGGTGAAGCCAGTTGGGCTCCCAGAGAAACACAGAGCTGGTCAACTAACCCTGTTGGTGTGGATGAACTGAACCATAGCTTTGATTTGGGAGGTGACACATGCTGACCAGAGATTCGACAAAACTATCAAGGACAGTTAAAATATTTCCCACTTCATAATGTGTTGCAGTGCCAAAGAGAAGCAAATCATCAACATAGAGGAGGTCAGTTATAATCGGGGCTCCTCTAGAAAGTCGCAGACCCTGTATATGGCCAGATAGTACTTGTTGATACATCATGTGGTGGAGGATATCCATGCACAAAATAAAGAGATACAGGGACTGTGCATAACCCTGGCGAAGTCCACATTGAGGAGTGATAAAGCAATCCCCCAAGCCATCAAAGAGGAGTGTATACTCTGCAGAGAAGACACATCCCATAATCCATTTGGAGAAAGGTGCGGGGAATCCATAAAGATCCATGGCCACAAAGATAAAATCCCAGCGCATGCGGTCAAAAGCTTTAGAGAGATCAGACTTAAGGCAGAAAGCATTTGTTCTAAAAGTCCGTTGTCCGAAAGAGTGGATAATTTCTCTCAAAAGTATAACGTGATCAGAGAGTTCACGCCCAGAGAGAAAAGCTGTCTGGGAGGTGGATATCAGGTCAGAGATGACGATGCGCAGCCGGAAAGCTAGAATCTTTGATATAATCTTGTAGATGACATTGCAAACGCTAATCGGTCTATAGTCTGTGACTCGTGTTGGATTATATACTTTAGGAACAAGCACAATATTTGAGCGCGAGACAACAGGGTGAAGAGAGGCGGTATGAAAGAAACGATAGATCTCATCAGTGATAATTGATTGAAAAAATGCCCAATACTGTTGGATGAAGTGAGCCGTTTCCACCACCAAATTGCATCCTCAAATATCATCCATTTAATGTGCAAGCATTACATTAACTATATATGTTCATGCATTTGGTGGAATTAATAAATTATTAGTACTCTGTCAACATTTAATAAATGGTTTATTTCTGTAAGCTAATAAATAATTAGTCTCTCAGTACAATTGATCTTTTGACGTCATAGTAATCTAACAAACATGTCTTGGAAACAACTCAAAAGAAATTGCTAACATATGAAATGTACATGTACTACTGGAATTCTCTGGAAACGTTGGATGCATTTTAAAATAAATATAAAATCATTACCTCTGTTCACATTGGGCTTATTTATGCAAATTATATGATAATATATTATTGGAATAGTAAAATGTTGGATTTTATATTTATTATTATTATTATTATTATTATTAACAACAAGAATAACAACAACAACATAGCACATATTGGTCCGTACTCTGAATCAATATTTCAATTTTCAAATTTCAAACAAATAATGTGAACCGTTCATTATGATCTCCGTGTGAAAGTACTTGTAGATGAATTTTACTTTTTTTTAAATATTTTACTATTTTTCTAGATAAGTAAAAATCACTTGATCTAAAGATTCTAGACCATTCAAAAGTAGTGATTTTCTACCTATCTAAGAAAATAGTAAAAAAAAATGTTCTAAAAAATATAAAATTTTATTCTACAAGTATTGATCGGTTCAAATTAACTGTTTGGACTTTGAAAATAAAAACATTGATCCATAGTACAGACCAATATACGCTATGCATAATTCCATGGCCTCACTCATATTGCTAATATAATAACAATAGCACTAATACATTACTATATTAAAATGATTATGATGTTGATGATTATAAATATATCACTACTAGAATCTTGGTTTATTACATGGGCTACACTTACTTGTTACATGGTTATGAATAGCCCATACAAAAGAAATGACGTTTCTAACACAATAATACTTGTTGCATGGGTGTTCCATGAAAAAAAGTAACGCATGTAACAAATCTGATGTTTAACCATGCAATTGTCTCTTATCGGCCCATGTAAATAATAATTCTTGACCCATGACAAATCTGATGTTTAACATGCAAATAAAGTGTGGGACCCACGTTCTCTAACCATGCAATTACTCAGTTCTCTATCCTTGCAAATACTAAGATGGAGCCCACGCTCTTTAACCATGCAACTACTAAGATGGGGCCCACGCTTTATAACCATGCAACTACTTCCTGCAGGTGCCAAATCTTAGACTTGTTGCATGCGTTAGTTTTACATGCGCAAGTTCATGTAACAAGTTTCGATAAAGTTATTACAAGGGTAGCCCATATAACAAGTTTTCAAATCTAGTATTAACATGGAGATTTGAAACATAGGTACTTGTAACATGGGTGACTCATGTAACATGCTTTTTTCGGACTTGTTGTAAGGGTCAGCTCATGCAACAACTAAATATTGCCCTTGTAATAAGGTCAAATTCTAGTAGTGTATATTATAGAGATATTAATAGTCGTCATTCTGTGGACCGCTAATTTGCTATTCAACCCCTTTACTGGAATAGCTGATTAGCTTATTCTAGCACTATTCTAAATTCTCTAATTCAAGTTGGACAATGTTTAATTTCATCTGGAATAGCATGCTATTTCGTTATTCAAGATTGCCATACAGACACACTATCAATAACATATATATATTGAATAAAAGTTCGGATGAATTTAGATCACCAAGACAATTAATTCGTTATTTCATTAAAAATAATATCGACTTCATATATACAACGAATTTTGGAAAAATAATCTTGATCTCTAGTAAATAAGTCATGATTTATGTTCTAAATTACAAATAAGCAAGTTCGTTTTGCACAAAAATTAAGTGTCGAATGTTGTTCAAAAAATGAAAGTATGCATGTGTAACTATGACAGACTGCAATGTATTCTAATCCCTAACAATTAAAATTTGTACAGTACACAAGTATACAAATATAATTTAAATTGAATATAATTTAGTCTTTCAGTTATTAAATTTACTTCTTCTTGCTAAATATAAATAATGAAATAAAAAAATATTATTGACTAGTATTAAATGTTAGTTCGTAATTGTAGTGACTATTATTTTGCCACCACAAGAGGAAAAAAATGTTAATAGAATGGTTATTAGTGCGTTGGTTATTTGAGATACATTTCATACTAGCCTTTTTCTGATTAGGTTAAGTTTATGAATTTGACAAATTCATAAGAATAACGTTTGTCTATTGCATTTGTAAATTAATTTTGGAAAGAGACATTAATTTTTTAATTTTACAACTCCCATTAATTATTATGTTAATGCAATTTAACCATGTAGATAGTAGCTAGGAAAAAAAAAAAAAGGCTTCATTACCTTTAAATTTCGATTTCGTAGAAAGAATCGAAAACAATTTTTAGTCCCTTTAGAATCATACATAGATCATTGTTATATGCACCGCTCAAAATCCAGCACTAGAGGATATTCAGATCAACGCAATCCAAACCCTCCTCTCTGGAGCTTACGGGCCGTGTAACCGCCAAATTTGGTTGAGAATACAGGCACGGTCAGGAATGGACCGAAAATTTGGTTGGCTGAGGGGTCCTTCTGGTACCAATTACGTAAGCTTCGAGCTATGTACACATGGTGCACATCGTGGGAGGTGGGTGAAGGAAAGACAATTTCCTACTGGTTTGATGCTTGGCAGGGGACTCCGATCGAGGGTGCAAGAGCTTGGTTGGATCGCGTCCCATGGCAGCATATCTCTTAGGGACGCAATTCAGAGCTACGTTGGCACAGGTAGACCCTGCAAGGGACCTGCCTGGTACGATTGTTTGGCAATGGGGAAAACTCAGGCATATACTCGGCAAAATCGGTGTATGTGGTGCTAAGTGGAGGAGGGATGATCGGCTGGCAATTTACTTACATTTGGGGAATCAAAATTCCACCCAAGATCAAACTTTTTGCTTATTAATTTCATGTTGCATGACAAACTCCTGACAAGACAGGTCCTAGCTAGAAGAGGAATGAATTTTGGTTCTCAATGCCCTCTCTGCGAGAATTGCCCCTCTGAGTCATTGGTGCACCTCCTGTTCCTGTGTCCATCGGCAATATATAGCCATTTGGTTTCATATCCAGCAGATCCTGGGCCATTCCATTTTATAAATAGGAGCGAATGTGCAAGAAGTGTGGAGCGGATGCTGGGCAAAAGTAAATGGCCAGCGAAGGATGACAAAAGAAGAATGGTCTGTGAAGTTAAGGAATGCAATCATTTTCAGAAATGAAAGGAAGCCAGCTCGAATCGTATCAAACGCAACGGTGCAGGAGATGAGTTTGTGGTTAAAATTTTGTTAAACTGTTGTTAATTTTGTGTTTATTCTGGGATTGTACAAATATGTAGCTCTCTGTCAATTAAGTTGGACAGAGTTAAGAAGCTCGCTACCCTGATTGTAATTTTGCACTATTTAATATACTCACCCTGACAGCTTCTGTCAGTTTATCAAAAAAAAAAAAAAACAATCACAAAGACAAATGATGTAAGTGCAAGAGAGAGTTTGCAACTATAGAATTAGGAATACGATTTATTATTTAATTAAGTTTAAATAATTGTTATTGGCTGAGACTAAATTAAATTAAATAAAAATATAAAATATATTAAAAAGAAGCATAGTGAATGTATTAAAAAGAAACATAGTGAATATATTAAAAATAATTTCGGACTTATGCTTTAAAGTTCTGAAACGAAAATTGAAAATTGCAGGTAACATAGTGAATGTTAAACAGCAGTAGCTAGCGATAGCGGGATGGTAATAGTGGTCCACTATAGCGACCGAAGGTACATTATTTTTTTTTAGTAAAGTTAGAGATCAAGTCATCTATCTGCTTTAAAAATCCACAATAAATTTTTCATCTTATTTTGAAACTACAACCTCATACTCAGATAACATTGTTTTACCACTAGATCAAATTACGACTGTTCTCAATAACTAACTATTTAAAACTTTGTCTAGCACTAAAACATGCATGATCAACATATCCAATTTTCATCAAAAATAAATTTAATCAAAACATACTCAATCGAAAGAACCAGGGCACTATGAAAGCAACCAGAAGACAGGTAATAAAAAAGGCGCAAAAAAGCTGGCTTCTCAAGCATCTGTTTCTCCTCTCAGACAAAGAAATTTGGTTATTTTGCATGGTCACATCCCTTCCATCATGCCATATATCCATAAATTCTACTCTTCCGAATCCAGTTATGTTTTTCACATCCGACCCACAAATTTCACAGCATCTGAATTAGAGATTTGGAAAGATTAATTGCATGTTATAATGCACAAAACAAGAACAAAAACAGAGAGGAAGAAAACTTTATATATACTTTCCAATTTATTCTGTTACTAAAGTTATGGGTTACGTAGACAAATTGAGGGTAAACATTTTAACAGAGCAGTTTTGCACTTTATGCAGTGCACAGACTATATATAGAATCAAACAGCACTGCACATGATTTGTGCGCTGCATGAATTAAGCCAAAACTGCTCTGTTAAGATCTTTACCGCATACAAAATGGATTGACCAAGGGCAACGTAGAAAATATTATAACTGAAATACTGAATGCATGTAAGTAACAATATTCTATGCATTTGCCTTCTTTGCATTGTGGAAACAATGTTGTAGAACTAATGTAGAAGAATAATTAAATTAGATAAGGATTGCAATACTAATGGAAACCTATTTGCTCTTCTTAATGACAATTGTAACCCTGAGAGGTGCTTCCAGCTGGGGCATTTATTGATTTATAGAGTTAGTTGCTTGATAGAATGCAGGTTACGCCATTCTCCAGATAGGCATTTGAAATATTGCAAGTTTTAATTATGCTTGCTTGGTGAACATAGAAATGGACGCCTTAGAAATAGAGTGCATATATATAACACATAAAAATATGTATTATGAAATTCATTTGTTACCCTTTCATTTTCTTTTAAGAATTTCATCGCATTATCTACTATTTGGAAATTAAAAAATATGTATATATTTGTTGCAACGAACATATAAATTAAGTACAAGGACATATATATAGATATAACACAATTTGGATGATATACTAATAATTTGGAAAATTATAAATATAGCATTTAATTTTGAAATTTGGTATATAGAATGTGATATATACAATTTGTTTATCAAGAATATCAAAATTATAAAATTTAATGACAGATTTATCTTTCATTGGGTAATTTGAAATTTACAACGGTCAATATGTAACGGTCTTTGATAAAATATCACTCGATTTTCTAATTGCATGAAATTCGGTACACAACCAATCTATAATTTCATCAAATGTCTAGATAATTATTATTTCATAATTACTTTGTACTTAATATGAACAATATTATCAGAATCGTTAAGCTAATCCATAATTGCTTGATCTACGTATACCCCATTACATTTTAAAGTAAATTCAACGAAAGCGAAAACAAATTGTTCAGCTAAAATTTTGAACTGTCAGATGAAATTTAAGTAAAGAATTCCAAGTTTTTATCTTGATCTACCCACAAATGACGACTTACATGTCATTCATATATTTCTTAACTTCGAAAATAGTTTGTTTTGTATACGACTAAGAGATTAAATGTTGTTGAATAAAAATGCACCCAAAAATCTCAATTTTTAATCTCTTAATAGTACAAAAGACCAAAAATCAAATTTGAACGTAAATCCATTCAAGTGTCAGATTTCTAATTTAAATCTCATCTAATGGTTAACTTGCCAATCTCACTAGCAAAAAGCTTTGAACATATCACCACAATCTCTTAATTATTTTTATTTAAAGTTATTATGACCAGTAGATAATTCATAAATTTACTTTTACCAATATATATCGATATCATTTCTACTCCAACAAAAAATCAGTTAATCATATAAAATTTAATTTTGAAGAAAAAAAAATAACCAGCCTGATCAAGTCATACCTCTTACCCTTGATCTTAAACCAAGTCTCAGCACAGTGTTGGTGTGCGACACCAAGCCCGTTCTTGCACCCGCATCCAAGATCAATAAGCTCCGACCCGTTACCCGCACAACCCGAACTGACGTGGCAGATACGACAAATTTTCTCAGTTGAAGAATTCGAAACCGAGCTCAGTTTAGTGCTCTGGCACTCGACCACAGTATCCTCCTCCACCTTCAGTCTCAAATCGACCACCAGACAGGCCACCGAATCGTGGGGCCGAGCTGACGTGGCATCCTTCTTTGTACTCTCAGCCGTTGGATTTGAGAGAGGAGAAGGCGGGGGTGACAAGGGAAAAGACTGTATCGAGATTCGCGCCTCTGAGACGCATCGAATGGATGGAGATCCTGGAGGAGTGTTATTGAGCTCCATTTTGCTTGCTACGAGAGCGTCTAGGTGGCAGAGAAGATTTGGAGAAGGAGGGAGATGGAATCATGGAACTAACCGGTGCTCTTAAAAGTTGAAGAATATTATAATAAGGTTTGTTTCTCTCCAGTACGGAAAATTAACTGGATCATCTGTGCAAATCGGCACCGTTCTTTTCTCATCAAGTGGTCGAATCTGATCTGGCTAGATCCATTAGGAAATGGTGTTTGTACAATGTATCTAATTATGTTGAATTTCCGTTTCAACTAAAATTAATGAGCGCCCTAAAAAGTACGACATATACCCCTGCAAATATAAAATTTTATGGACGATGGAATTGAAGTCTCTATTTCCTGTGTTTCCTTTGTTTCACCAGTCTCCATTTATAATAAAAACATTTGATTCAAACTATTTAACATGATATTTATATTAAAATATACTTGAAAATCAAATTTTATATTATTTTTTAGATAGATACAAATTATTGTTTTTCAAAATATTCTGAACATTCCGAAAATAATGATTTTGTACCTATCTAACAAAATAATAAAAAAATCTAAAAAATATATAAAATGTAGTCTCTAAGTACATTAATTTAATAAGAAGATCATGTTGAACAGTTTGAATCAACTGCTTAAACTTTAAAAATGAGAATATAAAGATACCAAACATGATTCAAGCAAGAAAAATAAGGAACATATTAAACCTACTATTATTTATATCAGTTCGGTACATGCGTAGAAAATATTGAGCGTTGTTCATCAGGAATTTAGTAAAATTCATATACAGCATCTGTAACTTGTCTTTTTCATGATTTTTACCATCAATTTGAAGTTAAAATGTCGCAATTTTTCATATGCACACTAAAAAATCATATAAATCATATTTAATAATTTCATATATACCTAGTTTGTTGTAAATATATACTACAGTTTTTGGTTGCGTAAACATGGATGCTGCGGGTGAAAACGGATCGGATACAGTACACATGGATGTTGCGGGTGAAAACAGATCAGATACAGAGCAGATAGTGGTAAAATTATATCTATATCCTTTTTTATTTTTTCGAATATGGATATGAATTGAATATTAGACGGATATAAATACATATATGGATCGGATCGGACATTTATTAAAAAAATACCAAAACTCATAGTATTTATCTAATTATAATGATAAATGATATTTTTTTCATAATATATATATTTTACTATATGATATATATCTACTATTTGTTTACGGATAATTGAAACATAAAACCATATTGATATCTATATCCACACTTATATTTGAATATTGGTTATCCATATTCAATTTTTCGGATAACCATATATAATATTTCGAATACGGATCGAATACGTATCGGATATTATCCACTCCTTTTTCACCCCTATTAGTTAATTTTGATAATTTCATTAATTTCATTAATTTTTGATAATTAGTTATTATCAATTTGTTCATCATAAAACGAAAATATTTATTATATATGTAAATATAATTACTACAATTTTATTTGCTTAAAACTTAATATATAGTCTTTTAAATTTGTTCTCTTAATTATTTGCACAGATTATTACCGACTCGTGCAACCTGTTTTCTTTTTAACAGTGCATATCGGCCCGTGAGCCCACATACCTTCTCTCTTGACATACCAGCCCGTAGAGGCGTAGACCCACAAATCCTTAAATTCGCATCCTCTGAGATATCTCAAACTTTGCGTGACTTTATGGAAAATCGCGACCATTCAAATACGTTCTGCACGAATCTCGAAGCACAAATAATACTGGCCCCTGCGCTATCCCCAAATAGGCACCGCACCGGACACGTCGGTCATGCAAAAGTTGAGATACCTCAGAAGATACGCACTCCAAATCCTTCCCCTCCACGACGTGCCTGTAAGGAGTTCGGATCATCTGCATACCACCCCATTTAAGTTTCAATCTAAACTGTCCGATCAGAATTCCGATCAATCAAGCCCAAACTTTATGATTCGTGTTAGATATAACGAACGGATCGGTTCAAATTCAAAGAATGAGATATGTTAGGTGATATGAATTCCCGCATCAACTTCAAGCATTCAACAGTCCGCCCCGACCCCACTATTTTCATAACGTGGCACGTTTTCTTAGAGAGAGGCATCGGTATACTCCTCTCTGCAGCAAAAGTGAGTCAAAGGTTTACAGATGTTACGACCTCTCCTTTCCGAACTGTAATGGAGGTATCCATTAATTATTCAATACTCAGTCAACTTAGTAGACGCGTAATCCTGCACGTCTACAACGACAAGCTAATCAACACAACAGCACAAATAAAAAAAATAAAAAAACACAACAGCAAATAGATCAATTTTTCTGAATTAATCGGGGAAGATGGAGACAATTCGTCAAACTGAAATTCCTTTTTTTTTTGTTGTTGTGAAAATTCAAAATATATATTGTTTGTTTGTCGATCACATTCTGGTGGTGTTATGAGTGGTTGATCTACTAAAAAGATAAGATCACGTTCGTATTGAAATTGAGGATAAAGTATACGGATAGGCCAACTTACGTAATTGCTTATCTATACGAACAATTTGTATAATTTACTAATATAAATTGTTGACCATTCATAATTAACTTTGAGCTAATTCTTACACTTTCAAGTCCCAATAAATGTCAGTTTAATAGAAATTGTTAAAAGTTGTAGTTTTTTACTGTCAAAATAATATTGAGATTTGTGGGCATTAAAAAAAAAAAAAAAAGATAAGCCCGACTCCAGATTCCTCTTTTCTTATATATGCCTGGTGCATACTTTCTTATTCATCCACCTGTCAGTGGAAGAGATCTGATGCAAAATTTTCTGCCGGGTCCATCTGAGAAAAAAAAAAAATATACATATTTGAGAAACAGAATAATTAACGGCATAGCGATAACCAAATATTTAAAAAGTGTGAATAAAGTAATGCCGAATTTTTTATTAATATCCAAAAAATAAATTAAATTACAAAAAATAACCATGTCAGAGCTGAAATTCGGAATTTACCCAAACCGGAAAAAAAATTTCCGAACTAAACGTCTAAGTTCGGAAAAAAAAATTTCCGGAAACTCAACGTCTAAGTTCAGAAAAAAATTTTCCGAACTTAACATTTTTTTTTTTTTTTTTTTTTTTACAAATTTCGGAAAAAAAATTTCCGAACATAAATTTTTTTTTTTTTTTTTTTTTTTTTTACAGATTTCGGAAAAAAAATTTCCGAACTTAAAATTTTTTTTTTTTTTTTAACAGATTCCGGATAATTTTTTTTTCAAAACTTAACAATTTTTTTTTTTTTTTTTTTTTTACAGATTCCAGAAATTTTTTTTTCCGATTTTGACAAAGTTTTTTTTTTTAAGAAAAAATAGCTAAAATACTGAAATCTAACACTAAAAAATTGAATTATTTTTTAAAAATTTCAAAATAGTGTAGAATAATTTAGAAATTATCAAAATAGCTAAAATACTGAAATCTAACACTAAAAAATAGAATTGTTTTTTTAAATATTTGTTAAATTAATTTAAAAAATTTCAAAATGGTGTAGAATAATTTAGAAATTATCAAAATAGCTAACAAGCTGAAATCTAACACTAAAAAATTGAATTATTTTTTTACTACGAATAGGGCCGAATTTTGTGCTGAAATACGGTAAATTTACTAAAATGCTGAAATTACAATAATTATGTAGAATTATGCTAAAATACAATAAATTACACTAAATTACGTATGAATGGGGCCTATTTTAGCGTAATTTATCGTAAAATAGGCCCCATTCATACGTAATTTAGCGTAATTTATCGTATTTTAGCATATTCTACATAATTATTGTAATTTCAGCATTTTAGTAAATTTACCGTATTTCAGCACAAAAATCGGCCCTATTCGTAGTAAAAAAATAATTCGATTTTTTAGTGTTAGATTTCAGCATGTTAGCTATTTTGATAATTTCTAAATTATTCTACACCATTTTGAAATTTTTTAAATTAATTTAACAAATATTTAAAAAAACAATTCTATTTTTTAGTGTTAGATTTCAGTATTTTAGCTATTTTGATAATTTCTAAATTATTCTACACTATTTTGAAATTTTTAAAAAATAATTCGATTTTTTAGTGTTAGATTTCAGTATTTTAGCTATTTTTTCTTAAAAAAAAAAACTTTGTCAAAATCGGAAAAAAAATTTCTGGAATCTGTAAAAAAAAAAAAAAAAAATTTGTTAAGTTTTGAAAAAAAAATTATCTGGAATTTGTTAAAAAAAAAAAAAAAAAAAAATTTTAAGTTCGGAAAATTTTTTTCCGAAATCTGTAAAAAAAAAAAAAAAAAAAAAATTTAAGTTCGGAAAATTTTTTTCCGAAATTTGTAAAAAAAAAAAAAAAAAAAAAAAATGTTAAGTTCGGAAAATAATTTTCCGAACTTAGACGTTGAGTTTCCGGAAAATTTTTTTCCGAACTTAGACGTTTAGTTCGGAAAAATTTTTTCCGGTTTGGGTAAATTCCGAATTTCAGCTCTGACATGGTTATTTTTTGTAATTTAATTTATTTTTTGGATATTAATAAAAAATTCGGAAAGTAATGATTACCTGTGTATTTTTAAAAAGTTTGAAAAATAATCTGAAACCACTGCTGATAATTATTAAAATATAGTTCGATTTAGTCAATTGCAACAACTGTTAATAATTATATTATAATTGAAATAAACAAATAGGTACTTAAATAAATATAAAATATAATAAATAAAATTATAGACATGATAAATAAATAAGAGTATGTTTTAAAATTTGTAAAATATTTATTTATAAACAGTGTATGGACTCCCATGATTATCAGAAATATAATAATTGCCTCTTGCAGTCTTGCTGAAACCAAGAAAGAGAGCACAACCGACTATGTTATATCATCGTCATCATCTCCCGGGATTTGAAGAATTTTTTTTAAAAACCATAATTAGAAAAAATAAAATTAGCGAACCAACATGATTAGCCTGGTTTTTACAAAAATCATAAGAACCGAATTGGCAATTCGGGTCCGACTTTTTTTTCTCCTGGACCCGAAATGCCAATTCGGGTTCCCCCCATTTTTCCAGTTTTTCCGCAGCGCAGAAACGGTGTAGCTTTTGGAGTAATGCCTTGGACCCGAATTGAAATTTCGGGTCCCATTACTTTTTTTTTTTTAGAGACAAATAACTAAAATGATAAAATATAATACTAAAAAATTGAATTTTTTTTCCCTTTGTTAAATTACTTTTTTGATAGCATATTTATACTAAAATACTATAAATTACTTCAAATTATGTTAATTTATGTTGAATTACAGTAAATTACTTGAAATTACAATAATTATGTAGAATTATGCTAAAATACGGTAAATTACGCTAAATTACGTATGAATAGGGCCTATTTTGTGCCATCTCTCGTAAATCATAAAAAATAGTAGAAAAATTCTAAAAATAATAAAAATTGGTATTCTACAAGTTCATTATATAACTAATTTACTGAGCTACGTAGATTGGAGAATAGAAATGAAAATCTTAATTGAAAACTTCAACTGAAGTTTTGAGGCTCTTCCCTTTGTTTTGTTGGCGATTCTGAATTTTGGAATCTGGCATCGCGGGTTCCGACGCATGCACATTTTCACAAGCTTTCCGAAAAGTGGTCATTTGCTGAAATCGGACACTCGAGCGCCGTTTTATGGCCATTTGAAGTTTCGTCGTCGTTTTTCATCTTCTGAGTGAAGATATCATCCCTATTCATATGTAATTTAGCGTAATTTACCGTATTTTAGCATAATTCTACATAATTATTGTAATTTACTGTAATTCAACATAAATTAACATAATTTGAAGTACTTTATAGTATTTTAGTATAAATATGCTATCAAAAAAGTAATTTGACAAAGGGAAAAAAAAATTCGATTTTTTAGTATTATATTTTATCATTTTAGTTATTTGTCTCTTAAAAAAAAAGAAAAAAAGTAATGGGACCCGAAATCCCAATTCGGGTTCAAGACATTACACCAAAAACTATACCATTTCTGCGCTGCGGAAAAACTGGGAAAATGGGGGAACCCGAATTGACATTTCGGGTCCAGGAGAAAAAAAAGTCGGACCCGAATTGCCAATTCGATTCTTATGGTTTTTGTAAAACCCCAGCTAATCATGTTGTTTCGCTAATTTTGTTTTTTCTAATTATGATTTTTAAAAAAAATTCGGATTTGAACAGAAAAAAGGAAACCATCGTTAATTATTACTATTATTTTTTTTCTTTTGACTTTAAACCAACCAGCGAGATAAATACCGACGTCTCCATACCCATTTCTCACTTCAATTTTAAACAAACTCTGTCACAATTCAAGTGATGAAAGGAGAAGATAAGAAGCAGTTTAAGTTGAAGGAGCAAGGGCCAAGAAAATGAGTCTTTTATGGGCTGAAATGAATTGTTAATAGAAAGTGGATATGGGATGCGCTTCATAAAAGAAGCTGCTGAAAGTTATTTATATTTCCTTTTGTTAAACTATAGTTACTTTTTACTGTATGCTTTTGTTAGAAGGATCTAGACGTACTATACATATAGTAGAAAAGAAAATATCTGTAACTATTATCCAAGCAGAAATTACCAAATTGTTCTTTTCTTTTCTTCTTTGTTACTTTCTTCTTCTTTTCTTCTTTGTTATTTTCTTCTTCTCAAGTTGTTCCAGTTGCTTAGATTGCCAAAAAGAACCTTATAAGTATTTAAGATATCATATTGGGTTGTGACAAGTTGGTATCAGAGCTCGATTCATGGCTGAAGGGATGCATACTCGATCTAAACAAATGGAGGAGCAGATGAAGCAGATGAAAGAAACAATAGATAAGTTGCAAACTGATTTTGTTGAGAAGTTACACGTGCATAGAGAGGAGATGCAAAATCATCTACACCAACAGCAGCTATTGATACAAGCTCAAATCAACCAACAACAAAGTAAGATAGATCAACAAGTTGGAGAACAAAGCTCAGTTTGATCAGATTTCAATCATGTTGAGTCAAATGATGGGAAAAATGAATGGAGAAGAGACCAATACACATAACATGGTACATAATAGTGCTACAAGCCCTAATATCACTATTCCTTTTACTTCTAATTCCCAAACTACACAAGCTGGAACAGCTAGTAGCACACCACAAATCCTAACTAGTGTCTCATCCTCCTCACAAATTCAAATCCCACTTCCAAACACCCATACAAATATACCAGAAGCAACCATACCCATTACTTCCATAACTATACCCGTTAACCCAGTACAAGCACAAAGAGAGAATCCTTTACCAGAAATACCCCTTATAAACCCTTATTTTTATCCAAACCAATCTCAATACCAGTTTACACCTCACCCAACCTTTCCTCATATACAAATTCCAATTTTACCCCCACCAGGACCAAATATCCAAACTATCCCTTTAAACTTGCAAAACAACCCTCATCCAATACCTAATTTTCAAAATGGCTTTCATAACAATCAAAATTTCAGACCTACACCAAACATTCCTATACCAAAGATTGATTTCCCTCTATTTACCGGCTCTAATCCAAGAGGATGGCTTAATAGATGCGAGAGGTTCTTTCAATTGAATCCTATGGCTGAAAATTTGAAGGTGCTAGTGGCCTCCTTACACATGCAAGGGAAATCTGATACTTGGGCTCAAGGGGCAGTAAGACCTGAAATGCAATGGGAAGAATTTGTTAGAAGAGTTATTGACAGGTTTGAGAGCAAGTCAACCTTGGGTGTAGTTAGTGAGTTTAACAAGCTGAGGCAGTGGTCTGATGTGGAGAGTTATAGGTGCAAATTTGAGGAACTAAAGCTGCTAATGCTACGACACAATCCTATTCTCGATGAGGCTTACTTTGTTACTAGTTATCTCAGTGGGTTAAAGGAGGATTTGAGGTTGGCTGTAATGAGCAACAGACCTAGAACTTTAGAGGAGGCATATGAGATTTCTCTTTACCAAGAGTTAATTCAAGAAAACAGGAAGAACAAAATGCAACCTAAACCTAACCATAGTTTCCACAAACCTGTACAGACAACAAAATCAAACAACACTCATGTGCAAAATCAGCAACAAGGAAAATTAGAAAACAAGTGCTACAGATGCCATAACCCGTGGGTTCCTGGACACAAGTGTAGAGAGAAGGTAGTACATACCATTACAGGAGAAGAAGTGGTTGATCAAGAAGCTTGGCCAGTTGACACAGATGATGAGGTAGAAGTTGAGATGCAAAACTTGTTACTTCAATCTTGTGAAAATGATAACAAGCAAGAGGATGTGAGGATTTCATTACATGCAATTGGAGAAGCTAGAAGTTTGGATCTGATTCGAATTCAAGGGAAGGTAAATGGAGTACCAGTTATTGCTTTGGTGGATTCTGGTAGTACACACAGTTTTGTGGATCCAAAAGTAGTTGAAAAAGCGAGTTTGAAGGCTAGTGAAACGAAACCCATGGAAATCACAGTTGCTAATGGTAGTAAGATGTTTTGTGATAAGAAGTGTGATGGGTTCACTTGGGTGATGCAAGGGCAAGAGTTTCAATATGACCTCAAAATCATGGAAATTGGCACGTATGAAATATTACTTGGAGGGGATTGGATGAAGAAAGTGGGACCCGTATTGTTAGATATGGGGTTGTCGACATTAACCATGGTCAGAGATGGAAAGAAGGTGGTGTTTCAAGGGTTAAAGGACAAAGGTAATGTACATGTAGTGAACAACACTGAAGTTGTGGAGCTTTTACCCGATGAACAGTGCATGTTGATTCAAGCTTTTCCTTATGATGGAGAGGAGAAGGAAATGATGTTGCCGGCACCCTTGATAGCTCTTGTTAAGAATTATCCTGAAATCTTTCAAGAACCCAAACAATTGCCTCCAAAGCGATCTCATGACCATGCAATTCCACTCAAGAAAGGGACAGAACCTATTAATTTGAGACCGTATAGATATTCGTATGAGCAAAAAAAAGAGATTGAGAAAATAGTGGATGAGTTATTGACAACCTCAGTCATAAGACCTAGTTCTAGCCCTTTTGCTAGCCCAGCTCTATTGGTGAGAAAGAAGGATGGGTCATGGAGATTGTGCATTGATTATAGAAAGTTGAACAACCTCACTATAAAAAATAAGTATCATATTCCCTTGGTTGATGAGCTATTGGAAGAGTTGAATGGTGCTGAAATTTTCTCTAAAATTGACTTAAGAGCCGGTTATCATCAGATTAGAGTTAAAGAGGAGGATATTCCAAAAACAGCTTTTCGTGTGCACCATGGTCACTTTGAATTTAAGGTTATGCCATTCGGCCTCACAAATGCTCATGCCTCGTTTCAAAACCTGATGAATGATGTATTTAAGGCTGAATTGAGAAAGTTTGTATTGGTTTTTTTTTATGATATATTGGTGTATAGCAAGAGTTTGCGTGATCACTTGGAACACTTAGAACAAGTGTTTAAAAAACTGAGGCAACATGAACTGTATGCTAAGAGATCCAAATGTGCATTTGGGTTAGCAAGGATCGAGTACTTGGGTCACATTATAACGAAAGAAGGTGTTGCAACTGATCCTAGCAAGGTAGAGATTATGCTTAATTGGCCGATTCCTAAAAACCCGAAGGAGTTAAGAGGTTTTCTTGGATTAACCGGTTACTATCGACAATTCATAAAAAATTATGGAGCAAATTGCAAACCGTTGACTGAACTCTTAGGAAAAAGAGGGTTCCAGTGGACTGAGCAAGCACAAATTGCATTTGAGAAGCTGAAGAGAGCCATGATCTCTGCTCCAGTATTGGCATTGCCGAATTTCTCTCAACCTTTCACAATTGAGGCTGATGCTTGTGAGTATGGAGTAGGTGCAGTTCTATCTCAAGGAGGTCGACCCATATCATACCTCAGCAAGGCTCTGGGATCGAAAAACCTAGGAAAATCAACATACGAAAAAGAATTATTGGCAATCTTGATGGCAGTAGACAAGTGGAAACACTATCTACAAGGGCATCCATTTGTAATAAAAACTGATCATCAAAGTCTTAAATATTTGCTTGAACAAAGGCTGAACCACCAATTGCAAAACAAGGCTCTAACTAAATTTTTGGGACTGGAATATAGCATTCAGTACAAGATGGGTAAGCATAATGTGGTGGCTGATGCATTATCCAGAAGAGGAGGAAAATTAGAGGAATTAAAAACCCAAGTTTATGCAACCAACATCACTCAAGTGCAACCAGCTTGGGAGGAAGAGGTAAGAAAGAGCTATGTGGGAGATGACTTGGCTAGTAAACTGATACAGGAAGACCAAAACAGTGAAGAAGTTGATGAGGCTTGGCAAATACAAGATGGCTTAATCAAAAAGAAGAAGAAGTTATATGTGGAAAAAAGTGCAGAAGTGAGAAGGAAAATCATGGAGGAGCTTCACAACTCAGCAATAGGGGGTCACTCTGGCATGCATGCGACCTACCAACGAGTAAAACGAGTCTTCTATTGGCCAGGTATGAAGCAAGAGATTTGTGGATTTGTAAAAGAGTGACAATTGTCAGAAAAATAAAGGGGAAAATGTGGCAAAACCCGGACTGTTACAACCTTACCAATACCAAACAAGCTGTGGTCATGTATTGCAATGGATTTTGTCGAAGGATTGCTAAAATTTGAGGACAAAAGTGTGATTTTGGTAGTAGTTGATAGACTATCAAAATATGCACATTTCATAGGGATGTCACATCCTTATAATGCTCAAACTGTAGCTAGATTGTTTGTGGACAATGTTTTGAAGCTGCATGGAGTTCCGCAATCAATTGTGTCGGATAGAGACAAAAATTTTACTAGTCAGTTTTGGAAGGAACTCTTCAAAAACATGGGTACCACATTGAACTACTCTACAGCTTATCATCCTCAAACCGATGGACAGTGTGAAAGAGTTAATCAATGTTTGAAAACTTATTTGAGATGCATAGCAAATGAACAGCCAAAAAAATGGCATCACTGGCTATCTATGGCTGAGTTATGGTATAACACTAGCTTTCACTCTGCCCTTAAGTGTACCCCTTTTGAAGCGTTATATGGCTACTCACCTCCTCACATTGAATTGGGGTCTCCTCCAGTTAGTTCACTTGAGCCAATTGATGTGTATTTGAAAGAGAGAGCTAATATGTTGCAAAGGCTAAAAGACCAGTTAACAAAGGCACAAGCTCGGATGAAATTCTTTGCAGATAAAGGTAGAAGTGAAAGAAAGTTAGAGGTTGGTGACTGGGTTTACCTGAAATTACAGCCGTATAGGCAAACTTCAGTTGTTATACGAAAATGTTTGAAGCTGAGCTCGAAATATTACGGTCCCTTCTTGATTTTGGAGAAGATCGGTGAAGCTGCATACAAGTTGCAATTGCCCGAGGGGAGCCAAATACATCCTGTCTTTCACGTTTCTCAGCTGAAGAAGAGGTCGGGTATGTAATTGGCGAGCCCAGAGTTACCCTTGGTGGGTCCTAACGGGGAGTTCAAGGCAGAACCGGTGTCGGTGTTAGATCATAGGATTGTCAACAGGCATGGTACCCCTGTGGCTCAACTTCTAATTAGGTGGTCCAACTTGCCTGACAAAGAATCAACTTGGGAAGATTATCAATTTATAAAGAAAAAGTTTCCAGCTTTTGAAATGGGAGTTACTCCTCGAGGTCGAGGAGGAATTGAAGGGGAGGGCACTGTCACAATTCAAGTGATGAAAGGAGAAGATAAGAAGCAGTTTAAGTTGAAGGAGCATGGGCCAAGAAAATGAGCCTTTTATGGGCTGAAATGAATTGTTAATAGAAAGTGGATATGGGCTGCACTTCATGAAAGAAGCTGCTGAAAGTTATTTATATTTCCTTTTGTTAAACTATAGTTACTTTTTAATGTATGCTTTTGTTAGAAGGATCTAGACGTACTATACATATAGTAGAAAAGAAAATATATGTAACTATTATCCAAGCAGAAATTACCAAATTGTTCTTTTCTTTTCTTCTTTGTTACTTTCTTCTTCTTTTCTTCTTCTCAAGTTGTTCCAGTTGCTTAGATTGCCAAAAAGAACCTTATAAGTATTTAAGATATCAGATTGGGCTGTGACAAACTCATAAATACCTCTTAGCTGCATTTCAATTTTCGAAGGTAACGAAATCATGTGTACTCTCGAAAAGAGGGGTCGAGTTCTGATTCTTACCCTCACCGGTTCCGGCGAGCACCGTCTCGGCCCGGACCTTATCTCCTCTCTCCGTTCGGCGCTCGCCACCGCCAGGTCCGATCGGACAGCCGCCGCTCTGGTTACTGTTGGTGAAGGTCGGTTCTTCTCCAACGGCCTTGACCTCGCCTGGGCTCAAAACTCCAGTGAAGGGATTACCACTTTGGTTAGTCTTGTAAAACCTCTGATCGCTGATCTGATCTCTCTTCCCATGCCGACTGTAGCAGCTGTCACCGGCCACGCCGCCGCGGCTGGTATGTTGCTTGCTCTGGCGCATGATTATGTGTACATGAGGGGAGATCGAGGGGTTTTGTACATGAGCGAGCTAGACATTGGATTGCCTTTCCCGGATTACTTCATGGCTCTGATGCAGGCTAAGATCTCAGATCCGAGGTAAGTAGTTGGTGAATTGCTCTTGTTATGAAGAGAATTGTTTGGAATAAGTGCTGAATTTAACTTAATTTCAGCTCACGTAATCATTTTGTTGCAATTCTGATATGATTTAGCAAAATTTATTTATTTATTTATTATTTTTCTGAGATAAGGATTGGAACAGAAATATAGTAAACTTCATAGTTACAATTCACTTAAATTGGTGTTCAGATTGTTCTTTGTGGTCAAGATTTGGAACCATCCAATAGATGGAGAGGGAGTATGATTAGGTATTGCAGATTTGACTTATTGTTTAGAAAATAGGTAGTTAGGTTTAGAAAAAAGTTGGAATAATGTTTTATAATAAGCCTTATCCACATTATTTCCCCATAGATGGGCCTTGGATTCTCGGAGTTCACAATTTGCCATGTGGTGAGGTTTAACCAGCCCAGTATACCAAAAGTTCCAAAACCCTAACTAGAGGAAGTTACCAACAAACAATGAAGAGTTCTGAGGGTGAGGCCAGTATCATACCAATACTGGTCAGTACCAGAATCAGGGATATCAGTTGAGGTTAGAATTATGATATGATCTGGCAGTTGATTTGAGGAAGTGTAAGATTAGTCTCCTATCTTGACTAACACCAATTTTATTAGTTGGGTTTCATTGCAAATATATCTAGGTGATGAGTGTTTACATTTGATACTTGCAATCAGAAACTGATGAATTATTGAATTTACAATAATGTCTGTATTGGCAGGACACTGCGTGACGTCACAATGAGAGCCAAGAAGATAACTGGTACAGAGGCAAAGGAGAGAGGTCTTGTAGATAAGGTGTGCCAGAGTGCATCAGAGACAGTGGCTGAGGCAGTGAAGATGGCAGAGGAGCTGGCGGGAAGAAATTGGGACAGAGGGGTATATGTGTCAATTCGCATGTCAGTGTACCCCAACTTATGCAAGTCTTTGGAGATCCCACAAGAAAGCGATGAGGCGGTTACGAAGCATTTTGCTTCTAAGCTCTGAGAGAATAATTGCCACATTTATGTATAGGTAATTGCTGTTGGTCGTTCTCTTTGCATACGTTTCCTCACGCTGTATTTCAGCATACCAGTCATGTGTTTTGTTTTATATTTCAAAATAAATGTCGAACATGCTTAGTGTTCAGCTATATAAGAGGTATATTTTATTAAACTTGTTAGTCCTTGATATAATTGTATGGTGTAAATTCATGTTGTTTTTCCAATCAACTGTTTACTAACACTTTAATCATCACTGTGGCAGATTATTCTTGCCATGGAACAATTTTATGTAGTCTTGCAAATCAAGGCTATCAGGCCCATAAAGCATTCGAACGCAAGTGCTTAGAATTGCTATGTTGGTGCTGCTGGTGGGATATTTTATGGGCCAGAATAATGTCATTAACTCGAAATTTGATATTTATTCATACAAAAAGTGTGTTAATTTCAACTGTGTGGCTATTTGAGATTGGGTTTTGCTAAAAAGTAACTTAACCTTTTGTCATTGGATTATTGAAATCTTGGTCTTCTTATGAAAATTATAAAATAGTTTCCTTGTATATTGATAGATAAAATATCAGCGAGCCCTTTAAAATGATGAAAAAAGTATCTCGCTTATAGACATATCAATCGAGCTTTAGTTATTTATCACTTTTGTAATTTTTTTTATTTCTCTGTGCGCGTGGTTCTCCTCACCGTGGTGTTCAATTTGTCACAGCCTCACAGGGTAGATACGATATACTTTGATTATATTGACAGCACTGCCCGTAAGACAATATTATATAGTATATAAAATAAATAGAGATTGTACTGCTAATTTTTTATACGCAATATTTTTATTTTTTTTATTATGCTTTCACTTTAAAGTTCAATAACAAAATTTTCAAAATTTATATAATAAAACAAAATTGCTAGGTGTGTTTTATTTATTTATTTGCAAACACATTTTTTTTGCTTCATTTAACTTTGTTTGATGCAAAAAATTTGAAAAATTAATATCGAGAAACTTTCAATATCAATAACGTTCAGTTATAGTGTTTTTTGTTAATTAGAGATCATTCGCGATCAGATTAACTGAACGTTATGGTTTATAACGTCCAGCTACAATGCCCTGGACGTTACAAACCATAATATTCTTCCTATTTTTTAAAATCTAGCGAAACTGTTCCTCATTGTCGATATTTTTGTTTTGTTTTTCCTATTAATAAAAAAAACGGCCTGTAGGAAGCAAAACGATCAGAGAATTTTTTTTTTTTTCCAAAAATAAGAAATATAAAAAAACTTCAGCATATATAAATTTGATGCTTGTCATCATTTCTTCCCTTGAGTAATTCCTTTTTTTTTCTCAAGCATTCATGTTTATCCAGCCAATTTCTTTTCTTTTTCAAAGAATACCAGTCTGATGTTGGCAATAAATTTTTTGTTGAAACAGTTCATGTCTATATCTACATTGTCCCCTGAAGCTGACATACTGATATATTGGAGGTGTTATATATATCTTTGATGAACTGGAAGAAGAACAACAAGCTTTAATATTTGACAAGCTATACAGTAGGTAGAGCGGAGTTGTTGCTCTTATATAACTGAAGAGCCGATGATTTGCTCCATCCGATTATATGTAATATCAATTTAATTTGTCTTAACGAGGAAATTATGAAAACAAATCCCATGGTAAGAGAGGTAATTGTGCATATTGCCTGCATTTCTTAGTTTTTTTTTTAATAACGTGGATTCCATTCCAATTTTTAACAAAACAAGGGGTGGACAAGTATATTTTTTGTTGAATGTTAATTATAAATTAGGAAAGTAAATACATAACGTGGGATATTAATCCATTTTTTAACAAAATAAGGGGTAGACATGTAATTTTTTTTTTTGAATGTTAATTATAAATTAGGAAAGTAAATTGATAATGTGGGATATTAATCAAATTTATAACAAAACGAGGGGTACAAGTGTTAAAAAATTGTGGAACGTTAATTATAAATTAGGAAAGTATTTGATAACCTACGACATTAATCTAATTTTTAACAAAACGAGGGCAGGACATGTAAAAGTTTTGTGGAGCGTTAATTATAAATTAGGAAAATAAATTGAACTTCAAACAAACTTGATCGTTGAGGAATCTATATTTAGGATTGGGAGATTAAACAGAGAGTTAAATAAGGAAAGTCAGAGCATAAATCTACTTGCTAGAACTAATATAAATAGCACACAAGGGAGAACTAGGTTTTTCTCTTCTCTCTTCACCGTACTACTAGCACAGCTTCCATTCTTGCCTTTCAGGTTTGCTTCTGTTACATCAATTTTTTAAATTTTCAGAACCTTTATATCAGGCATCTGATAAATTATGGTCTCTGTGGATTCTGCAGTGATTTTGTTACTCAAAAAAATTTTCTGTATAGGGAAGAATCGAGGAAATTGTTGATTCTTGGTTCACTATAAAAGATTAATGAAAAAAAATACAAGCTGCTGATTCTTGTTTTGATAAATTATGTATGAGCTGTTTAATTTGAATTTGAATATTCTTTTCAACTCTTTTTTTCTCATTCCCATTTAATTTGAGCATTAACATGTGACAGAGAACTTAATCAATGGAGGACCTATACAAAGACGACCCGAATTCTTGGCTGAGACGCACCCGTTTCTCTAAAACAGTTTATCACCAGCCAGACCCTTTGCAAATACCCATCATCTCTTTAACCAAATTCAAACTTGGATCCTCTAACCCAATCTCAAACTTGGCATCTATCTCTGTGCCCGTCACCCGGGACAACACCTCCAAGACAACTACCCTGTCAAGTTTGAAGTCGGACAATCCTGATAGTGGTCTTACTGGTGAGGTGCAAGTGAAATCGGATTCCAAGACAGAGAAAAATAATCGGGCATCCATGCATGTGGCTATGTCCGACATGTTTAAAAAGGTGAAAAACACCGTCAGGAAACGATTAACTGGCACACCACAAAGCGAAAGAACAATGAAATCAGGTGCGCCAGGAGGGGCCGCCAGAGTTTGCGCTTGAAGATTGAGCCTGGTAGTTTTTCACAGGGAGTTAGTTATTAAAAGCTGCCGGCGATTACGATATGTGCGGAAGCCTTCTTTAATATGTTAATCTTGTTAACTATTTCAATTTTAAGACGTTTTAATTTTGACTGTGAACTATTTAATTTTGAACACGCATGAATGCAGTTTTGATAATGATCTTCCATATTTTTTTGCTTTTAATGATGATATGAAATATTCTTTTTCTTTCAGTGAGTTAATTGAACCGAAGCATTTTTTGTCAAAATTTCTAACCTTACAAGGAAGGTAGAAATACTGAGTACTGACATCAACCGGGTCCAAACCCATTTACACAAAACTGTGGCGAAATGGTTTAATGTTGTGTTTAGTGGGACTTGAATCCAGATCTCAACAACCACAATGTGTTCTTGTCATTATACTACAAACACACATTTGATATTTTAAGAGGAGGCTCAAATATATAAAAACTTTAAGAATAAAAAAATTTAATTAAATTTCAATATATATATTATTAATTTTTTTAAAACCATAGTGGTGGCTAACACCCTTTGAGTTGCCTTAAGATCTGCCCCTGCAATTACACCCGGAAATGTTATTTACATCCAAAATATCTTAATGAATTATTTCAAAACAAAATAAAATGAAAGAAAAAACCTAGTGTTCAGATATAAAAAAATTGATAAAAATGAATTTACAAAAAACAAAAGATAATTTTGATAATTTTACTTATTTTCTAGATTTTGTTTCATACTTTTTTTTATACATTTTTAAATATTTTTTAACTTATTTTAAGCAAGATTTCACAAAAGAAAAAACCGACACGGCACACCTAAACACTGGCACGGCACATCTAAACACGTCTTACCAAGACATGCTGTGCCGAATTCCATGTTGTGTCCATTGCTGGCACTGTACGACACGACACAACATGTTTTGATTTCTGACTGGCAAGACACGGCACGTGTTCCAAACACGTCTAAACACAGCACGGCACATTTGCAGTTCCCTACTCGCAGATAATTGATCCTTGTCATCATCTCCTCCTTTGTGTTCCTTTTTTCTCAAGCATTAATGTTTATCCATCCAGCTTCTTTTTGTGTTTCTTTCTGACATATAATATGTATATTCTTTCATCTGTCCTTGTCAACATCGCCATCCATTTTAAAAGAAGATAAAATAACTCCTGTAATAGGATTATTTGCTTTATTTATTTCATAGCAATATATCACATTTACTCATTAATAAAGGTTGTAATTTCAGCAGAAGATATTTTGGGCGTACTTTTAACAATGTTTGTTCATACTTCAATTGTGATACTATGAACATGGAGCTAGGCAACCGCAATGCCTACAAACAACTAATCATTTGATCAAACATGCAAGAGAAAGCAATCAAAGTCCGACAAAATGCTCGCCTTTTTACATCGAGGAAGCAATCACAAAATTAGTTAAAACCTTTGGGAGCTCAACAATATTAATGCTGTGGTGCAGCTAAATAATGGATCTGACACAATGGGCCCACTATCCGATAGACGAAATTAAGGAGCAAAGTGGCCGTGGAAGGGGATCTGCATTGGTTTCTGAATTTGATGGCAGGGATGCAGCGCAAAATCACATTAGTAACATAATCACATGAATCGGCACGGCAGAACAATTAATCAAAAAGCTGTTTATAAGTTCAGTTTTGACTTGCTTTGCAAAGTCAGGAACGAGATAATTATGATTTGCTTTGCAAAAAATTAATTATTGTCTCATCCAATCACATGGTAATTTTTAGTTTTATAACGTGGGACTACTACTTCAATTATTAACAAAACGAGGGGTAGACATGTAAATTTTATGTTGAACGTTATTAGAAATTAGGAAAGTAAATTTAACTTCAAAACAAACTTGATTGCTAATTAAGAAATCTCTATTTCAGGAGAGGGAGATTGAACATAGAGTTAAATAAGGGAAGTCTGAGAACAGGTCCTGCCAGAGCTATTATAATTAACACACAAGGGAGAACTAGGTTTTCACTTTTTCTCTTCTCTCTTCACCGTACTAGCACTGCACAGCTTCCATTTCTTGGCTGTCAGGTTTGCTTCTGTCTCCTTCCTTTTGCTTCAATTTTTCAATTTTTCTCGAATCTATGGTGTGAAAGGATCGTTTTTGACATAGTTCGAAGAAAAAATGTTATAGCTTGCTCAGAAAAAATTTCTGTTTAACAAAAATCGAGGAACTTGTAGATTCTTGGTTCACTTTAAAAGAGTAATAAAAGAAATTCAAGCTGATGATTCTTGTTTTGATAAAAAATTTAGATTTCAGGGTGGTGGGGATGCTGTTTACTTTGAATTGGAAACTTATTTTCAACTCTTTTCCCTATTCCTATTTAATTTGAGCATTTACATGTGATAGAGAACTTGATCAACCGGCTCCAATACCCCCCTTCCAGAAAACTGTCGTGAAATGGTTTATGGGAGGTAACATGGTAACAGTGCTGATTGATTTGTATGTCAAATTTTATTAAAAAATTATTGTGGTTGATTACATAATGGCGTTGAAGATAGAGATGATGCAACAGAGTCTGGATACTGGTAATTTTAGAGGAATTAATGAAGTTGGTTATTTACCAACCGAATCGATACATGATTAGTCCAGTAATTGGACACTCTGATTATTCTCAACTTAAATCCCTCCAAATGTCAAGTTAATTATTTACACACAAAAATGAAAAATAAAAGAGAAAAAGAAAAATGCATGCGTCACATATGCTATTTCCAGAAATCAGGGCCCTGATACTGCTCCTGCCAGAAATCAGGGCTACAGGAGTGAATAATTGGATACTCTGACTCTGCTCCATTTCCATATGCTCCTATCTCTGTTTCAAGAGGCCAGGCTGAGAAAACAGAGAAACAACCACTTAGTTGTTACTGAGATTTGAGAAATATATCACTGTTTGTAAAGAAATTATAAATATCCTTTTCTTTTGTTTGTAAAAAGAAAAGAAATCCTATTGAAGACATATAAGTGGCTAATTAACATGAGACTGAGGCATACTGAATAAACTAGATAATTAAAAAGGCTGAGTTAATTACTTGGTAAATCGGCATTGCTCTTCAAATTGGCATTGTCAAGCTCTGTAGGGCACGTTTGCGCATGCTTTACAACTTTGTTCCATGAATTTGCCGGCATTTTCAATATCTGCACAATCAGAATTAATTAAATAAAAAGTTACCTACCTTTTCAAATTTTATTAAAACTTAATTAAATTGTTTCAAGCTAAAGGTAATTTTTAAATTGTTTCATACTTAATTAAATTACCAGCTTTTTTATTAAAACTTAAATTACCAGTTAAGCAACACTTTTTATTTCTTTATTAAAAAAATTCTTACTTATCAGGTCTTGTTATCTAGGTTGTTTATAAATTATATAATGAGAAGTAAGCGAGAAATTGCAGAAAATTTACCTCCTTTAGCTGACTTGGATTTTCATTCAAAAATTTCAAGAAATCTTGAACAATGTTAATACCATTCATCTTCAATCTCTGATGATGTTTTCCATCTTTCGCAATAATGTCAAGTCGCCAAATTTCGTCATTGGGCATTGGGGGATAATGCTTCTCGTACGCTGCAAAAAGTTGCACAGTTAATAGAATTGTGGATTCTACATTTCACCGGTAAAATGCCATCTAATTCAGATTATACAATGTTTTTCTTTAAAAAAAAAAAACCAGAAAAAGAGAACTTCTGGTTAAGTTTACTTACATTCACCTCGGTGATCCTTGACTACAAATTTCTCTGACAACCCCTCGTGAAACCTTATAATAGTTCCACAGCGCTCTGAATCAATACATGCACCAAGGCGAAATTTTCCGCTTCTCAGCCATCTTGAATTGTCAGTGAAATGCATATCCCCAATAGTACCAACTCCTTGGTTCAAATTTACCTCAGTGTTACCAACAAGCAATGGTTTCTTGCCATCTCTTCGTTTAACAATTTTGCTTCTGAATTTGTCACTATCCAAACCTTCTAGCTCTAAATCCCCATCAATCACCACAATTTTCACTTTTATGGGCGAGCCCTCCTCATTTGCGCAAATTCTGCCCGTATTAATGTCTATGAGTTGGATTTCTATGCGCATTTTGTCATTATCAGTGATGTTATTGTTGGTGTAGATTGTTTGTGGAACTTGATTTGCAAAGACGAGTTTGTGTGTCGGCAAGTCTCTGCTCTGCAGTGGCTGGGATCTAAAAGGAAAATTGTGCTATTAGAATTTGCCTAAAATAAAAGCTTGTGAAGAAATTCAATGTCAACAAGATCAAATTGTTGAACTTGAAACTGAGTACTTACTGTGGTGTTGGTACCGCTTCTTCTATGTAGTATTGACGATTTCTGCACGTAAAGTTAACTCATAGATTAATATAAATTCTACATAAATTCAAAATCAAGCTAATTAATGAGTTCACAGTTCTTTCTTTCTTTTTTAAAAAAGAAATACATTTACAATTGAGCATTGTTTTGAGTAAAAATAGCTAGAGAGAGGTATATAAAAAAAAACCTACCCGTAAAGTGGATGTGGACCGCAAACAAGTAGCTGCACCTCCTCATGAACCTAAATAATTTCAGATTAAAATCCCAAATTAAGCACATAAATCAACTGCCTTTTCCAAGAGCAATGTAATAAGAAAAGAAGCTCACCACTTTGCGGATGATTGGCTCCATAGATAAGCAAATGTGTCGTATGGTCTCAGCCAACATCGCGCCTCTAATCACACTGCCATTGATATATTAAAAAGAAAACTCATGAGCTTGAACTTATAAGCATTGCATATATATTAATAATGTTAGTACTAATACATAGAAATTGGTAGAATCAGATAGAGGAGCTAGAACTCACGAAACGAAGGAAGGCGTCGTTCGCATACGGCTCGACTGAGGCTGATTTTGGTTGGCTTCCAATCCAAGCTCCTCCCGCGGTCGCTTCCGACCATTTTCCATTGATGAAATCACTCGCATCCGGCTTGACTGAGGCTGATTTTTGTCGGCATCCTGTTCAAGCTCCTCCCACGGTTGCTTCCTACCATTTTCCATTGATGAAATCACTCCAACTTGTTTAAAATGTCTTGATAAATCCACACTAAATAAATTTATCAAGAGAGAAAACAAGCAAAGGGGGAGAGATGAGTTGGGGTGGGGTAAAGGCTGAGTTTAAATTTCAAGTTGGAAATGATTTGATCAATTTATAGCTGTTGGAGATAGTGACAAGAGAACATTCATAGAAAGAGCTTGGAATCTCAATGGAAATACTGTTTCACAGATAGTTGATTTCTGCAAGTTATCTTAGTTGAGGAAACATCTTGGATTTTTCATAAATTTGAAGGTCAACGGTGACTTCACACAAAGGTCAACCTCTGATCCATCCATCTCAAATTTAAACAATTATTCCTAATATAATATAGATATGTGACGTATGTCGCTGTAAAATAAATATTTCATCCTGTTAATTAGTACACATCACTGCATTTTTTTTCTTCCACTATTCGTAAGGAGCCGCAAATAAAGATTAAAAAAAACATTAAAGCCTCTAGCTTACCCAAAAAAATAACAATAATAAAGTATCTACACCTGTGATTAATTAGTTTAGTAATTTCATTTTGTTATTATTTTTATATTATTTTTCAGGCCTGTGTTTGAGTCCATTGTTATCCTTCGCCCATATGATGAATTTGTTGAATTATGTAGACAATACATTATTTATCTAATATTATGATGAAATTTCTGAATGTTTTAATTTAATTTACAAAAATATCAATATTTTAATATGTTATTTTGTATTTTAGAATAATAAATTATTTTCTGAATTATATTGGTATCACACTTAAATTAAGATTTGTTTAACTAAATTACGAACTTGCCACTATCATTATAGCTTCTTGGTCACGTGCCATGTGACATGATATATGTGACATATATGTGGGCTCTACAAAAATGCTGGATTTTGGGATAATTGTTTATACATCTCAGCGTTAAATATTCATAATTACACGGTTGAACCTTAAAGTTGAACTAATTTAATGACTCAGTATCCCTCACAAAGTTTTTTTTAATTATTAGGAACCATCCAGGAAATATGCTCCAAGTTTCTTAGAACATTCTAACATTGATCAAAAGAAAAATAAATCAAAGGAGAAACATGTAAACAAGAACCATACTCTTGACAACTTCATGCAACACATTGAGGGATGGTTCATTTGTTACGGAATTACACCTGATAAGATTTGACCGGATGAAAATTTATTTTTGAAAAAGTAGAAACTCATAATACGAATACGTACAAGATTTATTATGGGAATATGTGTTGAAACGAATATTCGGTTGTACCGTGAGATTAGTTGTGGAAAATCTTAATTTATTTTAAAAATATGTATTTTTATTTAAAATTTTCACCTATTTAAAATAAGGAAAATATTTTAGAAAAATATTATACTGAAAAAAAAAATTATGTTGTAGTGCAGGTTTCATTAAAGGGTATTAATTATGTTGCAAAAATAATTAGACTAATATACTTAAAAAATGTCGCAAACAAACTGTCTGGATCCGGAGCTTTAGCTTAGTCCCACACTGGACAATTAACAAGAGAGAGCTATTTATATATAACTCTTTCATGTGTGCAAGAGAAAGAGGAGAAGGAGACAGATTGGGAAGACATCGGAGAAAGGAAAATTTAATCAAGTTACATGTACAATTTTTTTTAGAGGGAATTTCATGTGTACCCCTCAAAATTTTGAAAATGATGTATTTTTCTCTCTAAAATTCATATTATCATATTTACCATTTGAAACTTCAAAAACTCACAAATTTATCTATTTTATTATTTTTTTTCTATTGAAACTCATTTTAAATTTATAAAGTACCATTTTACCTTTTATTAAAATAATAAAAACTAGTATCATGTTTCACAAAAATGTTTGTCTTCTAATTGTTTGGTTTCTGAGGGCAATTATTATTTCTCTATTCCTAACGTTTACACAAGTATATACTTAAATGTCATTATGTAAGTGTTAGAACTTAGAAGTAGAGAAATTACTCATTTGCTCTCGGAAACCATCTAATTAGAAGACTGACATATTAAAAACATGCTACATATTTTTTTTTAATTTTAATGAAGGATAAATGGGTACTTCAAAAATAAAAAATTAGTTTTAATAGAAAAGATATTAAAATGGGTCAATTTATGAATTTTTATAGTTTAGACTTTAGATGCATAAATATGATGTTATAAATTTTAGAGGGGGAATACATAATATTCAAGTTTTTCAGGGGTATACATAGTGTTTTGCAAATATCCGCCCGGGTCAGACCCGGCCCGCCTGGGACCCGTGCTCGTGCACGGGTTCACGGGTTAAACGGGTACGGGTTGAGAAGGGCCGGGTACAGTTTTTTTTTTAATTTACCCGTACCGTTTCAAACCCGTACCCGCCCGTACCCGCCCGTACCGACCCGTTGACCCAGATTACCCGTACCCGTACCCGCAAACCCGTGCCCGTCTACCCGTAGACCCGTGCCCGTCTACCCGTACCCAAACCCGTGTACCTTTTTTTTTTTTTTTGAAATTCAAATTTTTTCCCCCAAACCTACCCTACCCCCCCTACCCGGGCCTACCCGGACTACCCGCCCCCCGGACCCCTACCCGAACTCACTCCCCTTTTCAGTTTTTATTATTTTTTTTTAAGTTTTGTTTTAAAATTTCAAATTATACTCCCCCCAAACAAAACTCTTTAAATACACCCCCATCCCTCACAAATTTTCACATCCCAATCTCAATATTTTCATCTCTCATTCTCTCAATCTCAATCTCAATATTTTCATTATTCTCAATTTTAATTTTGTTGTTAAAAAAAAATATAGATGTAAATTTAATTAATTCTACGAATACGCAAACGAAATTACGAAGGTATTGAAATTACAAAGTTCGTCACCTCCCACAAAATTTTCACGCGAGATTTAAATGTTACATTTATTTCATGTTAGATTAAATTTTGTTAAATTGAAATATAGAATGTTAAATTTATATTTTGTTTCAATTAGTTTAACTTAAATTAGTTTTTGTTAGATTTTATATAGAATATTAGTATTAAAATTGAATGTTAGATTTTTTTTTGTTGTAGAGTAATTATATTTTTTTTCTAGAGTAATTTAAAATTTAAGTAATTAGATTTATTGTTGAATAGGTTAGATTTAATTTTTGAAATTCGGATTTATTTTTAATAGGTTAAATAAGTATGTTAGATTTATTTTTGAATAAGTTAGATTTTATTTTTCAAATTCAGATTTATTTTTAATAGGTTAAATAAGTATGTTAGAATAGGGCCGATTTTGTGCTAAAATACGCTAAATTACTTCAAATTATGTTAATTTATAGTGATTTACAAAATTACAATAATTATGTAGAATTATGCTAAAATACGGTAAATTACACTAAATTACGTATGACTAGGGCCTATTTTGTGCCATCTTTCATAATCATAAATAATAGTAAAAAAATTGCAAATAATAAAAATTGGTATTCTACAAGGAGGAGGGATCCAATTACACCTTTTTTGGTGACACACTTTGACACCTACCATTTGTAAAGTCCAAATAGTCGATTTAAACCGTTCAACATGATGGATATATTAAAATGTGCTTGGAGATCAAATTTTACATTTTTTTGAATTTTTTTGCTATTTATTAAGATGGTTACAAAAATCGTTGTTTTCAGACCATTGAAAAACAGCGATTTTGTAACCATCTTAATAAATAGTAAAAAAATTCAAAAAAATGTAAAATTTGATCTCCAAGCACATTTTAATATGGTGATCATGTTGAACGGTTCGGATCGGCTGTTTGGATTTTGAAATCGCAAAATTGACCTATATAAAAAACGGTGTCATGATGTGTCACCAAAAAAGGTGTAATTGGATCCCTCCTCTTCTACAAGTTCATTATATAACTAATTTACTGAGCTACGTAGATTGGACAATAGAAATGAAAATCTTAATCGGAAACTTCAACTGAAGTTTTGAGGCCCTTCTCTTTGTTTTTTGGCGATTCTGAATTTGGAAATTTGGCAAAGTCAGTTTGGACGCATGCGCATTTTTACAAGCTTTCTGAAAAGTGGTCATTTGCTGAAATCGGACACTCGAGCGCCGTTTTATGGCCGTTTGAAGTTTCACCGTCGTTTTTCGCCTTCTCAGTGAAGATATCATCCCTGTTCATACGTAATTTTGCGTAATTTAGTGTATTCTAGCATAATTCTACATAATAATTGTAATTTAGCATAATTTAGTGTAATTCAGCATAAATTAACATAATTTCAAGTAATTTAGCGTATTTTAGTATAAATATGCTAATTATATATAAAAAATGTAATATAGCAAATATTTAAAAAAACAATTTGATTTTTTAGTGTTAGATTTCAGCATTTTATCTATTTGTCTAAAAAAAAAATTAAATGGGGGACCGGCCATTTAATGGCCGGTTTGGACATTTTTAATAAAAGTTGCGAACCGTGGGCAGATTTATTAATCTCTAATTAACTTAGGGTATTATTAAAAATGTCGGTTTTTAATAGGTTAAATAAGTATGTTAGATTTATTTTTTGAATATGTTAAGTAATTAGATTTATTTTTGAATAGGTTTAGATTTAATTTTTCAAATTCGGATTTATTTTTAATTGGTTAAAAAACTATGTTAGATTTATTTTTTGAATCTATTGTTTTAAAATAATTCATAATTATTTTTAAAGTAACTGATTTAAGAAATTTTTTATTTATATTTTATTGTTTTAAAGTAATTGATTTAAAATATTTTAAAGTAATTGATTTAAGAAATTTTTAATTTATATTTTATTGTTCAAAATTTAAAGTAATTGATTTAAGATATTTTCAAGTAATTGATTTAAGCAATATTGTTTTAAAATAATTAGTAATTTTGATTTTGATTTTAGTATCACAAAAATTATTGAGTTCAAATATGCAATCATGTCAAATGAATTTTGATTTGTATTTTATTGGTTTAAAAAGAAAACAAAAAAAGAAAAAGAAAAAAAAACAGCAAAAAAAAAAAAAAAAAAACCGTCCGGACCGGACCAGACCCGTGCTACCCGGACCCTAAACCCGCCTACTCGTGACCCGTGTTGCCCGTGACCCGTGTTACCCGTGACCTGTGTTGCCCGGGGGGTTTGAGAGGGGCTTGGTAGGGTTTTTGAAAAAAAAAAACCCGTGCTAACCCGTCTCGTGTTGCCCGTGACCCGCCCCGGATTTTGCCTGTGCCCGCCAGCCCGTGCCCGTTTGCAAAACACTAGGTATACACAAATGAAGACTAATATAAAATTAATTAGAAAATTATTACTAAAGCTGTTAATATGATGGACGGAAATCTTCACAGTAGTGAAGTTCCATAAAGTAGCCCGTTTCATTGTTGAACGGACGCAACATGATGAAACACTATCGGAACAAAGTTGGACTCTCTAACGAATAGTTTATCAAACTAGACCCACACACTTGTTCTTTCTTTTGTTTGACATACAGCCCCACCTGTCAGACTCTTCAAAGTCCCTTTTTGACTGAGCAAAAGCATCCAAATTAGCGCGAAATTTATTATTATCAACTTAACTGTCCATTCTCCATGCTATTATCAACTTAACTTCTTCGAGAGGTATTACATTCTTTTAACTCCTCCTCATACACTAATGCAGATTTTTGTCTGAAGGTGGATTTATCAAAGGCTTTCGACCGAATGGATTGGGATTTCCTGCACACTATACTGCCCCTGTATGGTATTCCCCCAAGAATGTGTGCTTGGATCATGGCCTGTGTTCGCTCGGCTGAATACACAATTGTTCTCAATGGGGGTGGGGGAGGCTTTCTAAGACCCGAATGCGGCTTGCGGCAAGGGTGCTCGCTCTCGCCGTACCTCTTCATTTTTGGCATGGATATACTCTCTAGAAGCCTCTCGCAAATGGTGGAAGCTCGGGTTCTGAAGGGGGTCAAATTGGCTCCAAAATGTGATCCCCTTACCAACTGCCTCTATGCCGACGATCTCTTGATCTTTGGTAGAGCTGAGGAAGAAGAAGCCTCACAAATTGTGCAAGCCTTAACTGCTTTCACCAAGGTCTCCGGTCAGGTAATTGGACCTTCTAAGAGCTCAATTTGGTTCAGCCGTCCAACCTCTCCAACTCAGAAGGATCTAATCTCCAGATTTCTGAATGTGCATCTCACTGGAATTTCGAAATCCTACCTGGGAGCTCCAATTGGCACCTCAGCCCAATTTCTGATTGATGCTTTCCTGTCACGAATGCAAGCTTGGAAGAGCAAGATGTTATCACAAGCGGGGAGATTGGTTTTAATTAAGTCGGTTTTGCAATCCATACCGATTTATTACATGGCTACTTCGAAAATCTCGCAGAGTGTCATAGCAACTCTGACGGGCCTGATCAGAAGGTTCTTCTGGGGTAAGGTGGATAAGCCAAGGTATTTGTCTCTTCTGGCTTGGGATAAGGTGGTGCTACCAATTGGAATGGGAGGCCTGGGGTTGCGAGACTTGAGGGCTATGAACAGTGCTCTACTCATGAAAATGCTTTGGAGATTAGCCTCTGACTCGGACGCATTGTGGGTCAGGCAGCTGAAAGGGAAATATCTACCAAATAGTGATCTTTGGCATAGCAAGAGGAGGTATAGGTGTACCCCTTTCTGGAGAGCTGCACTGGACCTTCGAGATCATCTCAGTCCTTTACTCGCATGGAATTTGGGTGATGGTCAGACCTGTCATGCCTTTGCTCAACCTTGGTTCCCTGATGCCCTCCAACATCTCCCGCAGGGAAGAGGGGACAGAAACATCTTCGTCAGTGACCTGGTACAGGACGAAACCGGTTTGTGGAGTGTGGAGCAGCTAACTGGCTTGTTCGGTTATGCTTCAGCTCTACGGATCATGTCCAATATAAAGCCCTCAACTCTAAATGGAGGTCAAGACCGCTTGATTTTTTCCCCAAATAAATCAGGCCTCTTCACCGTCAGGAAGGCTTATGGGGCGCTAATGGGTTACGGGTCTGACACGGCGATGGGGGGGGCAGCCATGAATCAACCCTGCTTCAAAGCTCTCTGGGACAAAATCTGGCATGAAGGTGATGTGCCACCTAGGATACGACTGTTCATGTGGAAATTGGCACATGGGGCACTGCCGCTAGGGGAGATTATGCATACAAGGCTGGGCAGGGGGGACCCGATATGCATGGTATGTGGGCAGTCCAACGAGAACGAAATGCATCTGGCGTTTTCATGTCCTCTTGCTCGATCTTGCTGGTACGCGGGGGATTTGGCACTCAAAACAGATGGGTTGCCAAGTAACATCAAGGAGGCCCTTCTCCACTTCACAAGAATCATCCCACCAGACAAATGGAACTATTTTGCTAGTGTTCTATGGGGTCTGTGGAGGTGCCGAAATGACCTTGTTTTTCAGGGAAAACAGCCTTATAGGAAGGAGTTCCACAATTACCAAAGCTCTGCACAGTCTGAAATGCTACTGGTAGCAGCGAAGGACTTCAATCTGACGATGAATCAAGGTTCCCCCTTGCACTCTCAATTTACTAATCACAGCACGGTGTGTTTTGTGGATGGGTCATGGGTAGCTGGATGGGTGGGGGGTGCCGGTTTTGTCTTTATGGAAAAGGGGAATCTGCTGTTGTATAATATGGCAAGGGTCTCGGCCTGCTGCCCCATACAGGCGGAAGCTTCTGCTCTACTTGCTGCAGTGAGGTATGCCCAACAAAATAAATTTGGGGAGTGCACCTTTCTCACGGATTGCAAGGCACTAGCTGAATCGTGTTCTGCTTCAAATCCCCCCACTGAGGTTGATTGGAGAGCTCACAAGGAGATTTATGACATCTGGAAGATCCTAAGAGTGAATCAAGGTTTCAACTGCACGTTTCTAAATAGAGATCAGAATGAATTGGCGGATAAGCTAGCAAAAAAGGGTAGACAGTTAGGGGAATCATATTGGGGTTTTACTTACCCAATTTTTTAATTAGTGCTGTCGTTTTTTCTTATAGATACAGGAGATAGGCCGAGATTTTTATTTTTACCCAAAAAAATATATATTTTAATATAATTATTCAAGTTTTTGAAAAATTTAAATTTATACCCAAACCGTAAAAAAATTTACGGTTTGAATTCTTTATTCAAACTGTAAATTTTTTTTACGGTTTGAATTCCGTAAAATTCCAAACCGAAACCTTTTTTTTTTAAGTTGCGGCAGAAACTACGATTACTTTCGATGAGGTGGCTGTGTCTAGTTGGTTAGCCCAAATTTTTTAGTTACCATCTTAATTGACTTAACATTTCAAGATTCGAACTTTACCATCAATTTCTGAAAAATTAAAGAAAACTTCTCTAATTTCTTATATACCTCTCAACGAATTTTTTTTATAAACCAAATTAAAGAAAACTTCTCTAATTTCTTATATACCTCTCAACGAATTTCTTATATCAATTTCTGAAAAATTAAAGAAAACTTCTCTAATTTCTTATATACCTCAAATTAAAGAAAACTTCCGAATTCAAACCGTAAATTTTTTCTACGGTTTGGGTATAAATTTAAATTTTTCAAAAACTTGGATAATTATATTAAAATATATTTTTTTTGGGTAAAAATAAAAATCTCGGATGGTGCTCAACAACAGCAGCTTCCACGCGTCTGCCTCTCCGCTTCGAGAACTTTCGGTTTGAAAACAGTTTTTTTTTACTCTCCATTTCTTCCCATTCGTGTGAAAATGGACAGTCCATTTACACCATCAACGCTTCGGATTCGGAAGCAGCAGCCGCAGAAGACTTATCCAATACCTTAAACTGGAGATTGTTAAATTCAACATTCCTTAAAACGCCTCGACAGACGGAACAAAGAATTTACAAACATTCAACAGGAAACCAGGGACTTTGAGATTCGTGCAGAATATTTGAAATTTAGGAATTGTGAAATTTCAGCAGATATATTTGCATGGGTATATAACTTATCATTTGCATGGGTAGTTATATCAATTGTATGGAATTCTTAATAGCATGGGCCGAAAATTTTAACGCATGCAATTTAATTTGCGCGCTCATGCAAAAAATATCAATTGTATGAGAATTACTTAAAGATGTAATTAAACTTAGTTACCCATGCAAATAATACAAATTATAGTAGTGAGAGTCTTTATCATATTTTAAATATCCATTAACTAAGTTTATCTTTTTGTATTTATCCATAAAATTAATTGTGTTGTCAGAATTTATTTTTTCCGGTTATATTCTTACTTTTTCTCAACTTAAGGCCTAAAGTTATCCGGATTCAAATCTGCTGAAATTTCAGATCCATGAACAGTACACTGAAATTCTGAATTCAGCCGTCGAACTGTTTCGAGATGCGTGCACAGAAAAAATTCGTTGAGAGGTATATAAGAAATTAGAGAAGTTTTCTTTAATTTTTCAGAAATTGATGGTAAAGTTCGAATCTTGAAATGTTAAGTCAGTTAAGATGGTAACTAAAAAATTTGGGCTAACCAACTAGACACAGCCACCTCATCGAAAGTAATCGTAGTTTCTGCCGCAACTTAAAAAAAAAGGTTTCTGCCACAATGGTTTGGAATTTTACGGAATTCAAACCGTAAAAAAAATTTACGGTTTGAATAAAGAATTCAAACCGTAAATTTTTTTTACGGTTTGGGTATAAATTTAAATTTTTCAAAAACTTGGATAATTATATTGAAATATATTTTTTTTTTGGGTAAAAATAAAAATCTCGGGGAGATAGGCCTGTGTGGCTGTTTTTTCTTGTAAGCCTACGGGCATGACTGAAGCAAAAAAAAAAAAAAAAAAAAAAAAAAAAAAACTGTCCATTCTCTCTTTCAAATGACCTCCTTCGTTGAAACCAAAAAGAGCAGAGCAGAGTTATCAACCAGCAGCAAGAGAAGCACCGAGCAGCAAAAACTCGGTGAGGCATTTCGACGAACACACCATGTGCACTCTCGAAAAGAAGGGTCGCGTGCTAATCCTGACTCTCACAGGCTCCGGCGATCACCGCCTCGGCCCAGATATGATCTCCTCGCTCCGCTCGGCACTTGACACCGCCCGGTCTGACTCGACCGCCGGCGCTTTGATCGTTACCAATGAAGGCCGGTTCTTCTGTAATGGCTTCGACCTCGCCTGGACCGAGAACTCGAAAGCAAAGCTCATGACTTTAGTTTCCCTCGCTAAATCACTGGTTGCCGATCTGGTCTCTTTTCCCATGCCGACTATTGCAGCAATTACGGGCCACGTAGAGGCAGCTGGGGTGATGTTTGCTCTGGCGCATGATTACGTGTACTGTGTACATGAGGGGAGATCGAGGCGTCTTTTACTGCAGCGAGCTGGACGTTGGATTGCCTTTCCCGTCTTATTTCATGGTTCTAATGCAAACGAAGCTAACTAAACCGGGGTAAGTATCTGGAGAATGATCTTCTATTGAGTGTCTAGTGAGGATTAAAGGGCTGGAATTGATTTTACAGTTCAACTACTCAAAATAATAATATCCCCTTTGAGTGAGGCTATGGTACTTTTTAAAGTGCACATGGGTCCGTGCTATGAATTCATATTTTCATTTTCAAAGTCTAAATAGTCAATACAACCGCTCAATATGAAAAAGTACTTGGAGACCAAATTTTATATTTGTTTTTTTAGAAAATCATATGATCTACAAATTCTGGAACATCCAAAAGTAGTGATTTTCTACCTATCTAAGAAAATAGTAAAAAAAAATTTAAAAAATATAAAGTTTGGTCTCTTAGTACATTTTCATACAACTATCATGTTGAGCAGTTCAAATTGATTATTTGAATTTCAAAAATGAAAATATGAATCCATAGTACCGATTGATCCGTACTTTGCAAAGTACAGTAGCCTCACTGTATCCTGTTAGTGTTAGTGTTTCTTATTTGGTGAAGCTTGCCATTTCCGTTAGTAGATGAACATGAAATTTGAGATCAACAGAGTACCCATATGCTGCATATTAATACTGGGCCCAACTAGCATGCTACCAAAATAAACAAACACAGAACAATTTAAGCAATTGATAGGTCTGTACTTTAGTGAGCATAGCAGGTGAGGTCAAACTTCACATCCCTTATGGCTTATGGTACCTCACTACTCGGGGTGGTATCTAGAATGTTTGTCCCTAATCTTAAAGCTGATCGGCCATTAAAAGCAATACTTGCATTGATATGTTGGGTCTAGATGCTACATTAATTCTATAATTCTCAGTTCTAAAAGTATCTCTTGTAGGGGAATCATAAAGGCCAAACAATTACGCCTTATCTAGAGATCAAACAATTACATCTCATCTAGGGGTCAAACACTTACACCCCGGGGAAGGAGAAACAGTTCCCCACCTTAACCTAAGGACCACCCTATGCCAAAGAAACCCAAAACATAAATCATAAGTGCGGAATACATACCTGATTCCATAACATTGGCCATGGAATCCTTAATTGCGAAGAGCCGTCTTCGTGAGCACGAGACAAGTCTTCAATGGCAAGAAGTCCTTCTTGTTGTGTTGTCGTATGGTCGTAGGAATAGATCTTCCAAGGCAGCAAGACACGCCTTTGAGAAATCCCTTCCAAGTTTCCTAATGGATTTCTCCTCTCTAGATCTTTGATGGTGAAAGAGAAGAGAAGGCACTCAAAACTGAGTTGTGTATAATGATGATGTCTTGTGCCTTGGGGACCCATCCTTATATAGGCTAACTCTAAATCTAACGCACCAGATATAGATGTCAAATTTAAGACATCTATATTGTACATCCAAAATTAAATATTCAGATTTAGATGAAAACCTACTCCACATTTAGTGGTTATCTATAATTGCAAATCTCATAATCAGTCCATCAATGAGTATGAGTTTTGCCTATATTATTCTACACATTTATGGACCACACCCTAATGAATACATAGATTGCCAAATATCTTAATCCATATTAGATCACTTTAGTTAGACAATCATACATGACAGTATACAATTCATAATTATATTACATATATGCTCAACGTTGGATAATGATCCAACAATCTCCCACTTGAGCAATATGTCACACTCTTTTAATTATGTATTGTCAACCTTATACGCGCGTAAACTTTTCTGTTAGCCTTATGTATTCTCAAACCAATTCCGTCCATCAATTACATTAGCAAAGGACTAAAGCGGCTTTCGTCACATTTAATTCGTAACTAAACCATCAATGATCACAGTACTAATATAACCAAATGACATGAATCATGATGTGGATGTGTAGCATAGAAATTACACGCAATTGTGATCTTATCGTGCCAATTTCTAACTAGGTCTCCTACTTAAAACTTGAAACTAAATTTCATAAAACATGTTGTAAAATGCAAAATTAACAATTTGCAAATCACATATCCAAAATTGAATCAAACTAAAATAGAGATAGAATGTAAAAATAACCCTTTTTGCAAAACCATGCATATAACTTAATCAACTTGTTTCATATTACAAGTTGCATATCCAAATTACAATAAGTAAATAGAACATCAAAATAAATAACAGACTCCCACTAAAACTGAATTTCCCTAACAGAAATTACACCCATATGAGCAACATGCTCTTCAAACTTATTGGGTGGTAATCCTTTAGTAAGTGGATCCGCCAACATGGAGTCTGTCCCTATATGTTCTATGGATAACTGACCATTCTATACTCTTTCTTTTACTTGACTTTAGTTTAGCATTGCTTCATATTCTAAGGAATACTTAGGGCATTGGTTGAGACTAAATTTGTCTCCTTTTGCTATTGAGTTATATTTTCTGGTTTACTGTTTTGCTTGTCATACTTAAGGAGAACCTTATCGATACAATTCCATTGGGATAAACTTAGAATACTTTTGGATCTTATCCCTTAGTATTTCAATCCCTAGGCTAAATGATGCATCACTAAGATCTTCCATATCTAAATTCTTTATCAGAAAATTCTTAGTTTCTTGCAACATATTTATATCGATATTGGCAAGCAATATGATATCCACATACCAGAAATACAAACTTACTCCCACAGAACTTAAGGTATATAAATTCATTCAATAAATTTATCTCAAAACCAAATGAGATAATCTCATTATGAATTTTGCAATACCATTCTTGAGACATTTCATTTTAGCTCATCGATGGATTTCTTAAGTTTACACACCATAGACTTTGCGTCTCTTGACACACAGTTTTCTGGTTGCACCATATAGATCGTTTCATTAATGTCACCATTTAGAAACGCTGTCTTAATATCCATCTAATGAAACTCCAAATTAAAATGCGTAACTAATGCCAATATAATCTTTAAAGAGTCTTTCAATAATAGAGTATTGATGATTCAATAACATATCAATCAATATGTCTTCCTTTGGGCCGACAATATTGATTATATGTAAAACATAATAATCATCACTATACGCTATGCGCACAATCATCAACCCTCCTTTGGGCCGGTTAATGCTTGCATTCATTAAATGAAACCAAAGTGAAAGTCTCTAAAACCTTAAGTGACAAGACGAACTTTATATTACTCCTCATTACTTTTCGAATCCCTTTTGGTTTTAAATATCTATTTGCAACCAATGGGTGTCGCAACTTTAGGTAATGGGGTAATTTTTCCAATGTCATTGTCAGCCTTTAATTATATTTTCTTATTGGCACTTCTGAATTTTCTTGAGGGTTTCCAGCATTGTCTACAATAATCTGGCCAACAACAGCATCATTCAGAGTTTCGTGCGGCCCGCACAAGGCTCTAGAATTTCTCTTTGTGCTATTTGATCATGTTGAGTTTGGTCTTCAATAATGGTTTCGTTTTCGATAATTGTATTTTGAGTTAAAATGTGTTTCATATCCACAAAACTCGCAACACCTGTGGGAATATTTGCATACTCTTCTTCGATTTCAAAATCCATTATTGTATCACCCCCCGCAAACTCAACATCCTCAAAAAATTGTATTTTCCGTCTCAAATACTAAATGTTCTGTAGGATTAGAAAACTTATAACCCCTTTAGCGCTCGATATATCAAATAAAATAGCAACTAACATTTATTTTGTCTAGTTTCATCTCATGCGACCTTATAAGATCTTGCATTATCTAGACATCCCCATACACATAAATGTTTCCAACTAGGCTTTCACCCTGGTTTCAAACCTCAAAGGGGTTTATGTTAGTCACTTTAGTGGATATTCTAATTAGGATATATGCTGCATTCCATAAGGCTTCATATCATAGAAAATGTATATTCAAGCACCAAGCCTCATTTATCTATGAATTGTGCATAAGGCCTTTGACATTGTTCACCTAATTCATCAAATCTGCCATAGTATTCACTAAATGATTAGATTTAATGGCAGTAATGCGTTTGTCAAGTTGTAACTCAACTTTCGCTTTGAAACTTTTGAACATGTCTAAGGCTTGAGCCTTTTCCTTAAACAAATATATGTAGCCATATCTAAAAAAGTCATCTATGAATATAATAAAATACCGCTGCCATTTCTAGTGGTCGTTTGAAACGGTCCACAGACTATCGGTATGTATTAATTCTTAGACTTCTGAACACCTTTTGGCTTCATATTTTCTTAAATTGGTTGGTTTCCCTTTTATGCAATTAACACAATCATTAAGATCTGAAAATTCAAAGGGTTTGAGAATTTCATTACACACAAGACGTTCAATTCTTCGATTAGAATTACTTAATGTCTTGTGGTATAATGTGTCTGAATTCTCATTGGTTAATTTTCTCTTAATACTTCTTTTTATCTATATGCAAGGCTTCTAAATAGGAGCTATTGATATCAAAAGAATATAGATTATCATAATTCGAAAGAAAACTAGAATCAACTTATTTTGAATTATGAAACAAACCAAATTTTCTATTTCCAAAAAATACAAGTAAATCCATACTAGTTCAATACGGAAAATATAAATTATAAAAAAAATAATACCATAAATGTCTCATATTAAATTCAAATAAAATCTAGTTTTTTTTTTTTTTAAAAATAATCTATATAAGTCTCAATAGCTTCTACTTTAACTTTATTACATTTGCCCACAAAGATGAGTCTTTCATCATCACTTGGCTTTGGTAATTTATGTAGCCTTACAAGATACACTTATGTGAGTAGTTGCAATCTACCACAAATTGTATCTAGATATAGAAATTAAATTAACCTCCTTACAAACCAAACCAAAAGACATACCATTCTCAACACGCCAAGCATGAAAATAATGGCTATGTTCTTTCTTGTGCCAAACTCCACCACAAAAGAATTAACCGGTATTATCCGATTTGGCAATTGTCTTGCCCCTTTTTCTTGTTTCTTTTGAGTGTACTCTGCAGCTTTCTTACTATCCCTTATCTTATTTGATTGTTTCTGATTTCCTTAAACCTTAATTTTGGAGATTATAGCAACATGGGTCATTTATGTCTGAATTTGTTTCAGTCTCTCCTCTTCCTACACAATGTGGAATGAGTTCAATATCTCACCATAAATTGACCAAAGTGTGTGGGAAAGGATATCAATGCTAAGTGCACTAAAATATCATAAGAGATCTCAAACTTGAGTGCTCTCAGTTTTGAAACAACATTAGACATCTCCATGATGTACTTCCTAATATTTTATTGAGATGAGTTCGTTAAATAATGTACCAATCTGAAACTTTTCATTATTAACGAATTTATTCTCAATGTCCTCCAAAAAATTTCTTAATAGTAACAATCAAATCTGAAATTGCGCCCCTTAATGCCTCTTGATGGACCTTTTCATTATCAGAAGACACATGCGATTTGATTTGTCCCACTTTTCCTTCTCCTTCTGATCATCAGAAGTACTCTTATCCGTAAGAGTGGGACATACCTTCTTAACGCAAGGTCCAGATCCTTGACATCGAAAACTATTACTGTGTTCTCATGTCAAAATTTGAATTGGTTCCATTCAACATAAAAAAATGTTGTTTAGGCCTTTAACAATGCTAACTTAAAATTGCGAACAAAAAATCACAAAGAACAACACGAATAAAAAATTATGAATTTATAAATTATATTCAAATAAAGGCCCAACTTGCTCAAGATATATGAGATGATTTTTCCTTTTATTACTATACACACGAATTTCACAACCAGGTAAGTTCCCAGGTAAGTCAGGGATCCCTAAGGATTCACTTCGAATTCCGACTATCCTAGACAGAACTTTCCTAGACATTGTTACATTCATAGTATCGTAACTTATCTTAATAAATCATCACATTTTATGAGCCTTAAAACCATCATCATCAAAGCATCGTTTTCCATTAATTGATCACCGGAGGGCAACGAATTAATTTCTTATGATACTTTGGCGCAATAATAAAGTATTGATGATTCAATAACATATCGACAACATGCCTTCCGGAGGGCCGACATTGTTGACATATGTAACAAAACATAATAATCATCACTACACTTTATTATCACTCAATTGTACAAATAACTTCAACAACCATCACCTTCCGGAGGGCCGATAAATGATCGTTTCCATTAAATGTACACTTAATATCCTTTTATACAATGAATTTAAATCAACTTTATCAAAAGAGGCACCGGAGGGTACGATAATGACTCAATCAATTTAATTCAAGGTATATATAACTTTAATGCCTTTATAAGAATTATAATCTATACCTTAGCCATAAAACAAAAAATGCAATCAAATAAATATATATAATTGCATCATAATAACTGCAGTTTTAATCCAAAAAATAATTCTGTAATTTTTTAGAGAGTTGTGCGGTCCCCACGAAACTTTGTGTGGTCTGCCAAATTGAAAAAGGTATTTTGTGCGATTGCATCAAAAACCGTGCGGACGCATCAAAATCCGTGCGGCCGCATCATTTTCTCAATAACTGAAAAACTGCATTTATTGTGCTGAAATTGACCCATGATCTAGAGAGAGTTTAATTTTGGAAGCACCTTAAATAACCTTTCAAATTTAGAAATTTAATTCTAAATCTGTATATTTTATTTTAGAAAATATATCTAAAATAAATTTCACAAAACATAACTTTTTAAATTCAGAAATTTAATTCCAAATTTATATATTTCGTTTTAGGAAATTCATCAAAAATAAATTTCACCAAAACCCTAATTTCATAACTACCCATAACTACCTAATTCCATGGAGGCCGCAGAGAGCGCCATCAGGATCGAATTTAGGTTAGAAATTTACGATTTCAATTAGGAAATCTTCTAGTAAATTCTAACCTAATCTAATGATCATATATGGGCAATTAAGAACCATAATTAATGAAGAAAATCCTTAAATTTGTGCCTTCCAAAATCTTAATTTCAAGATAAAATCCAATCAAGAAAATTCATCAAAAATTCGACAAAGAAATCATCAATTTAATCCTAATTCTCTCTAGATCAAGAAAGACCTAAACCTTTGGCATAGGAAGGCTCTGATACCACTTGTAGGGGAATCATAAAGGCCAAACAATTACGCCTTATCTAGAGATCAAACAATTACATCTCATCTAGGGGTCAAACACTTACACCCCGGGGAAGGAGAAACAGTTCCCCACCTTAACCTAAGGACCACCCTATGCCAAAGAAACCCAAAACATAAATCATAAGTGCGGAATACATACCTGATTCCATAACATTGGCCATGGAATCCTTAATTGCGAAGAGCCGTCTTCGTGAGCACGAGACAAGTCTTCAATGGCAAGAAGTCCTTCTTGTTGTGTTGTCGTATGGTCGTAGGAATAGATCTTCCAAGGCAGCAAGACACGCCTTTGAGAAATCCCTTCCAAGTTTCCTAATGGATTTCTCCTCTCTAGATCTTTGATGGTGAAAGAGAAGAGAAGGCACTCAAAACTGAGTTGTGTATAATGATGATGTCTTGTGCCTTGGGGACCCATCCTTATATAGGCTAACTCTAAATCTAACGCACCAGATATAGATGTCAAATTTAAGACATCTATATTGTACATCCAAAATTAAATATTCAGATTTAGATGAAAACCTACTCCACATTTAGTGGTTATTCTATAATTGCAAATCTCATAATCAGTCCATCAATGAGTATGAGTTTTGCCTATATTATTCTACACATTTATGGACCACACCCTAATGAATACATAGATTGCCAAATATCTTAATCCATATTAGATCACTTTAGTTAGACAATCATACATGACAGTATACAATTCATAATTATATTACATATATGCTCAACGTTGGATAATGATCCAACATCTCTTTGCTATGCATCTTTTATCTGCCCGTTCTTGGATTAATTAGTACGTGGTAGAACCAATTCTTAACTGGTAAGGATAAAATAATAATCAAGCCAATTTTATGAAACAGCTTTACTAACCCATTAACAACACTGCCAAATGAAATACATATAGCAAACAATAAGCATATTTCAAGAGCTGTCGTTTGAATTATTAGTTGATAGAAAGCTGAAAATTCAGTGCCTGAAGTAAAAATCCAGATGAAAACCATGAAAAATTTGTAATTATTATTTCATTAAATCTGTACATATTACAGAAATTACAAATTCAGACAAGTTTTTCATAATTTTACCCCTGTAATTCCAGGGCATTGCGTGACATGGCACTGGGAGCCAAGAAGATAAATGCTATAGAGGGGAAGGAGAGAGGTATTGTAGATAAGGTGTTTGAGAGTGCCTCAGACGTGATGCCTGAGGCAGTGAAGATGGGAGAGCAGCTGGCTGGTAGGAACTGGGACAGAGGGGTATATGCGTCAATTCGCATGTCTGTGTACCCCGATTTGTGCAAGTCTGTGGGTCTCCCACAAGAAAGTGACGAGGAGGCTGAAAAGCATTTTGCTTCCAAGCTCTGAAGAAATAGGTGCTGCATTTGCATATAGGTAATTGTTTGTTGTTGTTTTTAATTCACCCGTTATTGTACTGTCTTTGCAGATGTAAGAAGTAAGAACCAACATTTTAATTGGCAACAACTAACACCCAACATCTGATAAAATATTTGCAAAGATACCCTGTCCATTGTTCACCAGACCTTGGTTTTAACAGTTTGGTGTCATTTGCCATAACTACTTTACTTGGTGTTAGTTGTGCAATTAACAACTGTTGGTGTTATCTGCAAGTAAAATCAAATTGGCAGTGTAATTTACAGAACTTAAACTATATATTTAAGGCATGAGCTTTACAGTTCAAGGACCAATCTGTACTGGCACTTAATTTTGATTTCCAATTAGACACTGAATTTGCTCATAAAAGCTCAGTTTTTTAGGAATAATCTATGGAGCCTCCAAAAGTTAATGTAATTTTATTCTCAGAAAATGTATATTACTTATTTAATTATGCACCTAATGTTTCTTCATATCCTTCAATTTATCTTCTGTTTAGACATCCTATTTATTATTTTCCTTTTTAATCTTTTTAATAACTAATGATATAATCTTCCTTGTTGCAGATTAATGCTAAACTGTTATGTTGGCAACATCAGGACTTTTACCAATAAAATGTCTATAGGACCTTTTAGGGCTTGTTCAGATGTTAAGGAATTACACGGGATGGGATTTGACGGGGATGGGAACTCACTTTTGAAAAAGTGGGAACCCACGGGTACGGATACGCACGGGATTAATTTTGAGAATGTGTTGAATTGAGTGTTCGGTTGTACCGTGGGATTAGTTGTGGAAAATTCTATTTTTCTTTCTAAAAATTTGATATTATACAATTTTCTTTATTAATATATTAATATAATAATAAAATTAAATAAAAATGATTATGTAATAATATCAAATAGATGAAACATTACTAAAAATAAACATTTAAGAATATTTACAAAAAATGAACATTTATAAACAAACAAACATTTAGAATAAGAAAATGGATACAGATAAATTAAGAACATATTTATAAAAAATAAAAAAATAACATATTAATAATTTTAAAATAATATATATTTAATTTATTTTACGTACTACGGACAAACTACGAAGTATCTAAAATTTTAAACTATTAGTTAAATCCAGTTTAATATTAATAATTATGATAATATAGCTTAATTATGCTAAGAAGTAACTAATTTTATTGATTGTGATAAGCTGCGCCAATTGGGAAGAAAAAAATGAACTTTGACTCAATTTGTTATTTCCCATAAGAATAGTGTTGTTGGAAGAGAAAAAGAAAACCTCTTAGGAATTAATTGGGAACTTAATTGGAAAAATACCGAGCTGCCGAACGCATATGGGACAAATACTCATATTTTGTTTTTTTCCCACGAAAACTCAAGCAACTGAACAGGCCCTTAGAGTTTAAATAATGTCGTTGTCACAATATTTGATGCCCATCGAAGCAAAAAGTGCATTAAATTTTAACCATGGCAACTTTTGAGTTGGATTATGCAATTCTTTGCTGGTCATTTTGAAGTATGGAAAAGAGTTGCTTTCTATACTAATTTGAAATATACTGGCAAGATGGTTCATATATAAGCATGGAAAAATGATATGCAGTTCATAGGCTTATTTTTTAGTTGTTATTTCATCTTAATTATTTTATTTGTATATATCTTCTATATACTTTTTGGCTACCTCTTCAGGAACCATGAGTTTATAATATATTTGCCACGTGTCAACTGGCACTTCATTAAACGGGCAAACATGCTGATGGATTTGTATGTGCAACTGCATGAGGTTAAAATAAACCTCAGTTGACCAAACAAATCAAACTACTATGTGAAAACTAAAAATAAAAAGGAGAAATGTACTTCGGAAAATTTGCAAAACAGAGGGTAGAAGGTGTCAGTTGAGTTGACTGGAAGGTATCTGACTACTGGTTGTATACCTTCCAGTTCTTGCCTGGAAAATTATTTATGTTGTCATTTTCTCAGATGTAAATAGTTGGGTGGAGATTGAATTGTATATCTTAACCATATTTATATGAACAAACTACAAAAAAATGTTATCACAGACTAAATTATGTACTTTTGGAAAGTAATTTAACATTATATTTGTAGTTATCTAGTAAACATAGCCTGTCATCTTATTATTTATAGTTGGTTAGTTAGTACCATACAAAATTTTATTTGTTTATTATTTTTTCTTTTGGTTCTAATCTGTTGTATTTCATTTGTTGCCTTGATGGCAGAATAAAGATGATTAAAGAATAATATTAGTATAGAACACATTGAAGTTAAAAAAAAAAAAGTCTACTATTCGGTCCAATAAAGATGATTAAAGAATAATATTAGTATAGAACACATTGAAGTTAAAAAAAAAAAAAAGTCTACTATTCGGTCCAAAATGTCAGAGTATATCACTAATCCATATGGCAAGCAGAGATTAGCTTATTGCCTTATTCTCTTAATCCAAGGCTATGTTTGGATGCACTAAGAATAGTGCTATTCTTAGAATATCATTGCTATTCGGAACAAGGACAATCCAAACAAGAAATAGAGCTATTCGGAATAGAGAGAATAGGGCTATTCTCTATTCTTACAAAAACATGGAATAGCATTTGTTGCTTGTAATATTAATACTAATCTAATATTTAAACTAATATTATATTATGATACGTGTTAAGGGTATATGTAAAAAGCTTTATCCTCAAATACACTTTCGGTTTAGATCGCAAGTATACAATCCTACCGTGTAGTATATTATCGGGTATCGAACCACAAGGAGTAAGATAAATACTTAGTTTTCAACTTTAGATGATAAATTTCAGAAAATAAAGAAAATAAAGTGCAATAAAGTAAATTTGGGGGGGTTTGTAGTAAAAATCCTAAGGTTGGGTTCAATACCCGAAGGAAGGAGTTTTAAACAATTAAAAGTAAAAGTAAAAGAGAGAAAAGTCGGTTTGTTTTCAAGGTTAAGAGAATCTAGGGGTCTTTGGTCTACAATCCCTTGTTAACTCTATTCATTCGGTATTTGCTTAAATTCATGTATGATTTGATGAGGTTTCTAACCTAATATGTCATTAAGGGTCACTTTCGTGAATTAATAACGTGTCTAAGTAATTCGGACTTCACGGTTAGGTCCTTCACCCTAGCTACTTAGACCATAAGCTCTTGTTAGTCTCTCCTCTCCTCGAATATTGGTACTTCTCAATTAAGTCCATGATACCAATATCCGACTCGATTTGAGATGTCCTAATTAGGGTTTGACTTCACGGTTAGGTCCTTCACCAAGTCCCTAACCTTAATTTCTGTAGTTCCGGCCTAGATTAAATTGGTTAGAATCTTAATCTAAAACCTAAGATATTTGCATTCACAATTTGGTACTATCCTATTGATCCTAGTCAATTTTGGTTCTTTTGAAACCAAAACGAGATGCTACAATTCAAGTACTAATTATGTATTTAACACAAATTATTTAAATCACAGAAATTAACGATCAAATCCGATAAAACAATCATAATAAAAGCAAATAATCGAATAAAATAGAATTAAACAAGTTCATGCATTGACCTAAACCCCTAGAGAGAGAACTACTCCCTCTTGGAGGGAAACATTGCAAAGTTTGGCAAAGAATAAAAGGAAATGAAATAAAGAATAATTACACCCTTTGAATCTAGAACCTCAATCTTGCCGAATCTTGCTCAAGAAACCCTTCTTCTCCTTGCTTGAAAGCTTCTCCTTCTTCAGAAAATGTCGCTAAGAATTGTGTGTAGAGAGAGAATGAGATGTGTTGTAGGGATTGATGGATAGTGGATGATTTGGAAGGGAAAGTTCTAGCTCTTTTTATAGCAAGAGATCATACCCAATTTAGAGGCTAGAAGGTGGAGTTAGTGGGTGCTCTTTTTGGCATTTCTTTCCTGGCAAGTATTGCTATATTTTTGGCTTCTTAAAACGTGTCCTTGGAGTGCCAAAAATAGAAACAGTGTTGAAACCGGGTAAATTTGGCTGTCTGCGTGTTCAGTGCGTCCGCACTGGATGAGAGTGCGGGTGAAGGACCCGCACTGGATTCAACTTTCCTTATTTAACTTGGTGAAAATCCTGCGTAATCTTCTGAATGCGTCCGCACTGGTGAGAGTGCGGGTGAAGGACCCGCACTTCTGAGCTTCTGCAGTTTCTGAAAATCCGACCAAGTACCGAATGCGGATGGATGACCCGCATTGGCGTGTGAGTGCGGACGCATTACGCTCGGGAAAAATCCTGGCTTGCGCTGAGAGGTTGGAAAATCGGCTAAGTACTGAGTGCGTCCGCACTGAATCTCAGTGCGGGTGGTTGATCCGCACTCAGCCCTAATTACATCATTTTTCGTCTTTTCCTGCATTTTAAAGCCAAACTACCGCAGTAACTTGATTCTAGGTGTAATTTATTCCTTTTATATTCAAAATACATGATAATTGGAGTTATTTTATGATAAAAACTAGATCAAATGTGTATATAATTTACGCTTATCAAAATCCCCCAAGCTTGAACCTTGCTTGTCCTCAAGCAATATCTAAACTTGGACTACAATTCGACCTCAAATTTAACCCCTATATCAAGTATATTTTCCTTCAAGACTTTGAAAAATTCGTATGATTTTACTAAAATTACAAATTTCAATGTAAATTTCTACAAATTTAAAGTTCAACCCTTGGTTAATCATACTTCACCCCACAATTCGATTACTCTAACTTTCGTTTCCTTAAAGGTTTAGAATTTGCAAACTTTATTCATCCAAATTTAAAAGACATGCATTTTTATTTGTGAAGAGAAAAATCCCCCAAACTTGGTATATTGCAAAATTCACATTTTTGTTGTTCTTTTTCTTTTGGACTTGATTTTTCTGTTTTTTCCTTTCTTTTATGGCACTGTTTTCCCAATCCTCATTTAAGCACCGGTTAGTTACAAGTAGTTAACTGTACCCAACCGTTTTAATTCAAGGGTGCTTTGCATGCTCATAGTCTAACCCTTCCACCAACACGAATGTTAATTTTATCGGGAGACTAGTGGAGCAGGAGTGCCAATGACTCATAACCATAAGTACGTCATGTCGCCGTATCATAGGTAAGAGGAGTCAAAAATTTCAATTTTTAAAATATTTTGAACAATTTTTTGCAAAAATTCACACATCTAAGGTGTTAATTCACATTACATCTAAATGGCTTCCTTAATAAATTTAAATTCCTAATGTTTCAAATTCGTAATCCTTTATTTCCACAAAGTTTTTCGCCAAATTATGTGGTTATTTCAAACTATTCCAAGGGTATTTCTAAAAATTTGTTAAAATTCGCATTAAAATGGTTAATTTTCGAAAAATCACTCAAATTTTATCAAAGCATTTATTTTTGCCAACTTTTAACACATAATTAAACGTGATTTTATACTTTATGCATTTTTAGACAATTAAGTCCAATTATGCAAGACTCTATTTTTCATAACCTCGTAAAACATCTTGACAAGTTCGCAATTTCAATCAACTAAGTTCAAAATTACTAACCCTATTCATGGTCAAGTAAAAATCAAGGTTATAAATCCTAAAAAATTAAAATAAATATGCATGCAGATACAATTTCTTCCCATCCCCCAAGCTTAAATAAAGCAATGTCCTCAGTGCTTAAAATAAACTAAATAAGAGAGAAGAAACATGATATACTCTAGCTAAATGTGGTGGTGGTGTAGTGCGGGATCACTCCGCATCCATGTCGGATCCTCCGTCATCATCCTCATCATCTTCTTCTTCTCCTTCTTCCTCCTCTTCCTCTTCTTCTTGTTGTTGTGTGGCTTGTGCAGCTGCAGCTGCCGCTGCTGCCTCGCGCTGTTGAGCCAACTCTTGCTCCCTTCTAGTGGCGGCCCTCCTTTGGTATGGTGGAGTAGGCGGGTCATCTTCATAATCTGGGTTGTTGTGCATGACCCCTTGGCGTGCATAGTAATTGGCGGCTGCGGCCTCGGCCTCCACCTCATCCATACGGCGCTCGAAGGTATCCATGCGGCCATCTATGTGGATGCGCAAGTCGCCGATGGAGGTGTGGATAGTCTGCATGAACTCCCACATCTGTTGCATTGTTGGCCCTTCTTGTGGTGGTTGTGCCGGGGCAGCGGGTTGTGGCGCCTCTGCTTGTAATTCAGGATGTGGCGGTGGAGGTGGCTGTTGTGGATCAAGTGGCTCATCAACTATCTTCCATGTGTTGTAGTTTATAGGGTCAAGTTGAGTTTGGAGAGGCAACCGGTGTCGGATTTCACCCGGTCCCAAATTGATCCAAGACTCTTGGATATCATCAAATTTAATTAATCTCGCCCCTTCCAAGCGAGCAATATCCACCAAGGTGTAGCCCGGTACCACATCATCTCCGGTTGGAATGTTCAAGAAGCGGGCAATTTTTGTGATAATACCACCAATGCGCACTATCCCTCCAGATTGCCTGTTGTGGGCCACATTTCTCATGTGCTTCGCCAAGTGGTACCCGAGATGTGGCATGTATCGCATTTCTTCATTATTCCTTCGGAGCATGCTGCACACATAGGTCATATCTCCAAAGTTGAAGACCGAAGCGGTCTCCCCTCGGGCAAAGAGAGTGTGAGAAAGTACCCTTTGGAGATAACGGATGGCCGGATGGAGAACATTCTTGACGCGTTGAGGGCCGAGGTAACCGTCATGGCAAGTGAGGACTCGGAATTGGTGCTCGCTCATGTCATTGTAGAACCGGAGAGTGGTGCACATTTCTTCCACATGCTCGGTAGGTAACCCGAGACCAGCCATGAGGTCGGTGGTGTGCAACTCGTGGAAATAACCGCCAAGGTTGAAGCTCATAATCCTTGATGCCCGATCGAACTCATAGGAGGAGAGGAATTCGATGGTGAGGTTGCGGTAGGTCTGGACCTCGTCGCAAAGGAAACCCCACAGCCCCAGCCGGTCGGTAAGCATCTGCACCGTGGCCAAGAGTCCCAACGTCTGAAGAGTGTAGGTGCAGATCCAGCGGGATGGTTCGAGAGTTCGCTGGAACTCCAGAAGGTTTTTCCGGATCCCTTGATCAGTATTCAAGGGTTTGGCGGGTTGATACTGAGGAGCTTGGTTGCTGCTTTGCCCCTTCTCCTTTCCTGCCCGTGATCTCTTAGATTTCCTTGTAAACATGGTTGCTGCTATGTAGAAGTAGAAAGAATTAAAAAAAAATCGAAGATTTTGGTGTATTTGCGTCTCAGTGCGTGTTCCTGACCCGCACTGGTTATGAGTGCGGACGCACTGTGAATATTTGGCTTATTTGGTTTGCAATTTTGACTTTAACCGAGCCTAATGCGGACGCACTGGCTAGCAGTGCGGGTGGTCTGGCCGCACTGGGTACTTGGTCACATTTTTGGTTCACCGTCAGAGTGCGGACGCACTAGAATGAGTGCGGGTGGTCTGGCCGCACTCTGGACTTGGACCATTTTACCAGTTCCACCATAGTGCGGACGCACTGTGACTGAGTGCGGGTGGTCTGGCCGCACTCTGGGGAAATTCAAACCGATTTGGACAATTTTGGTCGATTTCTTCGATTTTTGGTACCATTCTACAGATCTAACTACCAATAAATGAAATTTAGTGTAAGGAGAGATCAAACCTCGTTGTAGATCACAAAAATTTCGAGAAAATGCGAAGAAATCCGAGTTTTGGAGAAGAGGCGCTTGGAACGACTTGAGAAAGTGAGATTTTCGGTTTTGGAGAAGAAAAGAGGGAAAGAAGAAGAGAAAAAGGGTAGAAAATGTAGAGGAGAAGGAGAAATGGGTATAGGAAGAGGTTTTTCGGGTTTTTAGAGAGAGAAAACCGAAACTAGGGTTTGGAAGATGAAAAGCCGCGAAAGAACCCTAGGGGTCGGGTTTAAAAAGACACACTGGTGCGGACGCACTGTGTGTCAGTGCGGGTGGTCCATCCGCACCGACAAAAAAATTCGGGTTCTAGGGTTTTTGCAAAATATTCCTGAGTGCGGACGCACTGTGTGTCAGTGCGGGTGGTTGACCCGCACTGGGGAAATTTTTTCAAAAATTCCAAGTTCCAAAAACTGTAAATACTTACCTCGGGTGCGGACGCACTGTGTGTCAGTGCGGACGCACTGGGACCAATTTTGCTTGTTTCGTCCTGAAATTTTCTGTAGTTAGTATAAAATTTGAAAATAAAAAGAAAAAGCAAAAAAAAACAAAAATAAAAACTTGGGTTGCCTCCCAAGAAGCGCTCAATTTTACGTCGTGAGCTCGACACGATTTGTGCTCACTATTGAGAATTTAAATCATCTAGGCGAAGCCTTTCCATCTCACCTATGGGATTTTCATAATTAAAATGTTTGAGACGATGTCCGTTTACCTTAAATGGTCCAATTTTATCGTTCTCAATCTCAATTGCACCATGGTTAAACACCTTCCTTACCTTGTATGGCCCGGTCCACCGTGATCTCAATTTTCCGGGAAAGAGTCGGAGTCTTGAGTTGTACAAGAGAACCGTGTCTCCTTCTTGAAAATCTCGCCTCATGATATGCTTGTCGTGCCATCTTTTTGTCTTTTCTTTGTATAACTTGGCATTTTCATATGCATCAAGGCGCAATTCCTCCAATTCGTGTAGATTGAGGATCCTCTTCTCACCGGCTGCCCTCATGTCGAAGTTTAGAGCCTTTATTGCCCAATAGGCTTTATGCTCAAGCTCGACCGGCAAATGGCATGCTTTTCCATACACAAGTTTGAAAGGAGTCATACCTATGGGTGTTTTGAATGCGGTCCGGTATGCCCAAAGAGATTCGTCTAGTTTGAGTGACCAATCCTTCCTTGATATATTCACCACCTTTTGGAGGATGTTCTTTATCTCTCGGTTGGACACCTCGACTTGGCCGCTTGTTTGTGGATGGTATGGTGTGGCCACCTTATGCTTGACTCCATACTTGAGTAGTAGAGCGTCAAATTGGCGGTTGATGAAATGAGATCCGCCATCACTTATCACCACTCGGGGTACTCCGAACCTAGGAAAGATAATTTTCTTAAAAAGTTTCCTTACCACAGCGGAGTCGGCGGTTGGTGTAGCTATGGCTTCGACCCATTTTGACACGTAATCGACCGCCACGAGTATGTACTTGTTGTTGCAAGAGCTCGGAAAGGGACCCATAAAATCGATACCCCAAACATCAAATAATTCAACTTCTAGTATTCCGTTTAAGGGCATTTCATGTCTTCTAGATATGTTTCCGGTCCTTTGACATTTGTCGCACCGAAGCACATATTCTCTTGTGTCTCGGAAGAGCGTGGGCCAAAAGAACCCGGCTTGAAGAACTTTGGCGGCGGTTTTGTCGGTGGAAGCGTGTCCTCCATAGGCGGATGAGTGGCAACATCTTAGAATTTGTTCGGTTTCTTCTTGGGGCACACATCTTCTATGAATTCCATCTACCCCCAACTTAAACAACAACGGTTCATCCCAAAAATATTTCTTTGCATCGGAAAAGAATTTTTTTCGTTGTTGATAAGTTAGATCGGGAGGTAGAATACCGCATGTAAGGTAGTTGACCAAATCCGCATACCATGGCGCCTTGAGTTGGTTGACTGCATATAGTTGTTCGTCTATGAATGAATCATCAATCGGCACGTCATTCTCTTTTGGTTCATTGGTAATGCGAGACAAATGATCCGCCACTGAATTTTCGGTTCCCTTCTTGTCCTTGATCTCTAAGTCGAATTCTTGTAGTAAGAGGATCCATCGAATTAGGCGTGGTTTGGCATCTTTCTTGTTGAGAAGGTATCGGATGGCCGCATGATCGGAGTACACAACCACCTTGGATCCCACCAAGTAGGACCGGAATTTGTTGATAGCAAAGATGACGGCTAAGAACTCCTTCTCGGTGGTTGTATAGTTCATTTGCGCCTCATCTAGGACTTTGCTTGCATAGTAGATCACATGTGGCTTATTGTCGATCCTTTGTCCTAGGACGGCTCCGACGGCGTAGTCGCTTGCATCACACATAATCTCGAATGGTGCATCCCAATTCGGTGGGCGAAGAATGGGGGCTGAGATTAGCGCCTTCTTTATCCTGTCAAAAGCATCAATGCAAGGTTTATCAAAATTAAATTCTGCATCTTTCATAGTTAAATTCGTAAGAGGTTTGCAAATTTTTGAAAAATCCTTGATAAACCGTCGATAAAACCCCGCATGGCCTAGGAAACTCCGCACATCTTTCACACAAGTTGGGTATGGCAACTTCTCTATCACCTCCACCTTTGCTTTGTCGACTTCCAAGCCTTCGGATGACACCACGTGGCCTAAAACTACCCCCGTTTGCACCATAAAGTGGCACTTCTCCCAGTTTAGCACCAAATTGACCTGCTCACATCTTTCTAAAACTTTAATCAAATTAGTTAAGCAATCATCAAAAGAAGTACCAAAAACTGAAAAGTCATCCATGAAAACCTCCACGGAATTTTCTAATAAATCGGAGAAAATAGCCATCATGGCTCTTTGAAATGTGGCTGGGGCATTACATAGACCAAACGGCATCCTTCGGTACGCGAACGTACCATAAGGGCAAGTAAAGGTCGTTTTTTCTTGGTCATCGGGGTGAATAGGGATTTGAAAGAATCCGCTATACCCATCAAGGTAGCAAAAATGTGAATGATTAGCTAGCCTCTCAAGCATTTGGTCCACGAATGGTAGAGGGAAGTGATCCTTCCTAGTTGCATTGTTGAGCTTTCGGTAGTCGATGCACATCCGCCATCCGGTGACCACCCTTGTGGATATCATCTTGTCATCTTCACCCTTCACCACTGTTGTGCCTCCCTTCTTTGGTACTACATGAACCGGACTTACCCACTTGGAATCGGAAATTGGGTAGATGATGCCGGCATCAAGTAGCTTGAGGATCTCTTTCTTCACCACTTCTTTTAGATTCGGATTGAGTCTTCTTTGAGCTTCAACGGTGGGTTTGTGATCATCCTCCATTAGAATTCTATGCATGCAAAGGGACGGACTGATTCCGGTTAAGTCATCGATTGTGTAACCAATTGCCTTCCGATGTAGCCTTAGCTCGTGTAGAAGCTTCTCGGTTTGTTCTTGGTTGAGCTTTGAATTGACAATCACCGGGTATGTCTCGTTTTCCCCCAAGTATTCATAGCGAAGGGTAGGTGGCAGAGGCTTGAGTTCGACCTTTGGTGCGGAAGAATCGGTTGATTCGGCAGAAAATTTGAAAATCTGCTCAAATTTTGGTGAGTGCGGGTGGTCGGGCCGCACTGGATTGTCAGTGCGGACGCACTGGGCTCGGTCAGCGGATTGTGCAGCTTCAGGAGGATGAGTGCGGACGCACTGTATGTCAGTGCGGGTCTTTGACCCGCACTGGAGAAAATTTTCACAGACTTGGCCAATTTCAAGGCTGGATTCTTCTAGGTCCTGGTCAAGTTGTTCAGTAGCCATCTCCTCCTCCATCTCAGTAGCTATAATGGAGAGCATCCACTCTACATATAGAATCATTGTCATTTGAAGGGTATTTAATGGCATTAAACATGTGAAAATTTACCTTTTCGCCTCCAATGTCAAAGGATATTTTACCTTCCTTAACATTTATATTTGCCCCTGCTGTGGTGAGGAAATCACGCCCCAATAGAAGAGGGGTATGAGTGTCCTCCTCCATCTCAACAACCACGAAATCGACCGGAACAAAGAACTTACCTATCAAGACAATCACATCTTCCGCAATTCCCTCGGGGTAGCGTACCGTCTTATCGGCCAATTGTAAGGACATTCTTGTAGGTTTCAAGGCAACAAGATTTAGCCTTTGATAGACGGTTTTTGGCATGAGGCTTACACTTGCTCCTAAATCACATAGACACCTCTCGAATTTGGTATCACCTATTACACATGGAATTGCAAAACTCCCGGGATCCTTAAGTTTTGGAGGTAGCTTGTTTAGGAAAAGAGCGCTACACTCCTCATTAAGGGATACCGTGCCCACTTCCTCAATTGTTCTTTTGTTGGATAGAATATCTTTCAAAAATTTTGCATAAGAGGGCATGTGAGTAATTGCTTCGGTAAAAGGGATGGTGATGTTCAATTTCTTGAGGTGTTCTACAAATTTGGCATATTGTTGGTCAAGTTTGCTTTTTACTAACCTTTGAGGAAATGGTATAAACCTATGTGGTGGGATATACTTAGGAGTTTCAGTAGGTTTTACCTTTGCCGGGATAGAATTACCCGGTTCTTGAGATTCGGTTGATGCCGGTGTGTCCTCATTGAGAGAAGTTGGAGGTAGTGTCTCCTTGGGTGGTTGTTGCTCTTCAATGGCGGGCATCTTGGGTCCTTCGTATCCCGTGCCGCTCCTCAAGGTTATAGCCTTTGCTTGCTCCCTAGGGTTGATGTCCGGCTTGCCCGGAAGTGTGCCTTGTTGTCGAGAAGATGAAGAAGCTTGTTGTGCTATTTGTGTCTCTAGCATCTTTGTCTTCGTTTCTAGGAACTCAAACTTTTTGTTGACCTCATTGTTTGTGTTCCTTTGATATTCGATGTACTCCTCCATCATCTTTTCCAACTTTGAGAGAGGTGAGGGACCTTGGTAAGAGTTTTGGTTGGACCGGTATTGGTTGGAATTACCTTGGTATTGGTTGGAGTTATCATTCTCGGTTTTCCATTTGAAATTCGGATGGTTCCACCTTGTGTTAGGGTTGTAAGAATTGGAATTGAAATTATCATTTTGCCTAACCTTATTGTAGATCGGGTCATTCCTCTTATCACCTTGATTGTAGAACATGGCGTTCACTTGCTCCACATCTTCTCCTTCCATAAGGACTTGGCAATCGGCGGTGATATGAGACGCCTCTCCACATATGCCGCATGGAGCCTTCTTCGTCACGGCTTTGACGTTTTGCATTTGTGACATTTGGTGTTGCAAGGCCTCCATTTGTGCTCTCAAGGCGGTAACTTCATCGACTTTTATGATCCCCGGTGTGTTGGAGGTTCGTCCACCCCTTTCGGCTGTCCACTCCCTTTGGTTGATCGCCATATCCTCAATCATTAGCATGGCTTGCTCGGGATCCATCCTTGACATGTTTCCACCTGCAGCAGAATTTAAGTGAGTTTTAGTGGCTATTGTACAACCTCCATAGAAGAATTGAAAGAGCAACCACATGTCAAGGCCATGGTTAGGGCACAAGCGTTGGAGCTCCGCCCATCGATCCCATGCCTCGGTTAGAGACTCCCCCTCGGCTTGCTTGAACGTTGTGATCTTCGACCGGAAGTGTTGGGTCTTGGATGGAGGGAAGTATTTTCCTACGAACAACTTCTCCATGTCGTCCCATGTGTTGATGTTGTCCCGGTTGACGGTCCTTAGCCACGTCCTTGCATTGTCTCGTAGGGACAAGTGGAAGCATTTGAGTTTGAGGTTGTCTAGCTCATCTCCTTCTCGGGCGAAAGTGCCGCAGTGTTCTTCGAAAACCGCCAAATGGGCGTGTGGATCTTCGTTGAGGGCTCCCCCGAACTGATTTTGTCCAAGCAAATGGATGAGAGAGGGCTTAATGTCTCGTGGCTCTTGGCCATGAGGAATGAAGCCAAAGCGGTGGCCGTGTTGATGGTTTCGGCCATTGTTGTTGTGGCTCCCGTTACGAGGTGGGGTTAGTCCTCGTACGGGGGGGCTTTGATTACTTCCTTGATCGTCATGGACCGATTGGTCGTCTCCGTTGATGGCTGGATTTATTGGTGGGTCCATTCTTAGATGCTCTTCTTCGTCGTCGAAAATCGTCAGAAAAGGGGTTTTTCCTACGCTCATAGACTGCTGAAAAAGAACTTAGATTAGTTTCCAAAAAGAAAACGAAAAAATCTGAAATAAATCGCTAAAGTAAAAACTTAGTATTTAAACTATACTCCCCGGCAACGGCGCCAAAAACTTGATACGTGTTAAGGGTATATGTAAAAAGCTTTATCCTCAAATACACTTTCGGTTTAGATCGCAAGTATACAATCCTACCGTGTAGTATATTATCGGGTATCGAACCACAAGGAGTAAGATAAATACTTAGTTTTCAACTTTAGATGATAAATTTCAGAAAATAAAGAAAATAAAGTGCAATAAAGTAAATTTGGGGGGGTTTGTAGTAAAAATCCTAAGGTTGGGTTCAATACCCGAAGGAAGGAGTTTTAAACAATTAAAAGTAAAAGTAAAAGAGAGAAAAGTCGGTTTGTTTTCAAGGTTAAGAGAATCTAGGGGTCTTTGGTCTACAATCCCTTGTTAACTCTATTCATTCGGTATTTACTTAAATTCATGTATGATTTGATGAGGTTTCTAACCTAATATGTCATTAAGGGTCACTTTCGTGAATTAATAACGTGTCTAAGTAATTCGGACTTCACGGTTAGGTCCTTCACCCTAGCTACTTAGACCATAAGCTCTTGTTAGTCTCTCCTCTCCTCGAATATTGGTACTTCTCAATTAAGTCCATGATACCAATATCCGACTCGATTTGAGATGTCCTAATTAGGGTTTGACTTCACGGTTAGGTCCTTCACCAAGTCCCTAACCTTAATTTCTGTAGTTCCGGCCTAGATTAAATTGGTTAGAATCTTAATCTAAAACCTAAGATATTTACATTCACAATTTGGTACTATCCTATTGATCCTAGTCAATTTTGGTTCTTTTGAAACCAAAACGAGATGCTACAATTCAAGTACTAATTATGTATTTAACACAAATTATTTAAATCACAGAAATTAACGATCAAATCCGATAAAACAATCATAATAAAAGCAAATAATCGAATAAAATAGAATTAAACAAGTTCATGCATTGACCTAAACCCCTAGAGAGAGAACTACTCCCTCTTGGAGGGAAACATTGCAAAGTTTGGCAAAGAATAAAAGGAAATGAAATAAAGAATAATTACACCCTTTGAATCTAGAACCTCAATCTTGCCGAATCTTGCTCAAGAAACCCTTCTTCTCCTTGCTTGAAAGCTTCTCCTTCTTCAGAAAATGTCGCTAAGAATTGTGTGTAGAGAGAGAATGAGATGTGTTGTAGGGATTGATGATAGTGGATGATTTGGAAGGGAAAGTTCTAGCCCTTTTTATAGCAAGAGATCATACCCAATTTAGAGGCTAGAAGGTGGAGTTAGTGGGTGCTCTTTTTGGCATTTCTTTCCTGGCAAGTATTGCTATATTTTGGCTTCTTAAAACGTGTCCTTGGAGTGCCAAAAATAGAAACAGTGTTGAAACCGGGTAAATTTGGCTGTCTGCGTGTTCAGTGCGTCCGCACTGGCTGAGAGTGCGGGTGAAGGACCCGCACTGGATTCAACTTTCCTTATTTAACTTGGTGAAAATCCTGCGTAATCTTCTGAGTGCGTCCGCACTGGTGAGAGTGCGGGTGAAGGACCCGCACTGCTGAGCTTCTGCAGTTTCTGAAAATCCGACCAAGTACCGAATGCGGATGGATGACCCGCATTGGCGTGTGAGTGCGGACGCATTACGCTCGGGAAAAATCCTGGCTTGCGCTGAGAGGTTGGAAAATCGGCTAAGTACTGAGTGCGTCCGCACTGAATCTCAGTGCGGGTGGTTGATCCGCACTCAGCCCTACTTACATCATTTTTCGTCTTTTCCTGCATTTTAAAGCCAAACTACCGCAGTAACTTGATTCTAGGTGTAATTTATTCCTTTTATATTCAAAATACATGATAATTGGAGTTATTTTATGATAAAAACTAGATCAAATGTGTATATAATTTACGCTTATCATATTACATTAATATTTAAATTAATATTATATTGTATTATATTTAATTTAATATTATATTATATTTAATCTAATATTTTATTTAATACTAATCTAATATTTAAAATAATATTGTATTACATTTAATATTTAAATTAATATTATATTATATTATATTTAATCTAATATTTTATTTAATACTAATCTAATATTTAAAATAATATTATATTACATTTAATATTTAAACTAATATTATATTACATTTAATCTAATATTTTATTTAATACGAATCTAATTTTTAAAATAATATTATATTACATTTAATATTTAAACTAATATTATATTACATTTAATCTAATATTTTATTTAATACTAATTTAATTTTTAAAATAATATTATATTACGTTTAATATTTAAACTAATATTATATTACATTTAATATTTAAACTAATATTATATTACATTTAATCTAATATTTTATTTAATACTAATCTAATTTTTAAAATAATATTATATGATATTAATATTTAAACTAATATTATATTACATTTAATCTAATATTTTATTTAATACTAATATAATATTTAAATTAATATTATATTACATTTAACATTTAACCTAATATTATATTATATTTAATATTTAAACTAATATTATATTATATTTAATATAATATTTTATTTAATACTAATCTAATATTTAAAATTATATTATATTACGAGTAGAACTAAGGTGCTCTTAAGCTCACCAAGCCCTTTGTGAGCTTAACTCAAAAACCTATCGGATTGACTTCAAACGACATTTCCAAACCGTTAGATGTTCAATCTATATTTCCAAACCGTTAGATGTTCAATCTAATTTTTTTACTATTTATTAAGCTGGTTTGAAAACTGCTGTTTTTATGAAAATTCTGCACCATTGGAAAACAGCGGTTTTCAAACCAACTTAATAAATAGTAAAAAAATTTCAAAAAATGAAAAATTTGGTCTCCAAGCACATTTTAATATAGATTGAACATCTAACGGTTTGGATATGTCGTTTGAAGTCAATCCGATAGGTTTTTGAGTTAAGCTCACAAAAGGCTTGGTGAACTTAAGAGCACCTTAGTTCTACTCTTATATTACATTTAATATTTAAATTAATATTATATTGTATTATATTTAATCTAACACATAAATTATTACTTTATTCATTCCCTCCAAACTCTATTCCAAATATACAATCCAAACAACTTTTTTACTATTCCGAATAGCTTGAGTTAGCATTGTTCTTAAACCGTAGCTATTTTTATTTACTATTTTAAAATGTAGCTACTCCAGCTTCACAACTTACGTTACATGAAGAAAGCAGCCTCATGTCATGTGCATACAACGGAGCGAGCCAGCTCTCAGTTGCGTGTTGAGACCTTAAATGCAATGAATCAATTTATTATTTTGTGGGTCCCACAGTTATCCAACCGTTCCACTGGTCCATTGCTCTGCAACTCACTTCTTGCGGAAGTAAAAGAGCATAACCACCGATAATTTATATCGTTGATATGCTGATATGCATAAACTTTTTACTATATAGTCAGTGAAGAAAAACTGAAAAAAAAGAAGAAGTAACGTGATTAATACGTTGTGATTTGTTAATGTTATGTTATGTCACGGGATTAAATATTTTTTTCAATAACATAAATATAACGGTAAAAGACAGTCAATATAACGTGACTGATATATAATCATGCTATAACCACTCATTGTATGATCAAATGTAATGTCATTGGTCACCCTAAATTATTTTTCAGATTCTATGTTAATTTATTGGAAAAAAATATTAAAAAAAAGAGTCATAAAAAATAGTACAAAGTATGCAACAATTACAAAATAATTTGGATTAAAGAATACAATTGAAAAAATTAGTTGTATCACGTATCAGTGTTGTAAAAAACGGCCATTTAGATTGATTAGTCGTTGGCGGCGACGAAATCATTACAGACTTTTCCGACTAATCAACTGATTATTCTCAATTATAACCAATTTTTTCAGATTAATCTCTTAAAGGTACGCATACCGTTACTTACAACACTGTCGCGTATCACTGGATATAACACGAAGTCAACAAGTTACTACACGTCACTAGAGAACACATCACATCAGAACCTGATTAGATGAACACTGGACCGTAGGATCAAAAGCGAGTCCCCTCGCTTGATTAAGACCCCCTTCAAATTTCGGTACAGTGAAGATACTTGGAAAATCTCTAATCACCTGTTAATGCTCCAGCCTCCAGGTAAGGCACAAACCTCTTTTCTATATCGCCCCACTCTTCCTTGTCGTCAAATATCCAGTTACTCCAGGTGTACCAGCTCATTCTAAATTATAATGTTTTCAAGTGAAGTTTTCAGGTAGGTCCCACATACATCATTCTCAGAGTTTTGGTGACCTGTACACCTAGATCAGGAAATATCTAGTAGTTATCCCCTTGTGAGGCTCGAGAGCGAGAGAGAGGGCCCAGGCGGAGACTCCCACAAGTAAACACGGCCTCTCTCTCTCTCTCTCTCTCTCCATCTCGACTCGATCCCCTATTCTCGATTAACTACAATTGTAAAGAAAACCAATCGAGCACGAAATAGACCGACTTGACTGATTATAAGAATATCGAGGAAAAGGATTAGATAGGGGAGATTGAATTAGATGGGAGACGAGAAATTGCCTAGTTCGATGGGAAGTAGGGAGAGGGATCGGGAACTGCTCATCCCCGTCGCCGGTGACGGCCCCTCCGGCGATCCCGAAATGAAAGCATCCTCATCTGCTGCCTCCGCCTCCCTCCACCTCTCCTCCTCCAGCCGTGAGGTCTGTCTTTGAGCTTCACTTTAAATTTACTTGTGTGTTCTCAATTTTCTTTGTTGAGCTTCGACTGAGTCAATTTTTAGTCTAATTGGGAAGGGGAACTAGGATTCTGCTAGCTTATGCTTCGGGGCTGAAAGAGATTTTGATTTTGAACTGATTTTATGTGAGAGTTGGATCAAGATCGAAATTTATTTGTCTTTTGGCTTATAAGTAAATTGTTCGGCAAATGATGATGTATACTGTTAGCTATTTTGCTGATGTGATCTGATTAACTTCATCAACTCTGTCCAGTTTAGGTCAGGTTTAGTGGTAGGTTGCATGGGTAATTGACATTACAGATTAGCATAAAAGACTTCACAGAAGTAAGAATAGAGTTTGGTGCTGTTTTTGTTTCAATGCCTTGACATATCACATATGTAAGCATTAATTTAACTCTAGTAAATGGGTCTGGGTTTATGTGGTATTGTTGAATCATGTGCTCTCCATAAGCATGATTATTTGGTGCTGCACCTTATTATTTTGTATATGGTTCACTGATTTCTGTTTTTGTATAGCTTTTGGGAGAAGCAAGTTTCTTATAACTAAAGTACTTTATACCATTCTAGAGGGTACTCTTGTTTTATGAACACCATTGAAGAATTTATTAGTTCTGGAAATTTGGAACGTTGTTAAATTTGAACTCTTTATTTGAAAATGAAATTGAAGACATTAAGTATATTTCACACTGATGACCTATTCAAATGTCTAATTTATGTACTTGATGTTACTTTAAACTTGTTATTTAATTTGCTTCAACTTGCTTTATGTTTTATCTTTAGGCATTCCATAAGGTGATCCGAAGTTGGGCTTCAAAAAAGTTCATGACCGGATGGTAATTCGTGTTATTTTATTGCCCTTTACAAATCCTCAATTTCAGTTGTGCCTCTTGCAAACTTATAAATATTGTCTACAAGGTTATCCCACTTTTGAAGTGTACATGTGCTATTTCGATATATTGCAGGATACAAATGAAGTGGCTCCTTTCTTCCTTCATATTTAAAGTGTTTTTGGTTTTTTTGTGTTTTCAGTGTAATTCTCTTTCCCATAGCGGTGACATTCTACATAACCTGGTGGTTCATTCATTTTGTTGATGGCTTTTTCTCTCCAATCTATGCCCAACTTGGGATCAACATATTTGGTTTGCTCTCTCTCTCCCTCTCCCCCCCCCCCCCCCCCCCCCCCCCTCTCCAACCCCCCTCTCCAAGATTGACTTATTAATGTTGTCTATTTGGCTCTAGAGGTAATAATAAACAATTATTAGGTTTTCTTACTCTGGCAAAAAGATTATAAAGAGAGTTATTTGTTAAAATTGTGAAAATAAGTAAAAAAAAATATTATGTTGTTTTCTCATAGTCTTGAAGGTCAAATCCTTACAAATTTCTCTGTTGGTGCACTCTTTGGCTCTTTGGTTGTTGAATGTCGGTTTTCTTATTAACTTGTGCAGGTCTTGGATTTATTACCTCGTTAACTTTTATATTCTTGGTCGGGGTGTTCATGTCTTCTTGGGTTGGTGCATCCATACTGAGCCTCGGTGAATGGATTATTAAAAGAATGCCATTTGTTCGTCACATCTACAATGCATCCAAGCAAATCAGTGCCGCCATCTCTCCTGGTACTCTCTCTCTCTCTCCCTCCCTCCCTTTGTGTGTGTAAAAATAATAGCAAATTAAAAAGGCGGACAATTGTAGTTTAAAGGGGACTGTTCAGCAAATGCATGAATAGTGGAAAAGTGGAAAAAAGAATGCACTTCTAGTCCATATTATTCTTTTTGTGTTTGGGAAGTTTGGAATAGTGGAAGAGTGAAATTGAATTTATTCCAACATGTGAAAACACCACTCTTACTCAATTCCACCTCCCTCATGGAATAATGGGGTGGAATAGGAAGGGGCTAAAGTCCAAAAGAAAAGGGTTTGACGGCATATTTCCATTCCAATTATATTTTTCCTCTGTTCCATAATTCCATCCAATTCCACTCACGTTCGTCTGCTGTTCCATCACAATTCCACACTTTTCCACTATTCTTGCCTTGCCGACTGGCCCAAGGAGTCGGACTTTTTTCTTATATAACAGCTGATAGGGCTCTGGATACATCAGAATAATGGCAAATAATTTAGATGTGCCTCATGCATAGCCTAATAATCTGAAAAGTGCCTTGTATTCTCAAAAATAGCATCTTTCTCATGCCGGTTTCAATCTCTTGGAAAGGACCAAATAATTCCCTGCATTCTTGGTCAGTTATGTTGAAAGGGACTGGAAGAATGGAGAGGATTTATATTACATTCATGTTTTGTAGGGTTATGCACAGTATATCTCCCTTTTAATTCACTATACATATCTCGAGGATTTGCCAGGGCACACAGGAAACAAATCCTGAATAATATAGTGTCTAGTTTTTTCCATGGTTTGGAAACTCGGCCGATTCCGAGTCAACTCGGACTCCATCGTGTCCGATTCGAGTTTCACCCGAGTCTCGCACCCGTGTGAGTTTTTCAGCAATACTCGATTGAACAGTGCTTGACTCGGCCGAGTTAGTCGATTTTCAGTCTGAGTAAGACCGAGTTAAGCCGAGTTAGACTGAGTTTTCGCCGAGTCAGCCGAGTTTTGGCCGGAATTGGCCGTCGGCAATCTGATTTTGGACCGAGTTCCTCGGTGCGTAATTTTTCAGTAAAAAAACTGGTTCAAATTGGCCGATCAAGCGATTCTTCGTCGATTCTTCTACCGTGGAGCGATTCTTGATGTTGATTCTCATGATTTGGAGCGATTTTTCACAAAACAACGAAGTGTTACAACCTCAACTCGGATTTGGGGGCGAAATCTGCAATTTTGACTGGGTCAAAATGCTAATTGGAGAAGAAAGGTTCTCGGATCGTGAAGGGCCCATTGTTAGAAGGAGATGGCCCACCTGTCTGGTTTAACAAGGGAGAACGAAGCACTCTGGAGTGGGTCCTATTCAGTCAGAGGGTTAAAGAGAAGGTGGGGTCTGCTGGCAGAGGCGCTGATTAAGGGTATTGTGCGTCAGTTTTAGTGGAGATGTAGGGATTATTTTTTTCAATTGGGCTTGGGCCATTAAAGATACTATTTATGCACTCAATAAAGAAATTCCTAAATGTGATTTTTTTTAATCTTAATATTATTAATATTATTTTTGAATATCATATTTTTCTTTGTTTTATAACCCAATAAACCGTCTGGTGGTTTTCTAAAATCACAAACAAGTCCTTATAGTCGTAAATAAGCTCAAATTAAGTTTAAATTCAAATTCCAAATCAAACCGAGTACAAAACAAGCTTCTGCCAAAAAAATCCGAGTTTCCGAGTTAACTCGGCTGATTCCGGCCGATTCATCCGATTCCGATTCCACGGTCAAGAACCATGGTTTTTTCTTATATTTTGTGAAACTGAGCTTGTTGGGGTTTTGCATGCAGATCAAAACAAACAAGCCTTTAAAGAAGTGGTCATTATAAGGCATCCACGGGTTGGCGAGTATGCATTCGGTTTCATCACCTCTTCTGTTGTTCTCCAGGTTCTTTAAAAGTGGCATTACTATTCTTCCTTATTTTCTTCTCTCTTTTTAGGTTTGTCTAATTAATTATTTTTAGATGCAGCTAATCAGTTATTCTCTGGCAATGCTGTTATGACAGGGTTATTCTGGTCAAGAGGAGCTGTACTGTGTCTATGTGCCAACCAACCATTTATACATTGGAGATATCTTCATGGTCAATTCTCGAGATGTGATCAGGCCCAATTTATCTGTTCGTGAGGGAATAGGTAAAGCCCTATTATTTTATTTTACAACATGAGTTTTAATACAGCTGCCTTCTCTTGTTGAATTGAATCACAATTTAGTCTGATTAAGTCTTGTGATCAGCCAGTACTTAAATTATTTGTGCAATAATGATAGAACTACGCTTTATTCATGCTCAATCTATCCCCAATGATTCTCAACTTAATCTAAAAAAAAAAAATTAAACTATTTTGGAAGAAATTTGATCACAATGGTATTATTTGGTAGCAAAATCAAAATTTTGATTTTTGGAGTACTCGTACCATTTTATTTGATGCATATACTTATTTGACTATTTTTTTGTTGGGTACAGAGATTGTAGTGTCAGGTGGGATGTCAATGCCACAAATTTTGTCGACGCTAGATCCAGAAATAATACTCGAGAGTAGAACTAATGTCTCGAGAAGTTGAGGTTTATTCATTCTTCTTTTAGGATACTTAACGGAGTTTATATGTTGATCTTGAATGTCAACAGTATGAAATTGGTTCTATTTGGAGGCTAGTTAGGTTCGTGCAATAAGCTTTCACTATTAGGCTTACGGTGCTGTATTGTATATTATGTAAACTAAGTTGGCTATGCTTTGTGGTAATGTGTTTTGTTTGGCAGTCCTTTTTTTTTTCCTTGTCGTAGCGAAATATAACATAGAATTTGTGTTCCACAGTGTGAATTTCTAGTTAAGATTGTCAAGATAACCAATCCCTCTTTTTGATTAATAGGTGCTGATTTGACATTTTTATTTGCTTGATGTTTGATTTCTAGATTAATATTATTGTATTCTTGCAGTCGTAGTTACTTGAGAGTAGTATTTTGATTTATTTTATTCAATTTTAAGTATCCAGTTATCGTGATTTTTTTTTTCCTTTTTTTTGAAAGAAACTTGTCATTTTCAATTGCTCGTGTTATGTTAATTGGAAAATTTTATGCTCTGTCGTTTGCTGAATGTTCTGACGATTGTATATATAAGACGATCCGTACTTGTTTCTCCAATGACCAATAGTGTACAGAATTTATTTTTCTCTATTTGGTGAGTACGTATATTTTTTTTTGTTCAAATTTCTCAAAAGAAAATATGGGCTAGCATGGAACTAAATTCATGACACAAGTATGATTTGATTTACTTAATTGAGTATGGCTAAGATGCGACCAATGTTTTTAAATATGATTTTGTTCATACATGCGAAAGATTATTGCATATCGCATATATGAATTTTAATATGAATTTATATATATAGATTTTAAAAAAATAATCAAATGAAATAGAACAAAAAAACAAGAAATAGACCACTATACTAATTGTACCTTCTTGTCTGAATGTATAACTATTGGAGTAGAACTAGGGTGTTTTTAAGCTCATCAAGTCTCTTTGTGAGCTTAATTCAACAACTCATTGGATTGATTTCAAGTGACACATCTAAACTGTTGAAATCAATCTACTTTGATTTGAACGAGCTGTGTGGATTTAATGTTGCAATCGGATTTCACACAATGAGTTCCAATCTTGGGTCGTTACAATTTTTAGATCTGGTTAGTCGATGCAATAGCTCGGATGATAATCGCAATGCAAAACAGGAGTTAGATGAGAGAGTACAAAAGGAGTCTGTTGGAGCGGGTTGTAGCGAGTCATCTCAGGGTTACACAACCACACAATTCAAAAAGCTTGTTGAGGAATTGAGGGAACGACTCTTCTTATAGATGATGTGAAGAACAAGAGTAAGAGAGTTGCTGAGAAATTACTCAAGATAAAAAGAGAGATGTATATCAATAGTGAAGATTTTAAGGATGAATTGAGCAAAGACCTGTTTATAGTGATGGAGGGTGATGAACTTTGTTTACCGTCAAGGAAAGTGAAACTACCCCACTAAGGAACCATGCCTAATTTCAGTCAATGTTCACTATTTTGCATTAGGTTTTTAGCATTATGTTTGAGATATGTTTTAGCAAAGATTTGTGTTTCTGCCTCTTGTTTTAGCATTTATTTGAATGATGACTGTTAGTTTTAGCATTACGTTTAAATTTTAGCATTTTTATTATCATTGTCCTTGGTGTGATGTTCTTATACGCCCATGTTTCGTACATATCCATATTCCAGTTTTCTCTGTCAGCTTTCTACAAAACATGCAATAAACCTTTACTCTGTCAATTTTTTCTCAGTCGGCAACTATAGATGTTGCCATGGCTCAATCTGATAACATCAGTTTTTTTTTTTTTTGAAAGCTTGGTAATAACATCATTTGTTACTGCTCCAGTTATAACTGTAATCCCATTAACATAGTTTTGCTTAAAGACAATGAACTTGTTCATACAATCAGTAACAGGGGTAGGGGTAAAGATGCCCATACTCTGGAAAAACAATTCAAAATTATGCAATCTGCGCTAGACAGTAAAACAGCCCAGTGTTTTCTTTGTACATCAGATCATGATTTACACAAGAATTGACCAACTTGTAAACATCTGCCTTTTTTCGTTATATGTTCACTCTTAATAAACCACTCTGGTGTTACAGATATCCTTTGGTTTAAAGTGGTCACGATGTATTGATTGCAGCTATGCTACTGATAACTTGTACCAGTATCATACCAGACATGCCGTTTTCAATTTCATTTCATTACAGTGAGCATACTGTAATTTAAAGTGCATAAACAATGCTATATAAAATAAGAATAGTAACCTCATCATTTACAATTTATACAAGGATATTACTGGGTGCAAAAATGCATCCACAGAAACACACAAGAACAACCCTGGTTCATCTCCTGAGGAATTATAGAACAAAATCACCTTTATTTACCCAAAAAAAAAAGAAACAAGAAAATAAATAATACAACAGACAAAAAGAAAAGAAGAATAATCATTGACCCAACAGCCCAACACTGCAACACAGACCATGGGATCACATGTTCTACAAGGATTCATCATTACCAGTTAATAAGACTTATGAATCCAAGTCAACAACACAACAAATCAAGAGGGCTACAGCCATGAGATCAATCACAGCAAAAAAAAAAAAAAAACAAACAAAGAAATAATTGCTTAGCCCGAGCAACAGTTCACAGTATGAAGAAGGAAGATTCTGGGTGGGGATCCGGGGAGCGCTTGTCGCTGTACTCGACTACTCGTCATTGTAAACCTAGTTGGGTAGCTGGTACATAGTGTGTTTTATTGCGTTTGGAAGAGCTTTCATCATCAGCAAATTGATAGAGTGCTCTGTATGATCATTTGGGAGAATTTCTAGGGGAGTATGCACCCCTTAAAGAGCTTAATTCTGTACCATTTAGTCACAGTTAGTAAAAGTAATTACAATTTTATATTTGAATTTTGACTACAAAATTAATTTTAAGGACAAAAAGATGTAATGCCTCGTAAATTAAGAAATAAATATAGGTACGACTCAATCTGAATTTCAGTTTGTTAATGGATGTAACGTCACGCAATTAAATTACTAAATTAAGGTACGACATAAATAGTTTATATATTTTTCTTTCCTTCATTAGATTGATTAATTTTATTTATAGACCACAATATTTTTAATTAAGTTACCCAAAATAAAAGGCCCAATTTAATATAGTATTTTTAGCAGTCCACAACCCATATAATTTTAATTGCTCAAATTCAAACTGCTTCCAAATCAGTGTTGTAAAACAGTATGCGCTCGTCGGACAGACAGGGTACTGTCAAGCGATTAATCGAAAATAATTAGCCGATTCGTCGGAAAAATCCATGACGATTTGATCGCCGCCAACGACTAATCAGCCGATTAATTGGCCTAAACGGCCGTTTTATACAACACTGTTCCAAATAACCACCTGATAAATAGCGCCTCCTCTGTAAATAGCGACTCCCCATTTAAAAACTGCTCCTATAATCAATCTACCCCTGTCACATAATTTGTCTCCGCTTCTTCACAGCGATTAGAAAGGAGAACCATATTTTATTCACTCTTTCCTCCATAACTCCTATAAGAGATCCAAGCCGCACACTTCCTTGCAAAATAAAGTTCTGAAACTAAGGTATCCCAATTTCATATTAAATTTTGCGGTTAGTAAGTAGATTATATATTTGTTTGTGTTGATTTATTTGATAAGAATTCGTAAAATTATATATTCTCAAAATTTCATATTTGTTATATTGACTTATTGTTAAATTTATGAAAATTTATATACTTGTTCAATTATTTAAGCGTATTTCTTGAATAAAAATCTAATTGTTTATCAAATATTTCTTTGATAATATTATAATCTGAATTTACGTTTATAAAAATCCTTCGATTCACTATTTGATTTCAAGAAACTTGATTTATTCTTCTATTTTTATTAATGTAATTTGAGCAAATTCTGTTATAGTAGATAAATTCTGATCGGCAATACGAATTTGTGGGATCCGTAAATTATAGAAAATGTTTAATTCATTATCTTTCTTGATCATATAAATTGTTAAAGAAAACATCTTAATTTCACCGAATTAATTTTATAAATCATATAATGATTTCGATTGTCAGAGACTTATTTTTGAATTGCATCTATTATTTTAATTAAAGGGTAATCTTTTTATCGAAGATCCTGAGATTTTATTTACCGATGACCCTAGAATTTTTTATATTGTAAGAAGTCTAGTTCTAAATACTTATCAATGATTAAATTATATTTTACATGAAAAACAATTTGTAGAATTGTCTTATTTCAGAGTAAGCGATTATATTTCTGGATTTTACGTGGATTTCTGGATTTTACACAGATCATAAACTTTAAAAGATATTATTTTAACAACATACTTTTTTAATTAGAAACTTTGTATAAATATTTATTTAGAAACCATGTTCCGTGGTTTAGGTCTAGGTGCCGAAGTAAAAAAGGAAACAATAGAGACAACAACGAACTACCCCACGACAACAGGTGCAGGTTTTCTGGACTTTGTGGAATTATTACTTATTATTTTGTGTGCATTTATTTTTTATATAGTTGAATTATGCATGTTGGATTCGAACAACCATTTGATTTTGTTAGGGAATATTAAGATAGGATTATTTGTTTGATCAAAGGACTTGTGTGAATAGGATGTGTTGACTATGACATGCGTGTTGTGTTAAATGAATGAACGTGAAATGAACAGATAATTAAAGTGAACAGGGGCCGATATGCTTGCATATTGGGATGTATACATTGGATCCAGTGTTCGACTAGATCTCTCGTTAACGTGATTGTAGGTGAAAATGGCCCTATCATGGATGTGATTTTAGGCTGATGCGGTCCTATCATGGACGTGATTGTAGGCGAAAGCAGTTCTGTCACGGACGTCACATTTGATGTGGGATTGCATTGCATTAGAGATATTTGTGCATTTATTTTATCATATTTTATCCATGTCATATTTGTGAGAATGAAGTAGATTTTACAAACTCCGGGCTGGAAGATTCTGAAAGGAAGATGAAGGAATAATATGCCACTTGTTGATTTAATTTCTATTTTAAATAATTGATACATTGAATAGTCATGCCAGTGGTTGTTTTACTAGCCGTGCCTATCATGATTGTTTGTAGAACCATTTTTCTTATGAAATAAATATGTGGTTTTTATTATATTGTTATTGATGATGTATGTGATGGAAATACGCCTTACGTAGAAATACGTAGTGAATTGTCTCGGAGGTGTGACAAATTCAAATGGAAAATCTTTTAGCATGTAAAATCATGAAGGGGAGCTTTTTAGTCTCTTTCTTCTCCTACTTGGTCTCCCACAAGTCTCTGTTTTTTTTTTCTTCTCTCTTCCATTCTTTAAGTATTCCCCTTTTTCTTATTAGATAAGACTTGTGGATACAGACACTAAGAGTGTAAAATGTAAAGATAACTTTCTATTGAGGAGCTCGTACTACTGAACTAGTAGTGTAGTTGTTGTAGTTGAGGTCAGCGAATTATATGAACTTCTTTTTTGTGAAGTTAGTGGCTTCTTGCGCCTTCGTTTTTACTAAAACATAGCAATTTATCTAAAAGGTGTTCAGATATAAAGCGCAGAGCATAAAATCAGAATACCAGTCATACTACGGTTACTACCGCATAAACCAAAGGAAACAACTCTGTATTAATCAGAGCCGGGATCACCAGTAGAATTATCAAAATCAGAAAGCTGCTCATCCTCAGTGAAGAAAGATTTTCTATTGTCTTGTACCCACTTACGGATACCGCCTCTCCAATACATAATTCAGATAAAATCAAAGAGCCAAACTTTCTACAACCATATCGTGATCATCAGAAAATTGTGACTCTATTTCTTTCGACAATACAAAAGAAAACATAAATAAAAACTAACATTTTATCAAAAAAAAAAAACTAACAAATTTTCCTAGCTGCTTGTTGTTTGTTTGGTTGGTATCTGTTAAATCATCCCAACTATTGTTGGATTTATCTGCAAATGTTATTAAACGATTGATCTAACATATTTTGGGATGAGAGAAAATGTTGTTCAATTTGGTTCCAGCTTGGAATTTGTTTCTTTTGTTAGAAAAAAATGGATTGGATATGTGTAAAGACAATCAAACTTCATAAAAATTTCTTAGGTTCTCATCCCTGAAGAATATGAGAGATGTTAAAATCAACAAAATTTACCGAGATTCTGTTTTCAAATAGATCGATTACTTTCATTGTGTATAGAAAGGTTGCAGTTAACTGACTACGGATTATATTTTAGTTTAAGTTGATGTTTTTATTCGTCAAGTAAAAGGGGTTGCTGTATTTCTCTGCACTAGATTGGACTTCACAAATTACAAGTGTGGTTTGCTTGAGTAGAACTAGGGTGTGATGTGCTCACCAAACTCTTTGGCAAGCATAACTCTATAATCTATTGGATTCACTTCAAACGAGATGAATCCAAACCGTTGAAACCGATGTACTTCACGAGTGATGCGCGTACATGCAAAATTTTGAATTTTTTGAATTCATTTAGTCTAAAGTCAAATGGTCAAAATTGATGAAAAATGAATGATTCAAAATGAAGTTTTATAAATTATTTTAATGCGTTCATTTTTCATCAATTTTGGCCGCTTGACTTTGTACTAAATAAATTCGAAATATTTAAAATTTTGCATGTACGCACATCACTCGTGAAGTACATCGATTTCAACGGTTTGGATTCATCTCGTTTGAAGTGAATACAATAGATTATGGAGTTATGCTCATCAAAGAATTTGATGAGCGCATCACATACTAGTTCTACTAAATAACCTTTATCTGATTTTTGCTAATTTTGGTCCTGGTCTTGTTAAATTTAGTATAGACAGACTATAAACTAAAATTGCTAACATTTTTTTAAGTGAAACAATATAATTTCAGTAAAGCCCAGTTGGGCCACTTAGGATCTGCTCAACAAAATAGGCCAGCTTAAACGATCTGCTATTAAGTTTAGAACTTAGAACTGATGATTTGGGACTGAGATATAAAGGCAAATTAAATAATGAGAATCAAAATGCATGAAAACGCCTACGACTTAAATTGGGCTGAAATTCTACGTTTTCTAGATATCTATAACAGGCCGACCTAATAATATTCTCTCACACAGGCCATGAAAAGCCCATTACGAGGCCTTTATATATCTGACGGTTGCGATAAACCCCCGATCCGCCGCCAGATCCGTCGCTTAAATCCCCAAACCCTAATCCCTTTGCTCGCCTCTCTATAAGTATCTACCACCGGCGCCGTGTCTCTCCATTGGCCTTCTCTTTTACGCTGTTTACACTTTTCGGTTCGTTTTTCATTTTCATTGTTGTTGTAATCGTTGCTTATCATTCGATTGTATTAGGAGAATCGGACGGTGAAGATTACACTTTAGGTCTCGTTCGTCGTAACGGCGATTTGCGCCTTGACGACCACACTGTTATATCACCACCCATATTCAGAGTCTTTGATTCTCCGATTTCAATTTTTGGATCTGATTTTAGTTTTTTTTTCTTCGTTTTTTGAGCGGTTTGACCGATGATTAAATTAAATTAAGACAAGCATATGTCTGAATTTCTTCATGTGGAAAAATCTAATCTTCTCTATGAGGTCATTTTTGTTTATCAAATTCAGTTTTGTTTTTGTTTGAGATGCCAAATATAACTCGATTCTTACTTGATTTAAAATTTCTCCCTTTTACGGTCCGTGATGATGTTATGGAATAATCGTGTTGTATGATATTTTGTGATTATAAAACCCTGTTGCCTTCCTTCTGAGACCTTTGCATCGTAATTTCTTAATGTTTTTTTTTTAATTTGTTTTTTACTGAATTAGATTCGCTTTGAAATATTGAGGTCATATGATGAACATTATGCATAGTTCAAATGATAACCTTTGTAAGGTTATGATTACTTAGAAATTAGTCTTTCGCTCCTAACTGATGACCTTAATTTGATTAGATCCTTTATATCCTAATTTCATATGACGCCGATTTTATTTTTTCTTATTGGTTTCTGGAAACTTGCTAAGGTTTCGTGCGATTTTCACTGTCTTGGAAATGTATTGGAATTTATTACTAAGATAATTATATTCTTAGATAATTTCGCTGATAGATCGACTATAATTTTAGGTTTAAAATTACATTTCACGAAGCTGTAATAAGCATGGTACAAACTAACAAACACCTGTACTGCGGTACCATTAACTGCTTGTTTTTCTTGTAAAGTTAAGATCTGTAAATTAGCAATTACCACATGTCGGAAAATTATAAATTGTATAATAGCACCTGTTACTATGAAGGATCTCACTACTTAACAATGGTGGAATTCGTAAACAGGTGCATAGATAAAACGCTGATTTCGTTTCTTTCTTCTCTTTGAAGTAAATTATTGATCTCAGCATCGGCCAGACAACCGTAGGGATAGATCCACAGACACTTGACCTTTCGATGTCTCTTGTCTACTGATTCTATCTCACATTACCATTCCAGTGTGCGATTGATTTCAAACTAAAATTGAATTTATCATAGAAATCTGTATGGGGCCCACTGAGATTTATGGATGACATGTGGCCCCGAGCGAAGATGCACATAGAAAAACAGTGTAAAGTGGTAGTGGCCGAAAACCATGAGATGGTGCCACAGGGGGCTGATTACAGTTTCAGTTCTAATGCCTGGGGACAGGAGGATTACTGCCCCCACATTTTAAAATTTTAAAAAGTAATTATATTTTTAAGGGGTTTGAAGCACAATTTTTTTTAAAAAAAAGGCATACAGCTCATTTCATTACTGAAAATGATTTAATACATTATTCCAATCAAAAGCAAACCTATTTTGGTTCTATGACATGAAGTATCTAACTCAGGTGTATTTATCACCGTTATTGTCAGTAATTTAAAAATTAAAATAAACTAATAAATTACATTATTAAATATATATAGATTGGCTACCAACAAAATTTTACACAACTTGTACATCTTTCAGTGATGTATGAATCATCATTAATCACGTACTGTTGAGATTGCAACATATAATTTTTGTCCCCAAAACCAGATTTCATAACTAAATTGTATTTTTAAAGATTATTAAATTATTAATAAAATAGTTAATTGATCCTTTTAGTTAATTCAAAATTTCAAATCCTTTCAGTTTCAGTAGCATTATAATGAGAATTTCAAAACCTCTTGAGGTCATTATTGTCAGGCCCGGCCCGGATTAGCAATCGGAACTTCTGAAGTATCAACTATTCTTATTGCAACATCAAAAAGTCAAGACAAATCTAACGGTGATAAATACAACGAGATGCTTAATTATTACTCATCGTACTGTAATTAATGAGTGTTTCTGTACAGCGTTGGAGGGGATAAGATCGAAGAGTCTATAAAGCAATGGAAAATACATTTTCACACCTTAGTATATAGATACAACTAAGGTCTATAAAGCAATGGAAATTTTTTTTTTTTTTTCTTCATAAAAGGCAACAAAATTGTCCGTTTCATTGAAGAAACCATAGTGTGTAAATTACAGCGATGTGTAGCAAAGTTGTTTCAGCAAAATAGGAAGTAATCACAGAAAAAGCAAAAGCCAAAAGCTTGACGTTTAATCATCCACCACAGCATAGTAAGTGTAAAGTACGATAGAACTAAGTCACCTAATAAGGGGCTGAAAGCTACTGATCCGTAGAACGGATCTGTACAAAAAGGTCGATGAGTCTTCATCAGGTTAGTCAGCTGGATACCCAGCTCCCTCCTCCAGAATGCGGACCGAAGTCCCTTCCTCTGCTGCACCTGAGTATGTTATCATCTGACTGTCATTGGGGTCCCACACTCGAATTGGAATAGCCATTATCTCAGAAGGCAGCCATTCTGCGGTTGCTTCTTTGAATTTCTTCTCCAATGGTCCTGTCCAATAATCACAAACTGAAATGATAAGCATAATAAGAGAGCGAGCTGTTTTAATTGGATTGTGAGAGAAAATAATTTCGTTTCTATGTTTCCATAAAGTCCAACACATAGCCCCAAATACAATTAAAAAACTTGATTGTTGAAGCGTGCTTAAAGTTCCTGAAAAAGAAAAAATATCAAAAATAGAGGTCCAAGTATGAAAAATATCTTGACTGTTCCCCAACCAGAACCAGATTTGCTTAGCCAAAGGGCACAATAAAAAGAGGTGATTAGTGGATTCGTCTAACTGGCAGAACTGACATTGTAACACTCCAGTCCAACCTTTTCTCTGTAAGTTCGTTTTGGTCAGAATTCTATGATGAACCAATAGCCACATGAAACTTTTGATTTTTGGTGGAATAGGGATGTCCCACCATATTATGTATTTCTGTTGGCTTACACCTCTAAAATTAAGGAATTGATAACTTGATTTTACCGTAAACTTCCCTGTTGATGTCTAACGCCAAGCCAATTTATCATAATGGTGGGTAAAGCTACAAGTACTAACTAAACTGAGTATCTCATGCCAGTCAGCCAATAAAGTACCACCTAAAGTCCTACGAAAGCTAAGTACAGATCCTTGAGAATTAATAACAGCATCAAGGGTAATATGGGGATTAGCACACAATGTATATAATTGAGAGTATGAGGTAGCTAAACTACAATTATTACACCACAATGAATGCCAAAAGGAAATCTGAGATTTGTAACCTGGTTCATAACATACACTTAATTTGCCAATAGGATCTAATCTCTGTATATTTCTCTAGAAGGGAGAGGAAGAGAGACAATGAGTATGAGAGTAGTATTTAGAGAGAATAACTGTTTTCCATATACCCTGATAGGAAGAGTCATGAAATTTTCACCACCATTTGAGGAGGAGAGCAATATTCATATTATATAGATCCAAAACTCCTAATCCACCATGTAATTTCTCTATACAAGCCTTAGACCAGTTCACTAATGCGTATTTTCGTCTAGATCTAGAGATGCCTTGCCATAAGAATCGATTTCTAATTACATCTATTTTCCTAAGTATTGTTGTGGGAATTCGAAATAATGACAAAATATAAAGTGGGATAGCTGATAGTACAGCATTGAGAAGTGTAAGTCTGCCACCTAAAGATAATAATTGCCCTTGCCAATGATGTAATATACTAGCTACTTTATCAATAAGGAAAAACCAATCTGCCTTAACTAACCTAGAGTCTTTGAGGGGAAGTCCTAAATATTTAAAGAGGAAGTGACCTACTTTACATTGGAATGTAGTTGCAAAACTATCACCTATACAATTAATCGGATGCAATTCAGTTTTTAAAAGATTCATTTTGAGTCCAGAGAGAGCTTCAAAGCCAAGCATCCCCCACCATGCTGATTCTACATTGGAATGTGTTGCTTGTAAGAATAGAATCGTGCCATCAGCATAATGGCAGTTGGTGATAGCTTTACCCTCAAGACAAGGAGGACCTAATTAATCCCATTAAAGTATTATGCTGTCTCCCTTTAGAGAAGATTTTACATAGAGTGTCGGCAGCCAAGATAAACAAGAATGGGGAAAGGGGATCACCTTGTCGAACTCCTCGTTTACAGTAAAAATAATGTGATAATTCGCCATTGAAATTAATACAAGACTGTGAACTAGCTAACCACTCTTTGATCCATCTAATCCACTTTTTTCCAAAACCTCTACTATCTAAGATTTCTATGATATAGTCCCAATTGATTTTATTGTATGTCTTCTCGAAGTCGATCTTAATAACAACGCCTTGTTGCTGTTGGACCTTACAATGATGAATTATTTCTTAACCTAGCTAGGACCACATTATCTAAATGGAAAATATATTAGCCAACACATTTTCACACCTTAGTATATAGATACAACTAAGGTCAATAAAGCAATGGAAAATATATTAGCGAACACATTTTCACACCTTGGTATATAGATACAACTAAGGTCTATAAAGCAATGGAAAATATATTAGCCAACACAGTTTCACACCTTAGTATATAGATACAACTAGGTTCAGATTATTTTTCAAGTGAAACTAGCACATATTGTTGTATTATGTTTTTCTTTCATATTACCTTATATATTTTTGTGAAACATGTTAAATTTTGTTGACAAATTTAGCTAATAATAAATTTTTAGATTAAAATAATAACAGTGATATCTTTTGAGTAATTAGATTAATTTTCTCCATCATCTTATCTAAATGTCTTGTATTGTTTAGATTTTGTGGTCAATTCTTTTTTCACTCTGTTTGCACGATTTGAAAACAATAACAACGAATCAATTATACTAATAACCATGATAAAAAAAAATTGTGAATTGAGAACATTAATTAACTCTCTATCTCATGCTAAAAAATATTAAACTAATAACCATGATACGATAATCCATCAAGTATGAGACTACTCTTATCAAATGATTTCCAAATGATATCCAATTTCTCGAATTAATATTTCTTTCGAATAAGAACGGCCGCCTTATCATTCGTTATACAAAATTATATAAATTGCGTGTTTGAATGTTTGAACAAACTTGTGATATTGCAAAGGAATAAAATAAATTTAATTTATAGTCTAAACTAATTACAAAATTATATTTTTTTTAATTAATTACAAACTTATATCAAATTCTGAATATTTTGCTTCACTCTTAATTATCAAACTTATATAAAAATTAATCCGTATAGGGCCGTTTGGCAACAAGAGATTAAGAGTGGAGGATTAAGAACTTAAAGAACGCTAAGGAACCGATGTTCGGTTGTTTTAATCCGTAAGTGAAAACTAAGGAAACTAAAGGAAGAGGTAGATGTGCCTTAAGGTCCGGGCAAAATGAGGCTAAATGAGGTAATCTTAATCCATGCTAAATGATTGGTGTTTGGCATGATTAAATGATTAAGAAAACTAAATGAAGCTGATTAAGCTGTGAAGTCTTAATCCCTTGTTGACAAACAACCTCTACGGAATTATACAAAAATTGCAGTCCAACAATTTTTTTTTTTTTTGAAATATAAGATCTTTCAACAGAAAGGAAGAGACAAAATTAAAATTGAAATACACAAATAAAATTTGATAATTTGACTCTATCACGGAAATGAGAAAATTTGCAATATATAATATTATCCCGAATTCAAATGTCCATATTTTCCTAAGAAATATAGATTAACTGTATCCGTATTTATATTATTTTTTATAATACGGAGCAGATAGGATACATACAAATCAACCATGTATGCAATTCTCTGTGAATCCGTATCACCTCAGGTATCTGGGGTGCAAGTGTTAAATCTGGACCTTTCTTTTAACTTGGCATGAATATCAAAGCAGCCCCTACAGTTACAATAGGTACCGGATTGAGTTTGACTCGGCTGGAATTAATCTGAACCGTCCATTATTTTAGATTGCACCTCAAGTATTGGGGGGAGACGGACTCATTCTTTGTACCTCCTCTCTCCCCCTTCTCTCTCTTGTTTCTCACATTTCCACATAATTTTGTTCGAATATTTTTTAGATCTCTGCAAATTATATACATCAGCGTGGCAAGTCACAAAGTAGTGTAGTGTATAGTGACAAATTGACAAATGAATAGTTCAGGTTTAATTCGGCAGGGCCGAAAGACATGATTCGGAAATAATTTGAGTATAATTCGGGAATGATTCAGTACCACAAGGAAGCAAAAAAAAAAAAAAATCCAAAAACCCCAAAAAAAATTTTTTGCGTTTTTTTTGCATTTTTTTGTGCGTTTTATACGTATTTTATTCGGAGTTCGGTTCAAAAATGTCAAAAAAACAAATTAAACGCGAATTGTGTTGCTGTGATGTAGTGGGTTAAAATAACTCGTTTCAAGTTAGTGTACGAAAAACTACCGCAGAAAATTCATAAACTGGCATTGTGGCGGGTGCCACGCTCGTGATTATAGGGCTGATTAATGAGCAAGCATGAGCGAGTTATGGTATGCTCATGCTCGGCTCATTAGCTTAATGAGCGAGTTATTTTTTTTTTTTTAAAGGTTGGAAGCTTTTAGCTCCAACATGTTGATTGACAAATAAAAAGTTTTACAAGCCCTAGACTATATTTACATACCCTTCTCATAGGTTTTAATTATTATTTACAAGGTCAGTGCCTGACCCGCCCACCTCACATCCTATGCTATGTTAATTGCACGATTATTTTCTACCCAAAAGAGCCCCAATTGTGAATATCAATTGCTGCCTCACTCACTAAAAAATGCACTGGTTTGGCTTTGTCGGCGAAGGTTCTTCTGTTCCTTTCCCTCCAAAGCGTCCACAGGTCTGCCGCCCATGTTGAGTCCCAGGACTCTCTTTGTACAGACCCCATCCTTCCTCGATCATTCCACCAGATATCCGTAATTGTGTCATCTGAGTTTGCCGTTACGGCTAGGTTCATTTGAGGCAATAACCCTCTCCAGAAGCTCCTAGCAAAGGGGCATTCCCATAACAAGTGATCTCTGGTTTCTATTGTCGTTGACCTACAGAGTTGGCAACCAGCTTGTATTGTGCAACCCCTGCTGGTTAATGTTTCCTGCGTGAGGTTTTTGTTTTGTATCACTAGCCATAGGAAAATTCTCACTTTAGGTGGCGCCTTTATTTTCCATAGTGCTAGATTTATCCTCGATCGCACTCCCCTATCGTGGAGCCTTCGGTAAGCTGAGGCACACGAAAAGTGACCTGAGCTATGCCATCTCCACTTCCATTGTCCTGTTACCGCACACTGCTTTGTTGAGCATTTGTAGAAGGGCATTAATGCGGATAGATCCTTCAGGAAATCAGATTGGTCCGTGATGTGAGAAGGTTCTGTGATACCGTACAGATTCCTTAAGGTTTGTGCCAGCAGTCCTTCTTGTTGTTGAATTGCCCATAGCCATTTGACGAGCAAGGCCTCATTCTGGCACATCAGGTCTATGACTCCTACTCCCCCGTTCTCTTTAGTAGAGCAAACTTGTTCCCAACTAGCTAAACAATGTATTCCTTTAGAACATGTTGTTAATGAGCGAGTTGTTAATGAGCGAGTTAGAACATGTTGTTAATGAGCGAGTTGTCGCGCCAAAAACTTTTCAAAATTTCCAGCTAAAAGTTCAAAACCACATAATATTCATTATTATTCACTCCCGTTCAAGGCTTCAAACTATAGTAGCTGGGCCTGGCATGTAGTTAATCTGTTAATGATATTACTAATGGTTCTGGGCCTACTTTCTTTAGCCCAGCAATCCTATGGTATGCATGTCTCAAACTTGCTTCTTGGACTATTCAAAAAAAAAAGAATCAAGAGATTAGATGTGGTAGGATTTATGTAACTCAGTTCTTAATGAGCTAATGAGCTACTTATGAGCGAGTTGGGTTATGCTCATGCTCGGCTCATTAAGTAAATGAGCGAGTTGTTAATGAGCATTTAGCGAGCGAGTTATGAGCGAGTAACGAGTTATGAGTAATGTTCTCACCCCTACTCATGAATATAAATTGCAGAGATCTAATATTCTCATTTCACCCATGTGCACCGAAATTCAAAATTGCAAGCTTCCACATAAAAGCAATACCACATTCATTTTCACAGTGATGATAATACACACAAACTTCACTTTCAATTTTAAAATTTCTTGCTCCATTTCTAAACTATCATTATACTAATCCACATATAATAAAGCATCTCCATTCCAGCAAACATTTAACTATTAATTTGGATCACGTCACTGAGTTTAGTAATTAAAGAGATTCATAATTTCTAAATCACTTCATCTCAGAAATTTAGAGTTTTATTTAAAGCAAATTTGCTAATTTAAAAACTGTGGTACATCTCAACAATAATATTAGCAATTAACACATTAGATTAGCAATTTAAAAGAAATCACCGTTGTAGTCTAAAGAGTTATTTTTAAAATAAACTTGTTAATTTAAAAAACTGTGGTACATCCTAGCAATTATATTAGCAATTAACATATCAGATTCGCAATTTTAAAAAAAAAACACCGTTGTAGATGCTCTAAGGATCTTTAATCTGTTTGGTATATAATTCATTGAAAATGTTCATCACTTTGCTATGACACCAAATAGATAAGACATACGTAGAATGATCAAACATGCAAATATGCACTTCTTCTCAATAAAGGCCGGAGTATACATAAAATCCTTTGAATGTACATTATCTCTGAAATATAGAGCATAAAATTAATTCGTCTTATTGTTAATGCTAAATTATTGTGCAATCTATTTAATAGTTATAAAAATATATCACATATTTAAATCGTGTTAGCATAGTAAAAGAAAATGACAATAAAATCTAAATAATACAATACATTTAGATAAGATAATGGAGAAAACTAAAACTAATTACTCAAACCACATATATTGTGTAATTTTTAAACTTAAACATTAACTATTAGATTATTTTGTCAGCAAAATTTGGATTATGATACACTAAAAACATAAATGTTAAATTAAATTTTTGGAGAACAGTCAAGACAACCCGAATTTTTTATTAATATCCAAAAATTAAATAAAATTATCAAAAATGACCATGTCAGAACTGAAATTCGAAAAATACCCTTTCCGGAAATTTTTTTTCCGAACTAACCCTCTAACTTCGGAAATTTTTTTTCCGAAAATTCAATTCAAAAACCGGAAAAATTTTATCCGGATTCTAAGTCCGGAAATTTTTTTTCCGAAATTAGGCCAAATTTTCGGAAATTTTTTTTCCGAACTAAGTTTCCGGAAAAATTTTATCCGGTTTTGTACCGAATTCGATTATAAATACCGCTGAGCTCGCTTTCAATTTCACTCGCAGCTCTCTCGCTCTCTCCGTAAGTTATTTTCAATTATTTAAATTTGTAATTATTTATTTGTTAATTATTTAAAATATTTAAATTAATTAAAATAATTTTAAAAATTTCAGAATGGTGTAGAATAATTTAGAAATTATCAAAATAGTCTAGAAAATTTTAAAATGATTTCGAATTGTTTTAGGAACCTCTTTCATTTTTGGATCTCTTCCGGAGCTCTGACTGTCTGATTGATCCGATCTTCGATTCAGGTTATTTTTATTTTTTTATTTTAATTTATATTATAATTAATTAGTTCATTTCAAATATTTTTTTTATTTTTTGGAATATTGTCCAAATAATTTTGAATTTTTTAGAATATTCCAAAATGGTTTAGAATAATTTATAAAATTTCAAATTTTTTAGAATATTGCTAAATTAATTTAAAAAATTTCAAAATGGTGTAGAATAATTTAGAAATTATCAAAATGGTATAGAAAAATTTTGAAAATTTTAAAATGATTTAGAATTGTTTCAGGAACCTCTTTCATTTTTGAATCCCTTCTGGAGCTATGACTGTCTGATTGATCCGATCTTCGATTCAGGTTGATTTTTTTTTAAATTTATATTATAATTAATTAGTTCATTCCAAATATTTTTTTATTTTTTGGAATATTGTCCAAATAATTTAGATTTTTTTATCATATTCCAAAATGGTTTAGAATAATATATAAAATTCCAAAAAAATTTAGAATTTTTTTCTATTAATTTAAAAAATTCCAAAATGATGTAGAATAATTTAGGAATATTAGAAATGGTATTGAATAATTTAGAAAATTATGAAATGGTTATGAAATAATTTTTAGAGGTCCGGACAATTTGTAATTACTTATATATTGTTCTTTTTTAAATTGCCAGACCAATCGAACTGAAAATGACAACTATTTATGTGAAGATTTTTAATGGAGGAGAAATCAAATACAATAATGACGGGGTCTTTTACAGTACCCGAGCTAAATACTCATTACCGCTAACCGTCAACCACAGCTTTGATTATCTTCGGAATGAGATTTATAAATTTGTTGGGTATAATGCTAGTCAAGCAAATCTGGAAATCCAAGCCAGGTTTAATATGTCTACCGATGGGGGACGTGACCATCAATTAGTACCGGTAATGGACCAACAATCGTTCGAAATGGTTTTAGAAATTGTGTCGTCTTTTGCACAAAGGTTACCGGTTCTGGAGTTGTATGTAGAATTGGAACCGAACCATACCAGACAGATTCCTGAACCTCGATCCCGACCCAGTACCAGTCAGAATCATGTGGATCCCAACCCAATACCAGTTAGATCCCGCCTTAGTACCGGTCGGCACTCTATGGATGTACAGAGACCCCGACTCAGTATCGGTAGCAACTCTGTGGATCTACCAGTTAGACCTCTACCCAGTACCGGTCGGAACTCTGTGGATCTACCAAGCACATCACGACCCAGTACCAGTCGGGCCCGTAGACAGCTACGTGATTATTCGCATGCCCCTGTTGATGCAATTGATTCTGACAGTTTGGAGAGTGGAGATGAGAGGCTCTCAGGTGAGTCATCGGGATCCGACGATGATATTGAACCGCTCAGCCAGCCACAATCACGGTCCCGTGAAGCACAGTAACCGATAACTGGTCGGGAAAATATGACACATCCGGTTGATAGTTTCAATGACATATCCGGTTTTAGGCCTGCGGATGTCGATTTTTTCGGCAGGTCAAACAAAACATTCGATAATCCATTGGCTAGGGGTGTAGTATATCAGTCGAAAACAGCTCTAAGGATAGCAATCAATGAGTTCCATCTCGATAATAATTGTGAGTGCAAGGTTCTTAGAAGCGAACCTAGACGTTACGAGGTGGTGTGTAGAGATAAGTTTTGTAAATTTAAGGTATGCGCGAAGCAGAACGGTCTTTCAGAATCTTGGATTATTACCAAACAAGCACTTCCTCATACGTGCACAGTATCGGCAACACGTACTGATCACTGTCAGCTTACGGCAGAGATGGTTGCCCTTGCGATTGATAAGACCATTAGAAGGGATGTGTGCTCTTCTATAAATCATATCCGAGATCTCGTCATGCAGAGATATGATAAGGTAACTCCCAAGTACAACAAATTATGGAGAGGCCGTGAGCTTGCTATTGCAAATCTGTTTGGGAGTTGGGAGAGCTCGTACAACCTGCTTATTCCACTATTGGAAGCCATCCAAAGAAACAATCCAGGAACTAAGTATTGTGTGACCTCGACCCCGACTGACAAAGAAACCGAGAGGCATTTCCATAGAGCGGCATGGGCATTTGGAGCATGTATTGCAGCCATACCGTTCCTGAGACCAGTGATTAGTATCGATGCATGTTTCATGTCGGGACGGTACCAAGGTAGGCTGCTAATGGCATGTATGTACGATGCCGAAAACCAATTGCTTCCATTGGCTTTTGCAATTGTGGAGAAAGAAAGCGCTGACAACTGGGGTTTTCTAAACTATTCTGGACTATTATGGTATTTTCTAAGTTATTCTGGACTATTCTGGTATTTTCTAAACTATTCTGGTATTTTCTAAACTATTCTGGACTATTATGGTATTTTCTAAACTATTCTGGACTATTCTGGTATTTTCTAAGTTATTCTGGACTATTCTGGTATTTTCTAAACTATTCTGGACTATTCTGGTATTTTCTAAACTATTCTGGACTATTCTGGTATTTTTTAAACTATTCTGGACTATTCTGGTATTTTCTAAACTATTCTGGACTATTCTGTAATTTTCTAAACTATTCTGGACTATTCTGGTATTTTTTAAACTATTATGGACTATTCTGGTATTTTTTAAACTATTCTGGACTATTCTGGTATTTTTTTAACTATTCTGGACTATTCTGGTATTTTCTAAACTATTCTGGACTATTCTGGTATTTTTTAAACTATTCTGGACTATTCTGGTATTTTCTAAACTATTCTGGACTATTCTGTAATTTTTTAAACTATTCTGCACTATTCTGGTATTTTTTAAACTATTCTGGACTATTCTGGTATTTTCTAAACTATTCTGGACTATTCTGTAATTTTTTAAACTATTCTGGACTATTCTGGTATTTTTTAAACTATTCTGGACTATTCTGATATTTTTTAAACTATTCTGGACCATTCTATAAATTTTAAATTATTCTGGACTATTCTACAAATTCTAAACTATTTAAAACTAAATAATTAAATAATATAATTAAAAAAAAAAAAAAAATTTTACCTCGGGCCGGCTGCGGGCTGCTGCGCTGGGAGGGAGGAGAGACACCGAAATAGGCTGGGCTGGGTGGGATTTTATAGGGCTTAGTTCGGATAAAAATTTTCCGAACTTAGAGTTCGGAAAAAAATTTTCCGGAATTGGAAGCTTAGTTCGGAAAATTTTTTTCCGGAAATAGAGAGCTAAGTTCGGAAATTTTTTTTCCGAAGTTAGAGGGTTAGTTCGGAAATTTTTTTTCCGGAAAGGGTATTTTCCGAATTTCAGTTCTGACATGGTCGTTTTTGGTAATTTTATTTAATTTTTGGATATTAATAAAAAATTCGGCAAGACAACGAATATGATAACACAAAAATGACGGTACATTTGTAGGGGTATGTTGGTACTAGTTGATTGGAACTACTGATGATTCCTTAAAAGGACTATAAAGTATGGAAACTTCGTGTATAAAAAAAGAATAGCCAAGCACAAGTCAACGGATAAGACTAGGTATGTCAGTAATCGGTAAAGAAAAATAAAGGAATATTTATTTTAAAAGATGTGTGTTTTTTGTGAAAGCATCGTAACAATAAATTCTTCGAAAGAGTGGTAATGTCTCCGGAGATGATAACAAAAAAGGTAGAGGAAAGTGAACGAAGTATTGTAAAAGAATAGGTTGAACTACAAAATTAATATAATGCTAAAGGCTGATATGTAGTACCATAAGTTAGCTAGATAGAATATATGATTATAATGTAAGAAGTTTTGATTGTAATAATAGTTTGTAAAACAATTTGGTAGAATCTACTAAGACTTTCAAAAAATATATATATATCACAAAGTTGAACGCATATATGTGAAATTGACTAAACGTTAATTTTACAAGCCAATTCATACGTATGATCAAAGTTTCAATTTATGAAATTAAACATGAATCAATTTCATAAATTGTTTTATCACGAAGACATCCGAATATATAGATATAAAATTGAATTTGTTAGATTAAATATGCCTTTGTCTCATAAATTGTATTTTGTTGCATACTTGAACACATATAAGCTAAGTCATGAAATTAATTGCAAAATAATTCCATGATCACACCTTACTAACATATTTAAATCCTAATATTCAAGAGAAATGGACTAGACATTCAATTGAACTTATTTTCTTCTACATATTTCCGATCGAGTTAATTTTAATTCTAAAATATTATTCTGTTTTATACAAATAAAATAAGTTCAATTAAATATACTTTATTCTTGTCATCATAAGTTTTTATCTTTTGTTTTAGAACGGAAATGATTTTTTTTGTTTATATAAATCAAATTAGTTTTATGCGTTATGTTATTTAGAATATCTAACTTGAAGAGTAAAAATCAAGGTTCTAAATAGCGCGTTATAGCGTTTTCGGACCATAAAAGCTATGGCGTTATCGGCGCTATAGCGCGCTATTTAAAGCTATAGCGCGCTATATGGGCATAGCGCCTTTTTTTTAACCGTTCCGCTATGACGCGATAAACACTATTTAAACCTTTGGTAAAAATGCACGTTTTTGTATGGTATTGATTGAATAATTTAAATATGAGTTATGTTAACTATTATTCATTTTATGATTTCAGTATAATGGTACTTTGTATTTATGATAAATTGAGTTTCATGTAAACTTATTTATATATATTCTTTTTTCAAAATTGTAGATTGTGGATTGGATAATTTTTGTCAATTTGTAATTTGTAGAATAGAGAGTATACTAGGAAAATAATGTAACATTCTAGTTTTCAAACACTTGGAGAATTATCTAGTTTGAAGTGAAATGCATCTAGATTTATCTAATATTGAAGTAAAATGCGTTCAAAAATAGCAATATGGATTTCCAAGTATATTTACAAACCTTTGTATTTTGACAATATAAAATTACTACAATATAAATACATAAGAATAATTAAATCAGCAAATAGGTAATTGTAAATTTCTTGACAAATATAGGTTGATAAATTTTGTAGTATTGAAATCAGAAAAATCTTACTTTAGCTTTGGTATTTTGAAATTAATTATAACATAATATTTTACAAGACAATTTTGTTTGTAGAAATGCAAGGGGTTTTGAGTACAAATCCACTAAACATTTAATTGGGAGTAACATATAATATAATTTCTTTAAGGTTCAAAAAATACACATGGGGACACATGGCAGCCACCATTTTTCTATTATCAAATTCTACAATTAACCATTCACCTAACTTTATATAATCTCCACATGTCACTCTCTCTACATCTTCAAATTTTATCCATTTGTCCCTTCTTTCTTGCACCTCTCTCTAGCTAAATTCAAACCGTCCTTGTAATTAACGGAAATAGAACAGAGAAATTGAGAAAGGAAGAGCGGACAGAAAATTGAAGAGAGAAAGGGGTAGAACCAAGTAACGACCTTCTCTGATTGTTGATGAACAGGGAGGAGACGAAGGAGATAGAGGTATTTGCAACACCTGTCGTTCTCTTCGACATCAATGGACTCGTAACTATTGGAGCAATTTTTGGAATTTCGCAAGTTATGCGGGTTACGGCTAACTACATTAATCAAAGACGTTGTTGAATTACTGAACCAATCTTGTTAACTTGGCATAGGCACAAACTCTACATGATTAGATTAAGAAGTGTTGTATGATGCCTCCTCAACATAGCAACACGCTGGTCACATCGTCTCGACATTGCTAAGGTGCGGGTTTCAAGTTATTATCATATTCTCTAACTTATTTTATTGTTGTTGATTGCTTGTCAATTCCATTGCTTGTTGTTGCTGCTTGTTTGTTTGCTCGATTGCTAATTAGTTGTAATTAAGTTCTTGAATGTACTTTTGAATTGCATAGCATGAATGTATGAGTTGTCATATGGAGCATGAATATATATTCTAGAATTGAATTGTGACATAACTTGAAGAGTTTAGTGGAAAAATAAGATTGTAGTATGTGCTAGTGTTATATTTTTAGATTAGAGCATCAAGATGCATGATCATATCTTTTTATAGCAAAAATCTGAAAATAAAGTAAGATGTTCAATTTAGAATTTGGTTGAAACATGACATGATTTTCATCAAGTGTTTTAGTTGCATTGCATATGTGATAAATGATATAAGACATGAGTTGAAGTAGAACTTTTGCATGATATACTTGTGTGCATGATACATAGCATGATATGAACTATTTACTTATTTTAAATGAAATGTGTTAAAGAATCACAAGTTTGAAACCTAACGATCATGTAGGCGCCGTATTCAGGGTAAGCGTGTAATTTCGGTTATGTAGGCGCTGAACTTGTAGCGCATAACAGAAATTGCATAGGCGCCATTTTCGTGGTAGCACATGACTCGGTTATGTAGGCGCTGAACTTGTAGCGCATAACTTTAGTCATGTAGGCACTGTATTCGGGGTAAGCTCATAATTTAAGGTTATGGCCATAACAGAAATTGTGTAGGCGCCATATTCGTGGTAGCGCATGATCGGAGTCTTGTATATACTTGGTTGAACCTCACACCTGAATCTTGACGATCATGTAGGCGCTGAACTTGTAGCACATGACCGGGGTCATGTAGGCGCTGTACTTGTAGCGCATGACCGAGATATTGTTAATACTAAAATGGTTACCTAATATAATGATATTTTATTCTATCATGAATAGTCTTGAGTAAAGCATGATTATACGACAGGGTTGCACAACTAAATTGGATTGAACTTTTAAGTCTATTGCAAACGAGTATTGCATATTATAATATTTCGTTATGCTTGATTGTTATAGCTATCAATTGTTTCTCTAGCTTGCTGATTTTCTTTCGCAGTATTTGAGCATTTCTTAAAGTGAACTTATATTTTTGTTTCTTGACTGATTATAGTTGGTAAGTTAGATTCTTTGGTTCTTATATTATTATTGTAGTCTATATTTTTGGTGCTCGGTGTTGTTTTAGTTTTAGTTGGTCGGGTCTGGACATAACTCGACTGGAACTGAATACCGCACTGGGAGATTTCAATCTCTCATCGTTCCACTTTGTGGGTTCCAGGTACAAAGCCCAAGAGACGAAAGTGAGATGTCAGAACGAATGATTGCGGTGGTTGCCACAAACATAAGTACTTTGTTTATATTTCTCATCAAACGAATATGAACGAATGATTGCGGTGGTGTTGCCACAAACATAAGTACTTTGTTTATATTTCTCATCAAACGAATCTGTTATGGTACTCCAATCGTACGTATTTAAACTATAGCAGATTCATTTTGTCAAGCTTTGAGACATGTAAAACAAATAAGATTTGAGAAATTTACTTCATGTATTGTGGTTCAATTATGTGTCATTGGTAATGTATTTATGTATATATTGTAATTCATAATATGATTGCCTTGCGCTGATAAGCACGGCGGGTTGTCTGTCCTGTTGTCGGGACGTGACAAATAAGATCTACATAAGTGTTTTCCTTAAGAATACTACAATGGAAGAAGAAAATGTTCTGTTTTTTTTTCTTGAAATGTACTTTGAATACATGGTCACATGTTTTAAGTTTCGGACAGTTGAAATACTATTATATTTAACAATTTAATTAATTAGTGTAAAAAGTACTAATTCAAATTTTTTTTTTTTTGTGGCATAATATTTTTGAAAGTATGTATGATATCTCCGATTTAAAATATAATTTTTTTCATTTGCATTTGATCTTAAAATGATAATGAACCATCTAACTTATTCTAATATTCGATATATTTTATTTATACACACTTGATATAGTAAATCGGATAACACTCAAATAAAGATATTAACAGAGTTATTTTGATTTCATATTAAGTAAGAACAATATATTCGCTGTATAAATAATAAAGTAAGGCATAAACGTATATAACTTAATTAGTGCGCTGTATATAGGGCTACAAACGAACCGAACCGAATCAAACTTACCTCCGGTTTGACTTTTGTTTGAATTAATTTCGAACGAACTCAATTTCGAATTGAATTTTTTACGAACTCAATTTCAAATTTTTACGAATTTTATTACGACTTACGAGTTATGACTTATGGCTGGGCCATAATTCAAAATTATAGCACTTCAATAAAAACTCAGGCATTCTGAATTCTAATTACACAGTACACCAAAGTTTATATCAAAGTTCATTACAAATACCAAAATTTATATCAAACACTAAAGTTTAGTACAATCAATCAAAGTTCAGTATAATCACAGTATCCAAAGTTTTCCAAATAGCCAACATGAGCAACATCACCAAAGTTTTCAAATATCCAAAGTATTCAAAGTATAATTTAAGTTAGAATTCATAGCAATTATGGACTGGACGGCCTTATATTTTCATCAGCGAACATAAGTTATCAGCGGAAATCAACGGTTCACGTTGAGTTAATTTCGAACTAAGTTTGATTTGCGAATCTATTTCGAACAAACTAGGTCCAGTTTGAATTTGGTTTGGATTAATTTCGAATAAACTCAATTTCGAATCGAATTTTTTACGAACTACGGCCCAGCCCTAGCTATATGCATGTATAAAGTTTAAATTTTGCTGTTAATATATTTACCAAGGTTCTAAATAGCGTTTATAGCGTCGTAGCGGGAATGCTAAAAAAAAAGCTATAGCGAATAGCGTCGCTATAGCGGAAGCTATTCCAAATAGCGTTTTTTTTTTACATTTCGTATATTCAATATTTGTACTAAATATCAACATTATCTAAAGTCTCATAGAACAATAAATAACACCAAAGTAATTAAGAAATTATAATATTCATATTGAACCCGTACAAAGTCCAAATTGCGGTTCAAAATATCCATAGTAATATCATAAACTATCGATTTTTCCTATTAAAAATATCTTAAGCATCATGATTCATGACATAATCTATTTTTTTTTCTATTCAAATTTTAATTTCGGTTTGGACTTTTTTTCTATTCAAATTTCAATTTATATTCCTAATTTCAAATTGATTTATCTGTAGCAAGTAGCAACAAATTCAATTTCGGTTTGAGATTTTTTTTACCTTTATTTAAAACCCATATAAATTGCTTAAAAAAAAAAAAAAACTCCATATTGTATAGCGCAAATAGCGGACCGCTATAGCGCTGTAGCGGCCGTAGCGCAAATAGCGCATTTTGATGTCATAGCGTAGCGTTTGGAGTCCAAAAACACTATAGTGGCGCTATAGCGCGCTATTTAGAACACTGATATTTACTACTACGCCCCTGTAAAAGATCAGCTGACCTTGATAATTAATACTGGGAAACTTCATGGTACAAAATGATAATTTCCTTCGACTTTTTAACTTCTTTATCAGTAGTTTATCCATCCTCCCCCGCCGCCGTCGCCATTGCCAAGGTGCTAGGCTACTAACGAGTAACGATGCTCCTCCAACCGCAACTCCTCCCCGCTTCCTCTCCATTTCAGCCAAACCTCGCTTCTCTCCATTCTCCCCGCAAGCCGCTCATTCAACCTCCCTCTTCCCTCCCCACCAATCCTCTCCTCGGTTTGTAGATGAGTCAGTATTCTTGACAAATATTGTCTGAAATCCTGGTAATTAGTTTCATTACACAGTGTATTATGCATTATATGTAATCTGGCAGCATAATTGGGACAGATTGCAATTCGCTTTTTATTTAAGATATCATGTGATTTATCTTATGTTTTCAAAATTTGATATTAACTTGCAGGTCAAAATATGAAGTACTGGATAAGTAATTGGCGACAAGTAGAGCGAATTGTGGATGAAGAGGAGAAAAGTAAGAGGCTCGCATCATGATAGTACTGGTACCAGGTTGCCTTTTTATCTTGTATTATAAATCAACTAGAGCAGATTATGAACATTATGCATTTTTGTGGGTGTAAATAGTGCATGTGTTTGCTTGCATTTTACATGACATCACAAATCATAACCTTTACCTAAATCTGACTTGTCTAGGCAAACTGAAAAATAAATCTCACGAACACAGGGTAATTTTGGAAGCCTACCAGTAAATAAAGGAACACAGAAAAAATAAAATGATAAGTCCTGGTATGTTACTGGTAAGGTAATTGTACTGGTATTGTACTGGCATGTATTGTCAGTTTTTGTTATTTTTTGCAGTCATTTTTGTTTTCATTTATGTTGGACTGGTACAACCATATTTTTTCCCCCAAATATGCTGTAGTTCTTCAAAGACTTTGCACGATTCATTTGGAGATTTCTAGACAGGTTATACTTTTGCAATACTCCCTCTTGCTTTCTTAAATGCTAATTCTTGTCAAAATGCCCAGAAGAGCCCTTATAGTACTTAAACTGCAAAGAAGATAATTACTGAAGAGTCCTAAATTTAGGCCCTAATTTTGTTGCAGATATCAGTAGTAAATACATCCCTAATGTTATGCATCAGTCAGTAACCGCTGGAATAATTTATAATACAACATACCGGCTAGATAACTTTAAATTGTGAGGTAACAACATCAGCATTTGCAATAGTAAAAATTTAAGAGTGAACTAGTTAAGTAATATGAGTGCCAGGCAATATATTTAGGCAACCAGAGATTAAGATACAATACAATGCCTGTACTGCATTATGTTGCAAAAAAATGTCATATGCAATCATCAAAGTTACATAATTTTTAAGAACCACATTTTGGTGTAATGGTGCAACAAGATGAACTAGTTGGTGTGTAGAAGCTATAAATAATACAATATACTTCCAAGATCAAAGCATTGCAAAACTAGTTATTAAGATTTGAACTCAAGTTTGCAATCATATCTATTAGCTCTTGCATTTCTATTAACTAACAAATGGCATGCAATAAGAGTTTCACCAAGGTCTACTCCGGTTCACCACTGAGCTTAAGGCAAGCATAAGGTTAAGGAAAATACACAAATGTATAGAAGTTCTGTTTTGAGCAATGTAAAATGAACGAAAGAAGAAAATTTCTAGTTCTTGACATAACAAGTCGGTGGTCCACCTACCATAATGCTAGGCTACAATTAGCTTCAGTTGCTTTAATTGCCATATAATGATATGAATCTCCAAATTATCTTCCTAAGTCCAAACACTAATCGGTTAGTGCCCCCAAATCCTACATGTAAACTTGATGGCGTCTCCTTGAGATAAAACCCTAATCTGTCATTGCCCCCAAATCCAACCCTTTGCCCCCCCCCCCCCCCCCCCCCCCGGGTGCATATCACTTCAGCCTTTATCGGCTAGATTATGGACACTGGGTTGAGATGAGTACCATAGGTGACCAAATGCTTTTCTTGAGCAAGCGCCGAGGCCTCTCAATGTGTGCTGATGGCTTCCAAGGGTATGAAGGTGACTGTATTTACTTCTTTGATAAAATATTTTCGAAATTTCAGTTGTGCAGGTACCACATAAATGCCGGTACAACAGAAGTGGTGCCATGTCCCTTTGAAAGGGGGTCAACATGGTTTGTCCCTGTTCTTGACCCAATAGAGTTGGTGCAAAATTGATGATGTGGTAGTCTTTTTATGTGTTGTATGTTTTTGATAGTTGCTGTTAAATTAATGATGTGGTAGTCTTTGTTTGCGCCGATTGTTTCTGAGAAAAAGTTTATTGTTTGGCTGCTTTTATTTTTAACTGGTATCTGTATGTTGAACCCTTGTTTGCAATTTATGACTATTGTTTGTGAACTTATTTGGGAGTGTGTGGGACTAGTATTCAGTTTAATAATTAGTGGTAGAGATGGTTCATCTTTTACTTCTCTTGCAGATGTGGCTTTCGTTAGATTGCTCAAATTATAGTTTTGTTATTGTTGTACTTAAGGACGGTTGAAATAGTGATTAATTCATATTTGGTATATTGTTGAGCTGAACGTGTCAGATAAAGTTGTTATCTAAGCTGGTGATATTGCAAAAGAAAAGGAAAATTAAAAGAAAATAACATAGTGCTTCAAAATGATCAAAATAAGTGCTATTTTAGTGCCATCTCGTTTGCAATGAGAATATTTGATTGTAACTACAACTTGAATTTTGTCCTCACGAAAATTTTCAGATGAAAGTAGTAATATTTTATTCATGCTGAATGATTTATAATTTTTGTTGCAAATTAATTCAAAATTCTGCTAGCATGTTTGTTGTTTGATGAACTAAATAATGGGGTTAACTTATCCTTTCTGACACTAGAACACATCACATAAACCTCCAACAAGAAGCACGCAAGTACTCAAATCTCAAAGCGGCTGAGAGTTAATCTCAAACCGTAAAGTGAGGAGAATCTTTTATGGTACTGCCGTACTGGGGAGGATACATTTTTAGGAAATGTGAGACTAAACGGCACCTAGACAATGTGAGAAACAAGGGAAAATACTGCATTGTAAGACTAAACGGCGCCTAAACAGAAACAACCGGTATACAAATATGATGTATCCATTTTGTTTCTGTTGTTCTAAACTCCGTGTGTAAATCTAGAGTCTTTTTTTGTAGTAAATCAAATGGCACGTGCCATATGAAATAACAGCTAGCTGTGCTGTATTCCCACTCTTTTACATTGTTTAAGAAAATATGAATTTACCAACACATGCTACCGAAATTTTTATTAATACCATTCCCACAAAAAAAGAAATACAAATTTTGGAGAATTCGAAAAATTGGACTTTTTTCTTACCTGGCTGACTAGTTTGTACAAACTTTGATCCGGGGAAAAAAAGACTTCTTCTAGGTATTGGGAAGATTTGTAAATATTATTCCGAATTCATATTTTTCATCTCAGTAATCGTTAGGGTCATGTTTGGTTGTGGCCTAAAGGGTGGAATAAGGGGTTTAGGCCTCTTTATTCCACCAAACGCGACTTAACTGAGCCGGCCTAACATGGCATAAGCCAATCTGGCCTAAACTAAACCACCTCGCATGGTGGTTTAATTTTAGTCCACGTCGTGGCCTAACTCGAATGATTATAATAATATCTTATTAGTATATAATTAGTATATTATTATTAATAATTATTATTAGTATATAATTATATAATTAATATCTTATATTGTTAATATATTAAATAATTATTATAATAATATTATATAATTAGTATATTTTTATAAATAATTATTATTAATATATAATTATATAATTAATATGTTATATTTTTAATATATTAAATAAATATTATAATAATATTATAATATATTATATTTATTATTAATATATTAATATTATATAATTAGTATATTTTTATCAATAATTATTATTAACATATAATTATATAATTAATATGTTATATTGTTAATATATCAAATAATTATTATAATAATATTATATATATTATGAGGAGGGATCCAATTACATCTTTTTTGGTGACACATCATGACACCGTTTTTTATATTGGTCAATTTTGCGATTTCAAAATCCAAACAGTCGATCCGAACCGTTCAAAATGATCACCATATTAAAATGTACTTGGAGATCAAATTTTACATTTTTTTGAATTTTTTACTATTTATTAAGATGGTTACAAAATCGCTGTTTTTCAATGGTCTGAAAACAACAATTTTTGTAACCATCTTAATAAATAGCAAAAAAATTCAAAAAAATGTAAAATTTGATCTCCAAGCACATTTTAATATATCCATCATGTTGAAGGGTTTGAATCGACTATTTGGACTTTGAAAATGGTAGGTGTCAAAGTGTGTCACCAAAAAAGGTGTAATTGGATCCCTCCTCATATATTATAGTTACTATTAATATATTAATATTATATAATTAGTAACTTATTACTAATAATAATTATATAATTAATATCTTATATTTTATTATATTAAATAATAATTATAATAATATTATAATATATTATAGTTATTATGAATATATTAATATTATATAATTAGTATCTTTTAATCAATAATTATTATTAATATATAATTATATAATTAATATCTTATATTTTATTATATTTATTAATTATTATAATAATATTATAATATATTATATTTATTATTAATATATTAATATTATATAATTAGTATCTTTTTATCAATAATTATTATTAATATATAATTATATAATTAATATGTTATACTTTTAATAAATTAAATAATTATTATAATAATACTATATATTATAGTTACTATTAATATATTAATATTATATAATTAGTATCTTATTACTAATAATAATTATTAATATATAATTATATAATTAATATATTTTTATTATATCAAATAATTATTATAATAATATTATAATATATTATATTTATTATTAATATATTAATATTATATAATTAGTATCGTTTAATCAATAATTATTATTAATATATAATTATATAATTAATATGTTATATTTTTAATATATTAAATAAATATTATAATAATATTATAATATATTATATTTATTATTAATATATTAATATTATATAATTAGTATCTTTTTATTAATAATTATTATTAATATATAATTATATAATTAATATGTTATATCTTTAATATATTAAATAATTATTATAATATTATAGTTATTATTAATATATTAATATATTAATATATATAATTAGTATCTTATTATTCATATATAATTATATAATTGTTATCTTATATTGTTAATATAGTAAATAATTATTATTAATATATAATTATATAATTAATATCTTATATTGTTAATATATTAAATTATTATTATAATAATATTATAATACATTATAGTTATTATTAATATATTAATATTATATAATTAGTATCCTATGATTAATAATTAACTAACTTAGGCTTCCAAAACTTTAGTCCTCCATCAACTCTAACCAAATAAGGAATAACTTAAGCCATTGTTTAACTTTAGACCTCAACCAAACACGAATAATTTAAACCGGCCTAACATGGAATAACAACTTAGGCCACCTTAACTTTAGTCCACAACCAAACACCACCTAGGTTGGTTATTAGCTTCAAATATCTCTCAATATTGGGCACTGATGCAAATTGATCAAATTCGGTAAATCGAAAAAGGATAAAAAAAAGTTGAGAGATACATTTTAAAAATATAAATACCGGAGCCGCAATAACAAATGGCGACTCTATTTGTCGGTGCGGCTCCTCAAAAATAAAAAAAAGTCACTGTAATATGTTGAATTTTTTTTTGTTTTTGAGGAGCCGCAACGATAAATGGTGGCCCCCAATTTGTCATTGCAACTCTGGTATTTATCGAATTCTCCAATTTCAGTGGTCTTTTGATTTTTTCTTTTTTCTTTTACAGTGATATATTTAAAAAAAATTGCACATGGTAACAGGACAAAATATGTAACTAAATAACCCAACCATCGCTGTTTAAGCACTTTAAATGTGACTTCAAGCTGTATTTCACAAATAGTTAAAGTGCTCATCCCTAAATTCTTTCAGAATTTCAAAATTGCTTTGCTAAACTTGAGTACGTTGCATATACATCCATTACGATTTCTCACGCATCTCTTGGACTCTTTTGTAATCTCTACAACATTAATTCAACGTCCCGATCTACATAAATAAAAATAACAAAATGAAAACTAAAAAATATCCTATAGACCCATAACCTACATAGTCTTTGAGGGACTAATATCTCCATCTATAATGGCATGCCGCATCAATACAATCTCCTTGACTAGATTTCGGTATGTGAAAGGCCGTACTGCTGCCTTCAAAAATAAACCAGGAGGTATCTTACTTTTCACCCGCTGCTTCCTTTCCTCCTCCCTCTTTCTTTCTCTCTCCTCTTCCCTCTTTCTCTCTTCAACAGCAACTGCACTCTCCATTGCCTTTTCTCTCATCATCTCCTCTTGTTCCATCTGTCTCTTATAAAACTCAGTTGAGGTCTTCACACTCCTCTCAACTAACTTTTCCATTTCACTATTGCTCTTCATTGCCTTCTCCCATTGCTGATCCCAATACTCCTCGCTCTCCTCTGGGGTGTCTTCTTCTCTCACTTCTTCTTCTTCTTCTTCATCTCCAACATCAATAACCTCATCATCATCATCATCATCATCAATAACATCCTCTTCCTCTTCTTCACCATCATCTTCGATCCACTCTGACACGTGGGTCCCATCTGACTCTTCAGTATCGCTGTCTTCATCGGGTGCATCACAACCCAATTCCATCTCCTCCAATTTCAACTTCCATTCTTTGGTAAATGGATGGAGTAACTCAGTTGGGTGGTTGCCTAGTAAAAACTGAAGGCATCGTGATTTGCCCTCTTCGTCTAGTTTCTCATATGCTTTTACCACATCATCCACATAAGATTTTGGGTTCACTTTTAAAATCTTGCAGAGGCCTTGAAAGTAGGTGCAAGGTGGTGAGTTTGGATCAAGAATGAAGAGAAAATCCTTTTCAGTCTCGGGGTCTAAAATTGGGCCGAGGGGCCTAAAGAAGTCAATCTACAGTAAAAGAAATAATTAAAGAGATTAGATTTGCGGAACCAATTTATAAAAATAAACTTTTAAGGTGAAATGAAAAATTGTGGTTTTGACACACAAGAGGATGGAACAGTCATGTGCGAGTGCTGGAGCATTGGAGGAAGCACTAGAGGCATACAAGTGTAGTATGGTGATACCTATACTTTTCAATGGACATTGTTTAAAACTAGAACTCTTTTTGGTTTTGCTCAAAAAAAAGGAAAAAAAAATAGAGAAAAGAATTTTTTTAATGAAATCAAACTAATCTCAGTAGTGAAAGGTTAAAAAAACTAGTAATTTGAAGTTTTTCATGATAAAATGCACAGGATTATGGAGATTGCTGACAAAAAAAATTAATAAATAAATAAACGGAAGGGACCAAAATAACAAGTCAAGATGTACAAGTAAAAAATAACCTCACCTGAGGCTCAAACCTGCACTGGTATATTGGCTTCTTGACATATATAATATCAGGCCGACACCATGCAGCACATTGTGTAATTGCAGCCCGTGTCTTATTCCCAAGGCGGAGCATTAATTTCCACTTATCTGTTCTCTCTTTCCTACTGGCCTCAACCGCCACCTCAGCAACTAATGTCCATTGCTCCCAGGGAGGCTCTGACGCCCTCCATCTCGGATGCCGCACAAACACCCAATAGTGCTTTAAACCAATTTTAGGATCCATTCTCTCAAGATGATGTGAGTATTTTTTTGCCATCTCAAATTGTTCAATTTTTTCCCATTCCTCATGATTTGAAGTTTCTGATATTAGGGTGACAGTGTCGTCAGAGAATCGGCCTCTGATTGGCGGACCCACCACTATGCCCCTCCAAGAGAATGGCCCGTACTGCCCGTACTTGTACCTGAATGAAATGCAGGGTTTTCATTTATTTTCATATTGGAAATTTGAATGCTCAATGATTTCTTCCTTCTGCACAAGTTTGGTCAAATGTTGGCTAGATAAATTCTCTCTTATTTTATTTATGACTTAGCAGTAGTTCCTATGAAATTGGCTACTTGTGCACCAGAACTGTGTGAAACTAATTCTAGATCTTCTTTCAGATTTGGAGAAAAATGCTTCTTTTTTTTCTAGCCTAGCATTCCATCATTCACCAATGATTTGTACAAAAGAGCTAGTTAGTTTTCAATTACAAAGGTTTTATTTTCGATAATTTGCATATGTTCTCATCTTTTATAATTGAAATAATCTCAACATGAGCTACATTGTGTCTTTTTCTTGAGAAAAGCCTAACAGACCAAATAGAGGCATAGAAAATAGAGAGTTACAAAGATAACATCTAATGGCTTTTTCTTGTTATTTCAGTTTGAGGTTTTTATTTTATTTAACTATAAAAAAAATAGATGCATGATGGAGGCACAAAAATAGAAGTATTTTCACACTGTTTGCAATCTGTACAAACTTTTACTTCTATAAAAAAAGAATAAGGTTATCTACATGTGCTATATTATATCTAATTTGGCTTACTTTAGGGAAGTCCTTAAGTAATTCATCATAATAATTTCTCTAGTAGGCCTGCTAATGAGCCGGCTCAAACCCAAAACTCAGCTCAGCTCATTCAATCTTCATTAAAAGTCCGACTCGGCTCGGTCCATTGGATTCTCTAGGCTCGGCCCGAACTCAGCTCAAACCCAAAACTCGGCTCATACTCAATTGATCGTAGTAATTTAACAAAAGGATGAATGAGGTCCATTAGTAGGGCTTTTAATATCACAGTACAGTTTTGTCTGTATGTATTCAATGTATTATCACGGTACATTGAATACATGATTTATTTCATTGAAAAATTGAATTTTTTTCTAAGATAATATAAATTTGAAGTTTGTAGTCGATTGAATTAAGCACTTTCAAAAATATAAATGTGAATATAATAAAAACAAGGGACTTCCCTGTCAATTATCAAAAGACAATTTTCAAAAATAGACTTGTCAATCGATTCCTTGAAGAACTTTTGTTGTCTTCTGATTTACTACTTTGCTGGTACCAGAATTGTCTAAAAAATACATAAAATACATAAAATCCAAAGAAATGTAAAAATGTTTTTACTGTTTGCACCAGGTCATGCCACTTGCACAATAGATAAATGACATCTTGAGAATCATGTCTGCATCAAATTTTCTATTTTTGAGACTTTGAAACCATTTTAAATCAGTTGCCGAATTTCATCAAAATAAAATATAAAAAAGCTGTCAAAAATCCAAGCTTTTCATTTTAAACCATTTTTGAGATTAGTGTCCCATTTTTGAGACTTTTAAACCATTTCAAATCAGTTGCCAAATTTTCCATTTGAAAACTGTCTCCCACAAAACCTATAGTCAAATACAATTACCAGTATAAGAAAATTTTGAATTAAATCACGAATATAGGCCACTGTGCTTAATGGGTTGCATTCAAATCAAGTAGGAATTACTAATTAAGCTCAAAAATCGAAGTTTTTATCTGTTGTTAAAACTAAAATAGGAAAATCGAGCGCAACCTAGTAAGGTATCAATTGGAGAGAGAGAGAGAGAGAGAGAGAGCGAGGCCTGTGTGCGAGAGGGAGACGAAAGGCGATCTGATGAGGAGGCTAGAAGCTTGGAAACGAAGCAGAGGGAGACGGTGTGCGCGACGCCGCGACAGGGAGAAGATCTGGCGAGATCGGCAAGCTAGACAGGGAGAACTGGAGAAGCAAAGGAAGGGAATGATTCGACTCAATGGGCAGCCCGGCTCGGATCAGATCGACTCGGTTAGGGAAACGATGAATTATTTCGAGTTCAAGCTGAGTTTGGGCTCAACTCGAATTGAGCTCAGCTCAATTTGACTCATTCAAGAGCCCAGCTGAAAGTCCATGAGCCGGCCCGACTTGTTTAGCAGGCCTATTCTCTAGCTGTGATTGCTAATTATCATATGGTTATATCAGCATTCATATGGGAATATTCGTCGCTGCCAGACAGTGACCACAACAAAAAATAACCAGTTATAACTTATCCATATTCTTACTCTGCTTATTTCATATATCTATGGATCATATTTAATTCTTTTTTGTCATAAGACGCGATAAAATCATCCCCAACAACCTGATAAGCAATTGTTCACATGTAACAATTTTCGCTCTCTCCTTTTTTTTATTTCTAAATGTTACACCTTACAATGATACAAGTACAATGTGTTATATTGCATAAAACACCGTAAACTTTGTGGAAGAAAGAGTGTCAAAATGATTTTGGATGCACTTTTTGAAACATTACTCAAATGCGTTCTAAGTACTACCAAAATTTCCACATGAGAAAAAGCACAAGTAGAGTACCAGTCGTAGGGGTGGCGAAGCCTGGGATCGTCGGGCCCATCCATAAACCGTACGGCCCGGTCGTAGCCCATGCCAATCATCTCCAGTTCCTCTTCGGTGAACGAGTCGGCCTGGTTCGTCGCCTGTTTGTTCCTCCGGTAGAACTTGTTCTCCGCTCTGCGGCGGCTCTTTTTTCGAGCATTCTCCTTCGCCTCGCGCCGGATCTCGCCCGGCCCCTCGATCCGCCCGCCGGTGTGTTTCTTCTTCTTGCGGCCTGCGTGGAGAGGGGTGGGGAGGGGCTTGAGAGGGGCCTTGAAGAGAGGAGGCGAGGGGCAGAAGTGTAATTTGGTCGGCGGGGGTTTGAGGAGGAAGGGATGGAAAGATGTTGCCATTGGTATGGAATGGATAGTTTTGGTTTCGAGGTTTCACTGGTGGTTTAGTGGGGTTTCTCGGAGGTTTTAGGATAGCTGGAAGATAATAGGGAATTTAGATCCAGTGCAATACCGCACCGAATAGAATGAGATCTGAGTTAGTTTGTTTTAATCCGGCACGAATCTCAAAACGCACCCCATATTCTTTAGGCGCCGATGTGACTGGGCTGGAATATTGTACACGGTCCGGTACCGTAGAGGAGAGAGCTGGAAGATAGGAGGGAAGTTTTCAAGTCGATCCCTGTAACACAATTAAATATGACTGTAGTGCTGAAAGTACCTCTTTTTTTTTTTTATCTTAATTTCCCATGATCTATCGCGAAATTTTGTTTTCAATTATGGACATGGTATTTGAAAAAAGGTTGAGGTAGTTAACAAAAGATTTTTTTTAACGTTAACCACACAAATTATACTCCGAAACAGTATAATTGTCATAAGCAATACGGTATGATTGTCAGATATAAGTCAGAAGTCATGTTGAGAAATAGGAATGATAGCCTCAGAATAAATAGGAACAAATAAAGGCTAGCATTCATGGTACAGTTGTTATGATATCTAGCTTGTAATTGTGGTGTAATTAGGCAAAGGATCCAGCAAATTGTAATTTAGGAAACAACCCAAACGACTAGTAGAATTAGGCTATAAATAATCATGTACAGATAGCTTGTAAGAATTATAAAGCAGTCAATAAACATTATTTTTCATCATTCTCTTTTTCACTTTAAATTCAATATGATATCAGAGCAGGACAAATCCTGACTCAAAGAAAGCAAAAATCAAACCTAGCTGCAGATAACAAACTGCAAGCAACAAAAAAGGCTCTCAAAATTGAGCAAGGGTTCCCTCAGCCAACTACTTGACGAGCCACTCGTATTTTTTTTTAATTCTGTCATCATCAAGCAAATTCACACAAAAACCAGAAAATCAGATCCTTTTTTCTTTTCAATTCTTTACCAGTTTCTGTTCTTTACCAATATAATAACCTGTTCTTATCAGAAAACCAGAAAAAGGCAGCAACAAAACCTATACCAGAAAAATCCCATTCTCATCAACAAAAACCAGAAAAAAAAAATTTAGAACTTTACCAGCAACCTGAACCTTAATATGTCTCAATCCGACACCTCAAAACTCACAAAAAATCATTCTCATTGGCAACAAAAACTTCATCCCTTGATCCAGATCAATCACGATAGGTCTTGGTGGCAAAGGAAAACTACACTTTGTCATTGGAACCAAAGAAAAACCCAAAGTAGAAAAACCAAATGAAGCAACTACCCAAGAAACAACAAAAATAGAAGAATGGGAGACCACCGATCAAATGATCATGTCATGGCTACTCAGTACAATGGAGCCACAAATCTCAAACGTGCTCATGTACTCCAGTTCATCAAAGGAAGTGTGGGAAAAGACAAAAAGAAGGTATGGTCAACAAAAAAATTTTGCTCACATATTTAGCCTTAAACAAGAACTTGCCCAAATCAAATAGAGCACCCAAAGCAACAATGAATTAGTAACTGAAATCATGGCAAAATGAGAAGACCTCAATGTCTATCTCCCACCAACAACAGACCCAATTGAATCCCAAAAAAGAGCTGAACAAGATTTAATTTTCACCTACCTGGGGGCTCTTGATCCGAGCTACGAATCAATCCGGTCACAAGTCTTTTTTGTTATAATTTAGATTCGAAAAATTGTGATGTGTGTAAGTTTTTGAAACAAACTAGGTTAACATTTTCTTTGTATACAAATATGTCAAAAAAATGCTTCGACTTAATTCACTCTGATGTCTGGGGACCAGCCCCTATTAATTCTTATAATCAGTTTAGATATTTTGTCACATTTATTGATGATTTTTCTCGTACAACTTGGGTTTATCTTTTGAAAGGAAAACGTGAAGTTTTTTCATACTTTCAAGAATTTTATAATTTCATTGAAAATTAATATAATGCAAAAATTAATTTTTTAGGTTTGATAATGGAATCGAATATATAAACAAAAATTTCTTATAATTTTTTAAACAAAAAAGAATTTTACATCAAACCACATGCATTAATACACCCGAACAAAACGGAGTCTTAGAAAGAAAACATAGACATTTACTTGAAGTTACGAGTTCACTTCATTTTCAATCTAATATTCCAAAAACTTATTGGTCAGACGAAGTGCTAACAGCAACTTATTTTATAAATAGATTACCAAGTGTTAGACTTAGTCCCTTAGAAATTCTAAAGGATAGAAAAATTGATCTTAATCATATAAGAGTACTTGGATGTACATGTTTTATACATATTAAAGACAAGACAAGTTTGATAAAAATTCGGTTAAAACCATTTTTTGAGATATTTCTTAGAAAAAAAAAAAGGGGTATAAGTGTTATGACCCTAAAAATAAAAAATTGTATATCTCACAGGATGTGTCATTTTTTGAAAATGAACCATATTATCAAATAGATGAACAAAAAAATGTACAAGGTCAACCAATACAATTACCTCCAAATAATTTTATGTTTCCTGAAAAAATAAATCAAGAACAGGTTGATGGATATCACACTGGCGAAACAAGTGCAATCCCTTCAGGGGGAGAAGACGAAGAAAATGAGTCAAGTGAGGAAGCAACTCAAGAAGAGGTTGAGGTTGAAATTGACTCAAGCGAAGAAGCAACTCAAGAAGGAATTGCCTTGAGAAGATCAGTAAGAGAAACTCAACCTTCCATCAAACTAAGAGATTATGTATCCCATCAGATGATGTATCAAATTCAATATTTTATTTCTTATGATAAGGTATCTCCTACATACAAGGCCTACTTGGGTAACATCAACAATCAAACCGAACCAACCAATTTTAATGAAGCAAATCAAAGTTCAATTTGTCGTAAGGCTATGAAAGAAGAACTTCAAGCCGTAGAAAAAACAATGACACATGGGATATTATTAATTTACCAAAACACAAAAATCTGTAGGTTGCAAATGGGTATACAAAATCTCAAATGCAATAGTGATGGTACAATTGAAAGATACAAAGCTAGGTTATTGGCCAAGGGATTTACCCAAACTTATGGTATCGACTACCAAGAGACTTTTGCACTAGTAGCAAAAATGAATACGGTTAGAATTTTGCTATCAGTAGCCATCAACTTGGGATGGGATCTGTTTCAAATGGATGTAAAAAATGCATTCCTTCAAGAAAATTTGGAAGAGTAAGCCTATATGACTTTTCCTCCGGATCACAAAAGTGAGTCTAATTCATCACTGGTGTGTAAATTAAAAAAAAAACGATCCATGGTCTAAAGCAATCTCCAAGAGTATGGTATGTCAAGCTAAGCTTTTCTCTTTTAAAGATTTTTTTTTAAAGTACCGCTGATTCCTCTATGTTCATCAAACATTTCCAAAACACCACTACCATTATTCTCGTTTATGTAGATGACATTATCATCACTGGAAATAATAATGAGGAAATTAAAAGGGTTATACAATATTTAAAAAGAGAATTTGACATCAAAGACCTTGGAAAACTTTCATATTTTCTTGGAATAGAAATAACTCACTCAAGTAAATGATTATTTTTATCCCAAAGAAAATATGTCATTGACCTATTAAAAGAGACATGTAAATTGGGAGCTAAACCAGCTAGTACTCCTGTGGAGACAAATATTAAACTAGAAATTGAAGATGGTGATACATTATCTGACATAGGACAATATCAAATGATGGTAGGCAAATTAATTTATCTTACAGTAACCATACCTGACATTGCCTTTGCAGTTAGTGTCATAAGCTAATTTATGCATGCTCTACGTACCAGCCACTTGAGTGCAATTGATAGGATATTAAGATATCTTAAGGCACTCCAGGTCAAGGAATTTGGATGAAGAAAAATAATTATAACAATGTGGTTGGTTTTTCTGATGTAGATTGGGCCGGAAGTTGCGACAGAAAATCAACCACAGGGTTTTGTACATTTGTAGATGGCAACTTGGTCACTTGGAAAAGCAAGAAGCAGAATGTTGTGGCTAGATCAAGTGCAGAAGTATAATATTGAGCCATAGCATCCACAACAAGCGAGCTTATCTGAATTAAGCAATTACTCTGTGACACGAAGATAGAGCACACAAGAACCATACAAATGTATTTTGACAATCAAGCTGCACGACATATTGCATCAAATCCGGTCTTTCATGAGAGAACAAAACATATAGAGGTAGACTGTCACTTTGTCAGAGAAAAAATGCAGTTTGGAGAAATAGAAACCTTATTTGTCAGAAGCAAAGAGCAACTGGCAGATACTTTCACAAAGGCACTCAACAAGGCCAGCCATCTGAACATACTCGGCATATTGGTTTCAATAAATTTATTTGAAACCCATTTGAGGAGGAGTGTTAAGAAATAGAAATGATAGCCTCAGAATATTCATCATAGGCTGTAAATAGGAACAAATAAAGGCTAGCATCCATGGTATAGCTGTCAAAGCTATACTTGATACCTAGCTTGTAATTAGGGTGTAATTAGGCAAATGATCCAGCAAATTGTAATTTAGGAAACAACCCAAACGACTAGTAGAATTAGGCTATAAATAATCATGTACAAATAGCTTGTAAGAATTAAAAAGCAGTCAATAAACATCATTTTTCATCATTCTCTTTTCCACTCTAAATTCAATAAGTCATAAGTTAACAAAAGATTCATACTGTTTTTCATGTTGCGCTTTTTGGTTTCGTTTTTCGAGAGCTCGTGTCATAAGCAATATAGTATTATTGTCAGATATAAGTCATAAGTCATAAGTTAACAAAAGATTTATACTGTTTTTCATGTTGAGGTTTCTGGTTTTGTTTTTCGAGAGCTCGTGCAAACTTAAATGATTTGTCATAAGTAATACAATATGATTATCAGATATAAGTCCAATATAATGGGGTGAGTTGTAATATAGTAATTATTTTATTTTAATGAACACGATAAAAAAATTATTACTTTCGAATAAAAATTTGGTTATATTTAAATTTTCAAAAGTAATATGATTGAAATGTAGAGTAAGAATTAGTTTTCCTCCTAGTAGAGTCTTAGCTAATAATAAAAATCTTAATTTGTAAGATATCTCCAATTGCGCTCTAAAAATGCATTTCAATCACCATGGGGATATTCGACTCCAAAAGATATTTTAACTCGTAAATACTCAAAAGTATATATAAAAGATATTTTTCCAAAGAGGAGGGTTCAAATGCACTCAAATTTCTATGCTCCCAATAGGGGTGCACAAAAAGCTCATGACTCGAAACTCAGTTCGGAATCAGTTCGGATTCAACTCACTATAACTTGAGTTAAAACTAACTCGAGTCAAAACTGACTCGAGTTTACTGACTCGGTTAATTTATGAGTCGATTCCAAGTTAGGCCTAACTCGGTTCGGAATCAACTCGGTTGGACTCATCACACCAAACCCTAATTTATATATTTTCAATTTTTAACCCCCAAAACTTTATACTTCAGATTGCCGCTTAAAACTTTTATCCCCAATTCCCCATTTCTCTTTTCGCTTAAAACTTTTTTTAGCAATCTGCAGCAGATGAAGAGTAGAGAAGAAAGGGAAGAAAAGTAGAGAAAAGAAATGCGTACTGCTTTATTAAACTTTTTTTTTGGTAATTCTGTTTGGTAATTTGATAATTGTGTAATATTTTGTTAGACATCGTAATATTTAGTAATTTGATGAACTATGTGCTATTTCTTTTGTTTTGTTAATTTATTAGACTCTATACTGTTTTGTTAGACTTTATCGGTTTGGTAATTTTTAATTATGTACTATTTTGGTGTTTTCGTAATTTTTAATTATGTGTTGGCCATTATCTCATTATGTATTGCCTTTAATTGTGTATTATTTTTTAAACTATGTCATATTATTTTTGTTAGAATTAAATTAGACCGCCTCACTATGTATTACTTTATGAGTCACGAGTCGACTCACTTCGACTCGAGTTGTTTGCGAGTTGATTCCAAATCGGAGTTTTTGACTCGGAATTGGATTAGTGACTCGGACTCAACTCGGCTCATGAGTTTGCGAGTTGAATCCAAGTTGTCCTTAACTCGGACTCAACTCGGCTCATGAGCAGCCCTAGCTCCCAATGCACCCAAAAAAAAAATACATATATCTCCATTTTTAAAGTCCGAACAGTCTATCCGAGCGCTCAACATAATCTTCATAATAAAATATGCTTGGAGACCAAATTTTATATTTTTTAGAATTTATTTACTATTTTTTTGGATAGATACAAAATCACTGTTTTAAGGAGATTCTGGACCATCCGATAAAGTGATTTTGTATCCATCTAAAAAATATAAAATTTGGTCTCCAAGCATATTTTATTATGAAGATTATGTTGAGCGGCTCGGATCGACTGTTCAGACTTTAAAAACGGAGATAAAGAATGTGGGTGCATTGGGAGCACAAAAATGTGGGTGCATTTGAACCCTCCTCTATTTAAATAAAGTTGGCATGAGTTTAAATTCGCTCAAGTGGTTTGTTAATTCAATTCAATATTGATCAGATTAGATTTAAATGACGAATTAAAATTCTTCAAATCTAGTTGACATAAGTTCGCAAGGAAATACTTTTATTCGAATTTATACAATTTTGAGCTCAATTGGTATTAAAGTTAAATGGTTAAAGTTGAAAGTTTAAAATGTTATTTATTATGCTCTCCTGTTGCATCATTTTTTATTATTTAAATTTTCTTTAAATTAATTAGAAATTATAGATTCAGCATGTAATAAATATATATATTATTTGTAATGTAAATCAGATTGAACTCCTTGTTTAAAACCGATCACATAAATATTGAAATAAACTCAAAAACCATCATAAGATAGTTAAACTCACAATAATCTTTAACTCTTTTTGTTTTATTATTTATTTATTTGGTGTCATTCCGATTTTTGTTGCTTCAAAATTCCTTTGAATTTAGATACGGACCGTTCGATCAGAATCTAAACTATTTCAGTTCGAAGTTGTACGGAATTCTTTTAATATTTGTGTGAAATTAGACTTGACGATTTAGATCTAACTTAAAATTTGAGTTACATTGGTGATATAAATGATTATTAAATTCTTTGAAATTCATTGAAGTTTGTCCGGAAAAAAAGGAACCCGAAGAGTGCGTAGGACCCTCTTTTACAGTCACACACATCTGTCAGGTGCTAGGTCCATCCTAAAAGAATCACAACCGTCCATCCAACGGTCCAGCGCAGATACAGTCTTTACAAAAGGTAGTACCAAGAAATATCTGCTTATCCTCTGTGATATCTCATATTTTGCGTGACCGACGTGTCCGATGCCTATTCGGGGATATCAAGGGGGCCAGTACTTTTTAGCTTTCAGATGAACGGTTAATATTTTAAAAAAAAGTCACGCAAAATATGAGATATCTCAGAGGATTATAATTCGAAATATCTAGGGTTTTAGCTCGTTAAACCTCTTTGACAAGTCGTCCTTTCTCTACCAATCCTTCTATCGCACCTGATCAAAGCGCGCGATCTCTCTGATGGCGATTAAAGCATCAAAGGGCAAGGGAAAGGTGGCGAAGTCGGGTCGGGGCGGATCAGTGGCGGCGCCGAATGAAAGCACGGCGGTGAAGTGCGTGAAGGTGTGGAGTACCTGGGCTATGAAGAAGGCGAAAGTGGCGGCGCAAATCGGATTCATCCCTTTGATTATTGTCGTAGGCATGAACTCGGATCCGAAGCCGTCTCTTTACCAGCTACTTAGCCCCATTTGATTTGATCGGATCTGATCGGTTCGGTCCGGATCAAGTTTTACTATGAGAAATTGAAAATTACTGGTAGGTTTTATCTTTTGTTTAGAAAGCTGGATGGTTTGGTTCTTTGATGTGTTGACTGTCTAGTAGAATAAATAGTTCATTTTCAAATCTTGTTTCTTGATAGAGTTGATTTGCTCTGTACCGGAAATACTGCTTGCAATATAATTTTTGTTTATTTCATTAGAGTTTTTGGTATGAATTTTGAGTTTACATGCTTTTTTCCCTGTCTTAATCTTGTGCTTCAGTATGATGCTTTCATTATCAGGGTCTTCTCAAGTTCTCATAATAATTGCTTATATGTTTTGTAAAAGTGATATACGCTCATCTCTAACCTTAGACTTTTAATGTTTTTGGTAATCGAAAAACCACTGGAAAATAGGAACCATTGAATTTTGTTATAATATGACTCAGCAGAATATTTAGAGGGGTCATTCCTTTGAAGCAAGGAGTTGCTTCTTTAGCTGTTATTTTGAAAATTTGAAAAAGATTGCTTCTTGGGGCTTCTATGCAATCATTCGATTGCCCGATCAGTTGATACATACTGGTCCAATGTTGTACTTTTATTTTTTCAACCTCTTTTTTCTTGGTGTTCTCTGTTCTGGCATCGATTGAGCAATTAAAAAGCAAAAGTCGCAAGAAGAAACTAAAGAAGTATTCAATTGAGATGGTTTGCACTTTGCAATTAGCCCCTGGTTTGCAATTAGTACCAGTAGTTGCCATAGGCAGTAACAATATTGCCTTTTTAATCTCTGCTTCAAATGTCTTTCTCAATAAATGACTGTTTTTTCTAAGCTAGTATGTCAAGCATCTTGATTTGATGTTTTGATTCATTGGCATTGATGTTATTTATGTAAAAAATTGTAAAAAAAGAAGAAAATTATTTTGATAATCAGAATATATTTAATGATAAATTATAAATTTCAATTGTTTTTGTGAAGTTGGACCATTGAGATGGGATTTCTATGGGAAATTATGGAAGATATTTTTTGGGAAAATGGACTTTTCATGTACTTGAATTAATCAAAGTTCAGTTTTTCGTTTTGTAATATATCAGATTTGCAGCATTTAGCTAAATTGTGAATCCAACTACGAATTTTTGTCCTAATTGGGGAATTTTTTTATTAACTCTAGTACTTTTTTAGTGATTTTTTGTTTCTATTATTATCCTTTTGATCTAAGAACTAAAGATTGTAAAAAAAAATTACCTGCTGTTTATTTTTCTTTAGAAGAATTGATAGACAAAATACCTGTGAATGTTGTTCCCAACTTGACAAAACATATGCTCCGAAAATGTTGAATTTTAATTCAAATAGGAAGCCAATCCAACGACTTGTATCTAGTTTATACTCAAATCAACTGTTATTTAACTAGTGCGAATACTGTAAAACTCAATATTCTACATTGTATACCTAAATAGCAAATCCTATATAATAAGTAATTTAAAATTCTAACAACCATCAACTCTTAAAAGTGGTCCTGAGTTAGTTGTTAACCGTTTGCAACTTGCATAATTTGTCAAACTGTCTGTACTTCCACTAGGGCCGCTTGTTGTACTTTTACCGGGACAACTTCTAAAAGTTTTCAAAACATGACCATTTTTTAAATAACACATGAAATAATGCAAAATTAATTTTCTTTTTTCAAAATTTAAATTTTGAATTTTTTTTTTATTTTTTTCAAATATTAATATTTATAAAACATGAATACTGTAAAACTAATAGATGCAAATAATAAAACTAACAGATACAAATTATAAAACATGAATATTGTAAAACACATTGTTCAACAAACATAACTGTTTACAAACATAAAATGTCACTGGTCAGAAACACATTGTTCAAAAAAACACAATTGTTCGAAACACTAGTATTCACAAACAATAATATTTAACACACAAATATACCTGTTCAACAAAAACATATTATTCAACACACAAATATTACAATAGACACAATGACAGATTTTTTGAAAATTTGTTACTACTTCATAACTATCTAGTGATGAGACAGAAATCTCATCATTAGAACAAAACGTTCCTTTGATATATCCTCCTGTAAAAAAATAAACAAGGTTATAATTGTAAAATAAATCAAACTTCAATAATATAATAAAAAGAAACTTTACATCATAAACTTACAAAGAATAAAAGAAAAAGTTACATGGCTGAAAGAAATTGGAGTTCCAGTTATCATATTGTACACATAGCGCACCTATATCATGTCAAACAACAAGATGGATATTGTTAAATAACTAGATGTATACTATAAAACAACACGATGGATACTGTAAAACAACACGGTTAATAATGTAAAATTTTAATTTTTACATCTGCATCTATATCATGTAAAATAACAAGCTGGATACTGTAAAAGCACAATATGAAACTGTAAAATCAAAATTTGCATACTATAAAACAACAAGATGGATGTTGTAAAACCACATGATGGATACTGTAAAATAACAAGATAAATATTGTAAAACAACAAGGTTAATACTGTAAAACAAAAACATACACAAACATACACAAACATAAATGTTACTGTTCCAACCATCTTACTTTTCACCAACACATTGTTTCTCATCTTATTGTAACCACAAATAAACATTTTTGAAATTGATCAAGTAAATATTGTAACCCTAACTGATTCAGACTGTAAACATAATAAATCGACATTTTAAAACCTAAACAGATCAAGTGAAACAAATAAAAAGGAGCTAAAATTTCGTCATTTCAGTAAGAAACTGATCAAATTCATATTGTAACATTACTACAAAGATATTGTAAAACTAGCTAATCGACACTATAAATCCTGACAGATCAAGTGAAAAAAAAATCAAATGACGATAAAATTGAGCCATTTCAGTAAGAAATTTCAAAATTATTACATTAAAACCTTTCAATGCATTGTAAATAAGTATTACAAAGAAAAATAAGTATGAAAACCTTGCGAATTTCGCCTTCTAGTGTCATCGGACGTCTCGCCACTTGTTTGACTGAGAACTTTAGGTGAAACACCTTTCGCCTGAAAATAGATGTAAAACTCTTCATAGAATCCTGTAAACCACAATATGAGATATTGTAAAACCGTGTCTCGTACTCCTTTGGCCTCTCGTTTGGTGGCGGCCGGCAGTTGTTACGGATTCCACCGGTTGCAAGGAAGAAGAGCACGATCTCCTTACCGCTCCTCAGGCGGCACTGCATCGGTGCCTAACCGACCCTTCTCGACCAAGATCGCCTCGAAAAGGCCCGGATCCATGTCTCCTTCAAGCTCGCGCGGCTCGAAAGGACGCACATGCCTCCTTCAAGGCCTTGTCATACCACTTTGATCTTAGCCAGAGTAGAAGTGGATGGCACTTGTGCGCGGACTGCTCGTCCTGTTATTTTCTCATGACACTTTGCACAAATTGGTCTCTGCTTCTGACAACGTTCAAGAGAAAGGAGTTTAAATGAGGGGTATATTTGTTATTTTAATTATTAAAATAATTAAATAAAATGTGAAATGAATAAAATGACATATTGGATAAATTGTTAAATTTTAGTGGAAATATTGGATATTATTGTGTGTTTTATGGAAAAATTGGTTATTATTATTATTATTTTTTAAGTTCACATGGACACACTAGAAATTCTCCTTTTTTAAATAGGCAGAGAAAATCACTTGATCTAAAGATGAATTTTTTTTAAAAATCATAATTAAAAAAAATTAGCAACCAACATGATTACTTTGATTTTTACAAAAATTATGAGAACCGAAATACCAATTTGGTTCGCTACTTTTTTTTTTTCCTGGACCGAATTGACATTTCAAGCGGTAAAAAAAAAGATGATTTATAAGTTAATTTTAATGAGTTCATTTTTCATCATTTTTTGACTGTTTGACTTTAAACTAAACTAGTTCGAAAAATTATTAATTTGACATGTAAATGCATCACTCTTGAAGTAGAACAGTTTCAACAATTTGAATATGTCATTTGAAGTCAATTTGATAGGTTTTTGAGTTAAGCTCACAAAGGTACTTGATGAGTTTAAGAATATCTTAGTTCTACTCATGTATCAAATTTGAAGTAATTTAAAAAATAATTTTGTCACAAGTTGATTGTCGACAAAGTTGAGCCGTTGATTTTAATTATTTGATAAATGCAAAAAGAAAAGAATTTTGCTCTTCAATAATAGAAGTTGTTGTGTATTCCTCCAATAATAGAATTTTAAAATCGTCATTAGCAAATTCCGTATCGGAAATTAAAATATTATATTTCTTTCATTAAACTTATTATATAATCTGTTATTTGATAATTTGTATTAAATTTAATCCCACCAACCGTAATAACAAAAAAAAAACTATTATTTGATAATTCTATTAAATTTAACAAAAAAACCGTGATTAGCATGCATCATATAATATAACAAGTTCCTGCAATTAATATCTCCAACTATTTGGATAGTTACCAACCGAGGGCCTACTTAAAAGAAAAGTATAAAATAGTAGAACCAAAAAAAGGTCATACCTTGAATTGTTTTTTTTTTTTTTTTTTTTAAGAAAGACAGAAAGCCCGTTTCATTAACCATGAAACATGAGTTCATACACCAACCAAAAGAAACAAAAAGGTAAAGAAGTATATGTAAGTATCACAACAGCTTAGCAACAGGCACAGCAAAACAAAAGCCAAAGGAAGCAGCACACTAGTCTAAGCCACAACAAAACAAAAGCCAAGGAAGCAGCACACTAGTCTAAGCCACAACAGGGCTGGCTAAACAAAATGAGAAAACATAAAACGCTGTCTAGCGTGAAAACTGAGTTCAGGAGGAGACTTCAGAGTCCTCAGAGAGCCACTGCACCAAATTATCATCCTCAGGAGGAGCAACCTGGAGAGGAACTGCATCTAAATCTTGTGGCAGCCAGTCATTGACAGCAACTTGAACCTCTTCCTGTACCTTCCCTGTCCAGTATGTCACAAGAGAGATGATATTAAGTATCACAGTGCGTGCCGACTGAGATATAGAATTATTAAAGCATAAATCATTTCTTTGTGTCCAAAGACACCAAATAATAGCGACAACAATGAAAAATACAGTTTTGTGGATTTTAGGCAATGTATGTGCATATGGATCCGAATCTGCTGCGATCCTACGCTGTGAACAGTAACTCTGCAATTTCTGCTTTCCTCAATCCAACTGTCAAATTGTTTTGAGATGCGTGCACAGAAAAATTAATTGTTTCAAGATGCGTGTATAGAAAAAATTAACGGCTGAATTTGAAAAAGCAGAAATTTCAGAGTTACTGTTCATACGTATCGGATTGTAGCATATTTATTTCCATGTGCATATTGGAGCACATCAGTGATGAAAGTCCAATCAGGCATGACCAGTTGACAGTGGCCCATATCAAACGATACATGTTTAGCAAAATAACATTGAAAAAAAATGATCAGAGTCTTCAGTGTGGTGACAGAATTGACAAGACATACCTTGAATTGTCTGTGTTAAATTTGTGTAACTAAATGTGTAACAAGTCAAGATGCTTAATTTTTCCAAATGTTTTTACCTTAAAATAAAAATTGTAGAAGTACCTGCATTGCATTGGGTTTTCTATTGTAATTTTTTAATGTGGCGATTTATTTTTCAATTTTTGAGATGCCGGAGCATTATATATTTAGCAAGCTTTATTTAAAAAGAAATCATTTCTTAATTTCACGTTAACAAAATTATGAATTCTCATTCGCTTATTGTTACTTGGTAATTCTATATTAGACTTTCGATTTAATTTCTATTCTAACATGATAATTTTAAAAATGGAGATGTTATAAGTTAATCTTTATTATTTCTATCATAATTATATTTAATTTTATTCTATTTTATTGATGTAGATGGCTAATCCTAATACGGAGACTCAGGTAATTTAGGCTCAATCGTTCCGTTTCATGCACCACCCAAAAAAAATGTTCCAAAAATATTATTGTCGGCCTGTTACACAAAATTTATAAATTCTCAACCTTCTCCTCTCCTGTCCATAACATAGCTGCTTCCATTGGCTTCCCTCTCTAAAACTCTTCAGCCATTTTTGTTAGTTCGCATAGAATCAAAGACTACGATGGATATGGATCTTGCGCCAAAAGCCCCGAAAATATCGTATGGTGGAGAAGGAGGGTCGTATGCCTCGTGGAGCCCGGACGTCCTTCCGATGCTACACGTGGCGAGCATCGGTGCCGCTAAGCTCCTCTTGCACAGTCGCGGTTTCGCTGCGCCCAGTTACTCCGACTCCTCCAAAGTTGCCTATGTCCTTGAAGGTAATTTTTGTTCTTCCTTTCTGATGCTTTGGTAATCAGTTCAAAATCAAATTTCCAATTCATCAATGCATGGGACGATAAAAGATTTCTGTTACTGTAAGCTTAAGCTACAATTGGGAAATTTTGATGCTTATTTTTCTTGAATGATCAATAAGTTACGCAAGCACAATATTTTTTATCAATTGGAGTATTCTTTGTGTTTTTGATGACACCTTTTGTATATTATAGTCTCTTTTGTGAAAATACATATAACCATTACCCCGTGTTGTTAAGAAATTACACAAGAGATTGAAACTTATTTTTTTTGTAACACGATGCATTGCCAAAGTTACAAAGTTTTAGCTATTGGTATATGTATATTTTGGTGCTATTTCCTTTGTTAAGTAAAGTCCTAAAATTTCATTTATTCATTTAGTTAAATTTTTTATTGACTTGTGATCTTTATTTACCTAGGCTATTTCTTGTAGAGTTCATCACTGTATAATTGTTCCATTTTTTTATTTTTTTTCCGTTTCAATTATATTTTGTCCTCATTTATGTTGACTCCACATTCAACTGATTTACTACTCTTAAAAGAAAAGGAAACAAAATACTAAAAACAATATTAAGCTGTTTTGGATGACAATAATAATAACAACATATTATTTCTACTTTCAAAGAACAAAAAATAGTAAAAATTTCAGAAGGTTTTAGAAGATAACAAGAACAACACTAATGCGCTATTTTTATTTCACATGTTTTTATTTTTTATTTTCTGACAGTATATATTTTCCTTACATGTTTGCAATACTATCATGTCAAAATGGGACTATTTATTGTAACTACAATTTAGATATTTTCCCTTGGAACTTTTGTGCTGGTGAATCAGCTGTTGCAGAATCAATTCCCCTAAATATTGTGCCATTATCTTTTCAAAAAGACAAAAATATTCCAAATTATTGGTAGTAGTGCACTTACAACTCACTTTTGTGACTCCACAATTGATTCTCTTTCAGGTTAAGATACTTGTTGTAGTACTGTAATTTTTGCTTTCAATAACTCTATTAATAGTATTCATGACATGGCCTACTTCTAACATTTTTTGGAACATATTTAATCTTATTTGAATAATAAAAATTATGAATAGGTAGTGGAGTTTGTGGCCTAACTATTCCAGAGGCCGAAAAAGAGAAAGTTATTGCAATAAAAGAGGGTGATGCACTTGCAATTCCTTTTGGATATGTCACATGGTGGTTCAACCCGAATGAATCTGACCTCACAATTCTCTTCCTCGGTGACACCTCAAAGGGCCACCGGCCAGGCCAATTCACCGACTTCCAGCTTACGGGCCCGGCTGGTATTTTCACTGGATTCACACCTGAATTCGTTTCTCGTGCCTGGGACCTTTCTGAAAATGACGTTGCCAAGTTGGTACACAACCAATCGAGTACTGGCATTGTTAAACTAAAAGATGGTCAGAAAATGCCACAGGCGTCAGAGAAAGATAGAGATGGATTGGTGGTGAACTGCTATGAGGCACCACTAGATGTTGATATAAAGGGAGGCGGCTGTGTGGTGGTGTTGAACAGCAAGAATCTGCCAACTGTTGAGTTAGTTGGTTTGGGAGCCGACTTAGTGAGACTATGTGGTGGGGCCATGTGCTCTCCTGGATTTTCTTGCGACTCCGCTTATCAGGCAAGAATTTTAGTTCCACTTAATCGCCCCTGCTGCATAATAATGCTTTTAGAGTGAGGCTATGGTACTATGCATATTTTTTTAGATATGTAGAAAATCACTACTTTTGAATGGTCTAGAACAAGTGTTTATCTATCTAAAAGAATAGTAAAAAAATTCTAATAAATGTAAAATTTAGTATGCAAGCACATGCACATCTGAAAATTATGTTGAATGGTTCAGATCAACTATTCAGGCTTTGATAATGTAAATATTGATCCGTAGTACGGACCACTGTGCGCTATGCATAGTACCATAGCCTCACTCTTTTTTTTTTATTGAAGTTGTGTTGTGTTGACTGATTGAGAAGGGAGCACCTTACTAGTATGTTAAATTTTTTTTAATCTTTTAATCGAAAATAAAATTGTGGTGATTTCAGGTGACGTATGTGGTGAAAGGAAGCGGGAGGGTGCAGGTGGTGGGGATAGATGGGAAACGGGTGCTTGAGACAAAGGTCTCAGGAGGGCAACTGTTCATCGTGCCGAGGTTCTTTGTTGTGTCGAAAATTGCTGATCCTGAGGGCATGGAGTGGTTCTCTATCATCACTACTCCAAAGTAATTTATACAAATTCCTCATTTAATGTCAATTTCTGGTGTTCTATATGTGCATTATTTATGTAACTATAATTATTGTTTTTGAAATGCAGCCCTGTGTTTAGTCACCTGGCCGGGAGGACATCAGTTTGGAAAGCAATCTCTCCTCAAGTACTGGAGGCTTCTTTTGAAACCACATCTGAGTTAGAGCAGCTGTTTCGCTCCAAACGCACCTCTGACGCTATCTTCTTCCCTCCTAAGTGAATGAATAAAAATAATATATCGAGGATATATCTGCATATGGCCTGTGATATGTATGATATATCTTCTCATTATCTCTTAGGTTTATATATAGGGGTCTATTAGTGTATCTTCTGCTTGAGTGTTGGGGTCTCTGCTTTAGTGTTGGGCTCTGTTATAACTTTTGTTGCCAGGATTGTAACGGGATTTGAAATAATGCAACATTTTATGATGATGAGTTCTTGATCTGCACTGTTTCTGTTAACTATTATTACGTGTCTTGGAAAAGTCAAGTATCACTTTTTTCTTTATCTTGGCAATATTCTTTATCCATGTTATGTATGCTTCACAAAAATTATGCAACCCGTTACAACTATTGCAACTATTGCATGATATATCAGATTCTAGACAAGAGAGGTATCATTTCCCTTGGATAGCCCTTACAGTTGAAAACTATATCAGAAAAGAGTAGGATTAAAATGCACCATTAGTTTTGTGCTTCACATTCCTTTTTCCGTTTTTCAAATTTAAACAGTTGATCTGGACCGCTCAACACGATCTTCAAATTAAAATGTGCTTGGAAAGCAAATTTTATATTTTTCGGAATTTGTTTACAATTTTTTTAGATAGGTACAAAATAATTATTTTCAGAACATATCGGACCATCTAAAACAATGATTTTGTATCTATCTAAAAATATAGTAAAAAAATTTCAAAAAAAAAAAAATTTGGTCTCCAAGTACATTTTAATATGAAGATCATTTGAGCAGTTCGAATTGACTGTTTGACCTTTGAAAACAGAGATAAGAATGCATAACATGATTGGAGCACAAAACCAACGATGCATTTTAACCCTAATACAAGTCTCATTGAAGTAGGAAAAGGGTATTAATTCTGTGGTAATTAGAGTTTATGAAGAAAAGGATCATCAAGGAATGACAAGTAGAACTACTGAAATTCTCCATGAAATTAAATAAATAATCATTGAACTTTCTTTTAGATTTTTCTGAACCACATCTTAACATGCAAGGTCAAACAAATGGGAGAATGTCAAAAGAGGGACAGAGTACTACTTCCTCTTTAATTTGTATCACATATTTTACAGAGTTTTCATGACAGAAACTTAAGTTTAGCACAGGCACTACTTTATTCATCGACACCCCATTAAGTATATAGTATATACATTTCCAGTAATCATTGTATACATGGAAATCACACCCATTACAGTGTACTCAAAATATGTCGTGCCATCTGAACTCTGCAAAAACAGTATAACATTCATCAACTTGATATTCTAATCAACTCAGGGACGGACCCACCAAATTGGAAAAATACGGATCCTGTATCACTTTGCCCCTCTCTGGAACTGGTAAGCTCGCCAGGCCAATTCAAAAGCACTATTAATAATAAATTTTGTTGTTTTTATAGAAAATTACTAGTCCGAACCAACTTTGTTGTTTTTTAATATGTAAAATGATATTATTTTGTTGTTTTTATTATGTAAGAGTATATTATTTTTATTGTTTTTATTATGTAAACTGATCAAGATTCAGGCCAATCCGGCCCGAAGTGAAACACACAGGGCCCCTTTAATATTCTTGCCAACACGAATCGTACGGTCCGGATGCATTTGGCATTAACTCAAAATCTGAGTTAATACAGACGATATGAATTCTAAGTGAAGGTAAGGTAGGCAACAACCATGGATTGGTAGTTGATATATGCATAATAATTTGGGATTAAAACTAAATAATCAACAATATTTTTCGAAATATGTGAAAATTAACACATATCGCACGTCTTTTTTAGGAAAAATGAGGCTCACACATGTATGTGCCCCAGTAAGGGGGTTGTCGTATTGTAGACAACTTGGGATGAACATAATAGGAAATATTTTCAGGAGGGGTCAGTGGTAAAAGTACTGGACAGGAAAGGAAAGTGATGATGTGCAGCTCAAATTGCATTAGGTGTTGCCTGAGACTGTGAGGTGGGTCCCTCTGACAGTCTGACTTGACTGGATATGTCCTACCATTGAGCCAGATGCACTGGTATTCTGCAGATCTGATAAGATAATTCAGCCACTCTGGAGCATGTCGATACAAAGAATGGTGGGGGTTGGCACAACGATCGCATTCTGGCACCATGACTGGGGCAGGGGCATACTGAGACACAGATTACCCGAACTATACTTGTTCACCACTGACACTGCAATTACGCTAAGGGAGGCCAAGAGTGATGAAAGCTTCTTTAGAACTACCTTGTCAGACTTGGCCTGGCGCCAAATGGTATCCCTGCAAGAGGTGCTGCATAACATGATACTGGTATGTGAACCAGATAATGCGCTTTGGAAATGGACTGTGGGTGGAATGTTCAAGGTGAATTCAGCATACCGAGCGCTTCAGAACGGGCCAACCATACGATCCAACATACACAGAATCTGGAAACTCAAGGCACCACCAAGGTTCAGAGTCTTCGCATGGCTAATGCTCCTCAACCGAATTCTCACGATTGATAATCTCAACAAGAGGGGATGGCCATTGGTCAATAGGTGCGTCATGTGTAAATCGGATTCAGAAACTGTGCACCACCTCTTATATTCTTGCCTGGTGACATCACAGTTAGCCACCATGGTGACTTCTGAAACGGGGATTAGGAGACCCTTCTCAACTTCACATTGTCACCCCTGGTCAACAAGGCGTACACCAGTCAAGAAAGATCAATCTTCTTGGTAATCTATTTTGTTGTTTGGAGAGAAAGGTGCGCTAGAATTTTTAGGGAGGAGGAGAAGATGGTACCGGCACTGATGCAACAGGTGCTGGAACAGTGGAGTTACGCTTCTCAGGCACAGTACACCTAGCTCCAGCATTCTGACTTTTACTACTCTTTTTTAATATCCGTATTTCATCTTTCGTAGTCTTTTTATTTTGGGTTTTTTTCACCTTGTAATTCCTATTTTGTACTTTTGGCTTCATACACTGTAGCCAGCATTGTTTTTACACCTTACTGGTACAGATCACTGTACCGGTTTATCATTAATACAATAGGGGCTTGACCCCTGTTTTTCCTCAAAAAAAACTATTACAGTTTCAGCTAAGGAATAATAATTATGCTGCTAGAGTAGAAAAAACCCCCGATTTTTTCAGTTTTTTATTGTGTTTCCGCTCTGAAAAGGTTATATCAGGCAATCTATTATATTATTTCGGAACGTCATTTTAGAAAAAAAATTTAATACAATAGGGAAAAAGCTGCTACGTCAATAACTGAATGTAAATTCTCTTTTTCGTTTGAACTAAAGATTAATTTCATTTTTTTCAATTGAATTTAATTGTCGAAGTCTTTAATTAAACTTAATTCCTCATTCGAATTTTTGATCCAACACTTGAACTAAATCGAAGTAATGTATATGCACTAAACAGACATACATTTGTAGCAAAAGGCAGATGGAACCTTAGTGCAGAAATTCATGCATTTTCACAAGAAAAAAAAACAATACTAGATATTAGAAATAAAATAGTAGGTTGTAGTGTTAATAACAAGAACAAACATATTAATTAAACTAAACTGTTAAAAAAAAGGAAAAAAAAATAGGAAATCAATGAAAATTTAAGCCACCCGTTTTCGAAAGCCTCTTTTCCACTCGAATTCTTCGAATCGGTCATGTATGTTTATACTTGTCTAAGGACTGCATACTTCATTGTTAGAAGCTTTCTCTACTTTCCCATGTAAAATTCAGCGCATATCTGCAACCTCTGCAAATAAAAATGAATGATGTTCAGAATGCATCAATTAAGAAAATTTTGTTTGAGAGGTGACTAAAATGCAAATGGAGGATTGTATAAGATGGAATGATTCTCCAACCATGCAATGAAGTGGCTTCATCGGAATATCTCCCTAAACTGCTGTAATGATGGAACAACTATCTCCCGAATGGAATTGTTTATGTCCACAATATTATCAATATTGATTTCCTCCAACATTTCATTCTACTAAATTTAATTTATTAGTTCATTTAGTTGAATTGTGATAATACAATCTTTTCTTTGAAAATAGCTATAGCTAAATAAAGATGTATTTGATCCATTGTGTTTTCATGACACATATATTTTGGATATATAATTGATGGTTCACTAAAGATAAAACGATCATGCAAATTTGATTGTCTGCTCTTATAGTTTACTCATGAAAAATTGTGGCTTTGAAACAATAGTTGTATTTATGCAATGGTGTCAAATAGTAGTTACTTCATAGATTTTGTTGTTCTCTGATCATACACTTTGAATTTTGAAAAAAAGTTGTTGTTGCTACAAAAATAAAGTATTAATCACCATGCATGAGTTAGATGTCATATGCATGGCATTTCCTCACAAGAAAGATATTCAAAGTTTTCAATCCAAATGTTCATATTATTGCCAATTTAGTTACACTGTACATTTGTAGAAATTGTTAGACTTTTTTTTGGGCATCACTTCGGAAATAAAATATGTACCGAATTAAGAATAATTGCTATCAAATAAAATGCAAAATAAAAACATATTGAAACTTTAAAATTAAATCACCAAATGGACTTGTTAGTTTCATACATAAAATTGGGTATACCCACATACTGATAAATATTTATTAGTGAAGAGAAAAATATTTTTCGGCCATAGGGTTAAAATTGATAATAATTAATTATTCATCAAACTTTTGAAAATTCTTAATGGCTTTATTTATCTTAATGCCAGCAATCCCAGATATGAGGTCCCCCCCCCCCCTAATTCCCCACACTTATGAATTGATCCTCCTTTTTTTTTCTTTATTACATTCCTAGGTTGAATATTACATGAAGAGTAGAACTAGGGTGCTCCTAAGCTCACCAAGTCCTTCGTTTGCACGACTCTAAAACCTATCGAATTGACTTCAAACGACATTTTCAAACCGTTAGATGTTCAATCTATATTAAAATGTGCTTGAAGACCAAATTTTACATTTTTTGAAAATTTTTTACTATTTATTAAGATGGTTTGAAAATCATTGTTTTTATTAAAAATTCTGCACCATTGGAAAACAGCGATTTTCAAACTATCTTAATAAATAGTAAAAAAATTCCAAAAAATGTAAAATTTGGTCTCCAAGCACATTTTAATATAGATTGAACATCTAACGGTTTGGAAATATCGTTTGAAGTCAATTCGATAGGTTTTAGAGTCGCGCTCACGGAAGGGCTCGGTGAGCTTAGGAGCACCCTAGTTCTACTCATTACATGAACCTTAATTAATGACTTCCACATACTTATGAATTGATCCTCCTTTTTTGTTAGAATCCGGATTAGCCATGTATCTGTCGGATAGTTGAATATTTATTACATGAACAAACCATGTATTTTTCGGATAATTGAATATGTTGAATATTACATGAACCTTAATAAAAATAACTAGATCGAGTCACTCGAATATGTGGAATTGATGGTTTTTATTTAAGTTGAATCATTTAATATATAGTTGAATCATGTAATATTCAACTATCCGACAGATTCAACTTTCCAACCCAGATCGAGTCACTCGAATATGTTGAATATTACATGAACCTTAACAAAAGACTAGTCTACTCATCAAATTAACTGAATTAATTAAGTATTGTTTTTTGTTAAATATACAATTATTATTGTTGATTGGAAAGCTATTTAAGTAAACTTTTATTTGTACTTTTTACCTTATTTTTAAATTACATGTATGTATATATTTGAAGCTTATTATTTTTTTTTCATGAAGTAGGTAGTAGGAGTAAAAATAATATCAACTTTTATCAATGAAAAACAAAAATAATATAACCCAAAAATATTAATAAATTTATTTGACTGACATAATTCTTATTTAGAATCTCATTTTTATTTGATGTTTTTAAAACCACAGAGTGATAACAAAATAAAATAATTAACAACTTGCTATCATTGAGGCAATCAACAGTATGTATTCCAGCTTAATATTTAATATACGAGTAGAATTAGGGTGTGATGTGCTCACCAAACTCTTTGGTGAGCACAACTCTACATAAACTATCGGATTCACTTCAAACGAGATGAATCCAACTGTTGAAACCGATGTACTTTACGAGTGATGGGCGTTCGTGCAAAATTTTGAATTTTTTGAATTCATTTAGTCTCAAGTCAAGTGGTCAAAATTGAGAATTTTTTGAATGCATTAAAACAACTTCATTTTGGATCATTCATTTTTCATCAATTTTGACCACTTGACTTGAGACTAAATGAATTCAAAAAATTCAAAATTTTGCATGTACATGCATCACTCGTAAAGTACACCGGTTTCAACGGTTGGATTCATCTCGTTTGAAGTGAATCCGATAGTTTATATAGAGTTGTGCTCACCAAAGAGTTTGGTGAGCACATCACACCCTAGTTCTACTCTTAATATACCATTTGAACACACTTAATGTTCATCTATAAAAACTAAACAAGATGACGATGAACATGCGGTCTAACCAATACAATACTGAGAGTTTGAATGTGCACTTTTCATAGTTTCTCTATAAAAGTTATTATTAGACTAACGTAGTTCTCTAGAAAATATGTTTATATAAATTAACACGAAATTTATTATGATTTGCATGTGCACTTTTCGTACATTCTAATAACATCTATTAAAAATATTAAGACTAATATCTCTTTTTCTAATTAAGAGAAGGAGCAAGTTTCAAGCTGACTATACGTTATATATTTCAGTTGGTAATGAAACCAAAAATGCATAAATTCTCTTGTTCATAAAAAAAGAAGAAGACTATCTCCTTTCAATAATCTTCGTGCAATTTTTCAGCTATCAAATATTTTGGCAACATAAGCATGCACACTAATAATTCAAATAACATACATGTCTACGAAGTAGATAATATGAACTAACATTTTAATTAATTATCCTCGCTTAATATGATCATTGAACATGAACTAACATATTCATCACATTTTTTAATAAAAAAAAAATCAGAGGATTAAATTTAAAAAGTCCAGTTCTTTCTTTCTCTGTCTTTTTTTTTTTTTTTGGAAATCATGCTCGTGGGCTTTGTATTACCATTAGGCAGGGGCGAATCCAGATGGTTCGAGGGAGACAGTCCCTTCTAGATTTTGAGTTTTAGTGAAAATATTACAATATGAAGAGTCGTGCATGAATATAGAGGCATAGGAGAGCATTATGCATACTAGCTAGTAGGGAAACAATTTGGTCCCACGCTCATCAAACTCAAAATATATATTAAACAGTTCTCTCTCTGGTTTTTTTTTTTTTTAAATAATCATGCTCGTGGGCTTTGCATTACCATAAGGTGGAAATATTACAATATGAACAATATGAAGTGTCGTGTATGAATATAGAGGCACATGAGAGCATTATGCATACTAGTATGGAAAACAATTTGGTCACAAGCTCATCGAACTCAAATTATATATTAATTATTAATTATTAATAGTAATTAATAAAGAAACATAATTAAGGGAATATATATTTGATAATATATTTTTAATATAGGAATATTTGTAATTTCTATTTTTCCTTTATTACATGATTCCAAATCTAAAATTCTAGCCCAACTGCTTTCTACTTCATTAATAAAAGCAATTTCTTCTTTTATATCCACTATTTCTTCATAATTATTTGTAAGGGAATCATATATTCTCAGGATGCCACTTTCTGATCCATGAGGTTCTCGTGGCTGACTTGTGGGACCGATTTGACCATATTGTTCAAAAGAAAAGATGACACCTCTTATTTCTTGTGGTCTGTTGAGTATAACTAAAAGAGCCATAAACAGTAAAAGGCAGTGTCACTGTCAGGCCTTGCGTATTGAAAAGAGCCTACTACCAGCCAACAACGTAAAGAAGGAATGAGAGTAGGTCCGATGCCCATCGGACGTACCTTGATTCGATGGGTGTGATGACCATCCAATTTGCATCAAGATCCGTGTGATATGCATCAAAATCCGTGCAAGTCTGTACCAATTTCCGTACACATAGATCTTGATGCTAATCGTACGGTGATAAAGCTAATTGAACCTAATTGTAGGTCCGATGCCCATCGGACCTACTCCTATCTCCGTAAAGAAGTAAATATGTGAGTGTCAATAGCCCAATTCGATTTCGGTGAAGTAGGATTTGAATTTGACTTGGTCAAAAAAGCAAAGCAGGAACAAGGGAGAACGGTTCAGACGGGCAGCGAAGTTTAAATGATCACATTCTGCCAGGCCAGGCCCCATCTCAAATTACTGACCGAAGGTGTTAATTACTTCTCTCAATTGAGGAACGGACTGGAGATAATTGAAGCAGTCATTAAAGGAGATGAGGGGATGAGGTGGCGTCTGAGGTGTCAACACGAGATTTAACTGAGCGATAGACATTAGTAGGAATCTGTATCGCCTATAAACCAATGTTTTTACTCTCTTTCCCATGTCACATCCATTATCGCTCTCTGCAAAATGGACCTACGCTTCTCATTTGTTCCTTGATTTACGATTTAATTCACACTCTCAAGCTGAGGAGTGTGACAATCAGACTTATTAGAGGAAATGAAGCCAAGCTTTTCAAGATATGTCTTGAGACGAGAAAAGAAGAATCAATGAAACTCGGAGGTTAGCTTTTGTACACATTTTCTTTTAATTTGCCATGTAAGAAGGGCAATTGAAAGCACTAATGTTTATTAGGGGGGCAGTAAAGGAGGATGGTGGTAACACCGTGAGTGTTGACGAACTGTTTGTAGAAATGTCAGTGTTTGAGAAGGAGGATCAAACTGAGTTAAAGGGGAAAAATTGTTCATTAAACTTGACATGACGAGAATTATAGACCCATTCAGTGGGGATATCAAGGTAACAGTAGCCTTTGTGAAAGGATGGGTACCCCATGAAAACACATTATAATTATAGGGCCGATTACACAAAGAAAATTGTAGTCAGGGGGTCAATTGAAAGTTTTCACAAGGAGAAACCAGAACATTTGATGCGGAAGGTAGCCGGTTAATGACAAGCATACATTCAAAATTATGATCCCAGTAGGAAATTAAGAGGTATACCGGCTTTAAACATGGTGGCAAGATTAAGCAAAACAATTATGGCAGGAGCGATGAAAGGTTATGGCTGGATATAGCCTAATCAGGTGTTTAAACTCAGACCAACCATTGCAAAGCACTATTTTGATTGAATGAGGCAACAACTTTTCAACTTGCTGCTTACAAATAAACCACAAATTATAATGCAAAGAAAAGGAGCCAACTAAAGCGAGAAAACTGATGACATTCCTTCATAATTCATTTGAAAGTACTGGGGTAGGCCATAACACATCAGCATGCATTTCCTCAATAGGTAAAGTAAAGAAGCAGTAAAAATAGAAGATTTATAAGGCAGATTATGTGCCTTTGCTTGACAACAGTATGAACAAAAGGAAAATTCACAAGATTGAAGAGATAGTTTGTGTGCTCTGTGAAGAGATTTTATTTCTAAAGGAGAAGAATTAGCTAATTGAAGATGTCAGAAATCAGACAAGAGGAGGTTGGGGAAGATAAAGATCACAAAGCCCGTTATGTGTTGTGCCTTGCAGAAGAGTCTGGAGGCTTGCTTGATCCTTGATAAGAAATACAAAGGATAGCATGAAGAAATAAAGCATTAGATGATTATCTTTGAGTACTTACAAAACACTGATCAGGTTCTTAGTAATTAATGTGGAAAACATGAAGAATGTTATTGAGGAGTGTAAATAATTGAAGAGCCCAAGTAGTAAATGAACAGACCTCCACCATTTTCCACGTGAGTTTGATCAATGTCTGGGACATGGAAGTCGGAAACGAAATTACTCAGATTCTCGGCCTCAGAAGGCGAGAGCAATGGTAGAGGAAACACCTGTTGAGAGGAAGAAAGCGCCTTTTGGTGTGAGCCATCTAATATTTGATCCCAATTGATTGATGTGTGACCTGCACCATTTTCCACGTGAGTTTGATCAATGTCTGTCTCGGGGAAGAAGGAAAAGTCATCATTCAGAACCGAGGTGAGATTTGTAGGGGCCGTGGAGTCCAAAAACTCTTTCTCTTTCTCAGTAGTCGAGAGACAAAGAAGGCTCTTAAGTTTCGCCATAGTGAGATGTGGTAAGGTGTTTTTGGCGGTTTGAGCTAAGACAAAAGCCTCAAACTCTTGACCAAGACCTAGAAGAGTGTAAAGCACCAGATCTTGTTCTGATAATTCATCTCCGAGAGATTGAAGGCGATCAGCAATCTGTTGAATCTGTTCCAGATATTGAGTACAGGTAATGGCATGGTCTTTCTTGATTGTTTGAAGCTGAAGCTTCAATTGGATGACACTGGAGAAGGAATCGGTGTTGTGCATGCTGGTAAGACAATTCCGCAGCTGATGAGATGATTCACGCGCTACCCTTCCCAGATTAGACCGAATGACTGGAGGCAGAGAGGAGTACATCCAATCCCATATAAGCTGATCTTGTGTCTGCCAGTACTCCAATGCAGCAGAAATGGTGTTGTCAACACGAAAACGTGAAGCAAGAGCGGTGCCCTCAAGATAACTGATAAGACCATGATCGTGAAGAATTTCAAAGATTTCTTCAACCCAGCGAGGATAAATCTCTTTAAAATTCTCAAGATTTAAAGAAGTGTGGATGCGACGGGTGATTTTAATGGGATTTGTAGATACGGAGGAAGTGTGAGGAATGGTAGGATATTCAGGTGTCATTTTTAGTGTTCTTGAGGATCTGGTACTAATCTTTGAGATTAGATGTTTATCTTGAAGATTTTGTAATTTCTTGGCATTGAAGAACTGGAAAAATCAAGTTGGGTACTGATTCTTGAAATCAGAGGCAAGCAAATCTGAGCAAGGGAAAAGAATTGGGTGATTATGTTTTTTGTCATCTGTTACATTGTACTGCATGCCTTTATATAGAAATTAACAAGAGTAGAGATCAATTGCTGAGTTAGTTACAAGAACGAGCATTCTAAAATCAATTGTCTTCTTTTTGTAACTATAAATCTCTCCAGATATTTGTACTGGATGTCTCCAGTGCGTGTGTTCTGAGCATTCTCAACACAGGTAAGTAACATAACCGTACCAATTAACTGTTATAATTGCAAAATTTTGAGCTAGTAAAGAGATCGGGGAGGTGAAAATCAAGGACTCAAGGAGTATATTTTAATGTAATGTAATTTTCATTCACAAGTTCATTTATTGCACAACTGCTGCTTCTTTTGGTTTATCTTTGAGTATCACACAAGATAAAGTTTTAATTATTCACAATTTATTACAATATGGAACCAATATTGTATTAGTCTCATTACAGATTTCGTATAATACCTGTTTTTGTAGGAACTATATTCTATTAACATTTTACACTGCAGTCGCTTCTGCAATTTGCATACCTGAGAAACACAAACTACCAACTGGGAACAGTTAATTGGTGCAGTTATATTACTAATCTGTGTTGAGAATGCTGAGAACACCAGCACTGGAGACGTCAATCAGTAAAATTCTGAAGAGATTAGGATTGAGTGATTATAATACTAGAATAGTGCCCGTTTAGCAGGCTAAGACCAAAATGGACTTATATTATCCATACATCGGTTAAAGTCGACTTCCACTCGAAAAAGAAGAGAAAAACAAAATTTATGTGAATTTAATAGCAAGAACCAGTTTCAGCTAGTCAGGTATTATAGTTTCTGATAGCGCAATCCCTGTTCTCCCTAAGCACCTAGGATAATTGTGCGCAATCCCTGTTCTCCCTAAGCACCTAGGATAATTGTTCAAACCAAATAACAGAATTTCAAAGTATCGCCAACATTGGCTAATATCATAAAGGTACATCACAAAAACACTGGACGCAGCCAGCCAAAAGTTGACAAATCTAAAATATAGTAAGATGAACGATATGGGACATTCATTCAGTAGGGTTTGTCTTCTCTTCTTCTCCCTGCAAGGCTGGATCTTCCTCTGCCCTCTGGTGCCCTGACATTCAATGGTATGGTGGAGAGATCTGCTGGCAACCACTCCTGCATCTAGAGTGGGAAAAATGGCACGGCGGAGCTGGCTCTGTCACAAAATGGCACGGAACGGCACGGCACGCGTGTCAGTTACGTGTCGTAACTCACGTGTCTCATGCCGTGTCCATCTTTTGAAACTTTGGCACGGCACGGAACGTGAAAGATTTAGTCACGGCACGGCACGTAGTCACGCGAGTCACGTGTAATTAGAACCATTAGATATTGATTTATTGGTGAATCTTGAATAAACTAACATAAATTATGATTAAATGGTCACGCGAATCACGCGAGTCACGTATGGTCACGGCACGTTTAGGCACGGCATAACTCACGTGGCGTGACCATTCGCGTGCCGTGACCACCCCTTGACATTTTGGTCACGGCACAGCACGACACGTGAAAAATTAACTTGGTCACGGTACGGCACGGCACGAGATCAAAGTCACGGCGTGTTAGTCACGTCACGGCACGGCACGTTTTTTCCACTCTACCTGCATCCCTGCTGGAACTGCATCATCTCCTGTACCTGTCCAGTATGCGATTAAGGATATAATTAGCAAAATTAAATTTCTCCCTGTATTAATAGCAAGTATTAGCAAATAACAAATCATTATAAGAGGCAACAAGTACAAGAGAAAAGCTAATTTATGTGCAAAAACAAACCAGTACATTAACTTCAATATATCACCAGATCAGGAAAAAAAAAAGTGTTAAACTATTGTTCAGAATTTTTTGTGACAACTTCCATTTATAACCCTATTGATTCCTTGTGCTTATATTGAAAATACTGAACTTTCCGGAATCAATGAAAAATTATCATGAAGCTTTATACAAAACGTTTCTGCTTAGCAAACAAAATTGACCTAAAAAAATGAAATTGACTTCCCAATAAACCTCAACCCTCCCCAGTACTTGACACAACAGAGAACATACTGGTGCCAGTATACATGGATCAAAAATCTTACTGATACGTCCTATCTCCCGGGGAGAGTAGTCCGTATGTGAGAGGTGGAATGATCTCGCCCTGCCACGGGATGGCCGTCCGAGATGTGTGAAGTGTGTGAAGATTAAAGAGCGAGGTGGGCGTAGAGAGATTCTGACTCTGACCTATTCGATCTCTCTGTGTGTGTGTAAAATCTCGACCCCCGTTCAATGGGGATTTTTGCCTTATATATGTTGAGTCATAACCGCTATCTCGGCGGTTATCTCGCCTTAAGCCGGTAAAAACGGTTATTGTGACCGAGTTGACTGGTCATCCCGCATTAAGGCGGTGTACGTCCATTTCGGGCCGAGTTCGACCTTTGCAGGCCTTCGGCCTGTTCTGTAACTGGATCTTAAGTATCTCGGGCTTTGGGCCTCTTTACCTAGGCTCCGGGCTGGCTCCTGAAAGGAGGTCCGAATCCCGGGCTTTCATAGGCCTAAAGTTTAGTAAATAAAGGGCCTTGGGAACATGGCCCTATCATTAGCCCCCGAAGTCAGAATGCATAGCCATATGCTTCTGACTTGATATTACTTAGTTATGTAAAAAACTATGTAAAATTATTTATGATTTCCCGAGATGTTGTTTGATTGCACTGTATGTTGTAATGTCGTATGGTAGTGTAATCTCGCGATATTGTGAACTCGCAGTTTTTTTTTTTTTTTTTTTTTTTTTTTTTTTTTTTTTTATTTAAAGACGGAGGTCGGGATGGAACCCGACATAATCAAGACAGAAAATGAAACAGTTGAAGAAATTTCATTAATATCGCAAAACATACAATATAAAATAGAAACTAAGTACGACATGCGATATGCTATATTAGACTAAAACTATTCCTGACGGCGGCGCTTGTTTTGGCGTGCGTTCGCGAGGCATTGCTTGCAAGTAAAGGATGTGAAGCGAGGGTCATGATGATTCCGAGGTGATCGTCTAGCCGAGCACCCGGGATGAAAGGCTTCTTCGCAGTCGTCACAATGGAACATTTGCGGAGAGTATCCCCTCAACTTGCAAATGGCACATCGGTCCCAAGCTAGTGGGTCGCCTTCTTTGTTGGAGTTGTGGAGGGCGACCTCGGGACCTTGATGTGGAAGAAGTGTGGGGGGTGATGGAATATCATCTTTCAAGATGGTAACCTCGTCATTCACGTGATCAGACATCTCGTGAGAATGCGAGTTAGAAAGAGAAATGTACGGTTGATGGATCGTTAAAGGGAGACGGAGGAAGTATATATAGTATACCGGCATTAAATGCCTGACGCCTCGTCTTCCGTTAACCCGCCGTCAGCCATCAAATCGCCCATCAAATCGGGCAGGGAAAACGAGGTGAAGGCGCAATCCTCGCGCGACACGTGTCATGCGTTAACTCGGTTAGAGCTCGCGTCCGGTGAATAAGCGCGGGAATCGAAGCGTCGCGTGGATGAACGTCGCAGATTGCGCCAGGTGTCACTCCTCGGGATCCGAGCGGAAAAAAGTTTCCCATTTCGGACCTATATATACCCCCGTCCCCGTCATTTGCACTTTTTCTGATCGAGCAATCGTTATCTCGGAGAAAAGAGAACTTTAAGCGGCGAACTCAAAGTGCAACCGAGGACAGAAAATCAGCCAAAGAAGACCTCGCCTCGATAAGGTTAGTGATTCCTGGACCTCGGTAGAACTCGGTTAATACAAATTAGTGCAACCCGGGATCAGGAGTACAAGTAAGTAGGCCAACTTGGTATAGTCGTATGACCAAAAACCCGGATGAATTATGTACCAACCTTGAATAAGTCTGTACCTAAGCCAACTCCTTTGTTAATCGTAGAAATGGCTGACCTTTCCGGTGCGAGATCTGAAGAAAACCGGTCCAAATTAGGACAAAACCCATCCATCTCGGGGGATCAGTCTGGTTCCCCCGGGTTCTCTCGGAGGCAAAAAGTGCCCACCCCTCATCACGGTGTAGGCAAGAGCATAGATGCCATGCTTGAGATAGCTGCCAACGTGGTTTATGAGGGCCGATCTGATAGCGAGGAGGGAACCTCGCAAAGGTCAAGCGGGTATTTATATGACCTAAGTTCGGAAAAAGAAACTGTGGAAGCAGGGGAAGGTGAAGCCACCGATGTGGAGGTGGATATACTAAATTCAAGCCCGGAAAAATCATCCCGAGGTGAACGTATTTTGGCTGAAGCCGGGACGTCTACAAGTAAAGGTCCAATTCGGGTCACAAAACCTAAGGCCAGATCAAAGGCCATAGTTAGGCCACTACCCGACGTGAATCCTAGGGCCGGTCATCCAGATGATACCGAATTTCCCAAATCATCACAACGAGCCCCCGCACCCGAGGTACAAGATCAAGCCTGGGCGGAGGCGTTTTATGATGAGTTAGTGGCAACTAAAAATAAGATTCCCCGGGATCAAATCACATTACGGGCACCTGGCCCGGAAGATCGGGCACATGACCACGAACGGGGCATGTGCGTTTACTGGAAAATGCCACAATGCGGCTTCCAGTTAAGGTTAACCAATTTTGAGCGGAGCCTCTTGAACTTCATGAAGGTGGCTCCTGCCCAACTGACCGGGGTGGCCTGGAGCTATATCCGCAGCTTCGAAGCCGCTTTTAAAACTTTTGATGCTGAGCTCGGGATGAACCGGCCAACCCTTGGGTTGTTTTTTCATTTCTTTTCCACACTCTATGTGGACCCCGGCCACCTCGCACTTCGCCAAAAAACCCCAAAGCATCACCAGGCCTTGTTTGAGAAAAGCAAGAAGATGGACAAAATAGAGGCCTGGGACCACGGATGGGTGTACATAGAAAATTGGCGCGACGTGACTAGCCTACAAGATGTCGATCCAAAGTGGAGGCCGTTGAAGTCCGGGAAGGGAATGATCCCGGCATGGGATCAAGAACTTGATCTGCAAGAGCAGGTGGCTGCACGAGGATTGAGAGATATTGTGAGAAGTGAGTCCTGTTTTCTTGGGTGTAGTTGCAATTTATTTTATGCTTATTCCCAATCTCGTTATATCCAATTGCATAACCTAATGTATGTTTCGTTATTTTTTGCAGAAGAAGGTTGCATGGAGCTGATCTGGACCAGCGCGCCACAGACCTCGAATCGCGCAGCCCCAAAGGAGAGCACTGCCACTGCCACTGCGGGCCAAAAGGCGAAGACAACGGGAAAGAAAGTTCCCCGAAAAAGCTCTAAGGCTGCGGCGTCGGCCAGTCTCGCTGTTGAGGAGCCAACGCGTGCACCAGCACGAGCCATCTCGGAGGACGCTCCAACCCACAAAAGGAAGGGAAACCGTAGTGGTTCCTTCTCTTCGGCCGATAAGGGTAAGGGCATAGCACCCGAACGCCCTAAGAAGAAGAAATCTCGCGCTGTATTGGAAACGGCCGTTATTGAGGCCGGCCCGGTTAGCGGGGTATCTCCGGTCGAAGTGAGTGAACTTCCTCCCCGGGATAATCTCGCTTTGGCAATCACTCCGGGATCTTCCACCCAGGCCGCCCCAGCTGATATAGAGGAACCCTGCGACATCGACCTCCAGAGTTTCTTACAGGCGGCCGTTCCCGGTCAAGAGCTTGTTACTGGGGTCGTGTTTAAAGACAGACTTGTGCCCGGGTTTGCTGATAGCTTGGGCCTACATCTCCCGGGTCATTCTGCCATGCAGCAGTCGCGGGAGGAGAACAGAAACCTCCACGCCCGATATGCTCGGGAAGTATTTCGAGTAACAGAAACCGCGTATCAGAAGGAGACCATTCGGGAAAAGCCCGAGGTCACTCTCAACCATGCCATCTCGGCCATCCATGACATGGGGGCCATCCTTGGCCATTACAAGGATCTAATTGACAAAGAGCAAAGCAACATGCTCTTTGTTGATTCCGACGGTGAAATGGTCAAAAAGGCCGTTTTGGAGCGGGATTATTTCCGTGGTTTAGCTAGAGATCAGTTCACCCGTCTCGAGGTTGCCAAAAAAGAGATAAAGGTGCAAGAGAGGCAAATTCGCATCCATGAGGCAACCATAAAGACATTAAAAACAGCCGAGCTCCACCTCAAGGTTCGGGATGACAAAATAGCGAACCAAGAGGAGGAAATCAAATCCCTGAAAGAACAGATCTCGGCTCTGAATCTGGAGGCAGCTCAGAAGGATATTACCATCGCGGAAAAAGAAACCGAGATATCCCGGCTAAAGGGGGAGTTGCACCGAGCACCCGGCCTGACATTAGGTCGATTCTTGGGTAGCAAGGCCTTTGTGCAAGCCGCGTGTCTGGCCTTGCACAAACCAATGAAGGCCGTGATATATCGCGAGTTGAAGAAGGTCGGGCAACATTTTCCATTTACCCCGGAACATGCTGGGTTTAACCCAGTTCTCCCCGAAGAAGCTAAGGTTCAGGGGTTGGCCGAGTATCATTGGGATGAGGGCCAGGATCGTTTGGTAAACCCAGATGGGTCTATCTTTGACCAGAAACTCCCACTTGACGATCATGCCGCATACTTCCCGTACCCGTGGTATGGGAAATTCAGGTGGCCCAAAAATCTGCCCGACCCCGTTGACGAGGTGGATAGGCCTGTGATGGCTAGACCTGTGATAGCGGAAGCAGAAGGGGAGGAAGAGGAGGAGGAGGAAGAAGAAAGCGAAGAGGAGGATGACCAGGAGAGAAGAGAAGACTTAGTTCACCCCGAGGTTGTGTCTCCAATAGCGACACCTCGGGACCATCTCAAAACTCCCTGATTGGTAAGTTATTCTTTATCATGATTTATATATATCGTAATTGCAATGTCGCTGTATCTATATTAACTTGGTACAATCTTTACTCGTTACAGGAATGATGGCGTGAAGCGTGGTGACAATATAAGGACGAGCTGGTCATGTCTTCCGACTTCGTGCCTTAGTTTAAATTTTGTAATATTTTGATGCCCCCGGGATGTGGGGGCTTAACAAAGAAAGCTTGTAATTGATATTTTTGTTCCCGAGATGTGGGAATTTAACAATGCTAGAGATATATAAATACATTTACCTGTTATTCAGTGTTGTCAGCATGTGATTAGTCTGCGACGTCATCTGTGATGTCGCAACTTTACTTGTTTATCCTTCTTTCCGTTTTTTTTTTTTTTTTTTGAAAAATATTCGAGGCCGACATAAAAACGCCAGTCAGAATAATGCTGTGATCGGTAAACTCGTATTCGTTACCCCGAAGGGTTTTCGTTCGTTAGTTGTTTCCGATATGATAAAAAGTACTGCTCAAAAAGCAGGTACTAAAGTGAAGTAACAATAAGACATCATGAAAAATTGAAAATTCACACATATATATATTAAGTATGCTTATAACATCGCATACAAAAAATAAAAAGTTACATGAGATGAAAAAGCATCTCGCTAAAAGTAACTAAAAGCCTATCTCGCCTATAGTAAAGTATTCGGCCTATCACGCCTGTTATTCGGCCTATTTCGCCTTGAATTCGGCATATCTCGCCTTGAATTTGGCATATCTCGCCTTGTAGTAGCATCACATGTACTCAGCTTATAACGCCTTTCGATGTGCTCGCGGGTATGTCGCGCCAATTAAGTGTAAAACTTGCGGAGATGGCCCGCGTTCCATGGTCTCGGAAGCGGAATTCCTTGCAAGTTTTCTAACTCATACGCGCCTTTTCCTCTGAGGGATACTACCCGATATGGGCCTTCCCAGTTTGGCTCTAGCTTGCCTACATGTTTACCCGTGGCTTCGACTTTTCGTAGCACGAGATCACCTGGTTGGAAGTCGCGAGGTATAACGTGTTTGTCAAAAGCACGCTTGATCCTCCGTTGGTACTCCATTGTCCGAACCCGGGCTCGTTCTCTGGTTTCATGAAGGAGCTCAAGGTCGACCTCGCGAGAGCCTGGATTTCCTTCAACAGAGTATGTCGCAGTGCGAAGGGATGGTTCTATTAGTTCCAAGGGGGTGACTGCTTCCATGCCGAATACCAGCGAGTAAGGGGTCTGTTGCGTAGCTTCCCGCGGGGTTGTCCGGTATGCCCAAAGGACTTCGTCCAACATGTCGGGCCAATTTTTGCGGTTGGCTTCCACCTTGCGTTTGATGCCTTCCAAAATGGTCCTGTTGGTCACCTCAGCTAGGCCATTGCTTGCGGGATGGCTGACCGAGGTGAAATTATTGTGGATCCCAAGGCCTGATAGGAATGCTATCGTGCTGGCTGCGTTGAACTGTGTGCCATTATCGGAAATGAGGGCATGGGGTAAACCAAATCGGCAGATGATGTTGCGCCAGATGAAGTGTTCGGCTGCTTTGGCCGTGATAGTCGCCAGGGCCTCGGCTTCTACCCATTTGGTAAAGTACTCGACAGCAACTATAATCCAACGTCGCTGGCGCACGGCTTTGGGGAACGGACCCACGATGTCGATTCCCCATAAGTCGAAGGGCCACGCCCCCGAGATAGAGATCTGATCGTAAGGTGGGATATTGCTGAGCTTGCTGTGATATTGGCACTTGTCGCATTTTTTGACCAAGTCCGCAGCGTCTTGCTGCATTGTTGGCCAATAAAATCCTGCTCGGAGTATTCTCTTGGCTAGAGTTTTTGCTCCTTGATGGCTGCCACATATGCCAGCGTGTACCTCGGCCAACATTTGGTGGGCTGTGTTCTCCGGGATGCACTTCAGCCAAGGTCGGACATAGCCCCTCTTATAGAGCTGGTTGTTGAAGATGGAGTAAAGCGGGGCTATCTTCTTCAAACGTCGCGCTTCAAGCTGGTCTGTTGGCAGGACCCCGGTATTGAGGAAATTCCACATCGGGGTAAACCATGTTTCTGGTGGTTCATGGATGGCATATACCGCAATAACATCTACATCAATGCTGGAATTGGGTATATCCATGACTATGATTGGTCTGTCTTTGTCTAAGTTTCCTGCAGCTCCGAGCTTAGAAAGAGCATCGGCTTGGCAATTCTTGTTGCGAGAAACATGTTGGATCTCGACTTTATCGAATTGGTTCTTCAGGTTGTTGAACTGCTCCCGGTATTTGCGCAATTTATCGTCCATGACGCGACATTCGGCATTGATTTGTTTGACAGCCAACTCGGAATCGCTATGGAGGTATACCTCGCGTGCCCCGAGTTCTCTGGCTAACTTGAGCCCAGCTATCATGGCTTCATATTCTGCAGTGTTATTGGTCACCGGAAACTGAAAGTGGAGGGCATAATTCAGAACTTCACCTTGTGGTCCGATAAGGGAGACACCAGCTCCGGCCCCTTGTAGGGAGGATGCTCCATCGACATATAACGTCCATCGTCCTTCTAATTCAGGTGGTGCTCCTGAGTATTCTGCGATGAAATCGGCAAAGATCTGCGACTTGAGAGCATTTTGTGGGTGGAAGGAAATGTCGAACTCGGAAAGTTCCAGAGCCCAAGCCAGTAATCTACCGGAAGAATCGAAGTTGGCAAGGACTTTCTTGAGTGGCACCCCGGTGTATACTTTGATAGGATGTGACTGGAAGTATGGTCGCAGCTTCCTTGCCGCCACTACCAGAGAGTATGCGGCTTTCTCAATCTGGGTGTATCGTGTTTCGGCATCGCGGAGTACATGTGAGACAAAGTATACGGGTCGCTGTTCCCGCCCTTCTTCTCGGACTAGGGCTGCACTGACAGCATGGTTGGTAGTTGCCAAGTAAAGGACAAGGATGTCGCCTGCTGCGGGTCTGCTGAGGCAAGGTGGGTCAGCGAGGTAAGCTTTGATTTTGTCAAAAGCCGCCGCGCACTCCTCAGTCCATTCGAACTTGGCTGACTTCCGCATAGCTTTGAAGAAAGGGAAGCAGACATCTCCGGACCGCGCTATGAACCTGTTGAGGGCTGCCAGTCGTCCAGTTAACGACTGGAGTTCCTTCAAGTTCCGGGGTGGTTGCATATTGAGTATAGCTTGGGATTTAGAGGGGTGAATTTCAATACCTCGCATGGATACCATGAACCCGAGGAACTTGCCCCCGGTTAGGCCGAAGAAACTCTTTTTGGGGTTGAGTTTCATGTCGGCGGCATTGAGCGTCGCAAAAGTTTCCTCGAGATCTCGGATATGATCAAGATCCGACATGCTCTTGACTAGCAGGTCGTCGACATAAGCTTCCATGTTTCGGCCGATTTGTTCTTGGAAGACTTTATTCACCATTCTCTGAAAAGTTGCTCCTGCATTTTTCAACCCGAATGGCATTACTCGGTAACAGTAGAGGCCGGAATGGGTTGTAAAAGCAGTCTTTTCTTCATCGTCGGGATTCATCCTGATTTGATTGTACCCCGAGAATGCATCCATGAAACTGAGGAATGCATGTCCCGAGGTGGAGTCTACAAGTTGGTCTATTTTTGGCAAAGGAAATGGATCCATTGGGCAAGCTTTGTTAAGGTCTGTGTAGTCGATACACATCCGCCAATCGCCATTTGACTTTTTGACCAGAACCGGGTTAGCCATCCACTCCGGGCAGTCAACATTGCGGATGAATCCCGCAGCTAGAAGTTTTCCGACTTCCTTTTTTACTGCCAGTTGTCGTTCCTCCCCCATATTGCGCTTCTTTTGGCGGACCGGTTTGAATTCTGGTTTAATGTGCAACTTATGTTCCGCGATTGACCTCGGAATACCTGGCATGTCGGCCGCGGTCCAGGCAAAAACGGACTGGTTATTGCGGAGGAAAATGATAAGGTCCTCTCTGGCTGACCCCTGGATAGCTTTTCCTATGTTCAATGTCTTCCCTTCGCCTAAATCGAGCTCGTCAACTTCGTCTGCGGGCTCAAGGGAAGACTTGGATTCCGCTTTGTCTGTGGGATCCAGCGCGAACTGAGTGTCGGGGGGCATGAAGTCGCTGCTGGCCTTCATATGCACGCCCGAACGGCAGGTGGTTGTTCTGGGGGTATCGACTTGATGGACTTGGCCGCACCTTTCCTGGAGAGATACGTGATAGCATTCCCGAGCTATCTCTTGTACTCCACATTCTTCTCCCACTCCATGGCTTGTGTAAAATTTGATTTTTAAGTGAGGAGAAGAAACTATGGCTCCGATTTTGTTCAGTGTACCCCTCCCTAGGATGGCATTGTAGGCAGACGGAGCGTCGACTACCAAGAAGTCGATCATTGTTTCCACTGTTTTAGGCGAGGTGCCGAAGGTGGTTTTGAGAGAAACCATACCCTTTGGACGGAGGGCATCGCCTGTGAAACCGATGAGGGGGGGTGTCATCCTTTTGAGTGTGTCAGTTTTGAGTCCCATTTTGCGGAAAGCGGACAAGTAAAGGATGTCGGCTGAGCTTCCGGTGTCCACTAGGATCCTTTTGACTCTGTGTGTATCGATTTTTAGGCTGAGCACAATTGGGTCGACATGCGGGCCAACGATCTCGCCTTGGTCTTTTTCAGAAAAGACGATTACCTCATCCATTCTTGGTCGTTTTTTGTCTGTGTCTTGTTCGACATTTAAGATGGTGGGGTAAGGTTTAGTCTTAGGACGGGACTCGACCTTGCGGGGGTAATGCCCGATGCCACCGCTGATCGTGTTGACAACCGGGCTGCCCTGTCGCTCTCCACGCTGCGGGCCTGACCCATCATCGGTATTTGGTCCTTGGTTGGGACGTCGGTCACCGTTGTAATTCCTGTTGTATGGAATTTTCTTCTTGTAATCTCGGCCACGCCCGTTGTACTTCCAAGTGTACTTTTTATAGAAGTCGGGTTGGATGAACTCGGTTAACTTTCCTTCCCGGGCTAGTCTTTCCAGTATGTCGCGTAACTGGAGACAGTCGCTTGTTGAATGTCCCTCGAACCCGTGGAACAAGCATTCCTTAGTTTTGTCCTGTACTTCGAAGATGTCTTTGGGCAACGGGGGGGGTAGATCGAACATGTCCTTCACGATATGGTACATCTCGTGCCGCTTTTTGGTGAAGGGGGCGTACCGCACGTAGTGGGGGCGGTATTCTGCTTCATTTGGTCTGTTCCCTCCTTTCTTGTCTTGATTGTGTCTGCGGGGTTCATTCTGGGTCCGAGGTTCGACCTGTGCCCGAGGTTGATCATTTTGAGGTGGCCAGTGGCCCTGTTGTCGGGGTGATCTTGGCCGGGCTCTTGGCGGGCTACCATTGTCTTCTTCGGCTCTGATGTACCCTTCTGCAAAGGCCACAAACTCGCGCAAGGTAGTCATTTTCTTCACATGCGCATCGTACCTCAAGGTACCGGGGCCGCCTTTGCGCAGCCCTTTTTTGATGGCGGCTAGAGCAAATTCCTCGTTCAAGTTCTGGACTTGGCGAGATGCCTGTATGAAGCGGTTGACAAAATTGCCGGTTTTTTCCCGTGGACCTTGAACGATGTCTAGGAGCGTCTCGCTGGTGACCTGAGGGGGCCTGATCACAGTGTATCTTTCGAGGAAAGCCTTGGCGAGGTCTTCGAATTTTGTGATCGAACCTCGAGGGAGGTTCATGTACCAGTCCCAAGCTTCTCCTTGGAGGCAGGTTGTGAAAACTCGGCATGTTATCGCGTCCGTGGCTCCTAAGAGCCGTAGTCGCTCCAAAAACCCATATACAAAGTTGTGCGGGTCTGCGGGGTCTCCATTACCTCGGAAACTTGGGAGAAAAGCGGGGGTACTTAAAGTCTGTCATAGACGCTCCGTATATATTGGCTGACAGAGGTCCGTCCGCAATCCCCATAGGTTTAGAGTAGGTGCCGGCCTTCTGGGACTCGATCTCGGCCATCTTGGCATTGAGGCGGGCCTGTATTAGCTCTTCTACTTGGGTCATGCTGATACCTTTATTGGGGGTGGGAGACCTTCGGGTGCGTTTCCTGTCGCCTTTGCGAGTCCTATGTCTTCCCCGTAGCTGGCTATCTTCGCGCTCATGGCGAGAGCGGGATTGTTTTCGGTGGCGCGATCGCCCCCGGTCATCGTTATGGACAGATCTCTGTTCCTTTTGGGGTGATGGGTTGCGTCCCGCCCCGGCTTCCTGTCCCTGTTCCTTCCCTTGGTTCTCACCCTGGCCTTCCTGCTCAATTGGCTTGGGGTCGTGCTGCACCGTGTTGTTTTGGGGGTTAGGAGTGTCTGTTTCCTCACTATCCGCTGTCCGAACCTTAATAAAGTCGGAGTTAAGGTTGCGGGGCGAGATAGCCGTCTGGAGGTTTTTGGAGAGGGGCTTTGTTGGCTTAGTTGGCGCAGCGCACGTGGCTACTATCTGGGCTGAGTGCTGCTGCGCTTGTTGGAGGGGAAGGTAATTGGGTGGAGCCAGGGGATAAGGTGCTGCGATACCGGGGTGATAAGTTCCCGGAGCGCCTTCCTGGGTCATTTGACCGGGCGGGGTCATATACGGGTAGTGTGGCACCGGTGGGCCATATGGTGAGTAAGGGTATGTCCCGTAATAGTACACGGGTGTTTGCGGCTGATATGGTGTGAACGGCTGGGTGTTGTATTGAGGGTTGGATCCCGTGAAGGGTTGTTGGGGTCGCTGTGGCCGAGGTGACATCGGCCGTGTTGCGATCGCACTCAGGGGCGGTCTTATCGGCGTGGTGCCTGGTGGGACAAGTTGCCCTGAGGATGGGGTGACAAGGGGGTTTTGAGGGGTGACCCCTGACCCGATCACGGGTTGGTTGTTCGGCGGGTTGTTAGGACGTCGGTTGTCCTTCTCGCCTGCTGGGTGGTTGTCGACCTTCGGAGAGGGTTTGGAGGTGTTCCCGGTATCCTTACCTCCTGCGGGGTCTTTGCTGGTGCCCGGAGGGGGAGGATTGGAAACATCTTGCACGTCCATTTGATGCTTCAGTATTGGAGCGATGGGGGCCCCACGGTGGTTGATACGTCCTATCTCCCGGGGAGAGTAGTCCGTATGTGAGAGGTGGAATGATCTCGCCCTGCCACGGGATGGCCGTCCGAGATGTGTGAAGTGTGTGAAGATTAAAGAGCGAGGTGGGCGTAGAGAGATTCTGACTCTGACCTATTCGATCTCTCTGTGTGTGTGTAAAATCTCGACCCCCGTTCAATGGGGATTTTTGCCTTATATATGTTGAGTCATAACCGCTATCTCGGCGGTTATCTCGCCTTAAGCCGGTAAAAACGGTTATTGTGACCGAGTTGACTGGTCATCCCGCATTAAGGCGGTGTACGTCCATTTCGGGCCGAGTTCGACCTTTGCAGGCCTTCGGCCTGTTCTGTAACTGGATCTTAAGTATCTCGGGCTTTGGGCCTCTTTACCTAGGCTCCGGGCTGGCTCCTGAAAGGAGGTCCGAATCCCGGGCTTTCATAGGCCTAAAGTTTAGTAAATAAAGGGCCTTGGGAACATGGCCCTATCACTTACAAATAAGGGATGCAAGGACAATAATAGTTTCTTTATTGAAAATTTATTATTAGAATATAAAAAAAAAGTTATTAATGGATATTATTAGACAAGATTCCATTTCTTGGTTAAATAAAGAAACTTAATCCTGCATGCCATTCATGTTTTCTAAGAGTAAAGCTAAATAATTCTACTACTTGCCATCTATGTTTTCTTACTAGCTTCACCGTTACGTTATTCATTAATTTTGAGTTTTCTTTTCTGTTAGTAAATTTTTTTTTTCTTCTTTTTATACGATTCAGGTAGAACATTGGCATTGTCGTATTAAGAAGAGAGATTGGAATCCGTTCCACACACAATGGAATTTAAAATTGTGAATTTCCAATTACAACTACAAAAATAGGAACTTGTCAATTATGGCTGTTTTTATTTTTTAATAAACAATAGGTATAAAATTTAGTACTGCAATGAAAATAAGATCATGTAAATTGATTTCGAACAATTATTAATAGTCATGCACAAAACTCAGTTTCTTAAAGTTCAAATTATACAAAGGTAATCCGAAAATTATACAAATATATATAGCCAAATATTATCTCAAAAAAAATATATAGCCAAATATAACAAAATTTTGCCCAAAATTAGAGTACTTGAAATAAATGCGCATGTGGCTCAGCCTTGTTAAATCGGTTTTGTTCGAGTTTTTCTTTTCTTTTCTTCCTCTTCAAACCCTAGATTCTCTCTCTCTCTCTCCCCCCTCCTCCTTTGGACCTACCCTGCTTGTCCGACATCCTCTAGTACTCTTTCAGTTTTCAAGGTAATAATCCATCTCGAAACTCCTATGTTAGTGATGTATATCTTGCACTTTTTATATCATTAATTTGTCTCATTATTGAATAAGTTGTCTTCAATTTTTATTATGTTATTTTTTCTCTCAAATTAAAATTTTTCATCTGTCATTTTGCACCAAATTTTCTAATTTTTGTGTGGATGCCTGATGGTAACAAACCAAGTAACACACACGAAGTTAACGACTTCTTATTGTAATTATCAATTGAAAGAGGCGGTGTTTGTGCACAGTCTATGGATCTAAGAAGTAAGAACAACATCTCATGTTTTGGAAAATTGTTACTGGTTGGTGTCATATATGGATTTATGGCATGGTGCCTCTGTTGCGAAAGCCAGTCGTGTGTTTCATATCTATTAAATTCCCAATCTTCTATTATTGATGAGTATTGATTAATTTAAGTGATATTCTCTTTTTGAATTAGACAATCTCAATTGAATAATGACTTTGTATGCACAATGACAATATCAAAAGGGGATATAAATCATCCTTAGAAGTTGTTTTCTTATAACTGATTGTTTGCTGGTATTATAATTGATTTTTTTCTTCTTTTACATTGTTTTGTGCATAGGTGTTAACTTCAAGGCACGAGCAATGAATAACACCAACAAGTGTACATGCATGCCGAATGACAAGTATGACAGGATAAGTAGTTTGCCAAATGAAATGCTCCAACATATTTTGTCCTTCTTAGGGATACGACAGGCGGTTCAAATGAGCGTAGTGTCAAAGAGATGGGTGAACCTTTGGACCTCCTTGTCTCATCTCAATTTTGATCCGCATGAGTTTGTTTTAGAGGATGAATATCGTCTCAGTACCGAAGAGAGGAAAAAAGCACTTAATGCAAAGTATAAAGAATTTGTTGAGACGTTGTTATCCCGTCATGAGACATCCTTCTTGGACACTTTCCTGATTAAAATCTTAGACCAAGATGGTTGCTCTGACCTTGTCGGCACATGTGTCAGCTATGCCATGAAGGTCAATCCTCGAGTTTTTTTCTGTGGAGGCTCCGTTCTTCCACAAAGATATATCTGAACCCATTTTCTCTTGTGAATCAATAAAGGAACTCTTTTTGAGAAAAACTTGGAATTATCCTCAAAGAATACCAGACTTTATAAATCTCCCCCAAATCAGAAGGTTACAGCTTACAAACACTAGACTTGATAATAGATGCATCACCAGACTTTTCTCAGGGTGTCCAGTTCTTGAAGACGTGTCATTGGAAAATTGCGGTGATGGATTTTCATGCATTTTCAACCAGAAGCTAAAGTACTTATCTCTCCGTCATTGCATTTTTCTGCACAATTATAGATTAATATGTGTAGACTCTTGCCTTCTTGGGGATGCAGTCAACTCAGTAATTATCAGTAAACCTTTTCATATAGAGTTCATGTGGAAAACTGTAGGTATAGCTGCAGTGGGTAACACTTTTTCTTTTATGCAAAATATTTTCCGTTATTTTGATTTCGATGACAATATAGGTGGCCTTTCAGATGTTACAGTTCTCGAGTTACATATCAAAGAAATGAAGGTAAGTATGCAATTTTAATATAAACTTTTTGTCATTTTGTAACTTGATACTGTTGATCTCGACATCATAGAAGCGTTAGTTAGTATGAAAAACACATTTTAATTACCGAAACACTAGTGTATGATACAACTAACACTTTAACATTATAAAATTACTCAAACAACATAATTCATCTTTCTATACACCTGGAAAGAATAAGCTCACACACTCATTTCCACACTCTCGGAGATCACCCACTCATTTGTGCATTCTTAAGAGGTTAGTCTCAATTTTTGTAGGTGGTTATGGAGGTGGAGTGATTTCTCTAGAATATTAGATAGATCACGATTTTGAAAATAAATTACACTTTTGATGATATTTTAAGTTAGATAAAATATTTAGCAATTTAGAAAATATCTATGTTTCAAAGACATGGGCCAATGATATGGATCTCTGACTTGTGTATTATAAATGTCGGAGATGAATCTCAACATGTATCTTGAATCTTCTGAACATATTCTTCTCTGCTATGTGCAGCATATCTCAGGAGCAGCAGTACTAAAGCTCGGAGAGTTCCATAACCTAATAGATTTGTGTCTTGGTAGTTTGTGCATGATTTGTAATTTCAATTCAGTTGTATTGTTCCTTGAGCAATCACCTAATCTACTGAAGATCACCTTATACATGTGTGCAAGACATTGTCGTGTGGAGGAAACTGGCATCCATCAAATAGTGAGTATAATGTGGGTGTACTTATTTCGATGCAAGAATCTTAAGCAGGTTGAAATCAAACTTTTGAAAGATTATAATAGAGCCCATAAAATCAACAAGGCTTTGCTCCCATGGAGGACACAAATAGGGGATACAGAGATTATTATATCAGAGCACATTTGATTTTTCTTCTTTCATGTTTTACTATGATAAATCGAGCATGGCTACTCTTTTAGTTTTTGTGACAGTGGCAGCATATATATGTCGTTGTAAGTTTAATTCAGCTAGAACTGAACTATTTCTAATGACACGGTTTTTTTTAAACTGTGCTCAGTACGTTTTTGGTTTTGTATCGTGATATTTAAATGGAAATGCTTTCAGATTGGCAGTCGTAACTCGTAAGGAGCTCTAAACATGCAGAATATATATGACTGATACAACGCAAGACCATTTTGGAATGAGTGATGACTCAGTCTAGTGAAGGTCACCAATTTAGTTAAAAAATAATTGAGGCAAAATACTGATGGAGAAAATAGATGGAAATCACTCTATCTTCACCTGGGACACAATCAAAGAGTCTAACATGGTTTGTTGCCTGGTTCGTAGTTATTAGAGGATTATGTAATTCTTTGTCTGAATTAGTAAAATAAAAAGTGTGGAGTAGAACTAGGGTGTTCCTAAGCTCACCAAGCCCTTCCGTGAGCTCGGCTCTAAAACCTATCGAATTGACTTCAAACGACATTTCCAAACCATTAGATGTTCAATCTATATTAAAATGTGCTTGGAGACCAAATTTTACATTTTTTGGAATTTTGTTACTATTTATTAAGATGGTTTGAAAATCGCTGTTTTCCAATGATGCAGAATTTTAATAAAAACAGCGATTTTCAAACCATCTTAATAAATAGCAAAAAAATTCCAAAAAATGTAAAATTTGGTCTCCAAGCACATTTTAATATAGATTGAATATCTAACAGTTTGAAAATGTCGTTTGAAGTCAATTTGATAGGTTTTAGAGTCGAGCTCACGGAGGGCTTGGTGAGCTTAGGAACACCCTAGTTCTACTCAAAAGTGTGACCAACAGGAAGGAGAAAGAGTTTCATTGGGTGATTTTCTAATTTGTTATCCGAATTACTAAAATAAAGTGCGATGAAGAGGAAGGAAAAGAGCTTCATCCCAATCATTTAATAGGATTTTATAGAGATTAGACACAAGCTGGTTCCACCCTGTACACACACACATATATATAATGAGATATATATATATATATATATATGTGGTCCCAAATTTTTTAGTTGATTGCCTAATAATATATTTGTTTTAGCATGTTTTATTGTTTTTATTTGTAACGATAGAGGCACATACCTCTTGCTGTCGAAATAATGTACATATGATGAGTAAATCATGGTTGGTTAATTTAATCAGACAAGCTATCTAAGAATTAAGTTGCAAAAGGTGATACAACAAAACTTAAGACATGATATTAGCACTATGAATTGCTCAAGTAAAACAGTCCTACAGATGTAACGAAGATTTTGCTCAAAAATCAATACCACCACGTTTAGAGTACACATGTTGTAATACAGGATCTGGATTTGCAACTTTACAAATGTTAAAGAGCAAAATTGTAAAAATTTATTTGTGGCCTAACAGTTTAAATGCATGTCAATTCCTGTCAATGATTCTTTCAGCTTTATATTTGCTCCGAGGCTCCCAGCACAGAGGTGAACAGAGGTAACAGTTTAAAACAAGTCTGGAAGATTCTTCAAAGTAACAATACTTCTTTTCTCCCAATTTCAGTTCTTTTGATAACGTTTTTGTACTAGCCGTTTCAACAACAAGTCTCTAATGTTATATTGAAAATATTGTCCCATATCTTACAACTCAGCTAAGCAAATTGAATAAAAACACCAGGATTTCTCCTATAAAAATCAAATACGACATAAGGCTGTGATAAGCCATGACATATACCGCATGCACCAAACTGACATACAAAATAATATAAACAATTTAAAAAGAAAATAAATAAATACATCTAAAGGCATTTGGAACACTCTGGTTTTCCATTTTGTCACTTAGTTTTCAATTCATTATGATAAAAAAAAAAAAACAATACAAACCAGGAAAATTTATGTGCCGTTGCTTGACAATAGTATGAACAAAAGGAAAATTCACAAGATTGAAGAGATAGTTTCTGTGCTCTGTGAAGAGATTTTATTTCTAAAGGAGAAGAATGAGCTAATTGAAGATGTCAGAAATCAGCAGAGAGGAGTTCTTCAAGCAAGACACGAGGAGGTTGGGGAAGAAAAAGATCACAAATTAAGCCCGTTATGTGTTGTGCCGTGCAGGAGGGTTGCTCGATCCTTGACAAGAAATAAAGAGGAAAGCATAAATAAATTAAAGCACAATTACATGATTATCTTTGAGTACTTACAAGACACTGATTTTTTTTTTTTTTTTTTGAGTAAAAAGGCACTAGGTCTGTTTTATTTCGAAACCAAGTTAAGTTACAAAACCACAGTTGTCAGAGGCCTATAACGCCTGAAATGAAACATTCTCCTAGTAGAACCATAGACTTCTAAAAAAAAAGAGATAAGCAACCCAAACAGAACAAGTGTTGAGATTGAATTGTATTATGTTTATGTCTTTATATCAAACTATAGGGACCTTTTGGTAAGAAAGGAATATAGTCTAATAGTAGGGACTTTTAGGTAAGATGTAATGCCTATAGAGGCGTAAGAGAACCAGACAATGAAAGATAAGATTTTCTATTAGTCAAAATGGTATCAGAGCTGTTTTTTCTGAAAACCACGTAACCCTAAGAAAAACGCAGCACTGTAGCAGCTCTCCGCCCCACCACGCAGCCAGGGCCGCCTGAGCTCTGCCGGCCGTCGCCTGGCCCCGCAGCCACCTCGCCTGGCCCCGCAGCCACCTCACCTGGCCCGCCTGAGCTCCGCCGCTGCAGCTGCTGGTCCCTGCCTCGCCTAGAGCTGCAGCTCCGCCCCTCCTGCTGGCCTCTCCCTGCTCCGCCTCCTCTCTCTTGGCCGAGCACAACCCCTCCTAGGTCCGCCCAGCCACTGTTGCCACTTCTCCTCCTTCTTCTCTCTCTTGGTTTGACCTAGCTAGGCTGAGCCACCTCCTTTAAGGCCGGCCAGCCACCTAGGGTAAGTTTTTGAGTTGACTTGGCCGGCGTGGGGGGCCTATACCCCACGATACCCGAGAAGCGGGTTTTGGATCGGGTTTTCGATCAGATTTGGCTCGAATCTTGATGAGATAGATCAAGATCGGGTCGAGAGAGAAGAAGAAGAAAGGAGGAGATGACCTAGATCCGTCTTGAGGGTGCAAGATCGGGTCTAAGAGGTTATTAGGAGTGATTCGGACCAAGATCGATACGTGAGGCGTAGATCTAAGTCCGATCAATGTCAGAGGAGGAGACCGGGAATGCGTTTGCGAAGGCTTGTGCGAAGCTGACTCCTGATGAGCTCGCTGTCGTGGTGCGATTATTGGCCGGGAGCCAAGCTCCTGTTGAGAGCAAGCCAAAGTTACCAAAGTTGGAGCTTCAGTCTGTGGACATAAAACTGGATGGGCCAGCAACGTATTTGAGCTGGTCGCGTCGGGTCAAGAGGGCTCTAGTAGGGAAGAACCTGGATGGGTATATCACAGGTGAGATGGACGTGCCAGCTGAGGGCTCAGCTGGGTACGGTGAGTGGAGGTCTACAAACAGTTTGCTACACACTTGGCTTCTAAACTCTATGGTTGCATCTATTGCCAAGACGGTTGATGGCATAGAGGCCGTGAGCGATGTCTGGGGGAAGTTGATGAGGATCTATGCAGGGATTGACAACAATATGAGAGTGTTCCAGATCGAGAGAGAGATAGAGGAGGTAGCACAGAGAGGTAGGTCGATTCAGGAGTATGCCGCAGATTTGGAGCGACTGTGGGCAGATTACGACCACTTCTCTCCTGCTGAGTGTTGTTTGGATCCAAATTGCAAGAAGGGTTTGAGAGATGTCCAGAGGAGGACTATGCACTTTCTAAGGCATCTGGACTCAGCATTCGAGCAGAGGAGCGCAGTGTTGCTAGCCCACTCGAAGATTCCCTCTCTGGATGAGTCGATCTCTGCGATGATACAGGAGGAGAGCCGTATAGGATTACAGGCTGGGACAGGAGGACTTCCAGGAGTGAAGTCAGCACTAGCGGTCTCTAACTCAGGTAACACAGGGTACAGGGGCGAGACTAGACAGTGCTACAACTGTGGTGAGGTGGGTCACCTGAAGCAGGCTTGCCCGAAGCCACCAAAGGAGAGAGATACCGGTGGGAGGGGGCAGTTTGGGAGTCGTGGTCGCGGCTGTGGAGGTCGGAGAGGTGGAAGAGGAGGCAATCGGGCACATCTGATGGTTGCAGAGGAGGAAGAAGAAGCTGGTGGGGATCTTACAGATGAGGATCAGGCACTTGTGGAGGCCTATTCTCAGGCACTCAGGAACAGGCAGAAGCTGACAGGTGATGGGAAGAGTGTGAGAGATGATGCATCCTCCTCATCTTCATCCAGGGGTAACTTTGCTTCTCTTGCCCACACAGCCACAGGTACTCATGATACATTTGCTTTAGCCTCTATACCCACCAGATCATCAGATTGGATAGTCGACTCTGGTGCATCTCGCCATGTGACTGGTGCTGCTGGGGAGTTTTCTTCCTATACTCGCCTAGCAGTCCCAGAGAGCATTCAGACTGCCGATGGTACGGCTCAGCCCGTAGTTGGTAAGGGTACTGTGAAATGTACCAACACTTTGACTTTGTCTAATGTTTTGCATGCTCCTTCTTTTCCTGTGAATCTCTTATCCATAAGTGCCATTATATCACAACTAAAATGTGTTGTTTTGTTTGATATTCCTAAGGTGATCTTCCAAGAGAAGGGGACAAGCAGGTTACTTGGGACTGGCACTTGGCATAGCGGGCTGTGGTACATGGATGGGGGGGGTATGGACTCAGCCCTCTCATCCATCGTAGAGAGAGCTGGAGGAGTTGAGAGGAGTGTGGAGGACTTACTGCTGCTTCATCATAGGCGCTTAGGTCATTCCTCATTTCCTGTTTTGAGTAGGTTGTATCCGCCTTTATTTGAAAAGGCTAATAAGGAAAAACTGGTGTGTGATGCGTGTGAGTTAGGCAAGCATACTAGGAGCTCTTATGCTAGCTCTGGTAGTAGGAGTTCTTATATGTTTGATTTGATTCACTCTGATGTATGGGGACCTTGTCCCACAACTACTTTGAATGGATTTAGATATTTTGTTTCTTTTATTGATTGTTTTTCTCGTGTGACTTGGCTTTACTTGATGAAAAACAAGAGTGATGTGCTTGCTTGCTTCAAAGATCTCCATAACATGGTTCAGACTCAATATGGTGCTGTTGTAAAGGTATTGAGGTCTGACAATGGAACAGAGTACACCAATAGGGCATTTGGGGAGTACATGTCATCTCAGGGGATACAACATCAAACCACATGTCCGTACACACCAGAGCAGAATGGGGTAGCAGAACGGAAGAATAGGCATCTCCTTGAGGTAACTCGGAGTATGATGATATCGATGAAAGTCCCAAAGTACTTGTGGGGGCAAGCAGTTCTGACAGCAGCCTATTTGATCAACAGGATGCCCTCGCGGGTGTTGGATTGGAAGTCTCCGATTGAGATGCTGAAAGGTAAGAATGGAAATATTCTTCCCCTTAAAACCTTTGGATGTGTGTGCTTCGTGCATGACAAAAGACCAAATGTAGGAAAACTGGATCCTAGGGCTGTGAGATGTATCTTTGTTGGGTACTCGGGTACTCAAAAGGGTTATGTGTGCTGGAGCCCAGAAGAGAAGAAACTATTTGTGAGTATGGATGTTACATTCAGAGAACTCGAACCATACTATTCCTCAGATGTGACATCACCCTTTGGGGACTCGCTCGATACAGGAGGTATGAGGCGAGAGGGGGAGAGTAGTAGTGAGGGTGAGAGGAGGATTGTGAGTGTGGGTAGTATTCCTTGTCCTGTACTTGAGAATTCGGCTGTGGTTGAGCCGGAAGTTGAGAGGAATGAGCCCGAAGGTGGTAGAACTCAGGCTCAGGGGGAGTTGAGATACCGTAAGGTGTATGTTAGGAGAACACAGGCGAATGATGGAACCGTGCCTACAGTGTCACTTGTGCCAAGTCCCTTGTCCCTGCCTACTCCGACTCTTGAGACACCTTCACCAACCACCTCAGACCCAGAATACACAGGTGATATGATTCCTCTCTCTACTCCTTCTACTCCCCTATCGGTAAGGCGGTCTGTTCGCGAGAATGCGGGCATTCCTCCTGATCGATATGGTTTTCCACATGATATTGCCCAGTTTGTCTCTTACTCACACATATCATCTGTACATGGAGCATTCATTGCATCATTAGACACTGTCTCTATTCCCAAGTGTTGGCAGGTTGCTAAAGGAGATCCGAAATGGAAAGCCGCCATGATAGAAGAGCTCGGGGCCCTCAGCAAGAACGAAACCTGGGAGCTTGTGTCACTACCACCAGGCAAGAAGGCTGTTGGATGCAAATGGGTCTTCACAGTGAAGCAGAATCCAGAGGGTCTGGTTGAGCGCTACAAGGCCAGGTTGGTAGCGAAGGGATACAGTCAGACCTATGGCATCGACTATGATGAGACCTTTGCACCCGTGGCTAAGATGAGCACAGTAAGGACACTGGTTTCCATGGCGGCGAATGGAGGATGGCAGTTACACCAACTCGATGTGAATAATGCATTTCTTCATGGTGATTTGTTGGAGGAGGTGTATATGGAGGTTCCACCGGGGTTTGGCACAACCCAGACAGTAGGTAAGGTGTGCAGGCTCAAGAAGTCGCTTTATGGGTTGAAACAATCTCCTCGGGCCTGGTTTGATAGGTTCAGGAAGGCTATGGTAGGCATGGGCTACCAACAGATCAATGTTGACCACACGGTGTTCTTGCGACAACATGGTGGTCACATTACTATGCTGGCTGTGTATGTTGATGATATGATCATTACTGGGGATGATGAGGGAGAAATTGCAAAGTTGAAGATAAAATTGGGAAAGGAATTCGAGGTGAAGGATTTGGGACAGCTTAGGTACTTCCTTGGGATTGAGGTGGCTCGTGGAGCAGAGGGGATTGTTTTATCCCAAAGGAAGTATGTCCTAGACTTGCTCACAGAGACAGGCATGTTGGGGTGCAGACCCGCAGTTTCCCCAATTGATGTGAGGGCCAAGATAGGCGCAGAGATAGGAGAACAGGTTGATCGTGAGAGGTACCAGAGACTGGTAGGCAGATTGATCTATTTGAGTCATACTCGTCCCGATATCTCATTTGCAGTGAGCGTGGTGAGCCGCTACATGCATGACCCTAGGAAAGTCCATATGGACGCAGTGTATCACATTCTGAGGTACCTGAAGAGTGCACCGGGAAAGGGCTTGATTTTCAGGCAGAATGGGCACATGAATATTGAGGGCTATTGTGACTCTGATTGGGCTAGTTCTCTCGATGACAGGAGGTCCACATCTGGCTATTGCATGTTCGTAGGGGGCAACTTGGTCTCTTGGAAGAGCAAGAAGCAACCGGTTGTCGCGAGATCAACAGCAGAAGCCGAGTACAGGGCTATGGCATTGGGAGTTGCAGAGATGCTGTGGCTAAAGAGGTTGTTGGAAGAGCTCAAGGTGAATCACGGAGCTCAAGTGAAACTGTGGTGCGATAGCAAGTCAGCGATCAACATTGCCAACAACCCTGTGCAGCATGACAGAACCAAGCATGTGGAGATCGATAGGTTCTTCATAAAGGAAAAGCTGGAAAGTGGACTATTGGAGCTGAGTTATGTAGCTACTGGAGATCAAATAGCTGACTGCCTCACCAAAGGACTCGGCTCAATTGATCTAGTTAGGTTTTGTGACAAGATGGGCTTGATGGATATCTTTTGCCCATCTTGAGGGGGAGTGTTGAGATTGAATTGTATTATGTTTATGTCTTTATATCAAACTATAGGGACCTTTTGGTAAGAAAGGAATATAGTCTAATAGTAGGGACTTTTAGGTAAGATGTAATGCCTATAGAGGCGTAAGAGAACCAGACAATGAAAGATAAGATTTTCTATTAGTCAAAAACAAGCAAGCAACAAACCACACGCAGGTGGTACAAAATAGCGATTAGGTTTAGTCAATAAGGAAACTAAGATATAACACAGCAGGGGAACCAGAATTTGAGTATACTGGGGGCTAAACAACATCTTTAAAAAAAAAAATATAGACAATCACAGTGAAAAATGGGAGTGCGAATCCTCTGAGATATCTCAACTTTTGTGTGACCGACGTGTCCGGTGCCTATTCGGGGATAGTGCAGGGGGCCAATATTATTTGTGCTTTGAGATTCGTGCCGAACTATTTCAATAGTTGTGATTTTTCAGAAAAACACACAAAAGTTGAGAAATCTCAGAGGATGTGAATTCAGAAAATGGTAGGAGATAGCAAAGTTGGAGATTTTTTGAAAAACTATCTGGTATGACCTTTTTTGGAAATGTTTCTTTTTCTTTTTCACAGCACACACACGGAAATCGAAGCACCCAAATAGGCATGGAAGCCCACTCTGTGATTTTGAGTTTTCAAGTTTACATTCAAGCATCTTTAAATTTGTTAAATTATTATGGGGGTTGCTAATACATACAAAAAAAAAATTAGTAAAAGTTTCTATATGCTTGGTAATGAATTTTGAAAATCTTGAGGTATCTTAGCACCCCCAGCTTCCACTATAATCCGCCCCTTTAACACAGAGTCTTCTTTAAGATATAACAAGCAAGCATCTTCTTCATCATCTGAGATGATCACCACTTGACCTCCAGCAGCAGGATCCCAAGTCTGGAGTGGTATGCGAGAGGTGGCTGCCTCTGCGAGAGGTGTCTTGAGGCAGCCACCTAGCTATGTCAGAATCCTCAGCACCCAGTCCTGACCAATATAAAATTATAGTTATTATGGATAAGCTAATTGATTTTTGAGAAGCACATGTACTTTGATCTAAACAAATTTATTTCTGTGTCTCCATATTGTTCAAGCAAAGGCACTAACTTACAAAACACTGATTAGGTTCTTAGTAATTAATGCGATGAAGAGGTTTAAGAGGAGTGTTAATAATCGAAGAGCCCAAGTAGTAAATGAACAGACCTGCACCATTTTCCACGTGAGCTTGATCAATTCCTATGTCGTGTAAGAAGGAAAACAAATTATCCAGATTGAGAGTACGAGGTGGCTGATTTGGGGATGGATTGTGAACAAATTGGTGGCTGAGAGTGAGAGAGTGGTGCGTTTTGAGCTTGGCCAGCAAACAGGCTGGAATATTGGCCTGGATGGTGAACAATCGGTGGCTGAGAGAGTGGTGCGTATTGAGCTCAGCCAGCAAACAGGCTAGAATATTGGCTGGATGGTGAACAATCGGTGGCTGAGAGAGTGGTGTGTATTGAGCTGGGCCAGCAAACAGGCTGGAATTTAAACTTTCCAGCGAGTACGTTTAGTCGAAAAAAATGAACTCGGAACCTATTTGAAATGTAGACCGCTATTTTTATTTGTACGATTAAAAAATAAAATATAATATTCATACTATACTTTTCATCAAATCTCGTTTTATAATAAGACATCGAGTAATTCAGCAGTTTGTATGATTTCAACCGCTGAGTTGCTGCTGCATGTAGGGTTGTTCAAATGGTCGTTTCAGTTGAAACCGAAGCAAAATATTAAAATTGAATTTTTTTATTTTAAAATTCAATCGAACTAATTGAATAACAATTGGACTATTTAAATTGAAATTTATCGAATAACAATTAACCATTTAAACTGAAATTTACAACCGAACCATTTAAACCAAAATAAATTTCGGTTTGTTCGGTTGAACTGAATAAGAGAGATTAAATTAAAAAAAAAATCAAAACTCAATACATAGACTGATACATTAGTAATTTTTTAGAAATAAATATTAAGAAGTATGGCTAGTATGACATCAGTGTCATTTCAGCCCATATAACACTAACTCCAAATCTATCGAATCGATTTCAAACAGTGAATCCAAACTGTTCAAAACGAATAAGCGATCTACTTCATAATTAGTTGTGCATTTGCATGCAAAATTTATAATTTTTTGAATCTATATGGTATCAAATCAAGCTATCAAACCGAAATTTTTAAATATAGCACAGTTTAAAAAAATATATACCAAAACGGCACCGTTTGGCAGGAATTTCAAATTTAGCACGGCCGCAGATCAGCTGAGCGGCCTCATTTTTTTTTTTTTTTTTTTAAGACCTGGGGGCCGCAGATCAGCTGAGCGGCCCCCCATTTTTTTTTTTTTTTTTTTTTTTTAGATCTGAGAGATAAAAATTTGAATTTTACGAAACTTTAAACGGCCATAAAACGGCGCTCGAGTGTCCGATTTCAGTAAATGACCACTTTTCGGAAAGCTTGTGAAAATGCGCATGTGTCCGAACTAGCTTTGCTAGATTTCCAAATTCAGAATATCAAAAAAACAAAGGGAAGAGCCTCAAAACTTCAGTTGAAGTTTCCGATTAAGATTTTCATTTCTATTCTCAAATCTACGTAGCTCAGTAAATTAGTTATCTAATGAACTTTTAGAATACTAATTTACTGAGCTACGTAGATTTGAGAATAGAAATGAAAATCTTAATCGGAAACTTCAACTGAAGTTTTGAGGCTCTTCCCTTTGTTTTTTTGCGATTCTGAATTTGGAAATCTAGCAAAGCTAGTTCGGACACATGCGCATTTTCACAAGCTTTCCGAAAAGTGGTCATTTGCTGAAATCGGACACTCGAGCGCCGTTTTATGGCCGTTTAAAGTTTCGTAAAATTCAAATTTTTATCTCTCAGATCTAAAAAAAAAAAAAAAAAAAAAAAAAAAAAAAAATGGGGCCGCTCAGCTGATCTGCGGCCCCCAGGTCCGCTCAGCCAATCTGCGGCCCCATTTCTGGGGCCGCTCAGCTGATCTGCGGCCGTGCTAAATTTGAAATTCCTGCCAAACGGTGCCGTTTTGGTATATTTTTTTTTGAACTGTGCTATATTTAAAAATTTCGGGCTATCAAATGTGGGAAGTTTTAAGTTAATTTTAATGCATTCATTTTTAAATATTTTTTACCGCTTGACTTAATACTAAAATAACTCGGACAATATTTTTTTTTTCATGTAAACGCATCACTCATAAAGTAAATCAGTTTGAACGGTTTAAATTAGTCGTTTGAAGTTTATCTAATAAGTTTTGAAGTTGGTGTCATATGACACTAATGTCATACTAGCTGAACTCAATATTAAGATAACATTATACAAATTGTTCAATTCCATACAAAATATGTAGATGTTCTAAAATATTCAAACCAAAATAAAAGAAAGAAAGCAATAATTGTACCAAACAAAATATAAATGGTACTCGAACTATTATAATTCGATAAGTTTGATTTAGTCGGTTTTGAAAAATCTAAACCAAATTAATCAACTTAAATCAAAATTTGTCAATTCAATTGAAAATCAAACGAACTGAACCATTTGAACACTGCTAACTGCATGCCACAATGTTCATGAAAACATCAAAAGCATGTTTCTTTAAATATATCGCTCTAATTTCAAAGTTTCAACGATCAAAGTATTCATAAACATAAAAACAAACAGCTGAATAATTCAAATCGAAATTTACAAACAAACAAAAAAAAATCGTTGGTACAGATTTTTATTTTTTTTATTTTTAATGCTATGAATAAGAAAATCCGGAATCTAGCTGTCGTTTTGAGATTCGTGTCAAATTAAAACGGAGGACTGAGATCTCAGGTATTGCACTGGATATGTATTCTTTGGACTACTTTATCCACTCCCTCTCCCCAGTCGCCATTGCCAAGGTGCTCTCTCGTTTCTATCTTCAAGCTACTAACGATGCTCCTTCAACCGCGCCTTCTCCCTCGCTTCTTCTCCATTTCAATCAAACCCCGTTTCTCTCCATTCTCTCCGCGAGCAGCCCATTTAACAACCATCCCTCTCCCTCTCCCCTCCCCGCCAATCCTTTCCCCTATCATACCCGAATCGGATCTGGACCTGTCAATTCAAAACCCGATAACGCTTCCTCTCCAAAAGCTCTTTGTTCCTCCCGAGACCGACCTCTCCAGCGACGCCAAGTCAGCCCACAGTCGTGTCCTGACAGGATCTAACATCGTTTTGGGTCCGTACGCGCGCGACTCGCAAGTGGCGAGCGCCGAATACGTTAAGAGCAGTGTACGGACAGCTGATTGCCCCTCTGACGGGTTGCCTGAGTTCGCACTTGTCGGCAGGTCCAATGTCGGCAAATCGTCGCTCCTTAATTCACTCGTCAGAAGGAAGAACCTTGCGCTTACATCCAAAAAACCAGGTTTGTTAATAATGAAGAGTATTTTTTGTTGAAACATTGAAAGTTATATATATTTATAACAGGAGATTTGATAGTTTGATTAGAACTTAAGTTGGAAAGCTTTCAACTTTGCGGTTGAAGTGAGATACTGTTAGTTTAATTGTAAATGCATTTAGTTTTTATATCTGGAAACTGGTTTAATCTGTACTAATTTGCTTCATAGAAAGACAAAACCATGGTAACAACTAAGAAGCATGGTTTATCAGCTTTTTATCTTCTAATTTGTTAGTCCTTAGTCTTACTTTATTAAAGGGTTTTGGACTCGTGTGTTTACTGTTGTATTGTTGTTAAGGCCAAGGTATAGGATTTTAGGAAAGGCCGGTTATTTTTGCACCTGTTGTGTTTATTAGAATAGTTGTTTTAGGAGAGAAAAATAAATAAATTTAGTTCTCCAAAACTGGGGTTTGCATCCCAAATTGGGTAAATATTAGTAATGGATGGATTGAAATAATTAAAGAAAAATGGGATGAGGATCAGCGAACTCATCTGACCAAATTTAGTACTTCTGGTTTGTTTTGATTCAGTTTTTTTGTGCATGGTTAAGTTCATTTCAATTCACATCTTTCTTGTAGGGAAAACACAATTGATCAATCATTTTAGGATAAATGATAGCTGGTACCTTGTGGATTTACCTGGCTACGGGTATGTGCCACTCTTTATATCTTTATTATTTTTATATAATTTCAAGGAAGTTTTATTGCCTTGTCCTACCAAATGTGTATATTCTTCTCTCTCTCTCTCTCTCTCTCTCACACACACACACACACACACACACTCTCTCTGTTTTTTTTTTTGACTTGCTTTGTAGGTGTGTCTGATATTTTTCAATTTAATGGGTAGGCATGATTGTTTGAGGCTTTTCAGAGCATGATTAACATCAGAAATCCCAACTTTTTCAGTACTTGCAAATAACACACACTATTTCTCATATCTGCAATGTGCATACAATTCAGTTACATTTTTGTGAATGGGTTTAAGCTGTCAAACAGGCAAATATAGTCTCAACGGTCGGTTGTTAGTCTTGGTCTCAGTAAGCATAAGGCATATCCTAGATCTTACAAAGTTGTAGATTCTAGGGTTTAATATTACATTATTTTGGGCTATAGTAAATTTTTCACCAAAACGTGCTGTTGTAGCAAACTATGCATTGAACACCTTGTTTGCACTGAACATAATATACTCAACATAGGATTAAAGAACTAATACAAAGCGCCGTTTTAATCCTGCCTAAATAAAGCTGATCATGACAGGTATGCATCTGCACCGAAAGACTCAAGGTTAATTTGGGAAGAATTTACAAAAGATTACTTCCTTAAAAGAGAGACATTAGTGTCTGTTTTCCTACTTATAGATGCAAGCATTCCTGCAAAGCAAATTGATCTAGAATACGCAAGCTGGCTTGGTCGGAACCGGGTATGTACCCTTGGCACTGTTAATTTTATAAACATGAGTTGAGCCTTGAAGAGCCCTTAAGTGTCATAAAATAAATTAATTCAGACAAGGGACCCAATATTTCAGGATCAACTGTGCTGTCTGTGCAACCAAAATTTTGGTATTGAAATCCAGCATGTATTTTCTTGCGAAAGCATACTAGTAAGAAGGAACAAGAAAAAAGAAATATAAAGTAATCTCATAGATTTAATAATTTTGTATGGTTATGCACTTATTTTGATTTGAGGGAGAACACCACTAGAGAATATACCTAGAGCTGAGCTCTTGACATATAACAAATTGGTATCCGCAACCCTGATTCCCTTACTACTAAGAGAAAAAAAATTCAAAAACATAAATTGGCATGATGAATTTGTTCTGAATTGGGCAATTGGCTTATCATAAGAAAAGTTTAGAAAGATTGCTTGAAAAAGAAATCTCTCTTCACCATGTCACATGCTATATTGCTAATACAGGTTCCGATGACACTCATATTCACCAAGTGTGACAAGAGAAAGAAGAAAAAGAATGGCGGCAGGAGACCAGAAGAAAACATCGAGATTTTCCTAAGCTTGATCGGCAAGTTTTTCGAGACGACACCACCATGGATCATGACCAGTAGTCTCACAAACATGGGCCGTGATGAGATTCTTCTTCACATGTCCCAGCTCAGAAATTACTGGCTAAAGCATTAGTTAGTAGAGCAAAATTGTACCATTGTATAGAAAACGACACCGGATGGGTACAGTTTCAAGTGATGATAGTAGGGTTAGATTTCTGGCAAGTTAAAGACTGTTCAAATTTTTGACCTGAGAATTTAATAATACAACTTGTTAGATATCCAATGATCAGACAATTTTTCATATATATGGAGATTTAGAATTTTGCTAGATAACCTAGAGATCTCTGCTTCGTTAACATGGGCTGTAATGAGATTCTCATTCAATTGTGCTGTTGTGCAATCTTAGAAATTACCAGCATAAAAACTAGCAGTTTAACCACTGTGACACAGTTATGTTAGTTTAGTCTTAGCTTTTTACTATCAGTAATATATCTGGAATGGATGTGCCGTTTTAAAGGGTTACAATTTAGCAGAGGAAGTTAGGTTTGTTTGGCAGTATGAGAAAGACGGTTCAAATGGGGGGATTTCATGGCTTAGAATTTAAGAATCGGATGCTACGTTAGCAATACCCAATTCCTAATGATATAGAGAAGCTATGATATTGACAAAGCTGTATTTTCTTCGTGCAGCGCACCAGTCATATACTTTTCATTTGAAGTAACGCATAACTCGTGTGATGATGAAGCCAAACGAGCTCTGTCAATATATTTAACCATTACGGGGAAAGAAGAATATTGCATGGGTCATGGATCAAGAATTAATTTTGTTGTTTCACCTTACCTGTTAGCGGTCATAGATCAAGACTGGAGAGGAGTCCAACCCATTTCATAGACCGCCCTTTTTAAACGGGCCTCTGATCCAAAGCAGACTTTTCATATTCTCTAAAATAGGAATAGACAAATCCATGGCTTTTCATGAGAATATATATATATATTTTTTACAGAGTAATATTTTCACGTAGATTGATTTTTCTCTTTTAGAAAAGTTGTTGCATACCAGCATACGGGCATACGGCACAATATATATGAATTGTTATCTTCACGATACTGTTAGTTAACTTTATCTATATTTTATTATTATTTCATAGTTTCACCCACTGAAAAACAAGTATTATACTGCTCGTGTTGGCCAATTGATGGTGTACCACAATGACTTGCTTGAGCTAATGTATTTGTTTATTTAGGAAGGTCTGAATACTTTTATTTTTAATAAGTTATATAGTATAATTTTTTTTTATCAAATTAATGAATAAAATTGTTGGATGTAATCTATATTATTTTTCTACTCACAAAAGAATTTGGGCTGTTCATTTTTCATTGTTTACAATGAGTACATAAATATGTTCAAAATATTTCAGCAGCAACAGATTTTAATAAGATTTTAATGCCTATCAAAACAAAATAGATGCACTGAGTTTATACTGTGGAAGTGGTATAAATTGCAGGTTGTGATATTGTTGTGATTTTTGAGTTCTTGATAATTGTTGCAAAAATAAAGTATTTAAATTCTACTCGTCTATTATACAATGTAGCAAATTTTTTTTTTTTTTTAAATGTATCAAAAATATCATAGAATCTATTAAACATTTATTTAATAACAGAGTCATAATCCCGTACCTTACAAACTCTACACTATGATTTTTTAGACTATGATTTTTCTAAAAAATCCAAGTCGTAGACAAAATTATAAATGGTAAATTAAAAAATACAACATCAAAAGAACAAAAGTAAAAGAAAACAAGACACAAAATTACAAATTACCACCTTTATTTAGCACAAATTAGAAAAAGGAAAATTTCTAGTGTACCCATGTAAACTTTTAAAATAGTCAATTTTTTTTATGAAAACATCTTAATATCCAATATTCCCACATAAATTTAATATTCTTTTTTTTATCTTCTTTTATTCATTAAATTTGTTATTTAGACAAATATACCGCTTCATATCAATTAGAGTTGTCCCTTAAAATTAACAACGCGATTGAATTGAATAGGAAAGAAAAGAAACGAGACGCTTCATCTTCTTCATCTGGTTGTATGCCTTTGAAGTTTACCTTGCCTCTGCACAGTTACAAAGGTTTGAACTGAAAAGCGGGTTATGATTTATGATTCAGGAGAGCGGATCAAGATATAAATCTGCTGTTATTTCAAAGGGATCACAGGACTCTGTTATTCCTATCACAACTGTTCAAAGTTTTTCATACACGAATATCAAGGAAAAAAGTTTTTCGTGCCCAAATCTCGATAAAGGTCAACGGATGAGATCGGAATAACAGGGTCCTGTGATCTCTTTGGAATAACAGCAGATTTATTTCCGAGTGGAGCAAAGGCGGATTTGGGAAGAGAGCACACACTTGTTTTTCTGACAAATATTGGAGATAAGATAAGTATCAATGTGGCTGCAGAGTGACTTGTGTTGATTTCATGCTTCAGAGGCTTTCTATTCTCAGTACTGATGTTGAAAAACGAAGATCCTTGATCAATTTAAGTAACAACTCAGTGGCATTTTTATACTGGCATGAATTGTTTATATTTGACATTAAGGATGACCATGTACCAGTGGAGGGTCCAAGAGACCATGATTACATATACTGATACAACCTAACCTCATTTTAATATGCTTTAACTTGGATTATAAGTTATCAAACACAAAATGCCAAATCATATTATAAAGATTTTGCAGAGACTTTATGTTTCGTAAATAGAACAGATCAGTTCTTTAATCAATTTTGTCGATTGTGTGTCGAATTCTTGTGGAGAAAGCTGTTCTTGGTGCTGATATGTACTAACAACATGCTATTCTCTGTTTCATCAGCGAAGGAGTTTACGCAAAGATGAAGCGTCCTTTTTGTTCTCTCTTATTCAATTAAATTCTATTGTAATTTAAAGGGACAAGTTCACTTGAAATAAACGGGTATATTTATCTAAATAATAAATTTAATGAAGAAAAGAAAAAGAATGTTAGAGTTTTATGGAAATATTTGATATTAAGATGTTTTTATGAAGAAATTAGTTATTTCAAAAGTTTACATGGGTCCACTAGAAATTTTCACTTAGAAAAACCTATCTAAATCTATTAAATTCAAAAACAAATGTCCTAAATATTCCTTAATTAGTGGTGCAAACAGGTAACGTCCTCATCCGTAATTTTTATTTATAACATTTAAAAAAAAATCAAAATACTTTTATTTTTGGAGAATTCAATTTCTACCCAGGCCGCTTTGGCATTCTGCGGCCTCAAACACTGAGGTCCGCACAACGCCGATACGGCTCCAGTCAGGAGCCTGCACAATGCGCCCCATATTTTTTTTTGTTTTTTTGTTAGTGCACAAATTCCAAAGCTTTAAAACCCATAACACTATGCGGTCCCATATTTATTGTAAGTGCACAAATTCCAAATTCCAAACCTTTAAAACCCAAGGCTTTTAAAAAAAATGAATAGGGCTGCAGTGGCATTGTGCGGCCTCCTGATTGGGGCCGCAGAATGCCAGAGCGGCCTGGGTAAAAATCGAATCTCTCAGAACTAAAGCGTTTTGGTTTATTTATTTTTATATTATAGTAGAAATAAAAATTTCGGGTATATGAGTTCGTCTAGAGGATGTAAAATCCAGTTTCCAGATAATCATGACCCAAGTTTCCAACAAAGCAATTCGCCAGAGATATATATACGTCAAATTCGTAAAATATAAAATTTATTTTGCTGAAGTTTAGAATTTAAAAAATAAAATACCAAATTAATCATGCATATCTTGACCCTTTTATTTTACTCGATGAATTGATTATGTACGTAATTCTAAAGTTTAAATATATCATTTTTGAATTACAAATTTCAAAATCCTTCACAAAGCGCAAGTTAAACTAAAACATGTGGGGAAAAATTTGGAGCATTGGTATTGGTCTTTACGAAAATTTAAAATATTTCACAATAATATTTTTGGTTTACAAAGTTTGACAAGATCATCCTTATTTTATTTTTTTGAATGCATTTTTTTTCAAGTCATATTGAACTCATATATTCATATAGCTGAAATATGCTAATTTTTTTTAATTACAAAATAAGCAGAATGGGTGTAGGGTAAAATGAGTTGCTAAATGCATGCGTTCACAATTTAACTTAAATGAATGAGTTTAGATTGAATATTGAACACGCAATTCATTCTGAATGAAAAGGTTCATTATCTTGCATTTAAAAAAAAAAATTGGGGACGGAAATCCCAATTCGGTCCCCACTGAAAATACCCTGGACCGAATTGGGATATCGGTTCCAGGGTGCTACACGGAAGGCCACACAGTTTTTTTGCGAAAAAACTGTGAAATGAGGGGGGACCGAAATGCCAATTCGGTCCCAGGAGGAAAAAAAATGGGGACCGAATTGGCATCTCGGTTCTTATGATTTTTGAAAAAACCAAACTAATCATATTGGTTTGCTAATTTTGATTTTTTTAATTATAGTTTCTAAAAAAATTTCTAATATGTTGTTGTACTTGAAAATATCCGATATTGTTGTCAAACTAATTTAATCAATGGTATTATTGTTAACAATTTTAGAAAACAGGATGGACTATTACGCAATTCATTCTGAATTAATGCAAGGTTAATTATATATATATTGCATTTAATTTGTTTGTTTTTGTACTTAAAAATATTAGATATTGTTTTCAAACTAATTTAATCATTGGACAAAAAGTTTCAAAATGATGAGTGCTTTTGTCTCTTGTTAAAGCAAAGGCAGAGAAATTTGTATACTAGTTGCATTAATATATGACTTAATTAATTGAAAAGGACAGTTGTTATCAGTGAAAGGGAATTCAGATCCTCCCGGTACCGTAATAGGGAACCTTTTACAATTACTGGATCTGAACCGTTCTTTTTAACTTGGCACGAATCTCAAAGCTCAATAATACTGCCCCTGTGCTAGCCCGAATCTCAAAGCGGCTGGGAGTTAATCGCAAAGCGTAAAGTGAAGAGAATCTTTTACAGTATTGGAGAGGATACTTGTCCCGTGAAAGGGAATTCACATCCTCTTGAGATATCTCAACTTTTGCGTGTTTTTCTGAAAAATCACAACCATTCATATAGTTCTGCACGAATCTCAAAGCACAAATAATACTGGCCCCTGTGCTATTCCGGAATAGAAACCGGACACGTCGGTCACGCAACAGTTGAGATATCTCAGAGGATACGCACTCCGTGAAAGGTGGGTGATTGAGAATTGAGATGGCCACGTGGCTAGGTGACATTTTGTGCTTACCATTTCTTAGCCATTGGATTTGCTTCTTTCTTGAAAGTATAATCTCTGGATTATTGAAGCACACGTCTGGTAATTACTTCTAAACCACTACCCCATTTCTTGGAGCAATAAATTTATCTCAAACAACAGCCACTTGACATGATTGATTGTATGATTAGGTAGATTCTGTTCAAATTGTATGACAATTTTGGATTGCTTCGATGTTATCCTTCACATTATTATTTTTTAGTTTATGGACATAAAGTTTGACTGGCGTGCTATTAATAGTACAACGATAATTTATTGAATAAGTTTTAATTATATTTCACCAATTTATTTCACGAATGATGTTTTTACATCTTTACATGCTAAATATATAATTTTTTAAATTTATCTAGTACAAAGTTATTTTGATCCGTTGTGTAATAAACAAACTAAATAAAATCATATAAAATAAGATGAGAAATAATTATATTAAAATTAGCTTATAAATCTTATTTTTTTACTGTTTAATTTTGTACTAAATAAATTCAAAATTTATAAATTATGTATGAAACCATACCATTCGTGAAATATATTGATTTTAGTAATTTAAATTCAACTGTTATTACTGTACTATTGATAACACGTTTGCCAAATTCTACGAATGTGTTTACATTTTTATCTGAATTAATAACATATATTCCAAATATACAGCCTTAACCCTAACTGTCAAGTGACCACACACACACACAAAAAGTGACCAGAAGACAAAGTGCACTTGTCTGGTGCAATCTGACACCAAGTAGCAGTCCCACCACTGTTGTTATCTCATGTCTTAGCTCGCTCCAACCACTTAGTCACGGGACCTCCGAGCCGCAATCTGTCTGATTGATAACTCGACCCGGTTCTAACACCATTTTTTATTTTTAGAAATTTCAAAAAATAAAATTATCAAAAATAAGATGAATTATTTTTCATTTTAGTCCTATAGATGGAATAGAACCAATGATTTGATCTGTTGGGTATATACATGAATCGACAAATGGTTCAGTCTCAATAGTTTTTATTAGTTGCAAAATGTTTTCGTCACAAAAAATCTAAATACTACATGATTCAAATCATAGATTCGATTCTAATAGAGACTTTGAATCTGTGAACCTCCTCTCCGACCTTTTCTTTATTTTACTTGGCCACTACTGGAGAGGAGATAGGCCAATACCAATATGATCGAATCAATAGAATTTTTTTATAATGTGTGATCATTGATGCAGTAAATTGTAAAAAAATATTGATTCAATTTTATTGATAAATTATTTATTAAGAAAAAAATATAATTCATCTTGTTTAGACAAATTAATTTTAATTTCTAAAAATAAAAAAAAATTGCGGTTTTAGTCCTATCCAGTGGGACCAGCTACTTTTCAGGAATAGACAGACCGGCAATGGTTTGGTACAGTATAAAATAGAATTGCTTTGCGAGTACGCGTACCATATCAAAGGTGCCCTTCAATTAATTTTGCTATATTGTGGTTAGGTACAAAAAAGACTATTTTGCGGAATAGATAATCTTTTGCGTGCTTTGTTAAGAAGACTTGGTGAAGGTGAAATATATCATTATCATCATTATAGTTTTTTAATTTTAGTTGTTACCGTCGAGCAAATTCAATCAGCACATCCTACATCAATAGGGAAGAGAATGCATTAGACCACAAACTTGCTAATTTGGATGTACTCTTTTATTGAATGAAAGCCCACGGATATTTGAAGCCACAAAAAAAAATGTGATATATAATTCAAAAGGTATAAAATTTTGAGGAAGCTATAAGTCAATCGGTATGGTGCAAGGCTATAAAAGAAAAACTTCAAGTCTTGAAAAAATTAACAACCGGTTATTACACATTTGTAGGCGGAAACTTAGTCATATGGAAAAGCAAGAAATAAAATGTCGTGGCGTGATCAAGTGCAGAAGCAAAATATCGTGTCATGACATCCACCGCAAGTGAACTCACATGGATCAAACAATTACTTGAAGAATTGAACTTCAAAATTGATAAACCAATGAAGATGTTTTGCGACAACAATGCGGCAAGGTATATTGCTTCGAATGCGGTGTTTCATGAAAGAACAAAGTATATCGAAGTTGATTGTCTCTTCAAAAGAGAAAATGTTCAAGCAAAGAAATTAAATCGAAACTCCTTATGTGAAAAGTCAAGACCAATTAGCCAATATCTTCACGACGGGTCTCATTCCAAATGTGTTTGAAGAAATAACAAGCAAGTTAAGATTAATTGACATTTATAATTCTAACTTGAGGGGAAGTGTTGAAGAATAGAAGTAATTAGAGGGGTAATATTATAAAATAAGGAAAGGGTAAATTTATAATTTAGGACAAATAGAAATTTACCGTTAGAGTCTCAACGGTAAAATAACTCAAGGGCTATAAATACCTCCCTGTAACAGTTGTAGAATATAACAACAAAACAAAAAAATCAATAAAATAGAAAAATTCAAATTCTCATAAAATTGACACATACAAAATTTTCATGCTGAAAATGATGTAAATTTTCAGTAAACATGACACTTTACTCTAAATATATAGAACATCACATATAAAAAAAAAAAAAAAATAGAGGTCAATTGATTCCCATTCTTTGTTCTTCAATCGCCCCTGAATACACTAAGTAAAGATTGTCAAAAAATTAACAGTTAGTTCACTGATATATAATTGAGTTAGACGTCTATTCATTAGAGTAATTGCTGAAAACTGAATTTTTGCCCATCATTACGATATAATTAACATTTTTTCCTCCATAAATAATATCATCCTTGGTTATTTTTCAAAACGAATTACATTTTTGTTTATAAAAATCTTGGAGATTTTTCGTGCAAGCAAATGTTCAGAGAATTTAAGAAAAGTAAAAACCCTCAGGGCTAAACTTTCAGTTACATAAAAAATAAAGTACCAATGTGACATTTTATCCGAACATAAAAAGTGTCTCCTGCTGGAGTACTCTCCTCCAATTACATTTTCTTACAAACACAGCTAATCTATACAATAATACAAAAAGGAAAATAATAACAATAATAATACAAAACACCAACCAGCAAGGAATTAGTCTATTAGAGATAACAAAACCTCCTCTCCAACAAATCTCTCTCTCTCTCTCTCCCTCTTTCTCTACATTCTACATGGAGAAACCAAGAAAAAGCTTCAGAGATCGCCTATCCAAATTCCTCCTTCGTTCAGCTTGCTCCAACACCACCACCTCCACCACACCATTCAAACGCCTCCAAAGAAACCCGCAACCTGACATTAAACCCGGCAAGCTTGAGCGACACCTATCCTTCCCTGCCCATTCCGATCGACCTGTCATACAAATCTCAATCGATTGCGCCGGCCGCCGCTCTGTCGATGCTGCTCTGCCAAGTGCAAAATGCAATAAGAAAAAAGAAAGGCGGTTAACCGAAACCGGGTTTTTATACGAGACGGGTGATTTTGAAGGTAGAAAATGCCCGCCTGCTTCGCCTTATTCTCCATCAAACTGTGTGCAAAAACATCAGTATCTCTCTAAATCTGAAAGGAAAGACAAGGGAATCACAAAGAATTTGTTTTACAAAGGTTACACCATTAGCAGTTCGTCTTCGGTCGGGAGCGAAAATGACAATGAGCCGGAGTTCTTCAGTAGTGATAGAGAGAAACAAGAATTGATTTCATCAAGGAGCTTTTCATTCTCTTCAGAATCATCAGAGTTTTACCGGCATAGACGCAGTTTAACGAGGGAGAACAGATGTTATAAAAAAAGGATTGATGAGGAGGTGGCAGTGGAGGAGGAGGAGAGTGGGTTTGCGGTGGTGAAGCGATCGATCGATCCTTATAAGGATTTCAGGAATTCAATGGTGGAGATGATTTTGGAGAGAAGGATCAAGGGTGCAGATGACATGAGAAGGCTGTTAGAATCATATCTCGAGTTGAATTCGCCGGAGCATCACCCGACGATCGTCTCGGCTTTCGCGGATGTTTGGGATGCTATTTTTCCAAAATCATGATATAATTTTTGTTTCTTGTTTTTAATTTTGTTTTTTACAATTTTCCTGTTATGTGTAATTATAGGTAGTTATATTGAAACTTGTTGCTATGTTAATCTCTGTTTGTTCTCTGCTTATGTTTCTCAGTTGTTGTCAGTAGAAGAAATTAGAAATTGTTGGATAGACTAATTTTTTCTGTAAAGAAAATGAAACAAAATAACTACTTGCCTTGTTTATATTTACATCATTTTTCCTCTCTACCTTTGCTTGTTTTATAAATATAATTAGTTCCTTTTGCAAATAAAGCATGATAGTACAACATTACTAATACATTTGGAAGTATTACAAAAGAAAATTATATCGCTAATGGAGAAGAAGGCCTAGTTGATTATTTACCAGTAAAACAGGGTCTAAATTGATTTCCAAATTATTTATCTTACAAGATAGTTTTTTTTTTAAATTTTTTAATTTTGTTGTTGTCAAATTGGCACTTTTAGTCATCTGACCGCCGGGGATTACTCAAATGTTAATGCATAAAATAAAAACGAACATGGATTCAACCAAATTGCTGTTAGTCAAACATTCAATTATTTGTGTAACCCAAAATCGCCAGCCTGAACAAAGAAAAAAATAATAATAATAAAAAATAATTCCAAGCCTTTCAACATTTCTTTCGGATATTCCTCGTTGAAAATATGTTATCAATTTTTCTTTCTGTGATTTCTATATTGGTCCACCTTATTCTTGAAAATTATGTAAAGTTAATTAATATTTATTCTTATTGTTGCTTGAATTTCTTGCTCATGGAGTAATTAACTTATTATTATTTTGCAACATCTTTTAGTTATTTATTCATTTTCGTTGTGTTCATGTTCTTAACTTATTTATGATTTTTTCATTTTCATTTCATTTTTATAATACATTAATATTAGGACTTCAGCAATTTTCCTTTTTGCTATTTGCTTTCTGAAACACATGTTTTCTATTAATACCTGAACCATTTCACCCATCAATATAACAAATGAGGACTTTGATCCTCATTTTCTTCAAAAAAAATTATTTATGACCAAGTTGCAGCCACATAATTTTTCTATGTATTTTTGCGTTTACATTTAATGTAGGAAAGCAAAAGCGCAAGGAACCTACGTGTAGACTTCTATGAGATTGCCATGAAGAAATTTTTTGTCCAACGTGCTTGTTGTCTTGTTGTGCTAACGATGTTATTTAATCCAAAGATTTATTAATTATATGGGAATCTTGGATTTGGTATTGCATTAAATTAGCTCCGTCCTTGAACTACTTAATTTGCATGAAGAGCACATAAATGACTCCAATTAAACATCTCCCATTGTGACGAATGAAGACATTTCTTTGATTTGCTTTCATTTTGTAAATTGTAGGACAAAGGTAGAAAAAAATAATGTAAATCACACTAAAAAAAAAAAAAAATTTAATTTTAACGCAATTTGTTCAAGTGCAATGATAACTATATATGTCAATTTCATTAACTAGAGTACTAATTCAGTTTGCTTTTAGATGCGATACAATTTGTTATATCATTTTAGACGTGACACTTATTCTTTAATGTCTTTTTTTTTTCTTTAATTGGACTTCTAGCTATTCTTGTTTTGCAACCAAACATACCCTATATGTTTTGTACTTTGAGATTTACCTTTACTCATATCGAAATTTACTGGTCTGAACTCATATACTTACTTATCACATTATTGGTTTCTTCCTGATTAACTAATGGAGAACCTTTTTTCTAAATGCATTTTTTATAAATATACTCATAACTTGTCTCATATATCAATTTAATTCAAGAATATATAAAATACCCTCTAAAATGATTTTATAACTTCTTTTTTTGTACTTCTACCTTTCAGTAAACTATTTACCTTCTAAATACTCCATACATTATCTCTAAAATAAAAATTAAAAATATCCTAATTGTATGGACCTTGTGAATTTTTTTTTAATTTATCCCTTACTTACCTCAATACACGTCCAATTTATTCATAATCAAACCTATATTCATCTTGAATTTCACACTCAAAGAAATTGGAGCTGCCTTGTTAGGCACTTATAATTGCATGTTTTAACTGTTAATCCAATTAAATTTTAGATCAAATATCTCAACTAAAATGTTTATTGCAATGTTATTATAATTTTTTTGAGTAAACAAGAGGGGTCAAGCCCCACTTTATATTAACCATAAGCGGTTACAAATGTGTAGGTTCTCAGAGAGAGAGCCTGGTGATGTGTGTGATAAGAAAATGAAAAGCAAAAATAAAAGGACTCCTAAGGGGAGCTACGTGATCAAGAAGGTGGTGAACTAAAGATAAAACTTAAAAATACAAAAATAAAATAGCAGGTAACATAAATTCTATCTAACTAGTATAAAGATTGGAATTTTCCAATGGCTTTATTACAACTTCAGTGCTTGTCATCCTTGGTCTATGTTGATGTTTTCTTCCAGTCGTCTCATTTCTACTATTTCTTCCACCAATTGTATTGTTGTTTTGATTGTGCCTCTAAAAATTCTGTTGCACCTCTCTCTCCATATAACGAAGTTTGCTGTTATTATGGTTTCTCTTGTTCTACTTGAAGTCGCTTTGTCCACCATCAGTTCTATATAATCTGGGCTGTTTCGTGTAGGTACTGGTAACCTCAAGGAGAGCAGTGCCCTGCTGGTAATTGCCTTGGCCTGATTGCAGTCGTTAAAGAGGTGTTGGGCGTCTTCATCACTTGCTCTGCACATATAGCACATGCCCACTATCGGGATTCCTCTATTCCTCAAAGTGTCTACAGTCAATATCCTTTTGTTATATAGCAACCATGCGAAAATTCTGCATTTTGGAGCAACTTTGAGCTTCCAAATACTGTCTGTTTTGGGCTTTATTCTTGGAGTATCACAAATTGTATTGTATGCTGATTTTACCGAAAAGCCCTTGTCTTTCTGAGGTTTCCAGATGGTGGTCCCTGTATTTTGCTGTGGTAACGCCCAGTACTGTTGTAGCTCCTGCTGTATTCTTCTCAGTTGGTTTAGATCGTTCTCCGCTTGCTCTGACAGTGAGTGCTCAAAGAGCTGTATCGGGTCTGGTATGATAAGGAAGTCATGTAAGCAAATATTCTGATCTGTTGCGAAAGTGTAGAGTGCTATCAACCAGTTCTTGAGGATTCCTTCGCCCCAATCATGTTTCCAGAGTTTTATGCTTCGACCTTGATGTTTTGCCCTTTGCATGAAGATGTCACAAAAGGGCTGAATATCCTTCAAGTGTGTGGAGAAGAATGATGAGTCATAAATCATTAGGGGGTCTTGTTGGCAGTAAATTTCAGAAAAGACTGTCTTCCATAATTTTGGCTTCTGTTGATGCCACTGCCAATACCACTTTGCTAGTAGCGCTATATTAAAATTTTTTAAATTTACAATGCCAAGTCCCCCCATCTTCTTCGGTGTGCAGACTATTTCCCAGTTTGCCAGATGAATTTTTTTCTCTTCTTGTTGCGCCCCTTGCCATAGGAAATTTCTCCTTATTCGATCAATTTCATCCACAACCCATTGTGGTAATCTGAGCACTGACATAAGGTATATGGGTATAGCAGAAATGATTGTATTTATGAGTACAATACGACCCGCTAAGCTTAGGAATTTTGCTGCCCAACCCGTTAACCTTTCTCTAATTCGTTGAATGAAGCCTCTGAATACTTGATGTGGAATCTTGCTGTCCGATAAAGGTAGGCCCAGATAAGTCATAGGCATCGTGCCTATCCTGCAGCCCAGTATATGTTGAATTTGTTGGGCATCACTCTGTGTTGAGTTGAGTTGTATAAACTCTGACTTTTCCATGTTGATCTTTAACCCCGTTAACCTCTGAAATACTGCTAGAGTGAGCTTGAGAATTTGTACTTGCTGTATATCAGGTTTGACGAAAAAAATCGCATCATCCGCATATAGCAAGCACGGCTCCATGTTTCGGATTGGCAACTTCATTGCCCCTGTTTCTCTCAGTCTCTTCATCCATCTTGGCAAGAAATCAATTGCTAAAATGAATAATAGAGGAGATAAAGGATCACCTTGTCGTACTCCTCGTCGAAGCATTATTTTTTTCCCAATAAGTCCATTGATGCTGATTTGTGACGTGCCTCTTAATACCAGGCGGTCCATCCATTGAATCCAGATTTGTGGAAATCCTAGGGCCCTCATGACATTTAAGAGAAAATTCCAATCGATAGTGTCAAAAGCTTTATGTATGTCGGCTTTGAAGAGAGCTAGGGGTGTTTTAGTCTTTTTTGCAAAATGTAGCACTTCCCTCGCGTATATGAATCCTTCGAAAATTTGCCTATCTTTTATGAAACCCGATTGGGATTTCATAATTAGGTTGTCCATGTGCTCTTGCAACCTATTTGCCAACAATTTTGACATAATTTTCTGACAACTATGGATGAGGCTGATGGGTCTGAACTCGGATGGTTTGGTCGGATTGGTTGTTTTTGGGATCATAATTATGAAAGATGAATTGAGTGGTTCCAGGGTTTGGTTTGATGATGTTACTGTGGATACGACTGCTAGAATGTCTGGGATTATTGTGTCCTGGAAAGATTTGTAAAATTCGCCCGTTAGCCCATCTGGTCCTGGTGCCTTGTTAGGCGGCCACTCCTTAATCACCCTTCTAATTTCATTTTCGGTCACTTGTCTACCCAAATCCGATAAGTCTTGTTGGGTTGGGTATAGCACAGGCCATTCTATCTCCTGTGTTGTCTGTACTGTTCTCCCCATCAAATCTATGAAAAAATCTCTAAAGATTGACGCCTTACTTTTCTGATCCTTGTAGGCTCGTCCATTGTGGTGTATTGCGCCTATGTTGTTGCTCCTTTTGCTTGAAGTGGCATAGGCATGAAAGAACGCTGTGTTGTTGTCACCTTCCGTTTGCCACTTTGTTTTCGCACGTTGTTTCCATAATTCTTCCTCATATGTTGCTAGCTCTGTAAATCTTCTTCTTACCCTTGCTCTGACAATTTTTTCCAGTTGTGTTGGTAGTCTTGATTCCTCCACTTTATCATACCATCCCATGTAATTTCTACATACAAGAATCTGTCTTTTGATATTGCCAATTCGGTCCTTTGTCCAGCTTGTGATCTGTTTCTGTAGTTCGCTAAATTTGTCATGTAATTGTTTTGGTGTGTGTGCTGTCTCCTTGCTTTCCCAGTGTTGTTTTACAAAACTTACAAATTCCTCCGATTTCAGCCAGAGATTTTCGAATCTAAAAGTTCTTGTTTTCCTGATGTGTGTACTTGCTTCATAAAGGATTGGATTGTGGTCCGAATTGGTGTTGGGCAAAGTACTTTGCGTTGATGTTGTAAAAATTGCACTCCATTCTGTTGAGAGTAGAAATCGGTCCAGTTTTGCTAAGGCTGGAGCTGTTCTGTTGTTCGACCACGTGCATCTTCTTCCTGCCATTGGAAGATCGATCAAACCTAATTGCAAAATTAGGTCAGCGAACGCTGCTGGCCACCTTGAAGCTGTTGAGGTGTTATTTCTGTCTTCTGGTGAAGTGTGGTGTTGAAATCCCCACAAAGTAGCCATGGTGTGCCGTCTGTTGGCTCCTCTAGTTGCACCTCTTGGAAAAAATGATCTCTTAAGCTTGGTCTTGTCGGGCCATATACTGTGGTGATTTTAAAAGCTTCATCCATGGTGTTATCCCTCAAGTTAACCGATAAGCTGTAAGTATTCACCTTGTGTGAGAGTAATGAAAATCTTCTATCTTGCCATGCGACTAGTATGCCTCCTCGTGTATTGCTTGCGTCTAGTACTTGGAACTTATTCAGTCTTCCCCCACATATCTCCTTTCTTGTGTTGTCATCTATATTCCTCAGTTTTGTTTCTTGAAGGCATATGATGTTTGGCTTTTCTAAGAAGAATGTTTGTCTAATTGCCAATATCTTCTCTCTTTCGTTCAGACCTCGGACATTCCAGGATATTATCTTAATTTTTGTTTTTTGATCCATAAAGAAACCAAGTGACAACCAAGATATGCTCATAAATAATTGATTTGAAAGAGGAGGTCTTACAAAACAGTGCCTTCATCCTACAGCTTTGCCCTTCTAATTGAAATCCTAATAAAAATCTAAACTGCCCCTTTTCATCCAGGAGTACATACCTTGCTATCCCCAAACACTCCTGTGTTCTTACTCGGCACCTGCCCACATTACACTGTAATTCCCACCTACTATTTTCTACCCATTCTAAATTAAAAACATAATTTGTGCTTAACATTCTTAACTTTTAAAGACACTATAGTAGCCAAAAAGCCTCCTCCTTCATTTACTGCTATACCCAATTACTCACCATTGATCACTGCCTGGACTGTGGATCTCATGTCTCCCCTCAATTCAATCCCCGCTTGATTGATCACCGCCTCTGCTTGTTCGTCTGTCAGACAATCGAGTGTCTTCAGATAATCCAGTTGGATCGGCGCTACTTTGGCTCTTTTCTTGTGCATCTTCTTGAAACAGGAAACTGACCAAGGCCGAGTTACTCGGCGTACCTTCTCCTCTGGACGAGTGTACATGCCATCAGTTTTGGAGGCTAGACGTGTGCTTCTTCTAGGAGTAAATTTTGGAGTTCCAGGAAAGCCGGGTGGTCCTTCCTCCATTGCCTGCTGCACAACTACTTCTTGTGTTTCCTGCTGCTCCGGTCCGAAGTCTTCTTGCGTTGGAGCCTGCTGGACTGCTGCCGCCTCTAACTCCTTATTCGGATCTTGGTTCAGCTCTCCTGGAGACCCGCCTTGGCCTTCTGTGGGGGCCGGCCCAGTCGGTGTAAGTACTTGGATCAGCTCAGACAGTGCAGGCTCTTGGATCGGCCCAGTTGTTGTAGGCTCTTGGCCCGAAATTTCCAGAGGGCCACCGTTCACTGTAGGAGAGAGTTGCAGCCCGTTTACTGTAGGTGAGAGTTGCAGCCCATTCATAGTTTCTGTTATTTCCTCCACTATTTGCTCTCTTACTGGACTTTCCTTTGGGCCTTGGTTCAAAACTGGGAGAATATCCTCCTGCAATGGTACCGTTGTGCTGCCAGCCTGTGCCCCATTAATTTTGAAAAAAGTATCCTCTGAACAAGATGTGAAACTCACCTTTTTTGAAAATCTCTGTGTAAAATATCCTGATTGTCTCTAGGTCCTTTTCTTGCACTGCGAAAGACCCTTGCGTAGGCAAAAGTACTGTGTACCTTTCTCCTTTTTCACTGATGATAATTAATTCTTCGTACCCTTGTGGCAGGGCACACGTAACCAGTTCGGCGCCAACGGTAGGCACCTCTTGTCCCTTGTCAGTAGATGTGTTGCTGTCCTCTCCAGTTCTGAGAGGATTCTCCCGTCCCTTGTTTTGGATAGGTGGGTTTTCTCCATTTGTCTTTTCTACCGTCTTCTCCAGTTGGGCCGAGGTCAGCACTTCTGGGTGGTTACTGGTATCTCCGGTAATCACGTATCACTTTTTCACTCTTGCCTCCTTCCCACTCAATATCTCCTGTGGTGCTTGGGTTTCTATTTTTTCAACCTCTACGGCTTCTGTTGAAACTTCCTCTATTATGCGGGGCATCACCGTCTCACCATTGTATTGTCTACCCTGATTCTGCCTATTTCTGTCATCGGTAATTCGTGCACGATGGTTTGCTGTTGTGGAGTGTCGAGCAGGTATGACATGGTATTCGAGTCTGTTTGAGCCACCCCTAGAAGGTTGGCCTCTATCTTCTCTATTGTTACGATGCTCCACTGGCGACGGAATATCTGAGGTGTAGAGCCAACTGTCTAGGTCAATCTGTACCGTACCCGGTCGGGATCTAGTGCCTGCCATAGCGTATCAGGGAACCCGATATGGATAACGCACATCAACTAGAGCCGTGATGTACTCAAAGTTGTCATTTTGGAAGAAAGGTGCCACCCGTTCGAGTTGCCCAAAACCTGAGACTAATGTCCCGACATCCCTTTTGGTCCATTGATGAAGTGGCAAACCATAGATCTTAATTCTTGCAAGGTTGCTGGTAGGGTCATACATCGTCCCCGCCTCTCTTGTCCACGGGGCAAGTTGCACTTCTACCCCCGGGCCTAGGGTGAAGGCACAAACCGCGCACGCCTCCTTGAGCATGTCTCTGCTGGGGAAAATCGCGACGAAGTCCCCAACCGACTGATGGGGCTTCCTCACCCTGAAATCCCTTGGCTGTCGGCGAAAATACATTGCTAGTCTTGTGGCTAGGCGGTGAGCCAGAAATGGCGTGTTCGGATGAGGGCCTGTCATGACTATTGCAGTGCGATCAAGGAACTGGTTATGTGGAAGGAGTTGTGCCCTATCCTCTAGGAAGACTTGTATGTCATCGGCTCTGTTGGCTTCAACAGAGTCTGGGTCCTGTAATGGAATAGTCTCCCAGTCTGAGAGGTCCATCTGTTGTGGTTTGCTGTGTGCTGACTTGTGATTTTGTTCTGTTGGTTGAGGTTTGATGTTGCTTTGAGCCCGAGTCTCCTTGTTCTCTTTTATAGGCATTTGGACCTTGGTAGTTGTATTTGCATTTATTCCACTAAAAACTTCCTTCTTGTTGTTGTTTAGCTGGCACTGGCGTGAGAAATGGCCCAGTTTGAAACACTTAATGCACCTGACCTTCATCTGGCATGTAGATTTTTTGTGTCCTTTAGCAAAGCAGTTAAAGCATCTGTTCTCCCCTTTTAGGCGCTGCTGATGAGGGCTTAGTACGATTTTGGCCTTGGCAGAGATAGGTGCTCTATGCTTTCTTCTAACTAGAGTCCAACCTTCATCTTTCTCTAGGGTGGCTGTCTTAACTCCTTCTGAACTACCATTAAACACCATCGCTCGAGCCGTGTGCTGTTGGCTGAGAATCTCTACAGGTGGTTGAGCTGTCTTCTCTCCATTGAAGCTCCTGGCAGGTGGTACTGAGATCTGCCTGCTGAGAATCTGAGCATAAGATTTACCTGCTGCTAGAATCGCCTCCTGTGTCGCCTTTGCTTTTGCTAGCTGGAACGCCATGCTGAATCCTTATTATAAAACCGGGCAATGTTATTATAATTGTGCAAGACAACTAACTAGATGGCCTGTCAACTATATATTACATATAGAAAGAACAAAAAATGCTTGTAAGCTTAATCAGACGGTTATAAAATCGATTTCTAAAAAAGTCAGAGCATCTAAAATTATGAAAACTAATTGAATGATATTCTTAAATTAATGATGTTGTATACTATTAGTAAAATTATTTTCTATATTAGTTTTGCAAAAAGATATATACGAGAACCAATAAGCAATTGAACATCACATTTGAGATTAATGGAAATTGCAATACCCATTTAAAATGTATGGAGAGAGGTATATAATAATTATGTAATATATAGAGATAATAGTAAGTGCAATATGATATTTCATGAATCAATAGTAGTGACACTGTTAAAATTGTAAATATTTAGACATTTACATGGAGTCTTTTGTTATACAACTCAGCGTATAAATTGGGAGATGACAAGCATTTTCTCACGGATTAAATTTTGTTATACAATTCCATGCATTAAATTTTGTTTCTGCATCGTTTTTCAGTTTTGTAAACAAGCACAAGCCGACAAGCACAACTCGCCATAGTTCTTTGTCAGTGCATAAAAAGCAAACCACAGATTCTGCCCTCGTAAACGCGTATTAATTCTCTGTCATAATTAATGTACCTGTGTGAAGAAATTAATATCGCGAGTCATAATTAGCGCCGCATGCAATTTATATCTGATATTTGTATTGACGGCTCACTATTAATGTTTTATATATCGTAGTGCTGAGTTGGGACTATAACAAGTCATGATGATAACAATGATAGCTATGTTACTGAAAATAAAAATAATAATAAATATTAATAAAATAATAAGGTTTGACATTTATTTATAAATTAATTGTTGAGTATAGGATATGTTAGCGAATTGTTTACAATTAATACATAATAATGCTTGTAATGTAATATGAAGATTACTAAAATAATCACAAATAATTCCTAAGAAATATATAATTTCAATACTTTGAGGAACACATCTAAATTTATTATGTAATGCATGTCTAAACCTATAATATTGCAAGAGAGAAAAATTCAAATAAAAATAATTTAAGATAAACACTTCAAATAAAAATAAATTTATTTATTATGTAATGCATGTCTAAACCTAAAATGAAAGGTTCAGATCATTGAGGATGCCCTGCTCATCTTAAAAATGGAGTCCATATTCTTTAATATTCGTGCAGATTTTGATCGGTCAGTCCTGATCTGAATATAAATATTCTTTTAGCTTAGGTGATATGAATTCATATTAAATGGCAGAGACTCACTACACAGAATATAACAGACAATATTCTACAGGAGATGCAGCGTGCAAACCCAGAAATCATTAATGGGGCCAGTGTATGTGTTTGTTATCTCTATGCGGCGCAAATGATACCTCATTAATTAAGACATGCATGTCAGTCTGACTATTAATCATGGGTTAAGTGCTTCAACCCATTGCTTTGTTTATAAATTATAATTTAGGAGCATAAATCAGGATACCAAAATGGATTACAAAAATCTTGTGCGTTGGTTGATGGAATACCCAGAGACCCAGAGACATGGATAGCTGATTATATATGCACATGGAGGTTTGGTGAAGGAATAAATTATATGAACTGCTTTATTTTGGACCTGGTACAGTGAAGTGTCCTCTCATGTTAGGTTAGAACAGTTACAAAATTGTAAATTTGTAATCCTTATTTTCTCAATTTTTTTTTGTTGAATATTCATATATGCATGAACAGCATTTTACTACATGACAACAAGATCTGTAATTCACCGAGTTTAACAAAAGGAGAATCATCTCAATATGTAAAAATTACTAGGGACACAAATATAACCAAAAAATATATCATTAATTAATATACTCCTTTTCTATTTAGTTTGATGCCAGATGAAATAGAAATTTTTTTTTTTAATAATATTAGTAAAACAAGATGCAAAGGGATGTCAAGTGTCAACAGGGAATTAGCATTGGAATTGCCAATGTGAACTTGGAAGTTGGCATTGTCTGTCAAAAGTCCACTGAAGTTTTTAATTTTACTTTATTTTAGTAGCAAAATGCTAGTGGTGTACTCAAATGTCCTTTATATATTTCAATATTTCTCAGCACATTGATTACATTTCTGTTTCCCAAAATTTAAGATATTTCCAATGCATTGAATTTTATATGTCATTCCATCAGAAAAATAAACTTTGAAACTTTTTTTTTGTATATAAAATTTTTAATCAAAATTTGTACCTAGTATATGCACCCTTGTAAATTGAGGAATATACCATAAGCCGTTAATTAAATCAGGAAACGTAGTCCTGCTGCTATCTCCAAAAATACCAAGATAGAATCTTTTTTGATAAAAGTGGGTGATACCTACCGATTTGTCCAAGAAAGCAAAGTGTAACTGTTTAATTTTGGTACCAAGATAGAATCTGATGCGTTTCTGTTTCTTGAATATTAACAAAAGATCTCCTAAAAAAATATTAAGAAAAGAAATGTATGACGGGCAGTCGGCCACCTCTAAAGTATACAGTCTTCAAATATTTATAGTAAGCCGGGAGGCCCAAGTAATAAAAGCTCACTAAAATAGTCCAGCCCAAATTAATTACTATTTCTTCAAAGATTGGGCCTGACCCAGAACTTAGCCCCAATATGGGCTTTATCGTCAGCATTGAATTTACAGGATATGCAACGCGCTTGAAGCCCTGGGCTTTTACATTATGCGACTGGTGCCGTGGATAAAAATTATGCGTCTAACTGAGGCGCTTGATTTCGGATACTAACCGCTCGATTAGTATCTGCACGAGTATACTCTTAAATTCTACCTCAGAATAAATTGATCTGGAAAAAACCTTATCCAAGGAAATAAAGCGGTGCCCAAGCGGTGACATAAGAAAAGCGATCCGAGGGGATTGGGAAGGGAAAAAAAAAATATGGACGCCTCTGTCGCTTCTATCTTTTCAAAGAGTGTCGGACTGAAGTAAGGAATCAGTCGCAGGTGTCTTCTCCTTTTCGATGACGGAAGGGTGAGTGGTCTCTCATGTGTGTACTGTAGGTATACCTTTCGTTTTTAGTTTGATGTTTGTGTGTTGTTTTGTGCTGCTTTCTGCCTCTTCCTCTGTCTTTCTTCTTCTCTTTCTGTTTAGAGGTGACTGTCCTGAACTGGTTGATTTAGTTTTCAGTCTGATTTGATTCAGTGCCTTCTCAGCTGATGGGTGATTGTCCTGGTCCGATTGATTCAGTTCTCGATCTGGCTTGGATTCAGTGCCTTTTTTGCTGTGATATGCGTACAGAGGAAATAATTACAAACTCTAATCAAGCAAGAATAATCAAATTTGCGTCCACAGAATGTACATACTCCTGTGCGTTTTTAGTTTTGTTTAGCTTTATGTTTTTTCACAGACATTCGCTGTCTAATCTTATGTAACAGCTACTTTGTAACTTTTTCTACCAATATAATTGCCTAGGGTTTCAACCAAAAAAAATTTAATAAATAAATTGATCTGAATTCTTATTAAACAATCCAGACTCAAACTCAGATTTTGAATTACTTTAGGGGATCTCGAATCGTGCTTAGAGAAGTTTGTAATGGCTTTGCTTCTGCTGCGGAATCCATATCCTCTGAGGAAACAATATATTTCTGTTTAAATTGGACCGTTGGATCAAAATCCAAACTAATTTAGCCAAGGTGGAATGTATGGGCTCCTTTAATATTCGTGTGAATCCTGATGATTTTTTTTGGATCTAAACAGAAATATATTAATTCTCTCCGGCGAAGGACCCACGATTGAACCCCAAGCATTTTTCTCGAATTTGTAAAATTGATACTTATCCAAGATTGGTTGAATTTTATTTTTTATAAGGTACATCTAGTTATTAAGTATATTTATAGAATCAATCATTAATTATTGTCAATTTAATCGTGTGATTAAAATTATTAAATATTTTAATAAATGTTAAGTAATATGTGCCTATGTGGACTATACTTAATTAAATATACGAAACTATTTACTTTATTGTGTGATCATTTATTAACTTTTTTTATATATAATTTTAATGTTGCATTTTAATTTCTAGTATTTGTCTTAATTTAAAAATTAAATTCTTTCTCCTTTATATATTTTTATTTCTCAAGACGAAGCCCAGAAACATGTTATTGTAATTATAGAAGCCGATATAGATTACAATTTTAATTGTAGGATATAGACTAATTAGTAATTTTAAGTTTATTTAATTAGCAATATGTATAGAAGTGTTATATTTGTTTGTAATTGAAAATTAGAAGGATTTTAAATTTGAATTGTAATATTAGTCAAATTAATTAAAATTAAAATTAATTGAAAAAATAGTGATAATATAATTTTTTTTTTTGAGAAATAACTTAAAAAAAATTCTAATATGACAAAAATATCATATTTATAATTTAAGAGATGAGGATATTCTGAGTGGGAGAACTTAGCTTTTTAATAAAAGGAAAAATTAAAATAGTTCTGAGTCACAGAGGACAGATGTTTTCGGTGCCGACATTTATATTAATATCCAAAGTTAATTACAAATTAATAAATATACCCAAAGTTGTTGGGAATTTATAAAAATATCCATACCGGCTATTTTCTGGCCGGTTTTCATTTTTCGGTCCAGGTCAGAAAATGGCCAGTACTAAATTTTTTTTTTTAGAGACAAATAGCAAAAATTCTGAAATCTAACACTAAAAATTCAAATTTTTTAAATATTTGTTAGATTACTTTTTTTTATATATAATTAGCATACTTATACTAAAATATGCTAAATTACTTGAAATTATGTTAAATTACGCTGAATTACACTAAATTATGCTAAATTACAATAATTATGTTAAATTATGCTAAAATACGGTAAATTACGCTAAATTACATATGAATAGGGATGATATCTTCACTGAGAAGGCGAAAAACGACGACGAAACTTTCAACAGCCATGAAACGGCGCTCGAGTGTCCGATTTCAGCAAATGACCACTTTTCGAAAAGCTTGCGCACATGCGTCAGTGCCCTCTTTGTTAGATATCGAAATTCAGAATTGCCAAAAAACAAAGGGAAGATCCTTAAAACTTGAGTTGAAGTTTCCGATTAAGATTTTTATTTCTATTGTTCAATCTACGTAGTTCAGTAAAATAGTTATATAATGAACTTGTAGAATACCAATTTTTATTATTTTTGAAATTTTTTTACTATTTTTTATGATTTATGAAAGATGGCACAAAATCGGCCTAATTTAGCGTAATTTAGCGTAATTTGACATAATTTCAAGTAATTTAGCGTATTTTAGAATAATTTAACATAATTATTGTAATTTAGCATAATTTAGTGTAATTCAGCGTAATTTAACTTAATTTCAAGTAATTTAGCGTATTTTAGTATAAATATGCTAATTATATATCAAAAGAAGTAATCTAACAAATATTTTAAAAAAAATCGAATTTTTAGTGTTATATTTTAGCATTTTTGCTATTTGTCTCTATAAAAAAAAAAATAGTACCGGCCATTTTCTGACCGGTACCGAAAAAATGAAAACCGGTCAGAAAATAGCCGGTATAGATATTTTTATAAATTCCCAACAACTTTGGGTATATTTATTAATTTGTAATTAACTTTGGATATTAATAAAAATGTCGGTTTTCAGTGCTTTATTTTAATTGTACGCTACTTGGACATATAGGTAAAAGCATGGTATTTTTTTTAAACATTTTTTGAGATAATAATTGGGTGTTAAATCTATACAATATTGTTTAGGTTTTGAATGAAACCAATTCTACCAACTGTGCATACAAATTTTCATCTGTGAACGCAATTCGAAGTAATTTTGTTTAGACTTTTGTTAAAAAATTCCGCCTCTCTAACATATATCAGTCATCAACACGAATCTTAATGCGTGTGTACGAATTTTGATGTGGTCAGAAATGTGAATATAATAAATTCGGTATTAAAATTATACACAATTCACTCTAATTAACAAAAATATCAATTTTACACAAATTCAGATTTATATACATTTAATAAAAACAAATGTATATGCTTCAGACATAATAAAAGTGGACAATGTTACATAAATTTAGATTTATATAAAATTTACAAGTGACAGATAACGACTGAACATGCCTCGAGAAGATACGCCTTAGCTCTCCGAGATAGGACGTATCACAAACAAACAAATAAAGGCTGGGTCCCAATTCAAATATTGTAATATTCACAGCTTAATAGATTGATTTTTTTTTTTGTATGAAATAGCTAATTCTTTTTAATAAAATAAGTCTCTTCGTTCAGGCTTTGCATATTCTTACAATATTATATTTTTTTTTTTTCCTGAACATCTAGAAGTTAAAACCTTTGATTCCTAAAGCAATCGCATTGTTTTGTTTTTCTTTTTGAAGAATCAGGAAATGCATTTTACAACAAGTGGGTAGATTTCTAATAATTTTTATTTCTTTTGTAAGAAGCTAGTTTACTTTGTAATTAACTAAGCGTAAATGGAGGTTTGATTCTCCTAATTTGGAAAGGGACATCCATTATGTCATAATTTATACTGAATGCTATGTTGTTACCATAACCATATGCATGTTTAATTTTTCTTTTATTTGTCTCCTATTTGGGAGAAATAACTTTTCATTAATTAACATGTCAAACAAGCATCTAGTTGCATGTATAATTCCACCAAAAATAAGCTACCATATCATTGCAATACCAATTTCACACCCTAGTTCTACTCATTCTATATTTCTATTTATATTTTCTACTAAACTAAAAGAAATTATATTTAATACTGCGTTCCTTTAATGCATGCATGCATGCCCCCTTGAAAAGTTAACTTACCTATTGGAGGAGGCAACAATAATTCGACCGAACTATTTATTTATTTTTTTATTATAAAAGGCCGCAAATCACATCAAGATAACTAAATTAAGTTGTGTACATTGATACCAAACAATTATATTTTTATCAATTTGATGCATATATTATAGCTATGAGATAGGAGTAGGTCCGATGGGCATCGGACCTACATTTAGGTTCAATTAGCTCTAGGACCGTGCGATTAGCATCAAGATCTTTGCGCACGGAAGTTGATACAGACTTGCACGGATTTTGATGCAGAGCACACGAATCTTGATGCAGATCAAATGATCATCACACCCATCGAACCAATGTAGGTCCGATGCTCATCGGACCTACTCTGATTCCTATAGCTATTGGTGAAGGAGCTGGCCTGATCAAATTAATTTTTAATACTTTTCAAGGAACAATCTTTATCCAATTGGTAGTAAACTTTTAAACAAATTTTTTTGTTTTAATATTATTGATTCCATAACCACTTGACAAATTGGGAATAATAAGGCAAATTAATATAAGAGAGGATAAAAAAGAAAACGAGTTGAAAAAAGTTGAAAGATGGTCCTCATGCAAAAGGTCCAGGAGAAGTGCAATAAATGATTTATTGTTTATTCATGTGGCCTAAGATCATGTTAGATTGCTGCTTGAATTAAAAAAAAAAAGTTGCTTACTCTATCTTATTTTTCATATTTTAAGTAATGATTTAAATTAATATTTCTGAAGGTAAGATGCTGAAATTGAACACCTGCCTAAGAAATTGGGCTATACAAATAGAATAAGTGTACAGTAAGCTAATCTGTCTAAAAAAGTAAAATAACTTACTGCAAATAAGTCACCTCTTACTCTTACTCTTACTCTTTATGTTTTATGTTTAAGTGTGGAATAAAATATTTACTCCACCTCTTATGTCACAACTAAACATAACATAAAATAACATAATTATTTACAGTCAACGTGACACAAGAAAGATTAAATCCAGGGGAACTCGAATAATCTCTTACACCTTGTTTGGATGGAGAGTAGAGGAAGGGAGGGAATGGAAATAAAAGAAAACTTTCCGTCAAATTATGTTTGGTTGACAAAATAATGTCGGAGGTGAAAGGTTTAACCTTGTATAATTGTAATCAATATAATCAGTTTCCCTTCCGATTTTGGGTGTAACAGATGGAAAAAAAAAATTATTGCAAATATTTTTGAAAAAATAAAATAAATATCTAATCATATATCTTACCTATATAATTCTCATACAAGTTTTTTTTATCACAAACCTACAACAGTCACCAAATTTCTCATTAACCTTCTAAATTTTAATCAACCAAACAAGAAATAAGATGGAAAGAAAAGTTAAATTTATTTTCCTTCATTAATCATCCAAACACGATGAGGTTAAATATGTTAATCTTTCTTTCTATTGCATTCCGTTCATTTTTATTCTTCACCTCCCCTTCCTTCCTCTACTCTCCATCCAAACAAGGTGTTAGTATTGTGACTATATGGTGATATCATATTTTTTACATAAATTGTGATAACGTAATTGAATATATAATTCAATTCATTCAAAAAAATTTGGATAAAAGTGAGGGAGACCCACTAATTAAAAAAAAAATTGGATAAAAGTGAGGGAAACCGATATAATTGTAATGATTCAAAATCAAATAAGAGCATCTCCAACCCAGCAATCTATAAAAAATAAAAAACAACTTGTAAAACACTGTTTAAAAATTAAGTTCATTTTAATTTTTTAACCCCTCCATCTCAGAAATTGGATCAGAGCTAATAGAAAAAAAAACGAAGGGGTCAGAGCCAATAGAAAAGAGAGAGAGAGTACCAGCATGTCCAAAATAAATTGTTTGCTTTATAAGCAAATTTTTTTTTTTTAAATTGGCCTACAACCCAGCAATTATATTAGCAATTAACACATCAGATTAGTAATTTAAAATAAATCATTGTTGGAGATGCTCTAATACTCAAAAGTCAAACTAATCTAATTTAAGAACCAGCTTTTGATCTAGTGGCAAAAACAATATTCTCCATATAGAAAGTTGCAAATTCAAAATTCAAAAGAGACAATCTTTTATAGATATTAAATAGTTAGATAGCTTGACTTTCAACTTTTAATCTAATTCGAATTCATTCCAAACCACAACCATCTCTTAGTTTGGACATATTTCCACCAATATTTTTCTTTGTACGCTCTTTATTCCACTTGTATAACTTCTCGCCTTTGTTTAAGGAAATAAATAAAAGGCATTTTGTCTCTAATTAATATAAAAAAAAATTTAATATAAAAACGAGTGATAATTTTTTAATAGCAGACACATTTAACAGATTCAACAGGTGTCCAAATAGGAGAAAGACGTACGTGCATCATTTTATTTAACAAACATATATAATGCGGACATAGAATATAGATGAACTTATCATACTTTGCCAAAGCTTGTACGAAGAGATTGCATATTTATAAATTTTTTGGGTTCGATTAGCATATCTTTTCAAAAGTGCCACCACCACTGGTTCAAGGTACCACTGCGTCTGACCCGTGATTTCTTTTTTTTTTTCTTTTATAAATCCTCATTTAGTAGCAAAGTAATTAGAATTATTGATTTAAAAGATCATTGAATATATTCATCATCAAATGCATACATCAATTATGGAATACATTCTTCTTTTGTAAACAAGCATCTCCATTCCATTATTAAGCACGTTGGGTGTCCGATCCGCCAACGGCTGCGATTGAAAGATTAATTTTTGGATTTAATCTCAGCTCTCCAATCACATAATCTATTTTCTTTTGATTAAATACATCTGTTTTATGTGTAGAAGTTTAAATTTAGCTACAAATATACTCGCCACACATACCGCCACACGATGTGTTACAATTAAAATTAAACAGACTCTAAAATTTAGTGATATAATTCTCTATTTCCTTATTATTTGTTTCCTTATTTCTCCCCTCCAATTGAAATTTTCTATACGACGGATCACAATGCAAATCAATTTTTGTTCACTTCCTTATTTATCTACTTCCTTATTTCTATACATATTACTGTGATAAATCTAGAATATATTTCTAATTTTATTTTTTTTAATGAAAATTTGTCATTTTGTATGAGAATTTATTTTTGTTATCTTATCATATATTCCGTTGCAACGCACGGGCACGATACTAGTACTATATTAATTTTAGCATGGGGATAGGATCAAAGTCTCTTGTCGTATCTCTAATGTGGAAACTAAATTTTAAACATGATACTTCTTATACCAAAATAATATCTTAACCACTAAATTAGATGTGGTTTTTACGAACAGACCAGATAAAATTAATTTTTGAACCGATCCTTATGATCACAAAATGATAGACAACTTTAATTTACATTTTTTTCAACTAGTTGCCTATATGGGGAATTTTTTATTGGTAGAAATTAATGAAAAAGAAGCGAGGAAAATAGAAAGAGTACATCAGTTGTAATATTGGTAGAAAGACCGGTAAAATTCTTACCGGTCTAAAAAATAAAAAAGTTTGGACCGGTAGGAATTCTACCGGTCTAAACTTAGTTTTTTTTTTTTTTTAAATCTGATGTATAGATGGAGGGAATTCTGATATTAGATTTTTAGTAAAATATGAAAAAAAATTCAAAAAATAGATATAATGTTTCTATTATATCTAAATTTTAAGATACTCTATCTATTTTTATAAAACAAATTATATTTTACTAGAAAAAGTGAAAGGAAAAAAAACTTTTAGACCGGTAAGAATTTTACCGGTCTTTCTACCAATATCACAACTCATGTACTCTTTCTATTTCTCTTGCTTCTTTTTCATTAATTTCTACCAATAAAAAATTCCCGCCTATATGTCAGGAATTGGGCCCATTTCTAGCGTGTCTGCCTGGTTTGTTTGTGATCAGAAAATTTTATAAAATATCCTCTCTTTAAAACTAAAATATCTCTCTTCTAAATTGTTAACAAAATATTTTTTTGAACTCTAACTTTTTCCTTCTTTTCCCCTCCCTCCGAAATTTTTATTAATATCCTCAATTAAAAAAAAAATCCAAATGCCCTCGTTTTTATCTACTTTAAAAACTATCCCAACCTTCAGGAATCCTGACGGTTCTGCTTTGTAGTGGACCGTTAGGATTCCTAGTGGTTCTAGTAAGTTTTTTTTTAATTCTCAAAATAAAAATACTAAACTAAATCTCAGTGATTGTCTTTTTTTTTTTTTATAACATACATTATACCTGAATATCAAAAATGCTAAACTAAATTTCAAAATGAAGACATTTACATGAATAACATTTGAACTAAAAAATAAAAATATAACAAAAAAAACTCTAGATATGAGAATTCATACATTTACATAAACAATGTCTAAGAAAAAATATGGTAAAGAGCAAGAAAATAGAAAATTAGAAAGAAAAAAAATAATCAAAAACTTCAACTCAAGTTTTCAGACACTTCCCTTTATTTTTATTTTTTGCAATTATGACTGCTCCTTTACCCTGATGAATGATAATGGTTCAAAATCTATATCTTCTGCTTGCAAGCTTTCCGAAAAGTGGTTATACGCTGAAATCGGACACTCGAGCACCCAGCTATGCCCGTTTGAAGTTGTTCGTCAGAGATCGCCTTCTCAGTGAAGATATCGTCTCTTTTGTCTTATCTCTCACCCTAGGCTCGCCTGATTAGAAGAGATGTCTCAGAGAAATACATGAACAACCTACAGGTGCTTTAGAAATGAGAGAAATGACTTTGAAAAAATCGATAGAGATGTATTATAACATGATGGTACGTATCGATGACGTGAAAAATTTTGTGTTTCTTTTATCACATACGGATCATACAGTAAAACCGTGTACAATGTTGGAGCATTCATTTATGCTCGTCCGAAAGAAGAATGCTCCTCATTTTTTTAATTGAACTAATACAGTGTTTTAATTTTGTTTTGTCATTTTGTCAGGATTTATATTGTGAGGTTGATATTAATCATTACAAAAATTATTAGTTGATCAATTTTACTCCTCAATTTAAAAAAAAAGAGACCAAAATTGCTAGAATTCATGGCGGTCCTATATAGAACAGAACCGCCAGGATTCCTGACGGTCCTGTTTCGAAGTGGACCGCCAAGATTTCTGACAATTGAGGCATTTTTCAAAATAAAATAAACGAGGGCATTTTAGAATTTTTTTGAATTGAGGATATTAATAAAATTTCAGGTCCTCCCTTCCTTCTCCTCCTTTTTCCTTTCTCTTCTCTTAACAATAAACATATTAATATGTTCTCTGTAATTTTAATTTGTAATTTTGATGCATGTGACGTAATTTCTCATAATTATCCAATTTAATTTAATTGAGAAGAGAGAAGAAAGTTGGAGCTCTGAAAAACACATTTTGTTAATAATTTTAGAAGGAGAATATTTTCCTTTGCGATCTGATTTTTAACATCATCTATCTTTTGTTATTAAATTTGAAACATACGGATATTTAGTCGGAGATCTAAAACTGCTACAATACGTCAATCCGACCGTTCAAGTTGATCTACATATTGAAATGTGCTTGCAGACTAAATTTTACATTTTTTGGAATTTTTTTTTACTATTTATTAAGCCACTTTGAAAATTGCTAATGACATGGTCTAGAATTGTGTTGCACTGTTTTTTCTGGACCATGTGATCAGCAATTTTCAAAGTGGCTTAATAAATAGTAAAAAAATTCCAAAAAATGTAAAATTTGGTCTGCAAGCACAGTTCAATATGTAGATCAACTTGAACGGTCGGATCGACGTTTTGGACTTTGAAAATCCAAAAAGTAAGCCGAAGTAAAACGATAGCTTTACTTTGCAAAACACAATAGCTCATCTATATATATATATAGAGGAGGGATCCAATTACACCTTTTTTGGTGACACATCATGACACTGTTTTTTTATAGTCAATTTTGAGATTTCAAAATTCAAACAGTCGATCCGAACCGTTAAACATGATCACCATATTAAAATGTGCTAGGAGATCAAATTTTACATTTTTTTGAATTTTTTTACTATTTATTAAGATGGTTACAAAATCGCTGTTTTTCAATGGTCTGAAAATAATGATTTTGTAACCATCTTAATAAATAGTAAAAAAATTCAAAAAAATGTAAAATTTGATCTCCAAGCACATATTAATATATCCATCATGTTGAATGGTTTGGATCGACTATTTAGACTTTGAAAATGGTAGGTGTTAAAGTGTGTCACCAAAAAAAGTGTAATTTGATCCCTTCTCTCTCTCTGTATATATATATATATATATATATATATATATATATATATATATATATGAGGAGGGATCCAATTACACCTTTTTTTTTGACACATCTTGACATTGCTTTTTTTTTATAGGTCAATTTTGCGATTTCAAAATCCAAACAGTCGATCCGAACCGTTCAACATGATCACCATATTAAAATGTGCTAGGAGATCAAATTTTACATTTTTTTGAATTTTTTTACTATTTATTAAGATGGTTACAAAATCGCTGGTTTTCAATGGTCTGAAAATAATGATTTTGTAACCATCTTAATAAATAGTAAAAAAATTCAAAAAAATGTAAAATTTGATCTCCAAGCACATATTAATATATCCATCATGTTGAATGGTTTGGATCGACTATTTGGACTTTGACAATGGTAGGTGTCAAAGTGTGTCAAAAAAAGGGTGTAATCTGATCCCTCCTCATATATATATATGAGGAGGGTTCCAATGCCTCATCTCCTCATACCTCATCCATACCTCATGTTATATATCTCCATTGTCAAAGTCTAAACTATCGATCCGACCGTTCAACATGATATTCATACTAAAATATGCTTGGGGATGAAATTTTATAATTTTTGCAATTTTTTTACTATTTTTTAAGATAGGTACAAAATCACTGTTTTTGAATGGTCCAGATATAGTGATTTTGTACCTATCTTAAAAAATAGTAAAAAAATTGCAAAAATTATAAAATTTCATCTCCAAACATATTTTAGTATGAATATCATGTTGAACGGTCGGATCGATAGTTTAGACTTTGAAAATGAAGATATATAACATGAGGTATGGATGAGGTATGAGGAAATGAGGCATTGGAACCCTACTCATATATATATATATATAGGGATGGGCTATGGTGAGCTATGGAGTAAAACAAGTTTTTACTCCACGTCTCATTATTTTCATTTTGTAAATTCAAACAACCGATCCGAACCGTTCAAGTTGTTATTCATATTGAAATGTGCTTGGAGACCAAATTTTACATTTTTTGGAATTTTTTTACTATTTATTAAGCCACTTTGAAAATCGCTGATCCATTGGTCCAGAATTTTTTACTGTTTTGCTACTGTTTACTCAGATCAGCGATTTTCAAAGTGGCTTAATAAATAGTAAAAAAATTCCAAAAAATGTAAAATTTGGTCTCCAAGCACATTTCAATATGGAGAACAACTTGAACGGTTCGGATCGGTTGTTTGGATTTTCAAGATGGAAATATGGCGTGAAGTACAAACTTGTTTTACTCCATAGCTCACCATAGCCCATCCCTATATATATATATATATATATATAGAGTCTGACTTAGCTACTTCATGAAGTAAAACGACTTTGTACTTCACGCCATATCTTCATTTTCAAAGTTCAAATAGTCGATTCGAACCTTCCAACATGTTCTCCATATTGAAATGTGCTTGGAGACCAAATTTTACATTTTTTGGAATTTTTTTACTATTTATTAAGCCACTTTGAAAATCTGAAAATCCTTATGAACAGTAAAAAACAGTAAAAATTTCTGGACCGCCGGATCAGTGATTTTCAAAGTGGCTTAATAAATAGTAAAAAAATTCCAAAAAATGTAAAATTTGGTCTCCAAGCACATATCAATATGGAGAACAACTTGAGCGGTTCGGATCGGTCGTTTGGATTTTCAAAATGAAAATAATGAGGCGTGGAGCACCAAGTCGTTTTACTCCATGAAGTAGCTAAGCCCAGCACTATATATATATATATTCTTCTTACTTACTTTGAAATTGATTAATTCTTTTATAATTTATATACTATATATTTTTCTTACTTACTGATGTAATTTTTTCAATTAGTATGACTTGTTCATTTATGAAATTAAGTTGTTATCATAAACTAAATTTAGTGATTTTATATTGAAATGTTTCATTTATTTCAAATAATATGTTATTAGTATTTCAAAAAGCTTAATTCTCAAATTTATTTTTTCATTAAATAAATGTGTTACTTAAACCTGTAAAATGCTTATGTGTTAAGAACAAACAAGCGTAGTGTCATGTTATAATAAAACTAAGTTAAATTAAGTTTATTTGATAAGTTTAATGAGTTAAATAAATTATTTTTAATAAATTATGATATATATATATATATATATATAGAGAGAGAGAGAGATAGGCTACCATTCTTTGCAAATTAAAGCACCTCTTGTGCTTTGCGCTCTTTTTCGGATTTTCAAAATTCAAAATGTTGATCCGACCGTTCAAGTTGTTCTCCATATTGAAATGTGCTTGGAGACCAAATTTTAAATTTTTTGGAATTTTTTTACTATTTATCAAGCCACTTTGAAAATCGCTGATCCAATGGTCACACTAGCAAAACAGTAAAAAATTCTGGACCAATGGATCAGCGATTTTCAAAGTGGCTTAATAAATAGTAAAAAAATTCGAAAAAATGTAAAATTTGGTCTCCAAGCACATTTCAATATGGAGAACAACTTGAACGGTCGGATCGACATTTTGAATTTTGAAAATCCGAAAAGGAGCGCAAAGCACAAGAGGTGCTTTAATTTGCAAAGCATGGTGGCCTATCTCTATATATATATATATATATATATATATACTAGTATCGTGCCCGTGCGTTGCAACGGGGACGTATTATAAGAGAACAAAAAAATTACTGCTAACTTATAATGTAAAGTTCTAAAAATAAATTTAAAAGATGAAATTTATTTATCAAACCTTAGAGATTTTATTTATCAAAACTTATAACGTAATAAGAAAATTGGTAACAATCGAAAAAGATAGAATTTATTTATCAAACCTTAGGATTTTCTTCGAAGCCCAAATACAAATGAATCAGAAAATGCACTGTTTAAAAGATAACTGCATCTAAATTTCACAAATATCTTTTGGACATTATACATCATAATTTCGCAGAGGAGGGGAGGATCACGGGAACATGGAGGAGAGGAGGGAAAGAGAGAGAGAGAGAGCAAACCAACAACTGGGAGTGGAAATTTTTTCATTCTACGGATTTGTATAGAAAGAAACAAGGAGATATCTCCATTTAAGAAAAAAAATTATCGATTTCCATTATGCTCAATTGAATAAGGAGAATAAGGAAATATATATTTATTATCTGCACAATTCGGTGTAGGAGAAATAAGGAAACATATTTCATGCAAAAAAAAATTTTAAACAATTGAGTCGGCTTAAATTTAATTGTAACATTTAGTGTGGCTATACATGTGGCAAGTCTTATTTTAACTAAATTTAAACTTCTACACATAAAAGAGATGCATTTAATTAAAAGAAGATAGATTATGTAATTGGAGGGTTGAGATTAAATCCAAAATTTCATCTTTCAATCACAGCCGTTGGCGGATCGGACACCCAACGTGCTTAATAATGAAATGGAGATATAGAGAGAGAGATGGGCTATTGTGCTTTGCAAAGTAAAGCCATCGTTTTACTTCGGCTTACTTTTTGGATTTTCAAAGTCCAAAATGTCAATCCGACCGTTCAAGTTGATCTACATATTGAAATGTGCTTGCAGACCAAATTTTACATTTTTTGGAATTTTTTTACTATTTATTAAGCCACTTTGAAAATTGCTGATCACATGGTCCAGAATTTTGTTGCACTGTTTTTCCTGGACCATGTGATCATCAATTTTCAAAGTGGCTTAATAAATAGTAAAAAAATTCCAAAAAATGTAAAATTTGGTCTGCAAGCACATTTCAATATGTAGATCAACTTGAACGGTCGGATCGACGTTTTAGACTTTGAAAATCCAAAAAGTAAGCTGAAGTAAAACGATGGCTTTACTTTGCAAAGCACAATAGCTCATCTATATATATATATATATGAGGAGGGTTCCAATGCCTCATCTCCTCATACCTCATCCATACCTCATGTTATATATCTCCATTTTCAAAGTCTAAATTATCGATCCGACCGTTCAACATGATATTCATACTAAAATATGCTTGGGGATGAAATTTTATAATTTTTGCAACTTTTTTACTATTTTTTAAGATAGGTACAAAATCACTGTATCTGGACCATTCAAAAAACAGTGATTTTGTACCTATCTTAAAAAATAGTAAAAAAATTGCAAAAATTATAAAATTTCATCCCCAAGCATATTTTAGTATGAATATCATGTTGAACGGTCGGATCGATAGTTTAGACTTTGAAAATGGAGATATATAACATGAGGTATGGATGAGGTATGAGGAGATGAGGCATTGGAACCCTCCTCTATATATATATATAGGGATGGGCTATGATGAGCTATGGAGTAAAACAAGTTTTTACTCCACGCTTCATTATTTTCATTTTGAAAATTCAAACAATCGATCCGAACCGTTCAAGTTGTTCTCCATATTGAAATGTGCTTGGAGACCAAATTTTACATTTTTTGGAATTTTTTTACTATTTATTAAGCCACTTTGAAAATCACTGATCCATTGGTCTAGAATTTTTTACTGTTTTGCTACTGTTCACCCGGATCAGTGATTTTCAAAGTGGCTTAATAAATAGTAAAAAAATTCCAAAAAATGTAAAATTTGGTCTCCAAGCACATTTCAATATGGAGAACAACTTGAACGGTTCGGATCAATTGTTTGGATTTTCAAGATGGAAATATGGCGTGAAGTACAAACTCATTTTACTCTATAGCTCACCATAGCCCATCCCTATATATATATATATATATATATATATATATATAGATGGACTTAGCTAGGCCATGGAGTAAAACGCTTTATACTCCACGCCATATTTTCATTTTGAAAATCCAAACTACCGATCCGAACCGCTCAAGTTGTTCTCCATATTGAAATGTGCTTGGAGACCAAATTTTACATTTTTTGGAATTTTTTTACTATTTATTAAGCCACTTTGAAAATTGCTGATCCGGATGAACAGTAGCAAAACAGTAAAAAATTCTGGACTAATGGATCAGCGATTTTCAAAGTGGCTTAATAAATAGTAAAAAAAATTCCAAAAAATGTAAAATTTGGTGTCCAAGCACATTTCAATATGGAGATCATGTTGAGCAGTTCGGATCGGTAGTTTGGATTTTCAAAATGAAAATAATGAAGTGTGGAGCACCAAGTCGTTTTACTTCATGGCTTAGCTAAGCCCAGCTCTCTCTCTATATATATATATATATGAGGAGGGATCCGATTACACCTTTTTTGGTGACACACTTTGACACCTACCATTTTCAAAGTCCAAATAGTCGATTCAAACCGTTCAACATGATGTATATATTAAAATGTGCTTGGAGATCAAATTTTACATTTTTTTTGAATTTGTTTGCTATTTATTAAGATGGTTACAAAAATCGTTGTTTTCAGACCATTGAAAAACAGCAATTTTGTAACCATCTTAATAAATAGTAAAAAAATTCAAAAAAATGTAAAATTTGATCTCCAAGTACATTTTAATATGGTGATCATGTTGAACGGTTCAGATCGACTGCTTGAATTTTAAAATCGCAAAATTGACCTATATAGAAAACGGTGTCATGATGTGTCACAAAAAAGGTGTAATTGGATCCCTCCTCTATATATATATATATATATATATATATATATATATATATATATAGGGATGGGCTATGGTGAGTTATGGAGTAAAACAAGTTTTTATTCCACGCCTCATTATTTCCATTTTAAAAATTCAAACAACCGATCCGAACCGTTCAACATGATCTCCATATTGAAATGTGCTTGGAGACCAAATTTTACATTTTTTGGAATTTTTTTACTATTTATTAAGCCCCTTTGAAAATCGCTGATCGAATGGTCCATAATTTTTTACTGTTTTGCTACTGTTCACCCGGATCTGAGATTTTCAAAGTGGCTTAATAAATAGTAAAAAAATTCCAAAAAATATAAAATTTGGTCTCCAAGTACATTTCAATATGGAGAACAACTTGAACGGTTCGGATCGGTTGTTTGGATTTTCAAGATGGAAATATGGCGTGAAGTACAAACTCATTTTACTCCATAGCTCACCATAGCCCATCCCTATATATATATATATATATATATATATATATATATATATGATGAGGGATCCAATTACACCTTTTTTGGTGACACATCATGACACTGTTTTTTATATAGGTCAATTTTGTGATTTCAAAATCCAAACAGCCGATCCGAACCGTTCAACATGATCACCATATTAAAATGTGCTTGGAGATCAAATTTTACATTTTTTTGAATTTTTTTACTATTTATTAAGATGGTTACAAAATCGCTGTTTTTCAATGGTCTGAAAACAACGATTTTTGTAACCATCTTAATAAATAGCAAAAAAATTCAAAAAAATGTAAAATTTGATCTCCAAGCACATTTTAATATATCCATCATGTTGAACGGTTTAAATCGACTATTTGGACTTTAAAAATGATAGGTGTCAAAGTGTGTCACCAAAAAAGGTGTAATTGGATCCCTCCTCTATATATATATATATATATATATACATAAATTTAATGAAAATGTTAAATTGTCTGCATAATTTCGATTAATCGGCCGCATACCGACTAATCGCTTGGCGGTACTCCGTCCGTCCGACGACCGCATACCGTTATTTACAACACTAGATTGTACTAGTTATCATAGAAGATAATTGAGATATATAAAATTACGTATAATTTTTTCGTTATTCATTTCAATGAGTGAGGTATAATTGAGATAACAAAAGTACTATTCAAATTGCCGAATTTTTTATAGTTAGCATTCTTACAAAAATTAAAAATTTGATCATGATCTGTATGAGTATCTCGTAATCTAATGCATCTCAATCATTCTAAAAATTAAGAAAACAACTTGAATTAGTCAACAAACATGTAATTTTGTAAAAAATAATAATAATAATTCCGTTGGTAATTCAACGAAATTATCATATTTGAATTTCTATGAAAGTTATGATATTTTCTGTAATATTTTTTTAATGTTATTTATAAAAAAAATTCGGTAGTGTGTGTGTCTATATGTATTTGATTGTTTGCTATTCAATAATAATACGTATCTGTTTATCCGTTCATTATATTTTTAATAATGTTTAGTAGACACAAGTACAGTCTAATTTGTATAAAATATGAGTAGGGTTAAAATGCACTATTGGTTTTGTACTCCAATCATGCTCCACATTCTTATTTTTATTTTCAAAGTCCGAACAGTTGATCTGAACCTTTCACCATGATCTTTGTATTAAAATGTGCTTGGAGACTAAATTTTATATTTTTTTTGAATTTTTTCACTAATTTTTTAGATAGGTACAAAATCATTATTTTCATAAGATTCTAGACCATCCAAAACAGTGATTTTTATACATATCTAAAAAAATAGTAAAAAAAATTTCAAAAAATATAAAATTTTGCCCCCAACACATTTTAATATGAAGATCATATTGAGCGGTTCGGATTATTTGTTCGAACTTTGAAAATAGAGAAAAAGACATGGAGCATGATTGGAGCACAAAACCAATAGTGCATTTTAACCCTACTCATAAAATATATGCTTAGTCTTATCAGTTGTAGATATGATAACTTCTATTCTTACAAGTATATTGATAAAACTAATTAATTGTTAATGAATATTGATTCGAAGATACTTCCATATCTATAGTATGGATTGACACTAGCTACTAGTTTCATATGCAACATAAAAAGCTTCAAAGTTATATGGAAGTAGGAGTGTCAAAATAATTTTTAGTTTCTTTTTTATTCTCACTGGACAAAGGTAGCTAGCTAGCAGGCATGCATGGCTTATTGATCGCTTTCTCCCTTCATCAGGGATGTATTTTATCACAAGCTACATAGCATAAACTTTACTATTATTTAAATCAATCTTTTTGAGCCCAACAATGATGTCTAAATAATCAAGTAGGAATCAGTACCTTTTTATATTTGGAAATCTAGTGACATTTCAAAGTAAACTTGTGGGGCCAATGGAACTGTAAAAAAATTGAAACCCAACTTTTTCAACCGTATAATTACTGGATTTCTCTTGAAATGTTCGCCAAATTATTTGTTTCAACAACTTGCATTAATAAAAATAAACAAATCAGTTATTGGTCTAGAGACAAAAGACAACGTTTTTCGTGTATACAATGGTAGATTCTTGTATTTTGAATGGAGGATAATTGGACCCATTTATTTTCAAAATTTAGTACTTGTGCATAATAAATTTTTTATAGTTCAGAGTAAAATGTTATGGATACTGTAAAATTGACCGCCATATACATAATGAAATTTATATGGTTGATATTCATTTACGTTTGATTCGCATAACTTGAAAGTCTAATTCTGCCTTTGCGTGTGCATGAGCGGATCTTAGTACAGTAAAAATTAATGGAGCTAAGTTTCTCCTATAAATTACAAAAAAAATATTTTTGTTCACTAAATTTTGTGATTTTTGTATACAATAGTAGAATTTGGAAGACTAGACCTCTATTTTTTTCTCTTTCTGTGTAGAGGTCACAAGTTCGAGAACCCTGAATGGATATTAGAAAAGGATAAATTTAACTTGACATTACAAGTTCAACTTGTGTATATATTAATATATGTACTTGCCTAATTGTTTACAAAAAAAAACATAATTAATCAGAAAAGTGTAAAAAAGGAAACAAATTTGTCAAATTAGAACAAGAAACTTATCTTAATTACTTGTTCATACTCATGGAGCTTATGTAATTAATGTTAAAATGGTTGCATTTTAATCAGTCTTATCCTTAGATCCGAACTAAAATCTATATAAACATGCATTATTAATTGTGTGATGCAACATTTTTGTTAGATTTTATAATAACTGAACTAGCTAGAGCATGCACAAACGTGTTCATTAGCTAGTGAAAAAGTCAAATTATAGTACTAACACAAACGTATTATATTATGTTATGAAATGAAAAATATATAAAGTGCTTCAAAACAGCTAGATACCTCATGATGGGCAAATAAATTAAAAACAGAAAGGATAATAATTTATCAGTTTGCCCCAAATCCTATATATCAAGTAAATGCATCAATCGTAGAGTAGCGATATATGAAGAGTGAGGCCAAATTTGAAGTAATCAATTTGAATTGGTCAACATGATTTTCATATAATAAATTATTTGGAGACCATATTTATATTTTTTTAGAATTTTAAGTAATTTTTAGATAGATACAAAATCACTATCTCAGATGATCTTTAAGCATGCAATCAATAAATCATGAGCTTAAAATCATATACGAATCTTTAACTATCTTCTTAAAAAGTCATATTGCGTCATGCTCATTCAATTTGAATCGGACGATGAGATTGCATGTCATAATTGCTCTGCTCCGTCATCATCACAACTATAATAGTAGATACAAACCCATTGTAATATATAGATTAAAGATGGGAGTAAAACTTGATAAATTTCATATATATAATTCGAATCTACAAATACTGTATACAAGAAGTGGACCAAATACATGCATGCAACACACGTATCATGTATTTTTTTTCATTTTAATTCTATTATTCATGTAATGTATGAAGTCAAAATAACATTGTCAATATTTTTACTCTAAAATTGAGACTTCCACCAGAAAAATTGTAGATACTACAATTTTTAAATGACCATTGTAAAGTTAAACCAATAAAAATGGGAAAGATTTTAACAAAGCAATTTTGTCTTCATGCAGCGTACAAACAATATACATCGTTGTTTTAATTCCATAGTCCGTTTACTATATGAGGTCGAAACTGCTCTTAAAATCTTTTTTTCGAAAAATTGCAGAGGGGATAAGCATTTCCAGAGGCGGAGCTAGCGTTTCAGTTCAGAGGGTTCATCTTTAAAGAAATTTTGGAAATTTGTTTTAAAAACATCCCAAAACTTTTACTTCAAATTGCAATGTAATGAATTTGAGCAAGTTCAGTTGACCCCACTTCTATTATACTATCTCTGCTCTGCTGCTGCTCAAATAATGAAAAGTAATTCAGACGGGGAGATCGATAGATATAATTTAAGCAATTATACTCTGTTTAATGCATGCTTACCTTAAGAATATGTTAGCACGTAAAAAGAATTAGATACCGAATACAACAAATTTAAAAATTGTAAAACAAAATGTATTGATTGATTCCCTGCGGCTTGAAATAGGTCTGAATGTAATTACATTTTGTGCCTTTCGTAAAGGCAAATTAAGGAATTGCAAACTTTTGTAATACGAGCAAGTTTTTAAGCATATAAACTCATAAACTACTTTTTGGTGGGTATGCAAAGATCCTCTGTGGCAAACCCAGATCACCCATTTGGTGTGCTGGTCACTGACAGACAGACTGAACAACAACTTATATAATGCACACAAAGTCAGATGCGGATCTACAATGATGATCAAGGGTCATAATTTTTTTTTAATATATTGAAATTTTATTATTTATTTAAAAGTGTTTATATGGTTTAGTCTCTTATAAAATACTACATGTGTGTATATGCTTTAGTGATTAGAATACACTTTGCAGTCGTAGAGACTTGAATTCAAATTTCAGTTCTATTCTCAGAGACGGATGGAGGTAGAGACCAAGAGGTGCTAAGCACCCCCTATAAATTATAACTTTTCATTTTGTCCTTTAAATTTTCTAAATTTTATAAGAGCTTAATACTATTAGCCCTCCTCATAAATTAAAATGACGTAATACTTATTTATCTAGCACCTACAATCTCAATATTCTGATTGTTCCTCTGTCTGGTCTAAATTTTCTAGTTTCATTCTGCACAGAGCAAATTTACTTAATCTAATTTTTTGAAAGCACCACACGAAACTGTCCATCGACATAGGATTTAGAGAATCCTGATTCTTTTTTAGATGCTAAAATGATGGATTAACGCGGGATTATATTTTAATCTCTCAATCTAAAAGTCTAGGTTGGCTAATGATTAACAAAGGCAGCAGAAAGGAAATACTAGTGCCTACTCCTAGGGAAGCTTTGGTGTAATAATTGGTAATTGAGTATTACTTTTTCTATCCTTTTTCATTGCTGTGTTTTGTTCCAAATTCCAATCAGTTCGAGGAGGCAGGAGCACAAGGAGGATATTATAGAGTTCAAAGTTCAAACTTTATTAATTATATTTTTACTTTTTCAAATGAGTTCTTCTGTGCTTGCTTCGCTATAATTTATAATATTCTTGAAGAAAAGAACCTAATACAAAATGTTACTAGTGTAACTGTTAAAATAGTACTTGTAATTTCTCATATTTGTGTTTTTGTTGGATCACACAAAACTTTAGGGATGTAAATTAAAATTGAAGTTTGGAAACAAAATATGTGATGTTAGGTTTGCATTTAGTTTCTATTTAATGTAGAAGATTTTCTTTTTAATATTTTTTAGTGAGACTATGGTACTATACATAGTGCGGATTGGTTCGTACTATGGATCAATATCTTTATTTGCAATGTTCAAATCAGTGTTCTAAATAGCGCGCTATAGCGCCGCTATAGCGTTTTTGGACCCCAAACGCTACGCTATGACATCAAATGCGTTATTTGCGCTACGGCCGCTATAGCGGTCCGCTACAGCGCTATTTGCGCTATACAATGTGAGTTTTTTTTTTTTTTTTTTTTAAGCAATTTATATGGGTGTTAAATAAAGATAAAAAAAATCTCAAACCGAAATTGAATTTGTTGCTACTTGCTACAGATAAATCAATTTGAAATTGGAAATATAAATTGAAATTTGAATAGAAAAAAAGTCCAAACCGAAATTAAAATTTGAATAGAAAAAAAATATATATTATGTCATGAATCATGATGCTTAAGATATTTTTAATAGGAAAAATCGATAGTTTATAATATTACTATGGATATTTTGAACCGCAATTTGGATTTTGTACGGGTTCAATATGAATATTATAATTTTTTAATTACTTTGGTGTTATTTATTGTTCTACGAGACTTTAGATAATGTTGATATTTAGTACAAATATTGAATATACGAAATGTAAAAAAAAACGCTATTTGGAATAGCTTCCGCTATAGCGACGCTATTCGCTATAACTTTTTTTAGCCGTCCCGCTACGACGCTATAAACGTTATTTAGAACCTTGGTTCAAACAGTCGATCTGAACTGTTCAACATGATCGTCATATGAAAATGTACATATAGATCAAATTTTACAGTTTTACAATTCTTCTATATATATTTAGATAGGTAGAAAATCACTTGATCTAAAAATCTAGACTATTCAAAAATACTAATTTTCTATCTACGTAAAAATAAGTAAAAAAAAATAATAAGTATATAAAATATAGTTTGCAAGTATATTTTTATATGAAAATTATGTTGAACAGTTCATATTAACTATTTAAATTTTATAAAATAAAAATATATATTGATAGTATAAACCAATCCGTCCTAGTATCACAACTTAGCTTGTTAGATGTTATAAACTCTTATTTTATTGAATAAAATGATCAGTTCGTAATCACTAAGTAACCTCCAAAAGAAATTTTGGACCGACTTTGACCCTTTGCGATTATACCTTTTACTTTTTAAATTTTTTAAGTTAGGTTGTTTCATACCAAAAAGACCCAGAAAAGTTTCCTTTCTTACTTACTTGAACTTAGCATCTTTTATAATGCTAAAATTCAATGTTGCGCGTTTTCCTTTTGAAAAAACTAACCTCTAAGACTGCATTAAAATGATTAGGGAAAGAAAGTAGAGAAATTGGGTCATGATTATCATTCCTTGTGTACTTTGTAGGGATGCTTATTTGATATTTAAAGCTTAAGCTTTGACCTTTGAGTCGCTTTATCTTTTAATTTACTTTCACTTGACAGTGATTATTTTGACATTCTTCACAATATATTAAAAAATATTCAAATAATTGAAAATTAAAAAGCAAAATTATAGGTATGTTATTGGACATATTGATAATTTCATCATATTTTATAACATGATATGTGTTTAATATAGATCAAATTATTATTATTTAAATGTCAAAGTATTGCTAGTACTTTGAACAGTGTTCTAGAAGGGAACTGCTCTATGACATATTTATTCATACAACTTAAGCTGCCTTTATTAGATTAACAATGATTAGCATTTAACTTTTCATAGTTGATTGAGACCTAATGCCACTTTAATAATTAAAATCAAAGCCAACATCATCAATTAATATAAAATTTCATGCAGAAAATCTATACTTAATTTATGCCGAAATTTTTATTTATAGGAAAATGAAAAAAAAAAGGAAATGTTGTGTGGGAAATTCAAAAATAGAAAGGCAAGGAGTCATGGCATTCAGGACATCTCAAAACAGGAAAAAAAATGAAAAAAAAAAAAATATCCATGGGACGCCATGACCCATCCAAACTGGGTATATAAGAAACATTGCAAACCTGAATGAATGTTTTTCTTTCTCTCTTTCTATTTTTGGCACAAGAAGAGAAACATTGCAAATCGTGGATATGAATGGGTCATGGCGGCTCAGTTTTTTTTTTCTTTTTCTTTTTACCGGTTTGATGGATCATGGTGTCCCATGAGTAATTTTTTAATTTTTTTGTTTTTTTTCTGGTTTGAAATATTATATGGCGTTCCGCAGGGATGCCATGAGTCCTAGCTGCCTTTCCATTTTTGAATTTTCCATACGGTATTTCCTATTTTTTTTTTTTTTTCCATTTTCCTATAAATAAAAATTTCAGTAATTTATGTATTCTAACCAGCCTAACCTTTATCCACATATCATTTGCCAGTTCCAGTAGTGACATATTTTAAGACCAAGTACCAATGAAATTAAAAGCATGAAATCTATCTAATGCAATTAGATTGACAATTTTTTATTTTATAATTAAATTTTGAAGCTGCCAGTAACAGATCCCCTGATCCACACTGTCAAAAGCAGAGAACCACCCAACAATGAAACTATGGATGATTGAATTGAATAAAAACAGAGCTATAACTAGAACCAGATTTAAAACTAAAACAGGATAATTGAAAAGATATCAACTTGCATGAAATACATGTCAACATAACAATAGTGTCCCAAACTTCCAATTGAGAAGAACGTATGTGTTGTAGCCACTGTAGAGTGTGGACCTGATCAATATTATATCAACCAACAAACCGTAAGTCCATACATAACATAAGAGAGATCCATTACTACTATATAAACATGAAAATTATATTGAGTGCTTATGGCAAGAGAAAGGGAACTTGTTATAATTGGTTGAGCCAAGAACTACTTGCTGTGGAAAAGTTCACTTGCCATTCTTTCTGATATTGATGTCACTTAAATCCAAGGTGTTCTAAAAACACCAACAATATGATGACTTGACATAAAATTGGAAAGATTTCATCACAAACTAAAGTATAATTAGAACTAAATGCCAACATAAGTAATATTACATGTTCTCACAAAATGAAGACATATATTTAAAGAACACAACTGGTGATGATACAAAGGGCGTACAAATTTCGCAAGTAAAAGAGGATAGAAGTGTATCAAACTTTTCGGGCAATTTAAGTGTGTATCATCTTCAGCTTGATGCAGAGTAGCACATTTTGAATCAAAGGATGTTTGATTAATTGACGGGTTTTTTTTGTAGTTTTCTTTTTGTTTTGGGGGACGGAGTGGGATTTACAAGCGATGAAACTGTACAGAGGACATATATTGATGGCATGCGACGCTGTCCAATTCTGTATTTTGCCGTGCAGGGGCGGATTCAAGTAGAATGAAAGGGGGACAATTGACCCATTTTGTTTATTTTTTGTATTTACGTACAATTTTCTATATAATTTAGAGTAAAATGTCACGAATACTGTATAATTAATCCACATTCTCAGCATGAATATTTTATATGATTGATTTTCAATGTGTGTTTGACCTTCATAGTTTGAAAGTCTGGCTTCGCCTCTGTTGCCGTACATCCCTGTAAATGGCCTTCCTGATGCCCTCTTCTCCTATGCAATTTACTGGTAAGGCCTAAATAGATCCGGGTATCTTGTTACTGACTCCCTAGAATAGAACTGTTATAAGTCGCTGATGGACGGGTCCCATTGACTTAATTATAGCGGGTCTTTTTTCAGGGAATCTGGAATGTGTAACAGAGGCTTTGATTTTAGCTTAGGCAAAAATGCTGTTGTAGATAATACTTTAATATTATTTTTGTGTTGATAAATCTTTCCATGAAAACATTAACAGCTATCTTCAGAGAGAAGTATATTTACATATCCTGAAACAATTAGACAATATTGTGATCTATATAGTGTGTCATATTTGGCTTCTTCTTTTTTGTAGTGGTAACTTCATAATTAATTCATAATTGGAGTTATTACAAATCAACAAGAGAATGTTTCATCAAGTGTTTTCTACATCTGCTTTTCTGATTGGCTTCCGAGGGAATCACTGATCAGCATGGAGGCCATACTGGATTCTGATAGAGGTGTGTGAGATTTTTAGTTCACCACTGTTAACCATTAATTTTCCTTGTATATAAAAATTGATGATAAAAATGAAAAAGGAGACCTCCAATCCAAAGGTGTAAAATTACATGGAGAGTCGGAACCCGATATCGATCACCGGATGGTTCCTATGAGGTTAAATATAGGTCAGAAAAATAAAAAACTACTATTTAGGCTTTGTTCTGAGATGATAGATGGAATGTCGTCTAATTTGCTTGTTTTCCAATTTCTTAATCTAATTTATAAACAAAGTTTGTGTTAACTTTATTTGCAGTTTTGCAATATTAGTAATTTCTCATGATAAGCTTTATGAAATATATGGATAATAGTTGCTTTGAATTTTTGTTTTTTTGTTTTTTTGTGTAATGAATAAAAAATGCTTTTGAAGGTACAGCCTAGAAAGTGCCCATTCATTGCTATTTTTCAGTGTGTTATGTACTTATGTGTATCTAATTTAATGGAAATTTTTGTTGTGTTAAACATAGATTTTTTGTCTACTTTATTGAATACAATACTTTTATTCGATGCACCAACCACTTCTGAATTCAGAATTTCTGATTAGTCGTAATTGATCAGCTGGCCTGGCTATCATTCTGACAATTTAAAATAAAACATAAACCCTGTCAGTACCAGCTAAACAATGAATGAGGCCTCTATAGATACCAGTGGATTTGGATCGCATGTGTCAGATAATGACATCTCCTCTTGCCATCATAAAGCAGACGATGTAGATTGCATGCTATAAATATCTGCTAGAATTCATGATTAGATGTCATTGTGATTCAAATTTTGTAATCTTCACTCTTCAGTATTATATATTCTCTGTAAATAAAACAGTGACAAATTTTGCTTGGTTCTTGGTGCACAGAGGCAGTTAAAACGATTGGTACTTGCCTATTTGGTGCGCCTGGTGCATGTATGTAAACACTAATTAAAGGGCACAACAGTTTAACGCCTTGTTTGGATGGAGAGTAAAGGAAGGAAGGGGAGCTGTAGAATAGATGGGAATGGAACGAAATAGAAAGGAAGATTAACATATTTAACATCTTCGTGTTTGAATAATTAATGAGAGAAAATAAATTTAACTTTTATTTCCGTCTTATTTTTTGTTTGGTTGATTAAAATTTAGAAGGTTAATGAGAAATTCAGTGGTTGTTATAAGTTTGTGACAAAATACTTGTATGAGAATTATATAAGTAAGATATATGGTTGAGCATTTGTACTATTTTTTCTAAAAATATTTGCAACAAAATTTATTTCCATCCGTTACACCCCAAATCGAGAGAAAAACCAATTCTATTGATTATAATAATACAAGATTAAACCTTTCACCTCCTATACCTTTCACCTCCGACATAATTTTATCAACCAAACACGATTTGATGAAAAATTTTCTTTCCTTTCCATTTCCTCCCTTCCTCTGCTCTCCATCCAAACAAGGTGTAAAAGAACCTAGGTCAAAAGGTTAAGACATAAATAGACATGTTGGGAATAACAGAGGACATAATTGTTAAGTACAACTATAGAATGAGAAAAAGAAGGTTGGTCCATAAAGAGCAAAAAATTATGAAAATTTTCATATTTAAACCCGGTCAATAAAGCAAAGTACTGTCAAATTTACAAAAAAAATATACATAGGCAGGGTTTAAAATTTGTTGCAACTTTTAAAATGAATTTAAAATTGGCAGTGTTTGTGTGATGTATATCGAGCATGATGCTTTAATTTGGAATTTCAATTGTAATTTTCATATTTTAAATTAAATTAGAATTATATAAAAAATAGATGAGGACTGAACCTTAGAGCAAATACTAAAATTAATTAATATACAGCTTAAACCCAGATCTACAAACAAAATATAAAAGTTGCCTCTTCTAAAGATATATGAATGAGTAGAACTAGGGTGTGATGTGCTCACCAAAGAAAGTTGTCTCTTCTAAAGATATCTGAATGAGTAGAACTAGGGTGTGATGTGCTCACCAAATTCTTTGGTGAGCATAACTCTATAATCTATCGGATTCACTTCAAACGAGATGAATCCAAACCGTTGAAACCGATATACTTCACGAGTGATGTGCGTGCATGCAAAATTTTGAATTTTTTGAATTCATTTAGTCTAAGGTCAAGTGGTCAAAATTGATGAAAAATGAATGATCCAAAATGAAGTTTTAGAAGTTATTTTAATGCATTCATTTTTCATCAATTTTGACCGCTTGACTTTGTACTAAATAAATTCGAAACATTCAAAATTTTACATGTACGCACATCACTTGTAAAGTACATCGGTTTTAACGGTTTGGATTCATCTCGTTTGAAGTGAATACGATAGATTATGGAGTTATGCTTACTAAAGAGTTTGATGAGCACATCAAACCCTAGTTCTACTCTATCTGAATTATGTCATAGGTTCCAAATTCAATGCTTGTTTTAGGAGTTAACTAAGAGACATTAATTCTCGCATTATGCTAAAAAAAAATCTAAATTATGCGACTTCGGATTGTTATCATTTTGTGGCGACATGAAGGTCACTCGTAATATCCCAATAAAAGACCTTCATTTTTGTGGCCTGAATATTTTATGGGTAATTATATGTTACCCCTTGATTCCTTCTTTCATTTTTCTTCCAACTAACTAACTTTCTTTTCTAACTATAATAATAAATTCTAACTAACTAGTGGTCCCTACAAATTAATTAGTAAATTTTCTTCTTCTATTTATTTCCTCTCTTCCTCCCTCTTCCTCTTCCACCTCCACCTCCCCCTTCCACTTCCGCCTCCACCCGCCTCTCCCACCTTCGCCTCTCCCTCACCGCCTCTGCCTCCCACCTCCGCCTCTCCTTCTCTACCTCTGCCTCCGCCTCTGCCTCCGTCTCACGCGACGATGATGAATACTTGTTCAATGATAGATGAATACTTGAATGACGAGGGTGAATACATGTGCAACGGATAACTCGAAAGTATGTCATCATGGATCTCATTTTAAAGAGAAAATTATGTAGAAGACGTTCGTGGTTTTAGATTCGCAAAATTCCTCACAGATCGTCAGAAATATTAGTTAGATTGAACGGAGAAAAAAAAAACCACCTCTAAAAACGTGTAAAAGATAGGTGTGATATGTCCAGTTTTTTTTTAAAAATACTTGATATATCAGGGTAAATACTTGATGTATTACATGTGAATACTTCATGTATTATAGATGAATACTTGATGTTATTTCCACTTGCGGTGGCGGTTATGCGGTCCCCAGGTAGTTAGTGATGGCGGTTGTACGGTCCCCCCACTTAATTACGCGTTTTCTTTTGTTTTTAGCGGACGGCAGTTGTGATACCCTACTATCTCCGCGTAATTAATGCTCTTAATGTCATAATATTTTCATATATAATTCTTTCTAAAAAATGAGTACTTTTATTTATATGGATGAATACCTCGTGTTAAGTGTGAATATTTTTTCGCAAATCGTCTCCTACTAATTCCACCACTTATCTCCGCATATTACTGTGGTCCCCTACTTATCTGAAGTCGCGGTTGTGCGGTCCCACCATACCTTCATGTACTCTTTACACTTACACGACGATGATGAATACTTGTTCAATGAGAGATGAATACTTGCGTACGAGGTGTGAATACTTGCGTAAAGGACACCTCGAAAGTATGTCATCATGGATCTCATTTGAAAGAGAAAATTGTGTAGAAGACTTTCGTGGTTTTAGATTTGAAAAATTCCGCACAGATCGACAGAAATATTTGTTAGAGTGAACGTAGGAAAAAAAACTACTTCTAAAAACGTGTGAATACTTTTGCGCAATATGTCCGGGTAATGCTGTGAAGGCAGTTGTGGTCCCCTACTAATTCCAGCAGTTATTAATTGTAATATTGTGGTCCCCTACTTATTTTCAGTTAGAAAAAAAATGGAGGATGAATGATGGAGGAAAGCTAGGCCCTCCCTATTTTATGGATTATGCTTTTATTAGCAGTATAGTGATGATTTGATCCGACTTTGAGACCCACACGGTTATTGAGGTTAAGCATTAAGTCATGCCAGTACAACTAATTAATGTGAACGAATAATTAAGTCAGAGCAACTTTCATTTTTCCTTTTTTTTTCAATTTGGTAAATTACTAAAACGTGAGAGATATATAGGTACGTGAACTCCAAGTTTCATTATATTCTATTAAACAAAATGGAAAGCCTTTTATTGTCAATTGTCATCCTTCTAACCGTGTTCCAATCTCTGTTTTTTTTTTTATGACAAATATGTCCTTCTGTCTTTCCTATTTAGCAAATTTCTCTCACCACTCATCATTTTTTTTTCTTTTTCTGATCCTTTTTGACCATATTTTGTGTCTCATTAATTATATATAAACACCTCACACTATGCTAGTATGAACATCCCTCAATGAAGTCAAAACACATATAACAATGTAAATTTAAACAAATATGTATGATATTAGATATAAATACAATGAAACTAATTGGAAGCACCTAGATATATAAATGACCTATTTTATCTACATTTCATAAAAATAATAATTTTTCTAAATTAGTAAATAGCTTTGTACTTCATGAATAGTGCAATTATCTTCCAAAACGAAATGAAAGCAGGGCACTTAAGGGGAGCAGGCTAGGTCTAATTAGGTCAAATACTAAAGACAATTAAGGGGAGCAGGCTAGGTCTGAACCTAATTTAGAACTTTAAACATGTTTTCCTAAATTAAGCCAAAAATTAAACGGTTGGAATGTTCACCAGATCTAATATTGGTCCAACGTGCATTGGACCCGAACTTCTCCAAGAGATGAACATTTGGTGGTTAATTGGCACATGCGGTCTTTTTTTTTTTTTGGAAATATTTTTTTTGTGCCCTTTCTGTTTTGCAATTCAAATCAGATAAAAAGTATTTGACAAGATTTAGATTCGAACCGTTCAATGTAAATTTATCAAAAAAGTGAGTTTCTTATATTTTAAATTGGTTTAATCTTGACTGTTATGTTAATTAGCATTAGATTCGTGCTGACAATTTTAAGTTTGTACAGATTAAGTGTGTATGAATTTTGATATGATATGGGACTGAATTTGATCAGATGCCCATCGGATTATTGACCCACTCCTTGGCATGGTTGTAATGTATAAGTATGATTAAGTATTTAAGTGACTGTATAATCATAATTCGATAATATATATTTTTTTATAAAGAAAAGCACAGCGTTGATGACATTCAAAAATCATCTTAAGAAAAAGTACATCTTGACAAGGAGATTAGCCGTGCTATATAGCTATACGGTACTAGCTATGATTGGACTATGAGATTCTTTCCTCGCGGAATTCTAGGAAAAAAGATTTTTCAAATCATAAATATAGCCTCGATTTGTATGAATCGTTTTATTTTTTAACTTGAATGCAGATTCATGTCTATTCTCCTTGATTTGTGACATTCTCATTTTAATTTTTAACTTGAATGCAGCACCTAAAAACTAGCTCTATGTAGATTGCAGCCTAAGCCCAGCGAATTTGATTTGTCAATGACGTCAATTTATTTCGTCTGCTACTGATCTCGGCTTGCGTTATATATAGGCGTTTAAATATTACAAAAAATCCGTACAATATATATGTCACATTGCTTACAACTCACAATTGATAAGAATAAATATTTTTCATTTAAAAACATTACGAACTGGCTACCAACTTTAAGCGGAATCCGAAATAGGTTTTTACTTGAATTTCCTTTTTGTCTATTTCGAATTTTTTAAAATGACAATAATATATTTTTTATTTTTCAAAAACTTGACACCGATATCTATATATATATATATAGAGGTTGGCTAATATCAAAACGTTTGTTCCTAGGCCGTGGAACAAACGCTTCAATTTTTACATTTTCAAAGTTCAAACAATCGATTCAAATCGTTCAATATTCAATCTATATTAAAATGCGCTGGAAAACCAAATTTTACATTTTTTGGAATTTTTTTTACTATTTATTAAGTCAGTTTTAAAATCGCTGTTTTCAATTATCCAAAAAAATTTCACTGTTTATTAAAATTAGCGATTTTAAAACTAACTTAATAAATAGTAAAAAAAAATTCAAAAAATATAAAATTTGGTCTCCAAGCAAATTTTAATATAGAGATAACATCTAACGGATTGGATCAACCGTTTGGACTTTGAAAATAAAAAAACCAATTGGTTGCACCACAGCCCCGGAACAAACGTTTTGATATTTGCCAACTCCTCTCTCTCTCTCTATATATATATATATAGAGAGAGAGAGAGAGAGAGCAAAGTTAGGGTGTGATGTGCTCACCAAGAGAATTTGGTAAGCACAACTCCAAAAGTCTATCGGATTGATTTCAAACGACGAATCTAGACTGTTGAAATCCATCTACTTCATGAGTGATGCATATAGATGCAAATTTTTTAAAGTTTCGAATTCATTTTGTACAAGGTCAATTGGTAAAAAAAAATTATGAAAAATGAATACATAAAACAAATTATAAAATAACTTATAGAAGATTCATTTGTTTGACTGCTTGACCTTGTACTAAATGAATTCGAAACTTAAAAAAAATCTCATGTACATGCATCACTCATAAAGTAGATGGATTTTAATGGTTTGGATTCGTCATTTGAAGCCGATCAAATAGACTTTTAAGGTTGTGCTCATCAAACTCTCTTGATTAGTACATCACACCCTAAATTTGATCATATATATATATATATATATATATATATATATATATAGAGTAGGGCTATTGTACTTCGCGAAGTAAAACTTCGTTTTACTTCACGCTCATACATCCATTTCCAAAATCCAAATCGTCGATCCGACCGTTCAAGTTGTTCTCCATATTGAAATGTGCTTGGAGACCAAATTTTACATTTTTTGGAATTTTTTTACTATTTATTAAGCCACTTTGAAAATCGCTGATCCATTGTGAATAGTAAAAAACAGTAAAAAATTCTGGACCAATGGATCAGCGACTTTCAAAGTGGCTTAATAAATAGTAAAAAAATTCCAAAAAATGTAAAATTTGGTCTCCAAGCACATTTCAATATGGAGAACAACTTGAACGGTCGGATCGACGATTTGGATTTTGGAAATGGGTGTATGAGCGTGAAGTAAAATATTGGTTTTACTTCATGAAGCACAATAGCAAAATTCTATATATATATATATATATATATATATATAGTGCTGGGCTTAGCTACTTCATGGAGTAAAACGACTTGGTGCTCTACGCCTCATTATTTCCATTTTGAAAATCCAAACGATCGATCCGAACCGCTCAAGTTGTTCTCCATATTGATATGTGCTTGGAGACCAAATTTTACATTTTTGGAATTTTTTTACTATTTATTAAGCCACTTTGAAAATCACTGATCCGGCGGTCCAGAAATTTTTACTGTTTTTACTGTTCATAAGGATTTTTAGATTTTCAAAGTGGCTTAATAAATAGCAAAAAAAATTCCAAAAAATGTAAAATTTGGTCTCCAAGTACATTTCAATATGAAGAACATGTTGGAATGTTCGAATCGACTATTTGAACTTTGAAAATGAAGATATGGCGTGAAGTACAAAGTCGTTTTACTCCATGAAGTAGCTAAGTCCATCTTTATATATATATATATATATATAGCTGGGCTATGGTGAGTTGCAAAGTAAGAGGTGATTTTTACTTGACGCTCATATTTTCATTTTGAAAATCCAAACAACCGATCCGAACAGCTCAACATGATCTCCATATTGAAATGTGCTTGGAGACCAAATTTTACATTTTTTGGATTTTTTTATTATTTATTAAGCCACTTTAAAAATCACTGATTCATTGGTCCAGAGTTTTTTACTGTTTTACTGTTCACCCGGATGAGCGATTTTCAAAGTGGCTTAATAAATAGTAAAAAAATTCCAAAAAATGTAAAATTTGGTTTTCAAGCACATTTCAATATGGAGATCATGTTGAGCGGTTCGGATCAATGGTTTGGATTTTCAAATGGAAATATGAGCGTGAAGTAAAACGTTGTTTTACTTCACAACTCACCATAGTCTATCTCTCTCTCTCTCTCTCTCTCTATATATATATATATATATAGATATTGAGAGAGAGAGAGAGAGTGTGGCTAATATCAAAACGTTGTACCAAGGCCCTCGTGCAATCAAGTCGTTTTTGGACTTTCAAAGTCCAAATGGTCGATCTAAACCATTAGATGTGATCTCTATATTAAAATCTGCTTGGAGACCAAATTTTACATTTTTTGGAATTTTTTTACTATTTATTAAGCCACTTTGAAAATTGCTGATCACATGGTCCAGAATTTGGTTGCACTGTTTTTATTGTTCACCTGGATCAGCAATTTTCAAAGTGGCTTAATAAATAGTAAAAAAATTCCAAAAAATGTAAAATTTGATCTCCAAGCAGATTTTAATATAAATTGAACATCTAACGGTTTGGATCGACGGTTTGGACTTTGAAAATCCAAAAATGACTTGGTTGCACGAGGGCCTTGGTGCAAACGTTTTGATATTAGCCACTATATATATATATATACAGTAGGGCTATTGTACTTCGTGAAGTAAAATGAAGTTTTACTTCACACTCATATTCCCATTTTGAAAATCCAAAACGTCGATCCGAACCGTTCAAGTTGATCTCCATATTGAAATGTGCTTGGAGACCAAATTTTACATTTTTTGGAATTTTTTACTATTTATTAAGCCACTTTGAAAATCGCTGATCCATTGTGAACAGTAGCAAAACAGTAAAATTCTGGACCAATGGATCAGCGATTTTCAAAGTGGCTTAATAAATAGCGTTTATAGCGTCGTAGCGGGAAGGCTAAAAAAAAAGCTATAGCGAATAGCGTCGCTATAGCGGAAGCTATTCCAAATAGCATTTTTTTTTATATTTCGTATATTCAATATTTGTACTAAATATCAACATTATCTAAAGTCTCATAGAACAATAAATAACACCAAAGTAATTAAGAAATTATAATATTCATATTGAACCCGTATAAAGTTCAAATTGCGGTTCAAAATATCCATAGTAATATCATAAACTATTGATTTTTCCTATTAAAAATATCTTAAGCATCATGATTCATGACATAATCTATTTTTTTTTCTATTCAAATTTCAATTTATATTCCCAATTTCAAATTGATTTATCTGTAGCAAGTAGCAACAAATTCAATTTCGGTTTGAGATTTTTTTATTTTTATTTAAAACCCATAAAATTGCTTAAAAAAAATATTGTATAGTGCAAATACCTCAAATAGCAGACCGCTATAGCGCTGTAGGGCCGCTATAGCGGCCGTAGCGCAAATAGCGCATTTTGATGTCATAGCGTAGTGTTTGGGGTCCAAAAACGCTATAGCGCGCTATTTAGAGCACTGATAAATAGTAAAAAAATTCCAAAAAATGTAAAATTTGGTCTCCAAGCACATTTCAATATGGAGATCAACTTGAACAGTTCGGATCGACATTTTGAATTTCAAAATGGAAATATGAGCGTGAAGTAAAATATTGGCTTTACTTCGTGAAGTACAATAGCACAATTCTATATGGGTCTGTCTAATTTGCTGCCGGCAGCGGTTCGGCCAAGTGCTGCCGGGGCTATATTTAGCCGTGTGATGTCCAAACAACAAATCCAACCCGTTAGATGTTTAATCTATACTATAATCTACTTGGAGACCAAATTTTACATTTTTTGGAATTTTTTTACTATATATTAAGCTGGTTTGAAAACCGCTGTTTTTAGTAAATTTCTGCAACGTTAAAAACAGCGGTTTTCAAACCATCTTAATATATAGTAAAAAAATTCCAAAAAATGTAAAATTTGGTCTCCAAGTAGATTATAATATAGATTAAACATCTAACGGTTTGGATTTGTTGTTTGAACATCACACGGCTAAATAATGCCCCGGCAGCACCTCGGCCGAACTACTGCCAGCAGCAAATTAGCCACAGCCATTATATATATATATATATATATATATATATATATATATAGAGAATGGCTAAGCTCAAAACGTTTGTTCCTGGGCTCAGGAACAAACGGGTCGATTCTCCAATTTCCGAAGTTCAAACAACAAATCCAAACCGTTAGATGTTCAATCTATATTAAAATGTGCTTGGAGACCAAATTTTACATTTTTTGGAATTTTTTACTATTTATTAAGCTGGTTTGAAAATCGCTGTTTTCTAATGGCGCAGAATTTTAATAAAAACAGCGATTTTCAAACCAGCTTAATAAATAGTAAAAAAATTCCAAAAAATGTAAAATTTGGTCTCCAAGCACATTTTAATATAGATTGAACTTCTAACGGTTTAGATTTGTTGTTTGAACTTCGGAAATTGGAGAACCGACCCGTTTGTTCCTGAGCCCAGGAACAAACGTTTTGAGCTTAGCCATTCTATATATATATATATATATATATATGTATATATATATATATATATATATATATATAGAATGGTTTATATATATAGGGAGCGGCTAAGTTGCTGCCGGCAGCATTCCGGCGAGGTGCTTACGGGGGCATATTTTGCAATTTGATGTTCAAACAACAAATCCAAACCGTTAGATGTTCAATCTATATTAAAATCTACTTGGAGACCAAATTTTACATTTTTTGGAATTTTTACTATTTTTTTAAGCTGGTTTGAAAACTGCTGTTTTTATTAAATTTCTGAAGCATTGAAAACAGCGGTTTTCAAACCAGCTTAAAAAATAGTAAAAAAATTTAAAAAAATGTAAAATTTGGTCTCCAAGTAGATTTTAATATAGATTGAACATCTAACGGTTTGAATTTGTTGTTTGAACATCAAATTGCAAGATATGCTCCCGTAAGCACCTCAGCCGAAATGCTTCCGGAAGCAAATTAGCCATACTCTATATATATATATATATATATATAGAGAGAGAGAGAGAGAGAGAGTGAGAGAGATGAGCTATGCACTCCATGGAGTAAAACGCGTTGGTGCTCCACGCCGCTATATTTTTATTTTGAAAATCCAAACGACCGATCCGAACCGTTCATCTTGTTCTCCATATTAATATGTGCTTGGAGACCAAATTTTATATTTTTTGGAATTTTTTTACTATTTATTAAGCCACTTTGAAAATCACTGATCCGGCGGTCCAGAAATTTTTACTGTTTTTTACTATTCACCCCGGATTTTCAGATTTTCAAAGTGGCTTAATAAATAGTAAAAAAATTCCAAAAAATGTAAAATTTGGTCTCCAAGTACATTTCAATATGGATTAAAAGTTGAGCAGTTCGGATCGGTCGTTTGGACTTTCAAAATGAAAATACGGCGTGGAGTACCAACGCGTTTTACTCTATGGAGTAGCATAGCTCATCTATATATATATATATATATATATATAGGGTCCGGCTAATTTGCTGCCGCAGCATTTTAGCCGGAGGTGCTGCCGCCCCTTTTACTGTTTTGTGATGTCCAAACAACAATTCAAACCGTTAGATGTTAATCTATATATTATAATCTACTTGGAGACCAAATTTTACATTTTTTGGAATTTTTTTACTATATATTAAGATGGTTTGAAAACCGCTGTTTTTAACGCTGCAGAAATTTACTGAAAACAGCAGTTTTCAACCAGCTTAATATATAGTAAAAAAATTCCAAAAAATGTAAAATTTGGTCTCCAAGTAGATTATAATATAGATTAAACATCTAACGGTTTGAATTTGTTGTTTGGACATCACAAAACAGTAAAAGGGGCGGCAGCACCTCCGGCTAAAATGCTGCCGGCAGCAAATTAGCCGGACCCTATATATATATATATTTACACATGCAATTATAAGGAATATATGAATGCATGTGATTGTAAGTGATATCTAGATATTACGTACATTAACGTCCCGCTACCAATCAACTATTGAATTGCAGCTGTTTGAATGCATATAATTACATAATGTTTTCAAGAAAAAATACAAAAAGTAGTTTGCCTGCTTAAAAGAGAATCTATGACGCATGTGGTCAGATATTTATGAATAAACTATCTAAAATGATCTTCTTAATAACAACCGAAATCAAACATGAATAATTTGGAATCTGAAAGAAATCCGTGCCAGAACTGATATGATCTTGAAATGCAAGCGATCGACCAGTCAATTTTTCTTTTCCTTTTTGGATATTACACCAGTTCAATTTCCACCAAATTCTACCTCTCTGTCGGTAATCAACATTACTAAAATGAATTTTCTATGAAGTTTAATTACGGCTATTATTCACCCTTGATATTAAACCAAACACTTTATATTTTGGTCAATAAAGGTACAATTAAAATTTGATGCCATCATGCCTTTCCTTTAGGATTTTTGTAATTCAAACTGTACTTTAATGCCAAAGGTAATATTGTATACATTAATTATATTGGAATATTCTTTAGTAGAGCTTGAAATTCACTGCTTTACCATAAGCAATTAGCTTTTCCTTTAGCTATAACGAGTGTGACAATTTTAACATTTTAAATGATTACATATATAATTATCAATGCATCAAGAATTAACTTTCAAAATAAAGAATAAGGTATCGCTATCTAAACCTGAATTATATATGTATAATATATAACTTCGAGATGCTCTATAGACAGCAGATAAATTGAAAATGCTGTTTTGTTGTTCTGTATGGTATCTTATTAGTGTTGTGTTACATCTATTTGTATATAGTTAGGTTTAGTGAACAATATGTAAGGTAACAATCTCTTTATCACTCCTAAATATACGCTTCTTTTGATATATATATAGATCTAAGACTCTCATGTGTGCCCTTGCCTACTGTCATGTAACTTGTTATGTAGTAGCTATGTGTACTTAAAATCTTTTAAAGCAACTTTTTAAAACACTTTGGACCCCCTCTCTCGCAATTACACCGGGTCAGTGACCCCAAAAGGCACTATAAATGCACCCCATCTTAGCCCTATAATCTCTGTGTGCTCTATCCTCCACCTCTCTTTCTCTCTCTATATCTCACAACCCTGCCCCAACTTTCATTGTACATGTGCATGCTATTTCTTGACATGCAACCCATGGATCCTTGAGAGAATATGAAGGCAAAAGAATCCATGACCCACTTTTCTTGAAAGAATACCACCAAACAAGTGACAGTCTCTACATGTCGGTACCATCTACCGCAACAAGCCGTAGGCCCAAACGATGCATCACAGTGCCGGGACCTATTGTAGTAGGAGCGGGACCATCGGGTCTGGCAAGTTGGCTGCTTGCTTGAAAGAAAAGGGCATCCCGAGCATAATTCTTGAGCGATCAGATTGTATAGCTTCGCTATTGGCAACAGTAAAACATACGACAGGCTTAGTCTCCATCTCCCGAAGAAATTTTGTGAACTCCCTCTCATGCCTTTCCCATTCGACTTCCCGCCTTATCCATCAAAAAAGCAGTTTGTACTTGTACCTTGAGGCCTATGCAAAACAATTGGTATAATCCTGTGTTTAAGCGATCAGTATCCAGTGCAGAGTATGATAAAACCGTAGGTCTGTGGAGAGTACATACGATTGGCCCTAAAATGAGGAGTAGAATTATACATGCCGGTGGTTAATTGTTGCAACGGGGGAGAATGCAGAGATAGTGACACCGGAGATCGAGGGTTAACGGGCTTTTCTGGGCCGGTGGTGCATACAAGTATGTATAAGAGCGGTCAATATTTCGAAGGAAAGAGAGTGCTTGTAATTGGAAGTGGCAACTCCTGGCATGGAGGTTTGTTTAGACTTGTGCCATCACAATGCGCACCCGCATATTGTCGTCAGAGATACGGTGCGTCCTTCTTACAAAGTTTCAGTTCATTATCATTAAATCTATATTGTTTTAATTAATTAGTCATGCTCATTTTAGTGTTAGTATCAGCGTTTTGAAACTTAGGTGGTCTCGTTTTGCTACTTTTGGATGGTAATGAAAGCCTATTGACCAGCCTTTAGGTTGTCTACAACCGAAAGTCAGGGATTAAAAGAGTGGCTAGGGTTTTGCATGCATTCCCATCCTGTGAACACATATTAAATAAGCACAAATTAATAATATTCATTCAATGACCAAGCAACATTCACGGCCTAGAAAAAGATTCTGTGGAGATGGATAGAGAAAGTACTGGTCTTTTGTAAATAATTTATAGAATACAACTGATCTAACTAAATTTGTCTATTCCTGTGCCTTAAGATTTTAGAGCAAATGCTTGGTTTATTTTAAACCAAATTCAGAGGCTCAAAATTCATATTCCACTAAGTCTCTAAAATTAAAAAGATTGTTCCTATTAATGATATTTTCACATGGTGAGTTTATAGGGGACCGGGTTTAATTTCTATTTTAATTGGTAGGTTAACATCCCATTCTCTGTTTCTCTCCCTTTCAATGACCAACCATCATGTATTTTCCTCTACCAGAGTTGTAACATTAGTTACCTTATAAAGCCAGTGCAAATGAATTCACCAGTAGACAGGTAGTTCTATGGTTTTAATTGGAAATATACACTCAATTGTGGGGCCCAACCACCACAATTGAAGCACAGTCTGTCATGGTCATTAATTAATGTACATGAAGTTCCAGAAGAACCTTGCTTTGGGTTAAGATATTGCAACCTTTTTGTCACTCTTATTCAAAGTTTAATGCAAAGCATGATTATAAAATCATGAGAGGATATAAGAGAATAATTAGGCTTTGGTTCCAACAAAAGATAGAAGCTGCCGCCGCACAAAGTAGTGGCCTGTATTAACATGCAAAAAAGCAATCTTAGTTGGAGCATTATTTTGGGCCTAATTTCTGTACCAGTTTCAACTTTCAAAGAACATCTCTCTACCAATCATCAGCCCACATGTATCCTGTATTTCTTTCCTATTTAATTTTTCAAGTGCTTTTACGTCTTAACACTTTCCGATTTAGTAAACAGTCGGTAGAGACACAGAAAAAGGGTTGTAAAAAGTTGATGGTTTCGAAGAATCAATAAATTCCCATTTGGTATTGGATAACATTTCAAATGTTTACTTTGGTAATTACCTATTCCAGCATGAAAGTAAATATTTTTTTAGGAAAATATTATGAAATCTGACGAACATCTTTTCCTCAATCATGCATATAATATCTGATGAATAAACAAAATGGAAGACATTTGCTGATTGGTACCATCTTACATACGCCAGGTACACATACTTCCTAGGGAAATGCTAGGCCAATCTTCCTTTGGACTCTCTGTGTGGCTTCTAAAGTGGTTCCCTGTGCGGTGGGTCGACCGTGTTCTATTACTTATTTCATGGTTCATGCTCGGCAACACAGCCCGGTTCGGGCTCAAGAGACCAAACATCGGACCCCTTGAGCTCAAATCAGTAACTGGAAAGACAACCTGTTCTTGAACGTAGGCACACTATCAAGGATCAAATCAGGGGACATCAAGGTAATCAGTCTATTAATTACCTATCATTTTATGTTTAAACTACATAGCACCGTACTTAATATTGTTGAAGTTAATTCTGAAATTGAGATATTTGTTGTTAATAGGTTAAACCGTCTGTGTCGAAATTTGATGGGAAAAGAGTGGAGTTTGTAGATGGGCAAATCGGAGGAGTTTGATGCGGTCCGTTCATCTAGCAACTGGGTATAAAAGCAATGTACCCTCTGGTTGAAGGTATGATAATGGAGCAAATTTTTTATTGTTTTTATTTTTATTTTGTAAGAGCTTAAGTGGAAATCTGGTAGTTTTGTATACTTTATTTATACTTGAAAGAATTGAGTATTGTAGATGAAGTGGGCCAAAGGTACCCATTTTGCAGTACGTACAGTATACTTGAGCTTTATGCATAAGTACCAACTTGAGAAAAATATATTGAAACCCTATATCAATTTTGCATTCTCTGTTATTAAAAAATCAATTATGTTTGATAAACAATCAAAGCATGAGACCTAAAAGACTTACATAATGCCTCAATTTATGGTTTTAAATGAATTTTTCCTTTAATTTTGTAGGAAACAGAGATGTTCTCAGAAACTGACGGGTTACCGAGGAAACCATTTCCAAATGGATGAAAGGTGAAATGGGGCTTTATGCTGTAGGATTCACACGGCGGGGGTTGATGGTGCCTCCATGGATGCCACAAGGATTGCACAAGATATAGAAATATTGTGGAAGAGAGCAGAGCCATATCAATATAACTAATGAAGCATCTTGCTTTTAACAACGCCGGAATGACATATATTTAACTATAGCTTGCATTAGGAGAAAAGATATGGGGATATGACTTATGTAGATGGTTTTGTATTTTTGTCAATTTTTTATTTTTGTCATTGGCTTTGACTAATTAACCAGTGACATAAAGGAGTTGTTGTTCTATAGGTCTAGTGTTCTAATGTGTTCTATTTCTATATGGTAATGTATTAGCTAGGATAGATGTGGATTATATGACAACTGAGTCCCCACTGTATCAGTGATTTCTCTTTACTTTACCTCAATTTCATGACCAACATACCATGTCTCCTCAAAGATTTGTTTGAAAAAAGCTTAAAATATTAATTCCTTGTTCGTTTGGTGACCACAGCAGAGTCAAAGACGAGTAGCACCAGCGTTCCTTTGTTTCCCTGGCCCATCATTCTGTAATTATGGTTACATAGTTATTTTTTTGTTTCTTTTGGTGGTTGGTTCCATAATCCATAGTTCTCTAAAAATATTTCTCCTAATAGTGAAATCCTTCTATTTTCACTTGTCATAGTCGAAGTACTTGGATGAGTTGTGGACCATATATTTAGAGATATTCTCTACTGATATATCTCCTAGCCATGGGTGTATCAGATTCAGTAACTTGGGTTTTAACAATAGTTTTTTATCAACAAAAACAAATATAAACATGGACTGTTTCCAGAAATCAGTTTAAAATATTTTTTAAATTTTATTTACATTCCTGCTTGGTTGGTACCGGTGCCTTTGTTTCTCCTGAACTGGTACAGATAGGAGTGTTTCGTCATAATAAGCTTGATGAACTGTTCTTCATGGATGCGAACTATCTCGGCTAGTTGCATAATTAGTGCCTTCAGCGAACCCTTTTCCCCTTACGGTTTCATAATTTATTCTCAGCATTGATCAAAATCAAATAATATGATCATTTTTCAGCCATTTATTTTAAGTATTGATCGGGTTATTCAGCAGTTCTGAAATCCTGGATCTCGATACAGAGAAGTGCAAGTACAAATCACAATTCGTTATCGAGCCCCAAGTTTCATCATAGGAGAAGCGTGATGTAAAATCGCACGATCTGATATCATTAACTCATTATACCATACAGTAGCATGATGTGTCAAGCAGTACCAAGTTGTTGTGATAGTTGCAAACTTGCAATCTTTCTCTCTTCACTATTTTCTACATCGGAGGAGAGATTCCTCATGCTTTCAATACAATTGCTTCTCTAATATAGGAAAGGATTTATTCACCTCTCCTGTAGCTTTCGAAACCCTTGTGACCATTTGTGTGGTATTGTTCTTCAACATCTTGTTTATTTCCCGAAAATTTTCTCCAGTAATCTATAATATACAATTATACATTATGTATGTACTTAGAGAAGAAATTAGTCATGCCGTTACTAGTTCCACCACATCACGTGTGTCGATCACGTGACGTGACTGTCCTCCACCATCTTAGTCGCATCATGCAATTGACTCGGTCACATCACGTCATGTCATGTGACACGTATTTCTTAATTATAATTTATTTTGTAAACTTTCTTATTTTTTGGTATATTTTGTTATTATTTTCTTTGAACTAACTTAAAACTTGAAAACAATACTTAAACGTGATAGGTCACGTCACATGTGGTCACGGCATGACCACATGTGATGTGACTATTCGTGTGACGTGACTATCATCCACCATTTTAGTCACGTCACGTAAAAATAAATTTTGCATGTTAATCACGTCATGTTTTACCTTCAGTATAGGTACTAATCACAACATAGCAGTGTAATATAACAATGAACAATTATGATGTAAATACTCGAGAAGTGAGAAATGCTGTTCAACTCTGTTACGGAAGACATAAACTCAAAAGCAAATGGTGAATCTAAGTGGAATCGGATATCTCACAAAAGTATATTTTGGGGCCACTTCCTGGTCAGTTCCATGTCTGGTATCAATGACCAAATAACAGGAACTGGGATCAGATGACTAATTTAAAGTAGATTTGTGGTCGCGACACTTTCTTATCTATGACCGCACGATCAAAATCGATCAATAATAGCAGCAGTTGAAGTGCTAGTACTCCATGGGGCAATCATTCTCTCTTATTGGCCCTACATTGTGTCAAATCACCAAAATGATAAAATGAATTAGACCTTTTTATCATACTCTTTTGCTAGATTTCTGTGCGATAGAAATCAGATGCTGTCAGAAACTACATGCACTTCTTCTTTTTTAAGTGAAGATGCTATCAGCAATTGAAATGTTAGCTTTAGTACTGTTCAATACATTTTCAGAATTATACCTTATCATTCTTTTATAGCCTTAATTAAGATTGATACATGCTGAAAGGCATGTGCAATACACTTCATGGATTCTGCTCCTTTAATACTTAGCGTATTTCAATAACTAAAAATTAATGAAATGTTCAGTAATAACTTCTGAGAAAATGCGAAGAGTGGAAGAAAATGGGTCCTATAGTAATTCTTTGTGGCTGTTGGTTTGGCGACAGTGCAACGAGTTAACTTTCGAGGAAAGAGAATCACACCAGAGAGACTAGGGGACCGCATATGTCAGGAAGTGGCACTGTGGAGAAGACATTGCTTAATTGCTAGAATGTGGGACACTAGTTATGACGATTAGGACTGAGCTCATGACAATTGATGTAACTAGAGATGGATGTAAACCGATGCAAACGTAGTTCCTCGCAACCACAAACTTAGCAGCTCTGCTAAGCTTTCAAAAAAAAAAAAAGGATATCTGAGAATTTTTTTTGATGTCTTTCTGTTACTTTATTTCTTTTATGTAGACTTCACTCAAGATAACTGAGATCATTCATAATTTCTTTGATTTGATGCATTACATTTATTTAGTGTTTGTTTAGTTGCTAAGTGCCACTTGGTATGCAGATTTCAGGTAAGGATATTAACAATGCTGGTCTGGTTTCATACAGTGCACAAATCATATGATTTTTCATTTTGATTCTATTGTTCGTGCGATGCATGAAGCTAAACCAGCACTGTTAATATCCTACACAGATTTTCACAGGAAATAATTGAGTTAATACAAACTTTTCCTTTTCTAAGTCTTTGGCTCTTTCCATTGGTCTATGGCCATTACTTAATTTGGTCCCTTGAATTCCGACAGCCAGTGCCCAACACGTGGCCAAGAATTAAAAAAAATTGACTGTTTGACTTTTTGACTGTTTGACTTTGGTCAAATTGAGCGGACCAATGAATTAACAATTTTGCATTAAATAAGTAACATGAATTTTCTGAACTCCACAAATTAAAACATTGAAAATCGGTAGGAAAACATATTCTACCAAATTACATTTTGTTTTACCAGCATGAACAGTAAATTAAGTGCCTTATATTAGCTTTTTGTTCTATGTTTGTGTGTATCTGCTGTATGATTATTTGATGATTTACTACTACCCAAAATGAACCAGGCAGTGAAATCTCCCAAATGATGCCCCACAAATCCTGGTTCACCCCACATGAGAAAAGTTATTGCTTTTGCTTTACCTTGGCACATGCATTCGCTTTACACTGTAGATTCTGTTATGTGATAATGTGAATCACCTGTAACTACATCTTCTTCACCGTTACCATACAAATATTTGATGAGAATAGTAAAAATCTAATCAAGTGGACACCAGGTCATGTACTATTATTCTACACATGTAAAATTTCTTTTGGTCTTGCTCAATGCATCAAATGATATTTGCGCTGACACATGATGTGATAGCCAATGTTTCAGGACAGCTAGTGCATGCACTCTGGCACAAGTGGTCTGACAATAAGGAATTGGTGGGCATTTCCCAAATTCCTTGGAGGGCAATGCCTTAGGTCTTTTCTCTAGGACATTGTAAGGTTTTAGTCCTTTTCTGGAAATTCATTTACTCTTCCTTTTTCAATATGAGCGGACAGTAGTGAATTTGGAGGCCCCACACTGAAGAGACCATGTGAGAATATTCCTTCTGAATCTACTTCTCTCCTTCAAATGATTCAAATCATTGCTTTTGTTCTGGGGTTATTTCATGGAGCACAACAAGGTAATCAAATAAGAGTGAGGCTACGGTACTATGCATAGCACGGATTCGTCCGTGTACGGCTCAATATTTGAGTTTTCAAAATCATAACGGTCGATCCGAACCGTTCAACATGATCTCCATATGAATATGTACTTGCAAACCAAATTTTACATTTTTTAAAAAATTTTTACTATTTTTTTAGATAGGTAGAAAATCACTTGATCTGAAAATTCTGGACCATCCAAAAACAGTGATTTTCTACCTATCTAAAAAAATAGTAAAAAAATTCGAAAAAATATAAAATTTGGTCTACAAGTACATATTCATGTGGAAATTGTGTTGAACGGTTCGGATCGACCGTTATGATTTTGAAAACTCAAATATTGAGCCGTAGCACGGACGAATCCGTGCTATGCATAGTACCATAGCCTCACTCATCAAATATCACAAACATCACTTTATTATCAAAATCAAGCCTGAAAAAGTGTTTCAGTTTTTACTCTAGTGTTTCTTTTTTTTTAATAAGGACTTCCGTAAATGTGTCTTTCTATAGAGAGACGAGATCTATCACCATCTTTTATTTTATTTATGATTTTAACTCTAGATAGTTATAAGCAGTGTTCTAAATAGCGCGTTATAGCGCCGCTATAGCATTTTTGGACCCCAAACGCTACGCTACGACATCAAAATGCGCTATTTGCGCTACAACGCTATAGCGGTCCGCTACAGCGCTATTTGCGCTATACAATATGGGTTTTTTTTATTTTTATTTTTAAGCAATTTATATGGGTTTTAAATAAAGATAAAAAAATCTCAAACCGAAATTGAATTTGTTGCTACTTGCTACAATTAAATCAATTTGAAATTGGGAATAGAAATTGAAATTTGAATAGAAAAAAAGTCCAAACCGGAATTAAAATTTGAATAGAAAAAAAAAATATCATGTCATGAATTCATGATACTTAAGATATTTTTAATAGAAAAAATCGATAGTTTATGATATTGCTATGGGTATTTTGAACCGCAATTTGGACTTTGTACGGGTTCAATATGAATATTATAATTTCTTAATTACTTTGGTGTTATTTATTGTTCTATGAGACCTTAGATAATGTTGATATTTAGTACAAATATTGAATATACGAAATGTAAAAAAAAAAAACGCTATTTGGAATAGCTTCCGCTATAGCGACGCTATTCGCTATAGCTTTTTTTTTAGCCTTCCCGCTACGACGCTATAAACGCTATTTAGAACCTTGGTTATAAGAGATATTGGTGGGGTTTTTACTTTTTAGATGCACATCATGATATCAAAGGGTTCAAATTGTAAATTTACCAAGGTTCTAATAGCATTTATAGCGTCATAGCGGGAAGGCTACAAAAAAGCTATAGCGAATAGCGTCGCTATAGCGGAAGCTATGCCACATAGCGTTTTTTTTTTACATTCCGTATATTCAATATTTGTACTAAATATCAACATTATCTAAAATCTCATAGAACAATAAATAACACCAAAGTAATTAAGAAATTATAATATTCATATTGAACCCGTACAAAGTCTAAATTGCGGTTCAAAATATCCATAGTAATATCATAAAATATCGATTTTTCCTACTCAAAATATCTTAAGCATCATGATTCATGACATAATCTATTTTTTTTCTATTCAAATTTCAATTTTTATTCCCAATTTCAAATTAATTTATCTATAGCAAGTAGCAACAAATTCAATTTCGGTTTAGACTTTTTTGAGTCTTTATTTAAAGCCCATATTGTATAGTGTGCGCTATTTGTGCTACGCGCTATGCGCTATAGCGGACCGCTATCACCGCTATAGCTCAATTAGTGCATTTTGATGTCATAACTTAGCGTTTGGGATCCAAAAACGCTATAGCGCTGCTATAGTTAGCTATTTAGAACACTGAAATTTACAATACTCCCAAGTGATTTAAGGGGTGACTATGGGATAAAGTAGTAGAGTATATATGTTATTAACGTAGAATGTCTTTATTATTTATTTATTTTTGAAAATCTTGACAGTAATGTCACTAACCAAAATGAGATTTAACCTAGAGTGCAAAACTTTTATTTAGAAAAACTAGCTTTAATTCCCCAAAAAATATAGGGTTGCATGATTTGATGAAGCAATCATTTTGGGAGACTAACAAAGCTTGAAGTAGGGGCAGGACCTAATAAAGCAAACATTTTAGAAAAAAAAAGGTCTAATAAATGGATTTTGTTGGAAGCGTTTCATCTCATCCTTAACACTTTGTTTCACAAATAATTGTACCACAGAAAGGGACGGGAAGTAAGGGGATGAGAGACGAGAGAGCGAAAAAAATTCGCTAAGTTTATACATGCATGCAGATCACCCCTGGTCTCTTCCTCTCCTCTCTGCTCTTCCCAAATTTTGTTTAATCTGAAGCAAGTAACCGGTGTCGGTCAGACGCGGTTAGGTACTCGGGTTCTTACTTTCCTCCCCTCTCATTTCTTTGTTAATAAAGACTTGTGGAGCACGAGATAGGAGTAGGTCCGATGGGGCATCGGACCTACTTTTAGGTTCAATGAACTCTAACACTGTACGATTAACATTAAATCTGTGCACACGGAAATTGATACAGGCTCACACGACTTTTGGTGGGAGTGCACGAATCTTGATGCTGATCGGATGGTCATCACACCCATCAAACCAAAGTAGGTCTGATGGGCATCGGACCTACTCTGAATTCGTGGAGCACAGTCTAAGAGCACAATAGACAGCAATACATGTAGCCTACTTACCTAGAGATATTGTAGGCCCAACAAATCCAGTGCAATTTTTCTAATCATTTCCAAGGATGCGTTGTTTGTTCTGGCCCTGTAGCAAGCCACTTTTAGTTTTGCTCGAAATTATAAGAGAAAATAAGAAGCCGCAAATAGCAAGATGGGTGTGAAAATTTACCTAATGCAAAGAATCCAATGAGCAGGCCCAAAGCCCTGTTGAGTTCCATATGGGATAGTTTACTTAATTTGGTGGATAGTATTTAATTAAAAATAATTTAGTATGATAATTTCAAAAAAAAATATATATGAAAAATGTTCCCACAACCTAGTAGTTGTGAAGTTATGTTTTATCCAAGAAGTTATGGTGTGTCTTTAATTATAGAAAATATATTTTTATAAAGAAAATAGAGCTATAAGAAGAATAAGCGTTTATTTTTATTTTATTTCCCCACTATAATTTTTTCTGGCACCGTCACTATCAATCAAAAGAGTGCCAGAGCATATGCTATGAGAAATGTAAATACATCTCACTTGGACAATTGGTTCTGTTTAGTTTTTCAGGGTTCCGGTTTTGGGTCAGTGCTCTAATTTTTTGGTTTAATTTTGTGTCAAGTTCGAATCAATCTATATCTTGAACAATTTAGATTTGTGTTGTCTTGGATTTTGTTTATTTAGATTCGAGTTGTTTCAAGTTTTGCACCACCCAAAGTTAGTATGTTTCAAAGAACCAGATAATTGGATCAAGAACCAGCCTTTGGCAAAAGCAATGCTCTCCGTATGAGAGTTCACGGTTCCATATGGGATAGTTTACTTAATTTGGTTGATAGTATTTAATTAAAAATAATTTAGTATGATAATTTCAAAAATATATATATATATATAAAATGTTCCCACAACCTAGTAGTTGTGAAGCTATGTTTTATCCATATCTAAAGGCACAATTATTCCTGTGAAAAGGATGACAATTCTAAAACCAGACTGGAAATTTCTTTTCTATTTTTATTTTTATCATGCCCTGGTATAATTCATTACGAACTCATGTGGCCTTCAATAACTATATCATAAGCATGTTAGAGACTACTATTTTTCCAGTTCAAAAGGTCAACCATTGGTTAGAAAAGAAAACTGCATCGCAACAGTATGTAAGACTCGTAATAACCTAAATTTGGGAAGAAATAGAAAGTTCTTCTATTAGTGCCAAAAGAGTGACATTGAAGTAACTCTGTCTAAAGCTAATTCTAAGCACAGTAAAATAGTAAGAAGCTAAACACCAAAAGTACCAACCAAGAGAAAAAATTAGTTACCTTACCCAAAATTGAGATTGCAGTATTTAACCGCGATTCAACCTTTCTGCCAAAACCTCACTACAGGTAA